>CM027470.1:26772979-27430479 GCA_015776775.1 Magallana hongkongensis | reverse complement strand
TAAACGATTGTAAAGTCCTGTGGCGACTTTTGTTTATAGACACAGTGATGTAAAAACTCTAAAACATTTACAAGATTTATTCACTCGATAAATGAATTAAGATATATAAAATACGTAAGAAAATATACTATAAAGTGTATGTCTTCTAGTGCAATACAAACAATTAAATGTAAATCAACTGTATGAAAAAGACATTTTTTAGATATATACATAAAATAAAATTGCATTTTTCTGTCTTGAAAATAAAACTGATTAAAAATTGAGGAAAACCAAAGTTAAAAACGTTGGATTAAAATGACATAGGACTTTTCCATTTTTCATCTTTACTGCTATACTCACATAAATCAACTGTATACAAAAAAATGTTATTATTTAAATTTGACATTTTTTTTTCTTTATACTGTCTAAATTTTATTACACTGTTCAAAAAAAAAATCACATTGGGCTTTCCACTGATTTAATTTCCTTATAAGATGGTAAAGATGAAAATGGAAATGTCCTGTATCGTTTAAATCCTGGGTTTTTAACTTTCAGTCCTTTCTTAACCTTTGCGGGTGAAATTGGTTCAACCGCAGGTTGATATGGGGTGAGAATTTTAGAGGTTGGAGGCGCATATGTTAAATCACCGGAAAGTATTGGTGCTGGTATCGTGCCGGTGGGGATTATTGCTGCAGGTGTCGAGTCAGTGGGGAGTATTGGCGCTGGTGTTGAGTCAACAGGAAGTATTGCTACTGGAATTGCACATAATTGTGGGTGTGGGAAGCAATCTGCCGGGAAATCTTCATTCCCCCCAATCACTTCTAAAAGGTTGGTGAGGGTTTGCATATCCTCCTCATCGAGCTCGCATTTCTCTTCCCCATGCTGACATTCACTGGACGGTCGGTTAGCAGTTGGGCTAAGTGGTCGGTTGACGGTTGGGCTGGGTGGTTGGTTGACGGTTGGGCTGGGTGGTTGATTGACGGTCGGGTTGGTTGGTAGGCTAGCGGTTTGACTGGTTTGTGGGCTGGCGGTTGGAGCAGGTTCGAAACTGTCATATGTCAAGGACTTTACCGTAAACGTTCCGGTCCTCTTCGGAAATACAGTTGCGGAGAGAGGCTGTAAGAATAAACAAATTATCCTATAGAAATCGAAAAAAGACAGTAGATGTAGATATTCTTCAGATGGAGTACTCCATGTCAATTATGCATTCAAGTTGAAATATCAGTATCTGGCTTTATAGAGTGTACAAAATAAATTATGTTTATGTTCATAGATTCTACAATACATTTGATGACAACAAACATTCCAGTTCTTCTCCAAAAATAATAAGTAAATTGATCAAATACTTACATTGCGAAAGAAATGTTCTCCTTTGTCCATCAGAAGTAAATCCGAACACGTCTGAAGATACTCGTCATATTTTAGTACAATTCCCGGGTATTTCGCTCCCTTTTCATTGTCAAATATCTGAACATATTTAACGTCATTTTTATATTTAGCAATCATCCTTTTCTGGTCAATTCTAGTGCTTAGTTGTAGCAGCGTCCTATCAGATTTAGTAACATAGTGTATTTCTTTTCCCTCCATCGTTTTACGGTTTAACTATAAAGTTAGTACTGTCAAAGTTAGAATGTTAATAATTGAAAGGGGAGAAATATGAAAATCTGCCGTTTTTATAGCGTCATGATATAAGATTATTTGTTCTAAGGTTGGAATTATTGTCAAAATTTATATAATTGAATATTCTTGAAGTAGTATTCTAAGTACTATTTATTATCACTAAATTCAGCAAGGAAAGTACTACACAACCGCTTTATCAATTTGTTTATGGTGTCGTGTCAAATGTCATTTTCGTTTTTGTTCTAAATTTTGAATTATTATCCAAATTATATAAATGAATATTCTTGAAGTAGAATTCTAAGCTTAAGTCATATTTACGATGATTAAAATCAACAAGGAACGTAACTGCACATCCGCTGTATGGTATCATGCCACATGTCATTTTCGTAAACCTTGAGCTTTGGGAAATCTTCCCTTATTTACAAATCAAGTAGAATTTTTGTTTAAGTGATAATTAATCGTTAAAACAAACAATCAAAATTTGAACATTCTCTAAGATGACAACGACAAGTGTAAGGAAATGTCTTCTTATAACTGATTCAGGTTGATTAAGAGTTGCTGTTATTAGCATATTGAGTATAAACAATCCACTTTTCAAATCTTCATGGCGTCGAACTGTGTTTAACAAAGCTAATAATATTATTGGTCAAGCAATGGTGGCCTTACATAAATCGGGTTGGGTTTGTAAAATTCTTGGGAACTATCGGTTAGGTCTGGTGTGATCTTCAACATACACAATTGACTCTGTTCTGGTGATTTATTTCAACTAGAAATATGGATCTGTTAGGTCGTATGGCTGAGTTTGGAATAATTGGGTTTATAACCCATTATGCTTTACAAAGCATTATTCAAACCCAGTCGGGGGATGGGGAATGGGATGAGGAGGGAGAGTGGTGGGATGGTGAGGTTGAATGGGAGGGTGAATGGGAGGGAGAATGGTGGGATGGTGAGGGGGATAGTGAGGAATGGGAGGGAGAAGATTGGGAGGCGGAATTGTTAGATCCCAATTTTCATGGGGGGAGAATAGTCAATGACAATGGGGAATGGGTCTTCCTTCCCTGGTATATGTCGTTAGATGATGGATATTCATCATCATAATATATCCATATTTCTAGTCACCAAAACAAGAAAAAAACAAAAAAAAACCCTGAAAAGGGTTAAAAATCTCAAATAAATGGTAGAAATCTTTCTTTTCCTATTTTCCTTCTCATTAAAATAAAACCTCTGATACCATTTGAAGGTTTAATTTCTCTAATGATATATCACTTATATTAAAATTCACAGTTATACAGCGATTAAAACTAACCTCTCTCCATTAATTTTTTATCTCTCTTTCTCATTCGTGTTTAAATATAAATATAAAAGCAGTTTTAACATAGTACGCATAGATTAATTTGTTAAAAATACAACCAAAAATACAACCAAAACTTATTAGAATTAGTAAATTTATGGTATGGATTGAAGGGATTTTCTTCCTGAATTAGATAAGTCCGTCTTTAATATTCATGTTGTTTGAGCCAGTCTGTGTGAATAAACTTTATGAGAAAAATGACAGTTTCCAATTTCTTTACGATGCAATTTGTAAAGAAATATCTTTATAAAATAAAAAAAAATGCAATATTAATATTCGTGTTCCATTCTTACAATGATTTTCTTTACCATTCGATTATTGACACGAAATATCGACAGTCGAATTATTTCACGTTAGAGTTATCTAGTTTGCAACACCCCCAAAAAATGACAATGGCGGGAATCCTAGTGGTGTTTGTTTTGACGGCTAATTTTTTTGGCCAAGGTTATGCATTTGAGGTAAATGACAAAGAGTGTTCACCTTCAGAGAACATATTGAGCTGTGCCTGGAAGGGGATGGGGAACTATGTGGTGACTGCACCCCTAAGACAGGAGATCCTCCAGTTTAATAAACTGACAAAGGGAGCGACATTGCTGGTACCCGAGAGTTACAGAGGGGGTTTGCTGAAAATAGATGTGAAAAGTGGAGATATCGCACGTAGTGATATCAACACTCCCGCCGATGTTGTAATCTACATCGGGAAACAAAAATGCGTAAGTATGTACTGTATTAACATGATACATTTATTGTCGAATGAATTAATAATGTATATGTCAACTGGACTTTGAACTTTCGACTCACATTGCACAATATGGTAGGAAGTCGCTTGTCCATCTATGCTTTAAAGATCTGTATGACTTTGACTTGTTTTTTCAATTCTAACAAAGTGTTTCATCAAATAAAAAAAAAAAAATGTCAAATGTTAGGTAACTTTTTTTCAATAAAAAATTATTTATCACCCTTACACCCTTACCTCTTGTATATAGTTCAAAATAAAAAAAAAATAGACCAGTTTAACGCTTATTGTTGGTGTAAAATAATGCTCTGATAAAATTATACAACATTATAAAAACTGAAGCAATAATTTCAAATTATATCCCTTGCGTTTTAGATAAAATTAAAAATATATTTAATTTGTCGAACCACTTTATATTATAGGAGATGGACTTTTCCAGAGAGTCTTCAACATTGGTTCAATCAACAATGCTTGTGCATTCAATGAAGACCTCTGACTCTCCCTCCTCAACAATGCCTGCATCTTCTATTAAGCCAACTACTACACAACAGGTGACCACTGGAACTCCCTCGGTTGAAGACTCTGAAGAAGTTTGGCAGATTGCCGTGTATGCTCTTGTAGCTGCATTAGGTAAAAAATCTACTTTTTCTAAAAATCCTTAAAATGAATAAAATAACTGTTCCTTGATAAAATATAGTAAAAAAAAAAATTTTTGATTTATTTACAGTTGTTGTGGTTAGCGTTTTTCTTTTGTGCATCTACCTAATTCGAAAATTTAAGCAGAGGCACATTCGCTTGCATGATTTGCCACTAGAAGAATTGCCTAAGCAACACATTGCTTAATTCGGTATTTTTTTTTATCTTATCAATATTTAAGTATCATTATTACATTTTCAGTAATTGCCCTCATAATATCAGCAGTTGCGATTCATCGAAGAAAATTTACCCTGAGAGCATTTCTCCAAAATTGCTGTCCCTGTGAACAACAAGTTATATTTGACCATGCAGTATACTCAGATCTTTAAATTTTTTTTTGTAGACCTTCTTAATCAATGTGAAACTGTCGTCCTGAGGATTCTTAAAATTGTTGTTCTAATAACACAGTGCATTTTGATCATATACATCATGTACCGCAGAATTGTGCACAATTATTTGCCACAAAGAAATCAGCCAAATCCAGCACGCATTCAACTTAACCCGCCTCGCTTACAACAACGACAGCTTAACCCGCCTCGCTTACAACAACGACAGCTTAACCCAACCCATGTGCATCCTACCTCGTCTTGCATACGACCAGATCATCCTAACCAGTCTAACCCATCCTGTGTGCATCCTACCTCGTCTTGCATACGACCAGATCATCCTAACCAGTCTAACCCATCCTGTGTGCATCCAAATCTACCTCCTCAAAACCAACAAAAGCCACTCCGCAGATCAACACGAAAAAGAAACTCTCCAAGTCGGCTAAATCTTTAATTGATCAAAATTTGTTTCACTTAATTATCAGATTTTTTAAAGAAATATTTGGATAAATGCAGAAGTTTTTGTAATCAATTACAAAATTTACATCATATTATTTTCTCTAAACACCCTGTCCTTACTTGATAGGATTTTATTTTTATTTGTGTTTTTAATCTTTATACTGCAATTGATCTTCTGTTGGTCCTTTTGTTAAAAATGTTGTAAGTTTGACTAATATGTGACAAGTTCAAAGTGGGTGTTTTTTTGTGGGTTTATTTTGTAGATACACAGTTAGATTAGCTCAATGTGTACAGCTCTCATTTAACTTTACAATTATCAAGACATATATAGTACATTCTAAATTATCAAAATCATACTTATCAAAATGTTTTATAAATTCATGTGTCATACTTCATACCGGTTTATTCCTATTTCTCATTTACTAATCATGTTAAACAAACTCAGGTTTTTTCTGTATAAAAAATGAAGGTCTGTGATAATTTTAATTTTGTTTTTCTTGCGTACACTTGAAGTTTGTGGTAAAAATCAGCATGTATATATTGAATAGTATAGATTTCCTATTGTACACTGTCCTTACTTGATAGGATTTTATTTTTTAATATTTGTGTTTTTAATCTTTATACTGCAATTCTTCTGTTGGTCCTTTTGTTAAAAATGTTGTAAGTTTGACTAATATGTGACAAGTTCAAAGTAGGTGTTTTTTTTGTGGGTTTATTTTGTAGATATACAGTTAGATTAGCTCAATGTGTACAGCTCTCATTTAACT
Organism: Magallana hongkongensis; assembly: GCA_015776775.1. NCBI lineage: Eukaryota > Metazoa > Mollusca > Bivalvia > Ostreida > Ostreidae > Magallana > Magallana hongkongensis. The sequence continues at coordinate 27,424,545 of CM027470.1, read as the reverse complement.
TTACAATTATCAAGACATATATAGTACATTCTAAATTATCAAAATCATACTTATCAAAATGTTTCATTAATTCATGTGTCATACTTCATACCGGTTTATTCCTATTTCTCATTTACTAATCATGTTAAACAAACTCAGGTTTTTTCTGTATAAAAAATGAAGGTCTGTGATAATTAAGGTTTTCCGCTAGGAGCGGAAAACCTTACTATTATTCTGAAAAATTTTCAAATTTCTTATTATTTTTTTTTTTCTTCTAGACGCCAACTTTGATCCTTAATATCTCGCTCGTTTGTTCATCAATTGTTTTGAAATTTTCAGGACTGATAACATGCCGCGTGATGTTGTCGTTGCATATTTTAGTTGAGGAAAATCCCTATCCGGTTTTGAGTTATTCCCCTTTTAGTAAAATTTAACGACTTCTTTTGTCCAGGGGGGTTTAGCTTTAACGATGACTGGCAGAGTCTCAAAGATGGGCTGGTTTGGAAGCTAATACATTGAATTTGTGCGAGATATATTTTATTTATTATTTAAATGCAAATAAAAGGGGTGGTATAGATGTTGAAACAAAGGTAAGAAAAAAAATCAAAAAAATTCGCGTATATTCCGTGTTAGTTTTCTACCTGATAAAAATTTGTTATAACATGTATTTTAAAAGTTATTGGTCTTACTCAGACCTTTCATTCGGTATACCGAAAAAGGGGCTGGCCCCTATAATTAGGGAGTTAGAGGCGTCCAAAGTTTCTTGTCAATAACTTAAAAAGGAATAAAAATTTCTAATGCATTATTGAAGCAAAGTTGTAAAGAAATTAATTTTGAATCCTTCCATGGTATTCAATTTAATGTTTTCGTAATTTATAGTCAGTATTTGCAGAAACAATTGTTGTCAGTTCGGTCCATTTTTGTGGGGGTGCGCACGTTTATGAGGTTATGAAAGGGCTTCTTGTAAGGCACTAACTGATACATGTAGCGCGCAAAAATAATTCCACATAAATTTCCCAAATGTTTTTATTCATATGTACATTTTCATTTCATAAAGATGAACCTCTTTGACCTTATTTTAGTTGTTTGTCTCATTACTGTGCCCCTGTCTATATTTAGATGCATTGCGAGACTCAGGTAACCGATCGATAGGCGAGTCGCTAGCTGTATTCAGGCCGTCGCCTAGACGACAGACTGGTGCATGTGCTTGTAGAGCTGGACGTACACGTTTAACGCCCCACTGTGTTACTGTAACACTAAACAGAGACATTTTGAATTATTTCAGTACTGGGAGATGTGTTAATAAAATGGTTCCAATGCATGGTAATTAAACTCAACTTTTCTACAATACGTATACACGGCCGTCTTATAAAGCACAATGTGTATTACTGGCATGACAAATGTACGCTAGCAATTGAAACCACAGGGGCTTGGTTGTTGGATAGTGAATTTCCTAATTATTTGTTCCCGAAGAAAAAATTGATTAAAATGGTAATCTAATGTGTATTGCAATGAATAAATTCACTGAAACCCGCCGTTTCACTCATGTTAAAAAAGTGTATTCAATGTACATTAAAAAAAGTAAAGGGACGACACTCGCCATCTTGGATTTATAGGGGGTCCTCGTTTCAAGCTATGTTTTAAACAAGTTCTTCCATTTCTCCAACGATTTCTGACGAGATCTAGGTTGGAAAATATTCAAATGACTTATTCCTATCGTCTGACTATATCTGTATGCTGCATAATAAACACATCATTCCGAAATGTACTAGATACTTGCCAAACTTATCGAAAGCAACGGAAGTTTACTTTTGAGTGACGTAAATTCTCTATATAATCACTGAGATGTTCCGACAATATATGATAAATCGAGAGAGAGCAAAAATTCCGCGAAAAGATGTTCCTCTTGGTTTATCCAATGCTTTCGGATCTCCTCAGTGATTACATGGAGAGTTTGCATCAACTTCCGTTGCTTTCGATAAGTTTGGCGAGTATCTAGTACATTTCGGAACGATGTGATTATTATGCAGCGTACAGATGTAGTCAGACGATAGGAATAAGTCATTTTAACATTTTCCAACCTAGATCTCGTCAGAAATCGTTGGAGAAATGGAAGAACTTGTTTAAAACATAGCTTGAAACGAGGACCCCCTATAAATCCAAGATGGCGAGTGTCGTCCCTTTACTTTTTTTAATGTACACTGAATACACTTTTTTAACATGAGTGAAACGGAGGGTTTCAGTGAATTTATTTATTGCAATTTACAGAAATACACATAAGATTACCAATTTTAATCAATTTTTTCCTCGGGAACAAATAATTAGGAAATTCACTATCCAACAACCAAGCCCCTGTGATTGAAACGAACGAGGGATAGCTCCCGATAAAAGCAAAAAAAAAAAATACTGATTTGCGATGGATATAATATAATTATCATCGTGGAGATGATTTTAAAAAGTGAACTTAATATTCGTATACGATAATATTTGAATCCAAAGCCGCTAGTTTTAAGTTACGGTTATTAGGGATATTAATTATAACTTGCCCCGCGTTTCACGTTTTTTACATCTACAAACGAAAATACAACACAACCTTCAGCAGCAACTTATAAATTATTTATTCCATACACAATTCTAAAGAGATAATTAAATAAATTTTATAAAAGCTTTATACTTGTACTCGCTATATCTTCCATGGAAAAAAGTGGCATGGAAAAAATGTTGTTCAATGTTCATCAAATACGCTGTAGCCTTAGCAATGGAAAATAATTAACAAACTGTATATTGATAGATTGACATATCAACAAACATTCAGACCCGCAATGTGTTTTTGTTACAAGTTCTATAAAATGTAGACTCAATGACTGATTTCTTTACCGTTTTCCGTCTGGGTTATTTTGAATCACGTGTGTACGTTATGTGTAGCCATATAGATGAACTCTTTAAGTGTTTAATTTTTAAAAGAAATTGTGTACATGCAGAGCAATGCAATGCTAGGACAATTAAATTCCAACAATGTATATGGTGAGGCCGGTCAGACTGATACTGGTTCTGCTTGTTCTAGAAATAGCGAATGTAAGACGAAGTATTGGGGTGTTATATTTTAAACAAATATAAGTATTGCTTTCTTAAAAGCTTTCATTACTCAACAAAGTATTTTATTGGAAGCATTCTTAGTTACCTTAGCTGATTATATGTACCGCTCGGCCTGTATCCCGGAAAAATTGACTACCATCCGAAATTTTTCATACAAGGTCTACAGACTTGCAGCTAACATTACCTTTAACAATAAATTTTAGAATTTGCCGCTGTTTATAAATTCATTAAAAAGACGCGCAGAATCAAGTGGTAATATGTCGTTTGATTTGGGATTTATGACGTCTATTTATATTGTTTTCATTAAAATTATTTTATTATTTCAAGCTTGTGGGTGGAATGATATCAGTTTCGCATGTTATATTACATAAACATGTCCTCTCCCCACTTTTTCTCGCAGCAACTATTTTTTTAAAATTTACATTAAAAAAATGAATTATCATGGAGTTGCCCCCCCCCCCCCCCGTTTTTGGTAGCATATAAAAACAATGGTATAAAAATCATGAAATTATGAGTGAAATTTTGAAAATTTTGGAAAATAAAAAATCCTTCTTTTTTCTTTTTCTTTTTTTTGCTTGTCAAGATTTGTTGGATAAGTTTGCCCCCCCCCCCCTTTCAAAAACGATGCTACGTGCCTGGAAATTACTCATTTCTTTATTCCCCTCTTTAATAAACAAAACAAACCAACAGACATAACCGATCCAGATAAATATAATTACATGTATCAAAAATAAACTTAAAAAACAAACTACACATTCATCCTTCACCCACAATATTGCCTTTTCGATATTTGTCATCGTTGTAGACCCGTGTAACAATCTGTTAAGTAGGTGCTTGCACGACAAAGAACCCCTTGCTGATCTACATATTCATTAACGCATACAAAGAAAAAATATATTTTGATTTATTTTTGAATTTCTTTTGATGTTAAAAAAGAGAAGAAATTGGTTCCCATTCTCTCTTTATGCCTGTTTGTTAGCGGTTAATCCAAGTTCATTTTGAATATCCTTTTGTAATTTAAAAAATGCGATGTAAATTTTTTTTTCACGCAATATTTCGGATAAAGCAATGAAGAGTTGTTTCTTGAAATTTTATTAGACCATAAAATTGTAAAATGCTAACATTGAAAATTGTGCCCGATTTCTTTCTTTTTTTTTAAGGTAAAACTTTAATGATTTAAAAAATGATTCTTTGAGACAAACAAATTGACATAATCAATAAGAGTTTGACAATCTCTAACTGCAGGTCTGTAGCTTTTAGTCTGAAAAAGAATCGGATGGACGACCTAGGACACAGATCGTCCATCCGAATTCTTGAAAATTGCCATTTCTTTCGTACGCGGACGCAATACTCACCGAGACTAAATGGTTCGAATCTTAAGTTTTAAGTTTTAACTGCTTTGAAAGGTAATATTGGTTTTCTGATAATTATGAACATGACTAATTAAATAAAAATGGTTAAAATTACAGTAAAATTACCGGCATCGGTCTTCTCCATGCGCGGATCTAGAAGTGGAAGGGTTCCAGACCCCCCCCCCCCCCCTGCGAAATTTCTTTCAATTACGTGTACATTATAAACTTACCAAATATGCATCGGACATCCCTTGGCAAACTCAAATAACCGTCTGACTTTTCAACCCCCACCCCGTAAAAAATTTTTGGTCCGCGCATGTTCCCCTCCTCGAAATACAAAATTATTCTTCAAAACCCCCTGAAAAATTTTCCAGGATCTCCGCATATACACTAAGAGATTCATTGGCGCTCGATAAAAATGCGTGTAAAACGTTTGCCAATGGTCTTTTTACCTTCGTACCGAACATAACCACAGTCCCACTCTGTGAATAAAATGCGGCAAATCAAACTAGAGACAACGTGTTAAGATCTGTATTTGCTTATAAACATGTAGTATCATCGTGCAAAATGCACTGTTCAATTATATTTTTTTTTGGACTTTACTTGTAAAATTCAACATCTGTTTCGTAATTTTATCTCACAGTTTATTTCTTACAAAGTTACTGTTTATTTATTTAGTGATTGACACTTTTCAGACTTTATATGTGATTTCAAAGAGACAAAGTATCATGTATCAAGGACTGTTAATATTGTGCAATTATCAGATTTTCATTTCTTGGACATCAAAGACTCATTGAGTTTATTTAATTATTTTATATCTGTGAACCTTTCACTCAGCTTACTTATATCATTACCTGTCAATTTATACTCATTGTTAAGATTCTTATAAATAGTTATGTACAATTGTCAATGCGCAGTCTGGAATACGGCGGCCAGCCCCGGCCACGTCCGACTCTCCCAGAGTCTTGAGTCCGGAGGCCACTACTGGCCATATCCGACTTGTTTGTAACATGTCTGTCTGTTAAATTGTTATAATGTTGCCATCGTTGAGTCTCGTCCAATTTATGTGGAATCCTGCATCAACTGCCTGTTTATTTCTCTGGAACTGTATACTGGTGGACCTTCGGGAATACGGTAAACCTACCCTTCGTTTTAGCCTACGGCCCACAGCGTGCCACAACCTTATACCTTATACATTTTACGCCAACATTCCCTCACCCGGTTCGTACTGCACACGACCGATGCAGATCCAGACGAATTCTCTAGCACCGAATATAATAATTTGTTTCTCAGTGTTTATACATCTAATTTTGTACTATGGTTAGCTATCAATTTTTTGTAATACGTCACAAGTATGACGCAGCTACGACGGAAAACCTAATCGTTGCTTGCAACGAGCTCGTCTCTAGTTTTAATTTTGTTTTTCTTGCATACATTTGAAGTTTGTGGTAAAAATCAAATATGTTACTTTATGAAAAACAAGTTGCACTTACATTCACATATTACTGAAGTTATACTATGTATTGGAAATACTCAGGTTTTTAAGATAATTTACTACCTCATATTGTTGATATTAGCACATTGCTGCTATTTTAGCTCTTTTTTTTTTTACAATCTATCACCAGTTTGTGTGTTTATTGTTTTTTCTTTTTTTTGTTCTTAGCAGTGAAATGCTTGTTTTTTAAACATGTATTTGAGGTGCCAAACTACTGCTGTTCAATTGTAACAATGGCTGGCCAAAGAAAAGTTGTGAATAAACTTTTTTTTTACTCCAAATTTCTCTTCTTGTATAAATTTATTACAATTTCAAGTAAAAATGATATAGGAAAAGCGTTGCATTCAAGTATTTATAGTCTCTTCTGCATTCCTTTCTCTCACATAAAATACTACACATTCCATAAAGTCTAAGCTAAAACTTATTAAAATGTCTGATAATCATAATTTAAATGTCCACCAAAACTTTACATTCCTGAGCTAAAAATATCACCAGGTATCAATCTAAAATCCACTGTCATAAAAAGGTATGGTTATTATGCAGAGAGTTATGTACACTAAGATTTGATTTCACAATTTATACACTCTCCCATTGTTAAGAAGTTCGTCAATATGATCGTCTGTGCACTAAGATTCGATTTCTCTCCCATTGTCTTAGTTCTCTTGTCTCATTTCTTCCAGCATATCCTCGCAGAAAAAACGATCCCAGGCTAGGCATCGATAAAATTCCATTGGAATGAAATCTAGCAAAAGAAGTTCGTCGATATGATCTTCTGTTGGAGAATAAAATGGATATCGGTCTTCCTCATAGAATACTTGGGAAGCGTCGCAAAAACGTCTCATTGCTCGGTAAAAATCCTCGACACGGCCAAGTATCAGTTCCTTTTCCTCGACGTCCTCAATCTTTGGTCGTGCTTTTAATTTCCAATATAAACCGCCTTTTTGTTCTACAAAGACGGAACTAGCCAATTTCAAAAGTTCTTCGGCTTTTTTCCATGCTTCCATACACAGTCCCACAACACACTTTCTTTCATGGATAAACCTCCCTCTCGGGTTATATAGTTTCAAACATTGACAAAGTTCGTAAGGTCTACAGTCTATCATCATTTTGAGAGCTACAACATTATTAATGTATTTCTCCCATCGTTGAATGGTCTGCTCGCGTGCATTGCATGCAGTCATGGTGAAACTCGTATGCGTTCTCAAAGTAAAAATACTCTGTTCTTTATAATATATATATTAGCGAAGAATTTCAAACATTTCTAATCTCTAAAAATCAATGGTGTACCCCTGAACAGACTGATCAAGTCTGTGCTAAAAATACCATGAGGTACTACCCAACATTCCTGTGACGTCACATATTCCATAGACTGACCAAGTCTATTCTAAAAATACTCAACATTCCAGTGACGTCACACATTCCACAAGCTGGCAGTCTGCAGTCTGGCCCAGGAGCCCTAGTTTGGTACTACTACTGTACATTTTTAACATACGTGAATAGCCACGATAGAAGATATGCACAAATATACAAACGCAGATGCGTAAGCTATGCAGCATATAGTATTTTGTCCGTTAAGCATTCTGATGAATGTTCCTGAAGAAAAAATCAACGCGCATTCTACTAATGTTGTCCCAAATATGGGGTATCACGTGAAAAAACGGTACTCACTGCTTCTAATTCAAAAGGACATACCTCTCTTTTGAACATTGACAATGGGGTATTTAAATAGGTTGATACATGTATAAGTCCTCATATATGCAATATTTTTTTAAATGTGAGCATAGAAATTGAAGTTCAGACATAATTGTCCATATTAATTTCATAAATTCTGAAAAAGCATTCAAAATGAGTTTCCAAGGGACAATTCAAAATGGTTTATATTTTCAATACGCTTTGTATACACTGAAACTTATAGTAGCCCACAATGCCTTGCAACTCATTCACCTGATTGGTCTGTCGCTAAAAGTAAACAGATGGCTAATTTAGTATCCTCATTTATGCCGACGTCACAAAATATAGTGGTCTCGACCTGTTTATGTATACATAGGTATATGCTCTAACTATAGAATTATCATTTTTTTTATTTTACCAAATTGAACAAGTGCACCCAGTTCCAATCTATATCGATTATATATTTGAATTAGCAAATACCGCGTTCAGAATCAAATTGATATATCATCACAGATCTTTAAGATCTTTAATATTTTTATGAAAATACTAAGAACATCTTAGAAACTCTATTATCCACGGATCCAGAAATTGTCCGATGGATATATATGTTTGCCGGAGGGTGGAAGATTTCATGGAAAGTCCTTTTTTGGCAATTTTACAGTGTAAATTGTATGATTTTTTAAAAGGGATCGTGAGACCCCATGGCCCCTTGTTGGATTCACACATGTTTATTGGGTTGATGTTACATATTAAAGACTGACCTTAAGGTTTTAAATCAACAACATTAATAATATTAAATAGAGAATAATACATACCCTTTTCCGTATCACAGCCATTATCAGCCCGAGACTCCAATATCAGCCCGAGGGTTGATATTGGTCGAGGGCGGTTACAGGCGGTGATATGGAAAAAGGGCATTTAATATCATATTTATTAAATACTTTGTACAAAATTTTATTTTAATGAAGAAAAGAAATCAGTATTATGAAATAAGGATATTATATCAAAAGACCACTGTCGTGATATGAATGTAATATTGTAATGTAATTTACTGTTTTTACAAATACTTATCAGCTGGTATTAAAACTTATTCAATGAAATATTGTTAATTGAATTATACTCGCCTTTACATGAATAATTGTTCATCGTGGTTTTGTTGTATTTTTTTTATGAATTTTCTAAAGCAGTTGAGAAATTTGGCCACTACGATAACATTTCTGAATTGCGAGTCTAGCTAACAAGAATGTTATATTGAATATACTGTTCTATATGGAATACGGCAAACGTCAGATATTCTTAAACACGAAATTTTTAATGTTTACCGTTCAGGGAGAGCGTCTATGAACTTTGAACAACTTTGAAGGTTGTTGTACACCCGAAACAGTCCGAATATAAATGATTTAAATAATGCAAGGGTCTCATATCAAGTGTAATATATGACTGACCTTTAATGACGTCACTAATATCAGACAGAAAAAAGGTATATGTATGGATTGAAATAACTTTATCATGATTGTGTTACAGCTGTGTTTTGAAATAGTATTATAATACTGGTTACTAATATGAAAGGTATTATGATATATTATACGATTATTGTTGGTTTTGAGGTCAATACGAGAATTGAGCTAAAAGTCTGGTCCCATTAAGTCGACAAAAATTTAACGGCCTAAAATAATCATTATTTCATCCAGTACATCTTTTTTATTATGATAGAAGTTTGATGATTCCGACAAATATGCTGGCTTTCCTAATATGGCATTAAGGTCAAGGTCTACTAAATGAAAGGTGCCTACATGTTTATGAAATTCAAGATACAAATTCTTTTAATGATGCTTCATAATAATATCTATGATTCATAGGGTGTACCGGGGCTTAATTGTTTGGTTAACACAACGAAAAATCATGTTTTAAACAACCATTCTCAATGAAATATGAAGGATAAAAGTTATAAATCTCGGAGTTTTGTCCATTTTTTACTTATAAAATATACTGTGGTTTCATTAATTTTCGTGGGTATCAAATTTCGTGGATTTTCTGAAATCCACAGTTTCAAGGATACGTAATTTCGTGGCCAATTATCCTATCAATACAAAATGTTAGTTGAAATTGAACTTCAATGAACATTTAATTTCGTGGATCAACTTAACAACGAAATCCACGAAAATTGGTATTCAACGAATATTGATGAAACCACAGTATGCAGATTGCCTACAGTCTCTCCAAAAAAGGCATTAAACAAGCTCCCCAGTGGGCACGCAACGTTGTTTCAACGTTGAGATATGGTTGAAATCAAGTTGCAACGTTGATCAACCATTATTCAACGTTGAATCAACGTTGAGGTTTAAACGTTGAAACCCAAACCATAACTCAATGTTGATTCCACGTTGAAAACCCAACTTATTTTCAACGTTGAAGACATCAACCACTTTTCAACGTTGAAACAACGTTTTAAGATCAATTCTATGTAAGAATCAATGATTTATAAAAGGGTTTGGCCACGCATAGTCACCAATTTCCCTTATATTGCATACATGGACACACCTAGGTGTAAATCGCAAAAAACCACTAAAAGTTGGTTGCTGGGGGTAACCGTTGCCATGGTAATCGGAGCTGAAGATGGGAAAATAGCAAAACTTACCTACTTTAAAGCCATATTAGAAGATTTTGCCCACTAATGTAAACTATCAAAGACATAAAACAGCCTTTGTGCTATTTTCAATTATTTAATTATATAAGAAAATTAATGGAGAAACCAATACTTTTAAAATGTTACCATGGAAACCGTTACAAATTTTTGAAATCAGTTTTCAGTTGTTTTTTAATAAGCCCAAATGGGAAACTGTTAAATTTTTACATCCATATCAATGTCCATGCAATATATATTTTATCATGAAAATTGGCATCTGTTGCTATGGCAACAAGTCCAAAAATGAAGAAAAACTGAGAAATTGAAGATTATTTTGATATGCTTTCATTCCTGATTTTAGAATTTATTTGCAATTGTTTTAGTTGGAACTTGTAAAAATATATCTAAATTTATATTATTCACCACGAAAACCTTTGTTATGCAACAGAGAAGTGTTGTTGCTATGGAAAATTAAGTTGCGTAAAAAATCACACAGAAATTCTTACTTTTATAAAAGTCCATAGCAACGGCAGTTATTTTTAGAAAATTTCAGATTTTTTTCAAGTGTCATTAAAGTTAAGGACATACTTTATTTTTTCTCTTTTGATTTTATATATTTATTCATTATAAGATAATAATATCCATTTAAAGATGCCTAAAAATATTATAATTTTCCTTATTTTTAAGCTTGTTACCATAGCAACGGTTCTCAATTTTCATATTTAAATTTTTAATTGCACAATCATAATAGTGTTTACCAAAAAATCAAAGATTTGCACTTTTTATTCAAATTAGAACAGATTTTAAAATTTCTGTTTAGTAACCATGGAAACGTTCTAAAAATATGCGCTCCTCCATGAATTTTTTTCTTTCTTTTGAACAATGACAACTATTTTTGATAATATATTCTACCCTGGAAACCCCAAAGTCTGCACATTTCTCACAAAATGTTCTCAAATAAGCATTAAAATGCCATTTTTACATCTTTACCCGCGGTTACCATGGCAACGGGACCACATAGCAACAAACAAATGGTGTTAGGCTTTTTTACTCACCAAAGTCTATCAAATTGTCAAGTATGAAAAAAATCCTTGACTATGCGTGGCCACCGATTTTGATTCTTACATAGAATTGATCTTTATTAATGAAACTGAACATGTATTTTCAAATTTAAACTCCCTTATCATTTGTTTAATTTAGGTTTTACTTATACTTTTGTAAAGTGGAAGCATTAAATGACGTGTTTTTACAAATATTAAATGTTAATTTGAATACAATTTTATCTGATATATATTCCAATAAAATTGATATATTATTGTCTTATCCAATTAAAATATCAATTTTCTTTGAAATGAAAAGTTAAATTAATATCTCACATTACATTTAAAAAAAAGAGATTATTTTCATACAAGAAATTTTAGATTGTGCTGTGCGTACAGCAAGTGGCTTATTGCATTTTAACTGGGTCAGTGAGAAGGGAATGCGCGGACCCATCACTACTGCAAGCACTGCTGATCAAGGGAGTTACGCAATTTACCAGACTGCTCTATGTCAGCTTCACCGCTAAATATACTATTGGTGAACAAAGAAAGTCAGTTCTTAGGTACACCTCGTGCAGTCACTACACAGATTTTATGTACAGTAAAATGCCGGGATTTTAGCTTTTGGTCGATTAATTTGTGACCGTTTTATATTTTGCATTGGAGTATCTTGGGAGTTATTTTTTAAAACAGTCTGCAGAATGCAAATGATGAACTGACTATTGTGGATTCTACGTTTTTGTGTTGACATCCTTTGTTTCATGTCATGGAAAACAAGCATGGCTACCATTTGGCGGACTGTACGTGGTTTCTTTGTGATCTTATTCCTACAGCCTTATTCAAAACATTTTGAAATGCCAAGTTCAACTTTTTAACGAGGACTTAAAACACAAGTTGTTTAGCAAAGGATATACTCAAATACTACTAGGATTTAAATAAAGACCGTCTTTATACATTTGGATTTTTTTAAATGAAGTGTCAAAACACATAAAACAGCACATCGTAATAAAAAACGATATGTTTATAAACAACATTTTACAAAAAACACTTAATTTTAACTTTTTTTTCATTGTCATATTATTTATCTATATATTTTAAACCAGATTTCAACACAATTTCTACGTTGAATCAACGTTGAATTTTGACGTTGAAACAACGTTACATTTTCAACGTTGCCTCAACTTTCATATGCAACCTTATTTCAACGTTGGTGCCTGACGTTGAAACAACGTTGTTTCAACGTTGAAATGCCCGCTGGGTCTTGACCTCTTTAAATAATGTCAAATTTAATATTGGTACCTGGATTACTTTTTCCATGATTAAATATAGAATGTCGAAATAGTGTTTTATTTTCTACATAATTCCTTTAAACCCTTTAGCACCAAAAAGACACTCTGGAATCATTTACACGTACTAGATCTTGACCTTAAGGAAGGAGTCTTCTCGTTATCAAACATATTTCTTATAAGAAATTCATGAAATTTTGACACAGTCAAACGGATCATATTACCAAATGATTCTATGAATTTAATCAAATTTGACCGTTTTGTTTTCGCATAAATGTCAGGTCGAGGTCATTACCTTTTTCCTGAACGTAAAGGATGATAAAAATAAGTGTAGCTCTTGTAGTTCTGTAGACATTTATTTAAGATTTGAAGATTCTATTCTTCCATAAAATGATAGAATATCAGAATGTCTATCAGCTTTTACTACTAAATTGGAATAAATATTTATACTAAAATTGATATTGCTTAGCCCGCATTTCCTCTAATTTTCTTAAATCTTGACGAAATGTTGATTATTTTTGTATGCTTCCAATAATAAAATATTTCTGATTTTTATGTAACATGAAGACTTTATATAAAGATATGAATTGACAAAAAAGCTAATATATTGACCATTTAATAAGAGGAAAAACTGATTTTATTGATTTTTTCACAAAAATCAATGTATAGAATGGGCGCTTTAAAAAGCTTATAAAAATGTAATTTGATAGGCAAATCATATTTTAAAAACATATTCTGAAACCCAAGTATCATATGATTAGTTCACATTAGTAAAAAAAAATCCAGCATTAATGTACAGTTATTGTTTTTAAAATGCTAAAACAGACTCAATAATTTGCAGCAATTCTGAAATGCGAGGCATATGATATTTTTATACACCAATATTACGCCAAAAATATAGTCCTTGTTAGATTCTAACATTGATTAATTTTTCTATGCCAGGTTGCATGATAGTAAAAAAGAAAGAAAAATATATCATTTTAATTTCCTTTCATCTTCATTTAATGCACAATTAATCAAATTTACGTTTGACAAGTCGAAAACCAGAAAGGTTCTTCCTTAAGGACGTTGTTTACTCAGGGTTTAAGTTCTCAAATTTGGACTGTTATAAAGTTCAATTTTATGAGTAAAATTTGTTGTAGGCACAAAAAGTATTTCTGAAATGAATTATTATTGACATAACATTCGATATTTTTACTGATTGTTGGACTTTAAGCAAAGCAGAGGAAATTCGAACTACATTTTCATATTTTTTACACTGAAATATTGTTGGTAGTACTAAAATTAAGATTTTATTTGTTATCAATATATTTTTTTATATTTTCTATTGGTTTTATTTCACCTTTATATACATTGTAATCTTATGGCATACACTACAGAACATGCTTAAAAATGGTAAAAGACACCATTTTCAAAATTTTGATCATTAATCTCATATAGATTTAATGCCAGCAGAATAAAACCAATATACTCAGCTTATTACTATATATGTTTTATCAATATCATAACTCAGTTTTTTGTTTAATTGAATCCAAAATGGGTAGGGATTTGAAAACTAATAGAGGAAATTCGGAATGGAGTATTCATAGAAATTGTTGATGAAACCTTAAAGCTTTGTATCAATTTAGTGTCACTGTCAATCATAAACAGTAATTTTTTAAAAAGAGTTTAGCCATTAAGAAAATCTTAATCACAGTGTTAAATTTTTAGAGATATAAAATAATATTCAATGGCCATTAACTGAAAAAGTACATTGTTAGTCATTGATCTACTTTTTTAAAAGTTGAAAATAACAATACCATGAAAGGTCTATAAAACACCGTAGATGTTTTTCATTATCATCAGTTGATTGTTTTTTTAGTTTTGAGTAAACGCAATCGTATTTAGGTCAAAATAGCGATTCAAAATGGCGGTTAATCAAACTTCATATTTAATCTGATACAAATATCATTTTCTTTTTTTCTATTTTTTGCCTTGTGCAATAAACTGATGAATGATAAAGTTTGTCATTTTGTGAGGACTTTTCGTTAAATTATGAAAATGAAACTGCTTAAAACTAAACCTAGGGTTTAAGAAATGCATGGGAAAAACTCTTTAACCAGCAAATAGAGATAGAGTATATAACACGTTTAGAGAACAATTTCATGAGCCTAGTTTATATAAGAAAGACATATAATTCCCTACTTGCTTATAACTAGACAAATGATATTGAGTATTTACTTACCAATAACATATCTTATTGAAGTAAAAGTAAGATTATTGTTGAGAAAATGAAATCTGTCTTCCCAAATTGTGACCTTATTCTATTATGATATCAAATATGATTTTGAGAGGATCTTCCAGAATTGATGAATGACGTAATTTTGAGATGCAGACTAACAATTTTATTTGTCATAACAAAGAAAAACATTTGAGATCAATAGCGTTTAGTAGACTTTCGACTGTGTTGGGTATGTAGGTTCATATCCGTGACTACCGTGACCAGGAATATGCGGAATGGGATAGACATGAGGGGGGCCAGCTGGGATTCCGGGACCACCTGGGATTCCATGACCGCCTGGGATTCCATGGTAAGGGCCTAAAAATGGGTGGGAGGTACATGTGTCAACTTGACCGCTGGAGTATCGTTTACAGCATTTGCCGCCATATGGACATGCTGTGTCATGGTTGCAAGCTACGCGCCGACCACCGAAGATTACATAGTTTTGGTTGCATGAACCTCGGCGCTGGAATTCTACTGGAATTTGACATCTTTGACCATTTCCTCCAACATAACAACATTTCTGTACTCCGTGGCAATGTTCGTCATTGCTACAATACGGGCCAAGCTCTAGCTCCTGGTAAATGTTTCTTGCTGGGCAAGTTCCGGCTTTTGGTAAACCTAAAAAATAATAATTGCTTTTGGTTTTGTTAACTAAAACCATACATTTCGCATTTAAAAAATGATATACAAACTATTACTTTATTTACAATAAAGTATGTACAAATGGGAATCCGACCTTAAAAGTCATTCTGATAAAGCAAACTTAACAGCAAAAGTAGAGGAACAGTGTTTTGTCATCCGATTCCTAGCATTTGATCCATAACGTTGGAGCAACACAAACATTAATGTGAATTTTAGTTTCTGCATCTAATAGTTTTTCTCAATATGAAGAAAAAAAAAATGCGTGTACCCTACAGCAGGGTTCATCGAAGTAAAAAGATGATTTTTTGTAAAATAAAAATATATCATTATGACTTTTTTGGGTTAAATCTGTGTTATTATTTAACGTAACATAAATATGTCGTTTGAAGTAGAATTATACTTTTTTTAGAATAAATTTAAGATATATCGTTCCCCTTAAAAATATTGAAATTTCATAAAATCATTTATACAAAATTGGAAGCGCACCTCTTTTTTCAGAGAATGCAGGTTTCTAAAAAATCGATTTTAAGAAAAAGTTTAACAAAAAGGCAATTACACCTTTGAATTTGTTATTGAAAGAATAAACGGATATGATTCAATATATCTGAGTGACTTTAAACATAATTAATTTTTATGGCCCCGTTCGAGGAATGGAGGGCATATTGGTTTGCTGCTGTCTGCCGGTCGGTCGGTCGGTCCACCAACAGTTTCCGCTCATTTTCTTCGCAGAGGATGAAAGTATTGGAATGAAATTTGGTATACAGGTTTATCATGATAATATATAGGGCAAATTCAATATTGGGTACGATCTAGCAATTTTCGACACAGTTATGGCCATTGGACATAGAAACAATTCCAGTTATTTGCAGTTTCCAATCATTTTCTTCGCAGAGGATGAACATATTGAAATGAAATTTGATATACAGGTTTATCGTGATAAGATCTAAGTCAAATTTGATATTGTGTACGATCTAGCAATTTGAAACAGAGTTATGGCCCTCTGACATAGAAAAACTCCAGTTATTTACAGTTTCCACTCATTTTCTTTACAGAAAATGAACATATTGAAATGAAATTAGGTATACAGGTTTATCATGATCATATCTAGGTCAAGTTCGACATTGGGTAGGATCGAGCAATTTTCGACAGAGTTATGGCCCTTGGACATACAATAAATTCCCGTTATTTGCAGTTTCTGCTCATTTTCTTTTCAGAGGGTGCACATATTGATATTTGGTATACAGGTTTATCTAAATAATATCTAGGTCAAGTTTGATTTTAGAGATGATAGAGCAATTTTCGACAGAGTTACACCCCTTGGACATAGAAAAATTCCAGTTATTTGCAGTTTACGTTCATTTTCTTTGTGGATGTTTTCAAGCGAGGGGGGCATAAGTGTTTCACAAAAATCTCTTGTTTCATTTTTATTGAAATCAGTCTGTGACGAATTTGCTATCAAAATAACAAAAAGACAAAACAATACCGCCACTATCTTTTATGAGATTAAACTTTGTTACTTTATGTCATGATATCTTACCAAACCCGTGTCCTCGACCTCCACCAATACCTCCTCCAGCTCCTCCTCCAAAACCTCCTCCAGCTCCTCCTCCAATACCTCCTCCAAATCCTCCAAAACCTCCTCCTCCAAATCCTCCTCCTCCTCCAAAACCTCCTCCTCCTCCTCCTCCAAATCCTCCTCCTCCTCCTCCTCCTCCTCCTCCTCCTCCTCCTCCTCCTCCAAAACCTCCTCCTCCTCCTCCAAAACCTCCTCCTCCTCCTCCTCCTCCTCCAAAACCTCCTCCTCCTCCTCCTCCTCCTCCTCCTCCTCCTCCAACAAGACCTCCTCCTCCAAAACCTCCTCCAACAAGACCTCCTCCTCCAAAACCTCCTCCAACAAGACCTCCATCTAGACCTCCATTAAGACCTCCTCCATCACCTCCATATTCGCCACTATAACTATTCTTATGAGTAGAATAGTCGTCAGCAAAACAGCAGGCAACTACAATACCCAAGATCAGCAAGGTATTCATCTTTGTTGATGTGGAAATCTGTAGGAGACAGGAAAAGCCATAAAAACTGTTCTTACTTTCATTGAATAGATGGTAATGTAGATTCAGATTATTTTCAGAGACGTTTTGAGATGATAGAGAATTTATTTTTTCATCTTGTATCAAACTGCTGTGTATATTTGTTAGATTGGTATAAATGCACTTTTTTGACAAAGAGTATGTTGTATAATAAATTGGTTGTCAAATAGAGCAATGTAATATTATTTATTTTTGCGTAAGGGGAACCAATATTTTTTTTTCAAAATGAATTCAAAATGAGAACTCCTCGGCAACATTTGTTATTTTTGCGGCCCCATTTTCTTGTTATGTAAATGATATATTTTGATGTTAATTCCCCCAATTTTTTTTTATAATTTTCATTTATTTATTTATTTTTTTTTTTTTTTTGCGATTATAATTTCCTGAAATGATATGATGAATCTTTAGACTTTGTTTGCAAATTTTGTTCAATATATTTACAAGGGTTATTAGTGGATTAAAAATGTAACACAGTAATATCATAACTTATGAAAATGTTGAGAAAGTCAAGAACTCAATTTGATTCAAAGTTTCTAATTCAAATTTAAAAAGAATGTGGTGCATGACATATAAAAGGTATTTAATAAAATTTCCATACACATTTCATTAATCATTCTTAACATATGCTCTTATTTCCGTGACCTAATTCTCAGCATTTAATTAAAATACTAAAATAGGAATCCCCGCTACCCCTTTTTCTTGAATAATAACGTTTTTATTTAGGTTTATGCTTTAAACATAAAAAGTAATACCTTTTTTGAAAAATAAGAATACTTTTTCTTTAACCATATTGATCACTAAAGATTTCTCAAATTAAACAAAAAGAAGTTTAGAATTCCTTCAACTGATGTACGCGTTATTAGGATATTTTAAGAATATATAACTGATGAGAATGTCAGCCTGCTAAACAAAAACTTTAAAAATTGGGATTTTGTTGCACATATCAAACTGAAGATGTATTGTTAATTATATCTATAGATTATATAAATAATATCAACACCTTGACTTCGACAATGTTTAATAATTATTGCTACATGTATATATTTAATGAATAAGGAATTCATTTTTTCTTTGAGTATTATGATGTGATTTAATGCGGTAGGATGATCAAATCCAATAAAGCCCAAAGTGCTTTGTGATAGATTTGATCATGCTTGACCGTATTTTATCACAAAATAATGTTCAAAGAATGATTCCTCATTACTTATTTTCGTGTAACTTTAGCAATAGTACAATTACATGTAAAAATTAATATATTGATCGGTAAAATTTATTCAATCACTCATTATATATGGTTTTCACAAAAACATTTAACTTTTATTAAATTATTATTTATTTTCGAAAAGTCAAATTTCACCGTTCCGGTAATATATTAACGAAGCTTAGTGGGACATGCGGAGGCTTGTAGATTATCTTTATCAGATGATAGCGTGTTCGAATCATAATTTTTTTACTTCTCGTGTTTTAAGTAAATCATTTTGAATATTTCTTTTTATTTTTAAGTTATACAAAAAAATAATTTTACACCTTTTAGATAACTTTCAAAATTACGTTGTGTTTATTTTCAGATTCTGTAAACACATCGTCGAATAAAATGTATTCAGCGCTACAATGTAGCTACATATATGAGATCATTATGTTAATAATCAGACAATAATTTACCAGAATAAAAGAAATAAGTAATAATGTATATTAGTCAATTTGTCGTGCCCTGTCAGTGTACACTTACAGATTATATTTTTTATAGGTACGTATGCCATTTCTACATACCGGATGCTGGGAATTTGTCAGGCATTGTGCGCTCTTTTCCTCTCATAGGTAATGAATTCAAACGATACAATAAAACGGACTAGATATAATATCCACATGCATAATAGGATACGATATGATTATACAGAATAACGCTGCTGGCATTGGATTTAAGTTTCCTTAAGTAAACAATTTTAACTCGACCTTTTTATTTTATTCCAATGATTTCGCAAATAAAAATTAATGTTTTTGTTTTCTCTATAGACAAAAATATTTAGATAAAACTTACCGTCGGATTCCTTGCTACAACAGGAAACAGGAATGACTGAATAAAAAAGGCCTAACCCTTTTATACTGTTTTACAGCAGCATTCCGCACGTCCACAAGTTAAAGTTTTTTTTCCCGAAATTTCGTCATATTGTCTCCAACATGCTAATTCTGCTCTCTGTTTCTTATCTTATTAAAATCAAACATGAACGTGGATGTTTGGCTTTTGTTAAATTTGCATAAATAATGAGGCGTTGGTGAGGCATTATGTAATCAATCAAAATTTTTGGTTCCTTTAATAATTCCGTATAATAACGTATATCTTTATGAAGAAATATTGTTCAAAAAACAGTGTCCAGTGATAACTAACATTATTGATTCACAAATAGATCTAGTTTTTTTGAGTGATTCATATGGGAATGAAAATTACAAGCATTTAACGTAGCTCACGGGTTTGCTGACGTCACAATAGGATTCGACGTAAAGAGTTGACCGTCTTAGCAAACTCATACATTTCTTTTATAAATAACAAATGATCTTTAGAAACATAAAATGAAATATTTCAGAATGCTAAATTGCAGTTTATACTAACATTTATAATAATCAAGTGCTAAAAATTTAAAGATGTGATATACATTGTTGCATTTAGTTCTATAATGTATGAGTGTGCGTTGGAACTTTTTCATTTAAAATCATGTTTAGTCAAGTACATTGTAAATGGATTGATTCGTATACATTAACTTCGCTCGTTTAACAATGATAAATTCTGTATTTTCAAATACCGATCTTATTATCAAGATTATTTTGGCTTTAACTAGTTATCGTATACGATTACAAACTTATTAATATGTCAATAGTTGTATGATAATTATGTTTGCATTGAATGATTGACTCATTGAGTTTCATAAAATAGAAAAGTAGCCATGTTTCTTTTCTTCACAACCTTACTTTAATTGCATTTATGCATTCGAAAACATTCATATTAATGTTAATTGGATTCGCATGTTCTAATATGTGTTAATCAGCTAGTCTTGTCAACCAGCGTATTTTCATTTTTTCTGTTCTCGGACGGAAGAAATTGATGACGTCGGGTAAACGTCGTGATGAAAATATAGGTTCGCAAAATGTATGTAAAAATAAGGCGTATAAAGAATGACTTGTAATGCATTAGAATTATCATATCGTTAAGGAGTAAATCCAAAGCTAGGTTCAATGTTTATACACTTTTGGAATCTCATGAACTAGGTATCAGTTCACAGCATTTTGACTAAAGCTATCCAAAGATAAAAGGCTTATTCCTTCAAAAAATGGGTTGCTACAATTACCGAAACGTTATTTTTTTTTAAAAGAAAAGCGATAGGATTGGATTCACGCAAGATGATAAGAGGAGCGAATAGGATAGGATTGATACACGGAAGGAAAGGATAAACAATGTTTATGATAAAAGTATAACCATATTAAACGACTTCCACAATTCACCTAATAATCGCAGAATTTGAGAAAGAACACGTACGAATCAAGATTTTCGTAGAATTTCTTATTACATACAATTGTCGTGTTGTTAAATATCGCTAAAATATTTATCGAATATGTAAAAGCGAACAGTTAAATTTTTGTAACAAAAAATGTGAGCCTTAAATAAATTATCTGTATTGTTTACATTGTTTTCATTACCGAACACCCTTGCCGATCGCCGCGAACAATTCAGAACGAGATCAAATCACACGAAAAAATAGCGGGTTTAATTAAAATGCAATTCTTGTTTTAAACAAATATAAAATATGTCATAAATACATTTCTTTCTGTGTAAGAAAACGATGTATTAAAACGAACTATAAAACCTTTATTTACTAAGATTGAAACTGATAGGATTCGATACGATATGATAAGATTAACGGACGATAGAACAGTATACACGATACGATAGGATTGATACACGATACGACAGGATAGGATTCTAAAAAAATGTTTCGGGTACTGTACATGTACCATCAAGAATGTAAAAGATATTCTAGTCAGAAGGAAGGCAGATGGATTTTTTTATATTTAGGTTCCTTCATAACTAAACATATCTTTTAGGCGGCCTTAGTTTGAACAGCTATCATAATATATCCCAAACTGCATACCTGGAAATATTTGATCTCAAGTAAAATCAAATTTCAATAAATTAGTGGCAAATTGACTATTGCAACATTATTTCAAAACAGAAATAAGATCAAATAATACAGATTGACAGGGTTTAGTCATACACACCTTGCAATCATTCATCTTCGTGACACTAAACACATAACACATCATAGCAGCGTCTTGCCGCTCCTATGCATAATATAATAGTTACTAATTTCCTGCACTTTAGAAGATCAAATTTTCTTTATGCATTTTAGTCACATAAATGTAAAACATCAAGAAAACCGGTCACCATATACTTTTTTTTTAAAGCACGCTTATTGAATTTCTTACGAAATTAAAGAAAAATGATTAATGTGTTAAAAATCAAATATTTATTTCTAAATGCAAACCGAAAAAAAAACCCGCTAAGAGAACCTCCATTATATTGTCACTTGATAATGATCAGGGTTTATTAACCATTTATGTTGTAGTCATATTCAATAAAACACACACACACACATACACACACACACACACACACACACACACACACACACACACACACACAGTTGCTCATTAATTATAAAAAACAAACAAATCAAATGCTGATATTTATGTTCGCGCTTATTGTAAACAGTATCTCCTTTAAAAATCAACAACTTCAAAAATATTTGTAACTTTATTTTGCATTTGTTTTTTACATTCAGTTTGTTATGCATGTAATGCTGAAAGTTTTGATGTTTTTTTTTTAATGATATGGCTTTTGTGCTTCACGTTCGAGTTTTTTTTTTCTTGAAAAAAGATTATCTTAAACCTTTGAAATTTTCTTTGAAACGTACCAATGAAATCGTTTATTAAACACCAATCAAACCGGTTTCTAAGAAAATGCTGTTTTACATTTAAGAATACTGTTTATATATCATTATTGTTTAAATTGCAATATTTTCTGTGGGTGATGTGGGTGATAGGATTTTCTTATTCAGATTTTGACCCAATTCTAATCCATGTATAATTTGATTTTAAAATATGCCATTTTTTGTTAATATTACATGTAACAATTATTTATTAAATTATTACTAGTTTTAGATATTTATACATACTTTAGAAAACAATTACCGATGTGATACCTGATTTTGTTGAATGATTACTTCCATGGTATTTTAAAGATAAAAAAAGACTTTAAAAAATTCGCTGTTTCCATTGAAGTATTCTTTTTTATCACTAATTAACGTCTATCTAACTTTAGAAAGTTGGCGATATGATTAATCTTATATATTGTATGCGTACAAATGTATAGAAATATACCCTTTTCCATCAACTCTAAAGTCGTGTGATAAATAAAGAAAAATACGTGTCAAAACCTTATCAACCTGACATCCAACATCAGTCCGAGGTCCAAAGACCAGAGGACTGATTTTGGTCAAGGGTTGATGTTAGATGTGATACAGATGTTGATATGCATTGTTGTTTTTATTTTTTGAATATAGAAAGCTAGTTTTCACTTCTTTTTGAAAATAAAACAACTGTATCCCTACCTTCAAACCGCGTATTTTCGATGCTTAAGATCAAATATGAAAAATGAAAACTGAAACTTTGTAGACAAACCATGTCCTTGCTCCCTGTTCTTTTAAATCTCTATCAAAATTCCCCGAATTAAAAATAATTTCGATAATACAGTTTTCAGATGAAAAAAAAAACAATCTAATTGTTATGACAATAAAAACATTTCGGATCAATAGCGTTTAGTAGACATTCGAGTGTTTGGAATATGTTTCTCCAAATCCAGGGGCCCTGTGACTTCTGTGAACAGGTAGATACGAGATGGGATAGACAGGATCGGGGCCACCTGGGATTCCATGACCACCTTGGATAGGACCATGGATTTGGTGTGTGAATGTGTCAACTTGACCACTTGAAGCTCTTCTACAACATTTGCCATAGCGGCATGTGGTGTCATCGTTGCATGCTCTGCGCACCCACCCACTTAATTCATAGTTTGTGTTGCAAGACCCTGGCTTCTGGTATTCTCTTGGAATTCGGCATCTTTGACCATTGCCAAGAACAAAACAGCATATCTGTACTCCGTGACAGTCTTCGTCGTTTGAACAATATGGACCGAGTTCGAGAGGGTTAAATACAGATTCAAATGGACATGTTTCATATTTCGGAAAACCTGAAAAAATGATAATTATTCATTATATATACTGGAGCGAACAAAGATAAGATATTATTGTCATTTGAAGTCATATACCAATATACATGTATTCGAATGCAAAGCGAACTACCTGCTGTGGGAAAAAGTCCTCCTGCACCTCCTTCAATGGCCCATCCAACACCCCCAACTCCCCCGACGCAACCTACAGGTCCACCTCCTAACAACCCTCCGCCAACACCTCCAAAGTTGTCCCAACCTAATACATGACCTACTTGTCCATATCCGTGTCCAACATTACCGTATCCACTATGTCCACCACCTCTGTAACCATCCCTATGTGTGGAATAATAGCCAGCAATACAGGACCCGACTAAGGCACAGAAAATCACCAATTTATTCATCTTTGCTTTTTTGGAAATCTGAAGCATGAGAATCAAATAAATATATTTTTTTTAATCTAAATTCTTAACAAAGCCATTTCTGAGAGTTAAAAAAAACCTTTAAAGTGTTCAGTTATAAAACATCAATATGAAAAAAGATTGGTTTTAGAAGGGTCCAATGTCATATTTGTTATTACCGGGTGCATTGACCATGTTTTGATTTAAAATCGCGCTAATAGATAGTGACAACAAAAGGAGTTTAAAATAAATCCAGGATTTATTTACCGAACTAAGGCGCTAAAGATATCAAAACATCATAGTAAATTGCTAAACCATCGTCACAACACTTTGTTAATTATTTTCATTCTTAATCTATTTGTTTGACCGATCATTAAGGGCATGGTAGTGTCAATTCAAAAATATTCCACCATTATCAAAATATGTTTGCAACGTATACAAATATATCTACTTTGCTAAAGTCCGGTTGCTTATATCACCAAGAAAGACTAACATCAGCTCTTTGCACCCCTACCCGACTGAAGCCTTTATCAGAATGATAATTTTCCTAAACACATGTCCTTAGCCTTTATTATACGTTAATTTGTAGAATAATCTACTTTGAATTCTAATATTTGTCAGATGAGAATGCAAAATTGACACAGTTTAAATAATTGGCGCCTGATCGAAAATTTCGTACTCATTATCAGTGAAAGTTGTCTTGTTTGTATTCCCGTCCTTACCATAAAATGAAATAAATCAAATGGGCGGGTCCTAGTGCAAAAGAGATGCTAACTAAAGAATTTAAGCAGATCGGACAAGACTCATTCAGAGTATCACGTGGCATTGATAATCACCCAAATTCTTACCAGCTAAGGTGAATAACATCCGTTGAAAATACAATTTGTAAATTAATGGTTTGCATAAATAAAGATAAATGGTTTATAGAAACATCGAACACGCTTTCCGAGATTGTTGTCACGTGACGTATATAGTACAGAAATGTAACATTATGAAAGGTTAATCGCATTTACAAAAGGTAAGCAACATAAGTTTATAATGGGAGAAGTCAACTTGAATTATGATTTTTTTTTTTTTAACAACAAAGTCCGTATGAGTGCATTGAGTTACATTTTTATTCTTTGTTATATTTATAGAGTTCGAAAAAAACCATTGACGAGCTTGAAAGAATTGCACTCTATGTCACTCGTGCATTTTGAAAAATTTTAAATGCGGGGTGGAGCTAAATGTCTACAGGGTTTGATGCAAACAGTATATCCCTACGACAAGTAATGATTTATTATATCGTTCATGTTATTGTACTATTTATTGGGGTTTTTTTAACTCGAGCTTTATACGGAAACATATCTCAAAGATATTTCCGATCTTCAGTAATGTTCGATAAATCTGAATTATCCTGGGATCTTTTATTATGTGTACCATAAAAATGCCCTTTCTATAGAAAAATTTAATTAATCTTTAAGTGTTAATATAACACACACCATTCAACGAACTGCTTGGCTTAGTGGCTAAACGGAGGCCCACTACCTAAAGAAAAAGGGGTAAGAGCCACCGTTGTACCGGAATAACCTTTTTTCTAATTTGATATATACTTGTATCCGCTATGCGATTCATTATATTTATCGTGGCAGAAGATGTAATGAATTCGTTAAATGCATGGATACCATCGAAACATTTATTTTTATTTATATTTCATTTATAAAGTTTGAAGGTTAGAGTCAAATCATATACAAGGATGCAAGGACACCTTCAAGCGTCAACTTTCCTACTTGGCACCTCTGCCAACCACCAAGGCTCCAAGATCTTAAGCAGTGGCAATAAAAACCCAGAGACTATAGGTGTTGACAATACACTTGGTATCATTACCTCTGGGTTTCAATGTAATTTGTTTTAAATTAAGAGACTTAGAATTACATCAGATTGTTGAAAACAACCAATTTCAGTTCAATCAACAACAGACTGCAGCATTTGATAATTTCTAGTCTTTGTACATTACAATATAACTAAAATTCCATTTTACGCTCAATAAATATACTGACAACATTTGTACAATGTTAAACCAATTTAGTTTTTACATGGACTATACGTCTTATGATTAGGTGCACAAATGAATGATGTTTGACTGGTAAATCATTAATGGTATTTGTCGCGCTTTGTTTTTGTTTTTGGGTTTTTTTAAAGAGCATTTCAACTATTGCACAAAATCCAGGTGCTATCATTACTTTCAGTCTTCTTAGGCAAAGCTCATCAATAGCTGATTTTTAATTTTTCTTTATTTAATATATGCATACATATATTTAAGAGTGAAAATAAGCAAGCATCGAGCATTTTGTGAAAAATACGGAAAGTGGCATAAAAACAATAATGATAAAAACACATATAAAGATAATCAGAATGAAGATTGTATTAAAAATATATGTGTAATTTTTTTTTATCATTCTTGTTTTTCTATGGAAACCACGTGCTTTGAGACTGACTGATTTTTACTTCATTTTAACATGAAAATTTTTGTATATACGAATACAATATTATGCTAAATCATCTTAAAACTATGTCGATAATTTTTCATACTACAAAACACTTTGCTCTAATTTAAACATCATCAAGAATTTACATTTACTTCATCATTTGATATTTATACCCGTTTTATCTTGTTAATTTTGCATGCAAACACCAGTCAATTTTGTGCACTTTTATAAAATTATACAACCATGTCAAGGTTAACTAACACAACGTACATGTATTTATATCATGATATTTGTTCTAGAAGAATCAATTAAAAAATCTGTAGGCAAGTCACCCATTTATAGATATATACCGATTCAATACATCGGGAAACGTTCAAGTTTTACTATAATTACCTCCCTTTGATATGACTCTCTTACGAAAGGAGGTAAAAACGGTATTTTGTTTACATTGTTTTCATCCAATTTCTACGGAGCTGAAGTGAGACGACTATGGATTTTAGTTCCTGGGTTATGGAAGTATTAATTTAGTTCATTATCATGGTAAGTGGCAACTTTTACTGGTTTCTTACATGCTACTAGCAAACATTTCTTTCACGGGAGAAATAGTGGCAAATTAAGGGAAATAACAGTTCAAACATGACAAAGAAAATTTGAACGTGATTGCTTTGTGTTCTTAGTGTTTGTGCATCGAGAACAATGACAAACTTTTAATGAAAAATATATCAACATACATGTATAGACTGTGGTAGCTACGTGTATTTTGGTACATGTAGTATACAAGTATATGTTTAAATGTATCTCGTGTGAATAATTGATCAGTCTTCATATTTTTCTATATGTTGATAATTAATGTTGTATTCGCATAATACCAACTACTTGTACCATATTGCTTGAAAAAGTCAAGATTTTACACCTATATTTAATGAATTGTAAAAGTAATATAAAATACTTTGCATGCGTTGGTGCTGGGAGGGGGCAGGTATGACAAATGTAACTGAAATAATTATTGAACAGTTATTGATTTGTTATAGTTACATCCAAATATGATTCGGACTGATATCACTGAAAGAAAGAAACTAATGGTGACTGTGTTCAACTATAAAATCTATATATAATAATCAGATGAACATATAAATTGGATATTTTGCCTTCTGAGGAATGTTAAATTTACATATTGAAAAATGAAATATGATGGACCCCCCCCCCCCCCTCCCATAATCTTAATTATGTTTCATTTCTATCAGAACAACTTGAAATCTCTTTGACATGTTCGAGTAGATTGGAGATTCAGTATTACATATAAAGATGAAGAGCATATCTTCTTCTAAACCGGGGTCACTTTAAATAATTATGCCCTTCAGAGAGCTTTATAGGTGATATACTTTCAGTGTTAACTGCTTCAAAAACAAAGAAAAAGCCTTCATAATTTTAAGCCATTTTTGTAAGAATTTTACATTTAAAGCCCTCTTTCTAATCATTGATATATGATATCTTATTATGAATTGGAAAAAAACACATTCAGAAAACTGCATTGAAATCAAAATAAATCTAAACATTCAGGAAGCTTTTATTTCAAATCATACTTATTATTAAAAGTTAGCTAATTTTAAATAAAAAATGGTCAGGAAAAATGCAATTTAAACAAAATATATATGACATATATATATATATATATATATATATATATATATATATATATATATATATATATATATATATATATATATATATATATATTATATTATATATTCATTCTGACCATCACTATAGTACTTATTAAAAACAATATTGGTATCTGATGTTATTGTTCACATTTTTTGTTAAGAATATCCAAGTCATATTTCATTATGTTTAGAATTGCACTTTAAGATTAAAAAGCTCAAATCAAATGAACTCAGAGGGTAAAACCTGACCTCCTTACCTTGTATTTTTTGTACATATACATAATATGTACATATACATATTTGTCATTATTTTTTGTGTTATAAGCAAAATATTCTAAGTACTACACATAGTTTTTGGTAGAGGTCAACAAGGCTTGCACTGCCATAATGTTTATAGGGTCATGTCAGAAACTTTACAGTCATTTAAATTTTTTGCATTGATTATTTGGTTGTACATTATCATAACTCATTGGTTAAAGGACATATCGCATGTTTTTCAATTTTCGGAATTTTTTCAATAAAATCATTCTATACTCATTAAAAATGAAGTTTATAAACGTTTTCATAAAATATTCTGCCTAATTCGTGAGTTGAAAGCAATGAAATTCAAATGTCGCGATATGCATATTTCTCTCTCGATCTACCCGCCATGATGTATGACGTCATATGCAACCTCGATCGAGAAGGTGCTGTTAGCCATCTTTGTAATTGGATTAGATTTAAACGACAATTAAACTAATTATCACCTATTTAATTGCCGATAACGGGTCATGATGTTGCTTTGTGCCTCCTGCGGGTGTTCTAGCCGTCAGAAATTGGGATTTGGACCGTTGGTTTTTTTTTAAGTTTCCCTTACGAAAGCATGCGGAAATCTTGCGACAAATAAGGGTCTATCTGTCGACGAGAGGATTTATAAATAAACATTCAATACATTTATATCATTAATTATATGGTATATTTTTGTAATTATAGTTTCATAAATAAATCGTATTCATTTTTCAAAAAGAAAAAAATAAAAGTTTATGCACAGGGGCCTGTGTACAAAACACAAGTTCATCGGAGAAAAATAACGAGAAGGGGGTGCCATTTTGGATACCGCCTCGCTTCATTAGATGTTTTCTTATTGTTATTGTTAAACTATACGTTCATGTGTGTGGCGGTATGTGTCGTTAACAAACTGTTAGGAGTAATTATTAGATACACAAGGAAGCCAAAAAATGTAAAATGTCCCATACTTTAGAAACATGCGATATATCCTTTAAAGTATCTCGCTTGTGAACTGCATATCACAATCCACCTGGAGATTTCGTTCATATTTCATTAAGTTGCATATACATGTAATAATTTAATTTTTTTCCCCTCACATATTTGGTTTATTATACTTGTACATGTACTTCTTATCATGCTTATCATGCCATCATGCTATTTATCATAATCAAAGAATTTTCTGCTAGTTTTAGAAACTAGGAATATTTTCCATTTATTCCAATGAGTCCTCAGGTGGGGTCCTTCAAGACAAAGGTCTTTCAGCTGTTGCGGTTTTTAACCCCACCTTTGCAAATTAATTTGTCATTTATTCAATGATTTTTCTTCTTTAATTTATTGTTTTCAATTTAAACAATACAAATTGGGTTCATTGAATAAACGACCTTTAATGCAATCTGTTGTTCTATTTCATTGCAAATAAACTTGGACTCATTGGAAGATTTTTTATTCAGTTACTTGTATTGGGTAAATTACTTGTTGCAAGAAAGCTCAAAGTTGGGCAAAATTATTAAGTGTTTCTCTTGGAAATGCTTATGTATTATATTTATGGAAAAATTTGGTTGACAAATATTATACTTTTAGGATGAAATCAAAAATTGAGGCTGAGGATTGGAGAACCTTAAGTCAATGCTAAATGGAAAAAAACATTTCAAAATTAACTATTTGTTAATCTATCTATGGGGGATCCCTTTCGTATCATCCTGTCCAACAATAATGTCTAAAGTAGCACTTGCGTTGCTTGTTAACTTTCCACCAATCCGTATTCATAACTTATCAATTACTTGAATCATTTTAACAGGTCGAGACCTCTATATTTTGTGACGTTGGCATACATTTGCATACTAAATTAGCCATCTGTTTACTTTTAGCGACAAACCAATCAGGTGAATGAGTTGCAAGGCATTGTGGGCTACTACAAGTTTCAGTGTATACAAAGCGTATTGAAAATATATACCATTTTAAATTGTCCTTTGGAAACTCATTTTGAATGCTTTTTCAGAATTTATGAAATTAATATGGACAATTATGTCTGAACTTCAATTTCTATGCTCACATTTAAAAAATATTGCATATGAGGACTTATATCAACCTATTTAAATACCCCATTGTCAATGTTCAAAAGAGAGGTAGGTCCTTTTGAATTAGAAGCAGTGAGTACAATGTACGCTTGACGTTACGTTTGAATTTTGTACAATTTTATAAAACGTTTTATAAAACGTAAACTGTCCCAAACCATAATACGATAAAAATACTTCTACATACTTCCAATTTGTTCATCAGAGAGTAATATTAACAATACAACCACTACAACTAGAACGATGGATAAGGTAGCATATTATATAATAAATCAAATTCTATACTATATGATATTCATCAAATAATTTTGTTGATATTTGATTGTAACAGCTTCCTTTCAGAATGCAAATTTATATCCCTTGCTATGTAATATGAGTAGCAATATTAAATATGTTTGATATTATTTTGATATTTTATATCGTTTTGGAGGATTTTTTATAATACATTTGTTAATCACAAACTTGTTATCTTTTCATTTTAGAGGTCATAAGTAATAAATGCACCGTGTAAATGAAACGAGTTCATGAATTTGATAGCGTAATTAAACATTTCTTAATACAAGGTTACATACTGCTGAAGCATTGATTATATTTCAAATTTTAGGATACACATTTTGTCATTACATATTCACATAATTTTGAAAATTGTATAATCTATCTAAACATCAGAAACGACACAAATTATATAAAAATTCCTTAATATGTTATCTTTATAGCATAAAAGCAATATTGATAATTAAATTAAAATCTCAAATATTCTAATCTTATATGCGATGTTTTATAATTGGCAGTTAAAGGGCAGTCCATGAAAATTCACCTTAACGAACTTTAACCATTCCACAACAAGACAATACCTATAACCATTCTATCTATTTGTAAAATTAATCGCCAAAATATGTCATGCAATGGGAAGCGTCGGTGTGTGATTTTTCTTCATCTTTTTTTTTAGGGTGGGGGAGGATACAATTTTTTATAGTTAATAAATCAGTTTCTTAGCGGATTATACAACAGCATAAATTGATCCAACACATGATATACGAGTATTATTTGGGTAAATATTGAGTTCATTCCTAATAATTTAATTTCCTGTAACTTACTGTACAAACAAATTGAGAGCCTTTTACTTTTAAAAATGATATTAATCTGTTCAAAATTCCAACGTAACGTCAAGCGGATTGCTACTTTTTTGACGTCGGTGTATTGTGACATGTCTTGTGACGTGAAAACCAGGTTATACACATTTAACTAAATTTTTCTATCCAATCAAATGCCGCGTTACAACAGAATTAAATTATAATAAATTAATTTCTTAGCGAATAAAAAATATATAAAATACAATTAAAATCCAAAATGGATATATAGTTAACAAGATGCCTTTAATAAACTATGCTAAAACTAAGATTTCGTTAATTAATTTAAACAACTTCAAATTTACAAACATAAAAAGGACCTGTTTGTAATAAGACAATGCGTTCATTTGAGATATAGGAAACAGGCGGTCTTGAAAAAAATATTTTGTAGGTCGATTAGATAGGGCCTAACTTGTCTGAACCTCTCAGAAAAAAAAGAAAATTAGAAATCATCTGTGTGAATGCAGCCAAATGAAAAACAACTTGTTCAAACGCTGTGGATGCGCATGAGAGCGCGATAGAGACGCAGTGAGATCCCAAAGGACTCCGTGAGGTCTCCTTGCAAGCGCAATTGACTTATCACTGTGTCTACACTGCAATTAGCTGCGTTCCTTAAGCGCGCCGATAGAGCTCTCGTGGCGCTGTTGGAGATCTTACGGTGCTGTCACGGCGACCTCACTACACTTCTAAGGTGTGTTTATCAGAACGCAGAGCCACAGTGCGTACTTTGTGCATGTTCAAAGTGCGCGACGTCGCATGGCGTTCTAAAATGTTCAAGGCGGTCCCACTGCAACGGACAAATATGCCGTTGCGTTGTTACGGCGCTGTAGGAGACTCTACTGCGTTTACCTTGGTGTTTAACATTATTTATGGACGCAGCGGGATTGCCGTGAGGGTGCAACTCCGGTGTGACAGGAGTTTAAGTTAATTTTAGCTTTTTAAAACGTGTACTTATAAGAGTAATCTGGTTACATAAAACATCTCGAAAAAGACGCCATATCTTAAATAAACAGATGTTGATGTTATATTCGTAATATACCTCTTATGAGAAAGTAAAGTAACTCACCATAAGCAGTACATTTGTATCTTTTAACAGGTCGGGTACACTGCCTTATATGGATAGCATTATCTAACACGTGACAGTATTTTCGTCAAACAGATTCTCCAATCCAGTGAATGAATTGCAATGCATGATGGTCTACAACGTGTTTACGATTCAACAAACGCACGTGGTTTTTGCCTGTTTTATTCACAATATTTCATCGGTTGCCGGATTATTTGTACATCTTTATTTTTACTTTAGAAGGTAAAAAGGGAAAGATTACTTACCATTAACTTTGTTCCATGCTCACATTGAAAAATAGTGTTGTTTTTGTTGATCAATTGTTGCTTCAAAAAATGATCAGTATCAAACGACTGACAAACATACGCATACAAGTACAAACAGATTTTGATAAGAAAAAACTGCACAATTGTGTATTGGTGACTTTATCATTGTGCACTAGAAATAAATACAGGTAACTGTACATTTTTAACATACGTTAATAGCCACGGTAGTAGAAATGCACAAATATACAAACGCAGAAGCGCAAGCTATGCAGCATATCGTATTTTGTCTGTTAAGCAATCTGATGAATGTCCATGAAGAAAATATCAACGTGCATTCTACTAATGTTGTCCCAAATATGAGGTATCACCTAAAAAAACGGTACAGTGTATTGATACGTTTTTGACGTTATCTTACGATAACGTTGGCAACATTTTTCATTCGTTTTAAAATAATTTTTAGTCAAATCAGAAAGCGTGTTACAACGAAAATTTAATTATTTAAATATAAAGAGGCCTGGGGCAATTTAATTTAAAATACACACAAACATACAATGCACAGGACATTAAAGAAGATTTCTTAAAATAGAAACAAATAGAAACAAAATATTTAATTTAATATGGTCACGTGACAATTAACCTTGAGGTTTTCCAGTTAAAAATACATGCAACGACATTACATTACCCGAGTGTCTCAATTGACCTAAAAAAATCTTCACTGTTTAAGCCTTTTATGTGACTCCATATTAAAAGCATTAAACCCTGTCCAATAGGCAGGGAATTTCATTATTTAAAAACAAAACAACATTTAAAGCATAATAGCAGTGCATTTAGTTGCTCTCAAACCACAATGAAAGTAAAAACAGAAATACAGTGCATTTAAAATCTTAATAATTTTCATTATGTTGCCAGATTGGGGCATTCAGAAGTTGGAGTTCTATAAGCTTTTCGCTATTCACTATTCGAATAGCGAATAGAATTCTGTGGTCGGTTCGCGATTCAAATTACCGTAAACATGCTAATAAACGTAAATTCAAAAATTTCATATAAACTTCCCTTTTTAATTAAAAAACAGTTTTATAAAAAAAATTATTACTTGCTGACCTGGCTTGAACATTGACAATTCAAATATTCAAGAATTGTTTTGAAATCATTCACGTTCCGAGTGAGATTTCATGTTCTGACACCCCCTTCCTTTTTCATTATAAAATCGAAAGTGAAAATCGAGGGCACAGTTTCGCATCTAAAATGTCATTTGTCAATAATATACCAGTAGACCTAAGCCCCTTTATCTACAATATAAAAGAAATATATATTTTAGGAATTTATAAACCTCTAATAACCACCCAAACCTCATGTTTACACCTTTTTAGCTCACCTGAGCTGAAAGCTCAAGTGAGCTATTCTGATCACATTTTGTCTGTCGTCTGTCCGTCCGTCTGTTCGTCCGTCCGTAAACTTTTCACATTTTCAACATCTTCTCAAGAACTACTTGGCCAATTTCAACCAAACTTGGCACAAATCATCCTTAGGCAAAGGGGATTCAAAGTTGTGAAAATTAAGGGCCACACCCGTTTTCACGGGGAGATAATTAGAAATTAATGAAAAATTTTGAAAAATTTTCAAAAATTTTCTTCTCAAGAACCAGAAAGCCAGGAAAGCTGAAACTTGTGTGGAAGCATCCTCAGGTAGTGTAGATTCAATGTTGTGAAATTCATGACCCCCGGGGGTAGGTTGGGGCCACAATGGAGGGTCGAAGTTTTACATAGGAATAGATAGAGTAAATCTTTAAAAATCTTCTTCTCAGAAACTAAACAGCCAGGAAAGCTGAAACTTGTGTGGAAGCATCCTCAGGTAGTGTAGATGCAAAATTGTGAAATTCATGACCCCCGGGGGAAGGGTGGGGCCACAATGGGGGGTCGAAGTTTTACATAGGAATAGATAGAGTAAATCTTTAAAAATCTTCTTCTCAGAAACTAAACAGCCAGAAAAGCTGAAACTTGTGTGGAAGCATCCTCAGGTAGTGTAGATTCAAAGTTGGGAAATTCATGACCCCCGGGGTAGGTTGGGGCCACAATGGGGGGTCGAAGTTTTACATAGGAATATATAGAGTAAATCTTTAAAAATCTTCCTCTCAGAAACTAAAAAGCCAGGAAAGCTGAAACTTGTGTGGAAGCATCCTCAGGTAGTGTAGATTCAAAATTGTGAAATTCATGACCCCCAGGGGAAGGGTGGGGCCACAATGGTGGGGGGGGTCGAAGTTTTACATAGGAATATATAAAGTATATCTTTAAATATCTTCTTCTCAGAAACTAAACAGCCAGGAAAGCTGAAACTTGTGTGGAAGCATCCTCAGGTAATGTAGATTCAAAGTTGTGAAAATCATGATCCCTGGGGGTAGGGTGAGGCTACATTTTGGGGTTCGAAGTTTTACATAGGAATATATAGAGTAAATCATTAAAAATCATCTGCTCAGAAACGAAACAGCCAGGAAAGCTGAAACTTGTGTGGAAGCATCCTCAGGTAGTGTAGATTCAAAGTTGTGAAAATCATGATCCCTGGGGGTAGGGTGAGGCTACATTTTGGGGGGGGGGGTGTTAAAATTTTACATATAAATATATAGAGTAAATCTTTAAAAATCTTCTTCTCAGAAACTAATCAGCCAGGAAAGGTGAAACTGTTGTGGAAGCATCCTCAGGTAGTGTAGATTCAAAGTTGTGAAAATCATGATCCCTGGGGGTAGGGTGGGGCACAATGGGGGGTCGAAGTTTTACATAGAAATATATAGAGTAAATCTTTGAAAATCTTCTTCTCAGAAACTCAACAGCCAGGAAAGCTGAAACTTGGGTGGAAGTATCCTCAGGTAGTGTAGATTCAAAGTTGTGAAAATCATGATCCCCGGGGGTAGGGTGAGGCCACATGGGGGGGGGGGGTTGTTAAAGTTTTACATAGGAATATATAAAGTAAATCTTTAAAAATCTTCTTCTCAGAAACTAATCAGCAAGATGATTCTTTATAATTGTTAAAACTTTGGCTCCAGGACAATTCTTCGGCCTCACAAGAAGGTTCAGAATTTGATGTAGCTAAATATCCCATATATAAACAATTGTAAAGGATCTTTTTGAGAACTGCAATACTCAACATGTGATATGACTATAAAATTGAAGCAGGCAGCTATTTTTTCATTAGAATCTTTTTGTATAACTGTATTGAGTTATTGCCCTTGATTTATTGATTCTTGATTATTTTAATTAATGCATCCACTGTTAACCAATTATTGTGATGATTATTTTTATACAATAATAAATATTCAATGTATATAAGTTGTTCTGCATAAGAAGTTTTGGATAAGGCCGGATTAGTTTGTTTATTTTTGATTTCCAATTTTTAGATACTATGAATTATTTTAGGTTGGCACATATATAGGGACAGTGTCTATTGCATTTCGATGAGCGACTTTTTTGGGTTAAACTTGAACAGGTATGGATAGATTGAGTGTGTGAACATCCTTGCTCTATCTAATCTACGTGTTTTCTAATCTTCGATACAAAGTGTGCGGTCATTCCTGCCCTATATAGCATTAATACAAGTGTGCAGTCATATCTGCTTGTATTGGTGGTGGTTGCGGCGGAGCACTAATGTATGGTCATCCCTGCTGGTGTTCAGGCCTTTCTAGCGCAAGTGTGCGGCACTCCCTGCTTGCGTTAGGTTGAGCTGTTGGCGCGAGTGTGCGGTCATCCCTGCTTGCGTAGACTTGCGTACCTGTTGAGTTGCGTAGGTGTGCGGTCATCCCTGCCTGTGTAACGTTGAGTCCCTATATATGTGCAGGAGCGGTGATTAAAGTCTGCTCTTGTAAATATTGGCAGCAATCAGGGCTATCCGAGTTCCAAGGGGGAAAATGGATTTTATTTATACAGGATCTACATGTATTATTGTACATTGTCCAGATTGTTTGTATAATGACTCCATTAAGCTGACTTTATCATACCTATTGTTCCTCAGGTGAGCGATGTGGCCCATGGGCCTCTTGTTTGAAAATGTGAAAAATTTGATCGGATCTTTCCTGAGAAACCATCCCATGCCACCACCCAAATAAACAAAACAAGAAAGCGTATCAGTCAAGGTCGCCTACTATATTTAGAAGAAAAAAAAAACGTGCAAGACACAAAAATGCCTTATCTTGTTTATTTCTGAATCAACACAATCATCGGATCCAAATTGATTTTAAGTAGCAATGACCACCCCACCCCACCCAAACACCTGAAATATGCCTCTGCTTCGCCCAATAACTCAAATTTACAACATTTTATGTAAAGAAGGCGGTGTGTGTCTGACATTGAGTCAATTGGCATTATATTTATTTTCATATATACCAAAGAAAACCCCACTGTACAAATAGTTGGCAATTATATGTGTAGATCTAGAGGGAGGGGATCGGGCACCCCCCCCCCCAACAAAAAATAAATTATATTTCAGCCCCCTCCTTTTGGGTGAATTTTTCTAGATCTTGAAGACATTCTCTCTCTCTCTCTCTCTCTGTCTCTCTCTCTCTCTCTCTCTCTCTCTCTCTCTCTCTCTCTCTCTCTCTCTCTCTATATATATATATCATACAAACACATTAGTCATGGATACATATGTGTGAAATGCCCACTTAGTATACGGGACGATGCCCGGATTCAGAAAATTTCCCGTGAGGGAGGAGGCTCTGAAAAATAATTTTGTTTGGCAGGGGGTGGGCGACTCTCTCCTCTAAATCAATGCATAGACATGCTAGTAGGTTTTTTCCTAAGTAACTATACACTATGCTGGCATTAAGGTTCCCACTTTTATTGACTTGCAAAATTGTGATAGATTTAAGAGAACTGAATCTAAATTCTGGCAGCAAAATGTCAGATATTGTATAACTATTAATGACTAGTACATGTATGCATTTATGTGTATATAACAATTTATTGTTTGAAGAAAAAAAGACAATCCAGGAAAGGTGTGGCTGGTTGTACATACCAATACATATTTTAAAGAAAAAAATTAGTGTGCAAATATTTATTGTTTGATTTTAATCAATGTTGCACTATTTGTTAAAATCAATATCGATGTTATAAATCTACGCCTCTTCTACAACCACTACCACCTCGCTTGGGAATCCAAAGCATTTGCGTGTATTTCAGTCAACACTGGCGCGCTGTCCTCTCTATACTGTAAACGTACTACCTTTGGCTGTGTATTCTTTTTTAACGCTTTTGGCGGAATGCAGCAACCCCTAAATCAAGTACATTGCCAAATGTCATGCATATATATATAGAATAGTCACATTCAGGAATATGCTAATTCAAATCCACGCCAACTTGTTCAAAAACTAATTTCCGCAAAACATCGTACATGCCAAATATAATACGTTTACAGTATTCCTAGTCTACATGTGTTCTAAATTGTATATACATGAATCAGGCACTTATGATCTGTTTCGAAACTGAGTGCCAGAATTGTCCGATATCTTGATCGATGAGCAAATACCTTTTTTTATAAATTATAAAAGTCTTCAAAGTTATAACTCACTACAGAAATTCAATAATTCTTTAAAGCTGAAAAGGTCAATTTAAACTCTTTATTGGTCATTAAGGGTCCTCAAAGGAGTAAAAGGAATATTGTATAATAAACATTCATAATGTACAATTAACTCATCCAAAAGATTATATGATTGAAAGGTTACATATATAAACATTAGCATTCATGCACATTTATATGCTTAATACATGTATGTATATTTACATATACATGTTTTTAACGTCCATGATACATACAAATTAAATGATTTATCACATGATGAAAAATTTACATTGAATCAGAAATATAAACTGATCTTGAGGCAATGTCCATTAAATGCGTTTTATTTGGAAGAGAAGCTTAGGTCTCGGCAACTACCAGGTTTATTTCACACTCGTACAAATTCCGTTTTTCAAGCCTTATTCTTTATATAGCCAATTACTACATAGTAATTTTCAACTGGGAAAGACATATATCAGTTACAGATTTATGATATCTAAAACAAAAGAAAGTTTCTCCCCATTCAGCAATATGAAAGCACAATAAAAGCGTTTTATGTTCTGTCAAGAGATCAGCAAGCTTGATGAAAGTACATGTATTTGCATTTAGATAATAATATCATTCTCTCTCCAACCAATCTGGGTCTTTGTTCTATTCCTGGTTTCCGTGTAACTAATCGGATAGAAATCATAGACTCCCGGCCCTATAAGCCCCCGGGGTCCCATCCTCACCAAATATGGGATACAGGGTGTTATAGCCAGCCCCTTGAAAGAAATCCTATTATAACTGTATTATACTAAATGTTGCATTCTCGCCAGGCTAGCTAAGCCTGATAATGGCCGTGTAAACCAAATTCCTTTGAGGGTCGTCTGAGCTGTCCCCGGGCTCCATCCCCATTAAATATGAAGGCCCAAATATGGGATACAGAGTGTTAGCCAGCCCTTTGAAAGATATCCAGTTTTAATTGTATTATACGAAATTTCCTCTTTTCGCTAGGCTAGCTAAGCCTGTTAATGGCCGTGTAAACTCAATTCCTTTTGAGGGTGGTCTGGGCTATCCCGAGGCCCCATCTCTACCAAATATGAAGGCCCAAATATGGGATACAGGGTGTTAGCTAGCCCCTTAAAAGATATCTAATTATAACTGTATTATACGAAGTTTTCTATTTTCGCCAGGCTAGCTTAACCTGTTATCGGCCGTGTAAACCCAATTCCGTTTGAAGGTCGAGCTTCCTTGGGGCCCCATCCCCACCAAATATGAAGGCCAAAATATGGAATACAGAGTGTTAGTCAGCCCTTTGAAAGATATCCTATTATAATTGTATTGTACAAAATTTCCTCTTTTCGCCAGGCTAGCTTAGCCTGTTAATGGCTGTGTAAACCCAATTCGTTTTGAAGGTAGTCTGAGCTAAACCTGGGTCCCATTCCCACCAAATATGAAGGCCCAAATATGGGATACAGGGTGTTAGAATGATTCAACAGAGTATTATAATTGTCTTACCTTTTTGCCAGGCTAGCTAATCGTGCCAATGTTCAGGTCAGATCAGGAAGTAAAAATTTCTACTATATA
The DNA here is from genome assembly GCA_015776775.1 of Magallana hongkongensis. Lineage (NCBI taxonomy): Eukaryota > Metazoa > Mollusca > Bivalvia > Ostreida > Ostreidae > Magallana > Magallana hongkongensis. Next base: position 27,384,287 of record CM027470.1, on the reverse strand, counting down.
ACTGTCTCTTTCAATTAAAAATGAAGTTTATATGGTTTTGTTTTTAATTTACGTTTATTAGCATGGTATTTGCTATTCGAATAGTGAATAACAAAGAGCGAATAGAACTAAAACTTCTGAATGCCCCATATCGGCCCTACCTGAATCCTTGACCTAGTGGCCATGTATTTTACAATTTTGGTAGAGAACTTCATAGACATGCATTTAGTTGGTTTTTTTTTTAAATATATAAGGGGGTAAATAATAGGATTTAATATATGTTTAGGACAACTGCATATTAGCTCTGCCCTTGGCTTTAAACCTTAAACCCAGGGGCTATGAAATTTGGTAGGTTGCTTTATGGAATTCTTTACCATACATTTAGTTTTTCTCAAATATATATTGGAGTAGAGAAGATCTTTCTACAGTTTACACTATACGGTCATATTTGCCCTTTTCACTATATGGCCATAATGCCCCATCCTAGGGCCTCAAACTTTGACTTAAATGCAACAGCCATGAATTCCACACTGTTGGTACAGTCAGTTCAAGCATATCTTTTACAACATACACCATAGCATAGCATAGCATTGAAATCTCATAGCATAGCATTGAAATCTCATGGCATAATATTGGAATCTCATACCATAGCATTGTCACAGATTTTCGAGCGGAATTAACTAAAATTTATATTTACTGTAAGACAAAGACAAAGACAATATGTTTACATTGTTTTTACATATTTAATATAGTTTGAATCAATACATATAGAAAGTAATTGTCCTAGTATGGGAACTGGTAAGGTCCTCCACTGTTGTCTATTGCCACTTGGTCGTGACAAGAATGGACTGGTGAGGTCCTCCAAGGGACAATGTTCTCTACTGGCCACTTAGTCTACACAAGACGTCACCAATATTCGGCCACCATCGATGAAAGTGGTTTACAGAATAGATGGAACAAGGGACCTGCGCCAACATAGTACACAAACACATTAAGTACATGACAAAAGCAATTGTGGCTTTTACACCAATACGCACCATACTTTACTTACCGGCTATACGGTCAAGACACACTTAGCATAGACGCTTATTACACACAAAATACTGATATACAGTCTTAAAGAAGACTTACTATAAAGCATGTTAGCTTTTACACTCACAAAATACTAACTCAATTACTTAAATGCAGTGTTGCATAATATTACTCACTACTACAAAAGGAATATGACCATAAGAGTCCGCCATACTTATAATAGATTCAAACACGTGTATCTAAACATAGACATTAAATTCAAACGTAACAAATAAGCATAAAAACGATTGGAATACCATGACTGGGTGTTTTAGAACAGTAATGAACGAAATGACGATAAAATTGACAATTAATAAACCTCACCTCAGAAAAAGCCAGTACCAGGTTCACTTCAGAGTTAGCACAGAGTTATATTAACAAAAATGCATAGTGACTGGATGGTATGCACGAGAGAAGTATAAGTGCGTCCTTCCCTCTGGACTGCCGCGTCCAAACTGATACTGCACGGACTGTCGGGTTTAAGGCCCGGTGAACTGAGGTTCAATATGGGTATTTACAAATACGTAAGACTAAAATACTAAGGGGCTCACCACGGGATATGTGGTAAAGTTAAAATACGAAACTAAATATATACAATGATGAATTTTAATGTGACATTTACCTCCCTTTTTAGAGAAGTACGAAGTACTGAAAAACCCATTAAAATTTAAAATACTGAAAGTAAACATATTGACATCAAACGACTTAGGTAGTCTGCACCCACATTGTCTTTACCTTTAATTGCATGTATAGTAAACCTGTAAGGTTGCAAACTAAGCGTCCAGCTCATAAGTCTAGGGTTTGTGACCTTAGCCTTATTTAAGTACACAAGTGGGCTATGATCTGTCTCTTAAATGAACTCATGTCCATACACATTCTTCTGGAATTTCTGAATTGCCCATACAACTGTCAAGCACTCTTTCTCAACAGTTGCATACTTGCACTCACTCTCTCTTAGCTTTCTACTAGCATAAGCAATTGGGAGTTTCTGACCAAGTTCTTCTTGTAAAAGAACTGCACCTAGACCTCTGTCTGAAGCGTCCGTCTGTAGAATGAAAGTCTCCTTGATATTGGGAAGTTTCAATATGGAACACTTAGTAAGTGAAGCTTTTAACGTCTGAAATGCTAAATTGTGAGCATCTTCCCATTTTAACTTAGTGGGTAAACCTTTTTTTGTCAAGTCAGTCAATGGTGACGCGATTTGAGCAAACTTGGGCACAAATTTCCGGTAAAACCCAACTAAACCAAGGAAAGACCTTAACTGTTTTTTCGTAACAGGAATAGGGGCATTACATATAGCTTCAACCTTGTCAAAGTCTGGCTTCAACTTCTCATTACCCACTACATGTCCGAGACAGTCAATATTTGAATAGGCCAATGAACATTTACCTGGTTTTGCTGTCAGACCTGCTGTCCGCAATCGCTGAAAAAGCTCATCTAATACAACAAAATGATGATCTAGAGACTTTGTGTACACCAAAATGTCATCTATGAAATTGTCTACATTCTCAATTCCATGCAAGACTTTGCGCATTAATCTTGAAAATGTGGCCGGAGCCGTAACTAACCCAAAGGGCATGACCCTGAACTGAAACAAACCCTTACCTGTTCTAAAGGCTGTTTTTGGTTTTGAATCATCTGTTAACTTAACCTGCCAGTACCCTTTTGATCGATCAATTTTTGAAAAGAATGTATGTCCGGCAAGTTTGGAAAACATTTCATCAGCATCTGGCATTGGCTCTGAATCAAATATGGTCTGATTATTTAACAGGCGAAAATCTATACAGAACCTGTTTGTTCCATCTTTCTTGGGCACGATAACAACTGGTGAACAATACGGGGAGTCAGAAGATTCAATAATGTTCATCTTCAACATGTCACTCACCTCTTTGTTTACTGTTTCCTCCATTGAATATGGTATCTGACGATTTTTGACATGAATCGGTTTGGCACTTGTCGTTCTAATTTCATGTTCAAGTATACGTGTGATACCAGAACGGTCTTGAAAAACATCATCAAACTTTAAAAGCAACTTCATCAATCTGTTCTTGCTCTCTAATGCTAATGATGGGTTAATGTTTACGGTGCTTACACTAATCTGTGATTGAGGATACTCATCTAACTGTCCATCTTGGTCCTCAACATCCACGCAATCAACTACTGCTGCGTTCACTAAATCAAGAACACCTGTATCTTCCGTCACTGACGCAACATCTGAAATTGGTCTCTCAATGTACTTTTTCAAAAGATTTATATGAAAGGTCTGTAACGTGGTTGAGCCAGGCGATCTCCAAATAACACTCAAGACAGTTTCAATTAATGAATTTATTTACAAGAAAATAAATCAATAGAAATATTTACAAATTCTCACCCACTTTCACCCTCACTCACACACTCACTCTCGTTCAAAAAAAACTAAATGCTTAAATCTAAACCCCAAAAATTAAATTCCCTTCTTGACAATTATTATTATAAATACTAAGTAATAGACAGCTAAATGATCTTATTCATAATGTTCAGTTTCCAAACACAATTATATTGTATATTAAATTCTATTCTATATGTTGCCAAACGTTCACAAGAACACTTCTTGTCCACTAGTCCTATCGCTATAGGGTTTCACTTATCTCAACCATCGATATGTGAACGTCTGCGCTGACGGTTCAATATACACAATCACATGTCCACCCTCATCACAATTTCTGGGGCTGTAATCCTAGAACTGGTTGTGGTGTGGCGTGGTAGTGAAACAGTCCTATGGATCCAAACGTGTGCTACATCGTCATCATGCTCATCGACCACTGTCACAACGCACGGTCTGTTTTCCGTGCCCGTGTTATGCAGTAATTCATGCAGCTGTATGCATAGCCTTGCAAGTAGAAAAAATCGTGCGCCCCTCTCGCAACACGACAGCACACCTCAGAAAAATGGCTCAATTCTCCTACGTCACACCTGAGAATTGTGGGTAATACCCAGCCGGGTTTAAAATACAGGGCCGTAAAGCTAACCTGATAAATGTGATTGTTACATACCTCCCCCCTTTTCAAGAAAATTGTCTACAATTTTTCTCAATAAAACAATCACATATATTCAAGACACAAGTTAAGACGATATTCTGAACGTATTTAAAAAACGTACCTAATACGTACCTCTGAAATGTCTATACTCACTACTGACGGCTCAAGTAATCTGCTCCGACATTGTCGCTGCCCTTGATTGTTACCATTCGGAAACGATATTGCTGGAGAAGTAATGCCCATCTCATCAAACGAGAATTCTCAGTCTTTGACTTGTCAAGGTACGTAAGTGGTTGATGGTCGGTTTCTAATGAAAACTCCTGACCGTATAAATATTGGTGAAATTTCTGTACTCCCCATACAACTGCAAGACACTCCTTTTCGATAACTGCATAGGATCGTTCCCTATCTTGCAATTTTCTGCTCGCATATGCCACAGGAAGTTTCTCATCATTTTCCAGCTGAAGGAGTACGGCTCCAATTCCATCTTCTGAAGCATCTGTGCGTAAGATAAATGTGCGATCAAAATCTGGCAGTTTAAGGATAGGTCTCTTACATAACAAATCCTTCAAAGTATCGAATGCTTGCTGAGTACTCTCTGTCCATTTTACTTTGTTTGGCTGACCTTTCTTCGTCAGATTTGTTAAAGGAATTGCGATCACTGAAAAGTTTGGGATAAACTTCCTATAAAACCCCGCTAGTCCCAAAAAAGATCGAACTTGTTTCTTTGTTTCAGGGATAAGTGCATTCTTCAATGATTCAATCTTATCCTCCTCAGGTCGTAGTCTCTGCTGACCGATGATATGTCCGAGACATTCTAGTTCGGAGAATGCAAAGAAACACTTCGATGGTCTGGCGGTCAATCCAGCGTTTTGTAAGCGAACAAACAATTCTGTCAGCACCTCCAGATGATCTTCCCATGTATCAGTCGAAATCAGTATATCATCTATGAAGTTGTCAACCTCGTTCATACCATGCAACAATTTTCTCATCAGCCTGTTAAATGTCGCTGGTGCATTCACTAGCCCAAACGGCATAGTTGTGAATTGGAATAGTCCACATGGTGTAGAAAATGCTGTGAGATGTTTGCTTTGGTGATCCATGGGCACTTGCCAGTATCCTTTACTGAGGTCAATTTTTGATACAAACTTCTTTCCAGCCATCTTTGCGAAAATGCTCTCAGGATTTGGCATAGGTTCTGAATCGAACACTGTAATGTTGTTCAGCTTCCGAAAGTCCACGCAGAATCTATTTGTTCCGTCTTTCTTTCGGGCAATCACTATTGGCGCGCAATATGGCGACGAAGAAGGTTCAATAACTTTCAATTGAAGCATTTTTTCGACTTCTTCTTTAATGGTATTTTCCGTATGAAAAGGAAGTGGATACTGTTTAATTCGCACAGGTCCATTTGTCATCAATTCTATTCTGTGTTCCACCAAATTTGTGACTCCAGGTAAATCAGTAAGAACATCTGCAAACGACTTGCATAATTTCTGTAATGCATTACGTTGATCTGATGTGGCATTTTCTGAAATATTGACATCATTGTAAGTTTCTGTTTGTACGGCAGGTGGTAGAAGAATATGTTCTTTGTTGTCATCTGTTTCGTCATCGTCACCATCAAAGTCTATCAATGACACACCACATGCTGAAAATGCACCACAGCATTCATCTTCTCTTTCGATGTACTGTTTGAGTAAGTTTGCATGGATTGTCTTAATCTTTCCATCAATATTGACTCTGTAATCCATGTCTCCTAATCTTTCAACTATGTCAAATGGACCCTTCCATTGCATAAGTAGTTTGTTTGCTTCTGTAGGAAGAAGTATTAAGACTTTGTCTCCTACTTTCATTTTCCTAACTTTTGTCTTCTTGTTGTAGTATTTTCTCTGTTTCTGTTGCGCCTTCTCTAGCTGTTCGTGGGCAATTTTGCATGTTTCCTCTAATTTCTCTCTTAAGTCTATGACATACTGGTAGGTAGTCTTGACGTCATCATCCGGAATTTCTTCCGTCCACAATTCTTTGAGTATCTGCATTGGACCTCGTACTGTGTGGCCATACAAAAGTTCAAATGGTGCAAAGCCTAAACTCTCTTGAGGTACTTCTCGATAAGCAAAAAGCAACGCATTGATGTATTTGTCCCAATCCTTTGGTTTTTCTGCACACATTCTCTTCAACATTTGTTTCAGAGTACCATTAAATTTCTCTACTAATCCATTACAGATTGGGTGGTAAGGGGAAGTTGTGATCCTCTTTAAAGATAATAATCGACTGACTTCTTTCATAAGGTCTGAAGTGAACTGTGATCCTTGATCAGATAACAGCTCTCTTGGTATCCCTACGCGGCTGAATATATCGACCATAGCTTCTGCCACACGTTCTGTTTCTATTCCTGGTAATGGTACAGCCTCTGGATATCGAGTTGCGTAGTCAACCAAGGTAAGTATGTATTTGTTTCCTTTGGTGGTTCGTGGATCAAGTGGTCCAACGAGGTCAACTGCTACACGCTTAAACGGTGTGGTAATTATTGGCATCCTTCCAAGTGGTACTGGTTTGGTTCTTCCTTTCGGGATTGTTCTTTGGCAAATATCGCAGGACTGACAGTATCTTCTGATATCTGCTTGAACACCAGGCCAGTAGAATTCTGATGTTAATCTATGAGTAGTTTTCTTGACTCCAAGGTGACCTGCCATTATTGTTTCATGCGCCAACTTCATCACTGCGTTTCTGTATTTCTTTGGCACAATGAGTTGTTGAAAAACCTTGCCGTTTGAACATTTTGGACTTGTGAAATCTCTGTACATAATATTGTTCCGTTCATAAATCTTGGTTTTTCCTCCATCTTTATATGATTTTTCTGAATTGTCTTTGGCTAAAGATCTTAACTTTTCTAATGTTTGATCTGTTTGTTGTTCATGCGCGATCTCTTTTGGTGTAACTTCCGAGACTGCATCAGGAACTCTTAATGGTTTATAGGTCGGACTTCTTTTCTTTGCTTTTGCACGAGTCTGTACTGCTGCTGATGTTCCAGTCGATCGAATCCATGACGTATCAGGATCATCTGGGTTTCTTACACCATTGAAATTTCCGAGGATCAAGTCATATGACGGATTTTCAAAACACCAAGCAGTCACTGTACCGGTGTAGTAAGGAGTATCTATTTCAACTTCAGCTAGATCTGCTTCGACAACTCTTCCATCTGCTAGAATACACTTTTGATTTTGTCCTGTCATTTGATTCGGATTAACTAGATCTCTTCTAATCACAGCACGACTGCAACCAGTGTCCCTGAGCACGTTGATGATTCTGTCACCGATGCATCCTTTCACGATTGGCATGTTCGTCTCAATAAATGTCACAGTTTCACTAACATGTGGTAAGTGTATTTGTTTGTCGATAACTGACGATCCTTGGCCTTGTCGATAATTTCCACGACCGTGATTTCCTTGGAAATTTTCAAAATTTCTGTTGTTAGATTGCTGTCTAGCTGTACTTTGATTCTGATTTCTGTATCGTGTATTATTGTTGTTACCGAATTTTTCGGTGCCACGACCGCCATCACTAAATCTGTCACTTTGATTTCTAACTGGTCTACGTGAATCACATTCATTAGCTTTGTGTCCAAATCTTCCACAAATAAAACATCCTCTTTGATTTGTTGATGTAGCTTGCCCATTGTCTTTGGATTGAAATTGACGATCATTGTTTTGTCTATTATTTTGTTGGTTTCTTTCGAATCCAAATGGCTTCTGTGTGAGGATAGACGAAGTAGTAGTTCTGGCTTCCGCAAATTGATCAGCGAACTGTGCCATTTCCTGGATATTCGATGGACATCTCTCCTTAAGAAACAGTGAAAGTTCCTTATTACAACACAATAGGAATTGTTCCCTTAGAATGAGATCCTTCAGTTCTTCATACGTTTTGGTAGATTCTGATAGTTCAATCCAGCGTTCTAAATAACTGTCTAGTCTCGAAGAGAACTGTGAAAACGTCTCACTTCCATCAGGTTTTGATGTTCGAAATTTTTTTCGGAAACCATCTTCTGTCATTTCGAATCGTTTGTAAAGTGCGTTCTTAAGTTCATCATAATCAAGAGAACGAGACGGTGGTAATCTGGCGAAAACATCCAAAGCTTTTCCAGTCAAAAGTGCACTAAGATGTGATCCCCAGTTGATACGAATCCAGTTCTGCGCAGTAGCATATCTTTCGAACCGCTGAATATATGCATCAATATTGTCTTTTGCTTCATCAAAAGGAGGTAATTTAGGGCCTTTAAGTGGTTGTTGAGTTTCAATGACGTGAGTTGATTCCATGGATGATTTCTGCATTTTCTCTGCTGCTTGGAACTGTTGGTCAGCTTCAAGTTCTTGTATTTTTCTTTGATGCTCAGATGCGGCGAACTCTTCTTTTCTGGCTTCCATTTCAAGTTGATGTTGTCGTTCCTCTCGAGCGCGATCACTGTATTCTTTTTCCATTTGTAGCTTGAATTCTCTTTCTTCTTTTGCTTGTCTCTCAGATCTATCTTTTTCACGTTCATCACGCATACGAGATTGTTCATCACGCACAAATTGTTTAAGTTCTTCATCTTTTAGTCCCATCTTGGCTCCCATCTCCAAGAGTTTCTCCATTTCCGCGATGGTAGACATGGTAATAAATACTAAAGTGAACCAGTATACCTTAAGACGATCAGCATCTAATGTCTAATGACTAAACTTTTTACTTTTATCTAGTATACTCACCTCCTAACAATTTAACGGTGAACCATACTTTAGCTTACCTCTAGGTATACTATCATCAGCACACAACCTGGGACTAACAACTCACTGATTCTTTGAATTTAAATTATATCTATCGTTTGACTGTTGTATTTAAGTTTGGCAAACCTTCACAATTAAAACAATCTTGACTGATTTGGAGAACGACAGGTTTTCAACGACCGCTGCCACCAAATGTAACGTGGTTGAGCCAGGCGATCTCCAAATAACACTCAAGACAGTTTCAATTAATGAATTTATTTACAAGAAAATAAATCAATAGAAATATTTACAAATTCTCACCCACTTTCACCCTCACTCACACACTCACTCTCGTTCAAAAAAAAAACTAAATGCTTAAATCTAAACCCCAAAAATTAAATTCCCTTCTTGACAATTATTATTATAAATACTAAGTAATAGACAGCTAAATGATCTTATTCATAATGTTCAGTTTCCAAACACAATTATATTGTATATTAAATTCTATTCTATATGTTGCCAAACGTTCACAAGAACACTTCTTGTCCACTAGTCCTATCGCTATAGGGTTTCACTTATCTCAACCATCGATATGTGAACGTCTGCGCTGACGGTTCAATATACACAATCACATGTCCACCCTCATCACAATTTCTGGGGCTGTAATCCTAGAACTGGTTGTGGTGTGGCGTGGTAGTGAAACAGTCCTATGGATCCAAACGTGTGCTACATCGTCATCATGCTCATCGACCACTGTCACAACGCACGGTCTGTTTTCCGTGCCCGTGTTATGCAGTAATTCATGCAGCTGTATGCATAGCCTTGCAAGTAGAAAAAATCGTGCGCCCCTCTCGCAACACGACAGCACACCTCAGAAAAATGGCTCAATTCTCCTACGTCACACCTGAGAATTGTGGGTAATACCCAGCCGGGTTTAAAATACAGGGCCGTAAAGCTAACCTGATAAATGTGATTGTTACAAGGTCTTTGTCTTACCTTGCATATCTAACTGATAATCAACTCTGTTGACTTTCTTTGTGACCACAAAAGGTCCTTTCCACTGAAGCAATAATTTGTTATTGTCAGTCGGTAAAAGAACAGGAGCTTTATCTCCTACCTTTAGACTTCTAGTTCTAGTTTTCCTGTCATAGTGTTTCTTGTATCTGGTAGACGACGTTTCAAGACTCTCTTTCGCAAGTTCAGCCATAGACTGTAGTCTGTCCTTGAGATCTAACACATATTGGTAGGTTGTCTTGACGTTTGGATCTGGTATGTCGTTTGTCCACAACTCCTTCAATATGGAAATAGGTCCACGAACTGATCTACCATATACCAACTCAAAGGGTGAGAATCCAAGACTCTCCTGTGGCACTTCTCGGTAGGCAAACAGCACCGAACTCAGGTACTTGTCCCAATCTTTTGGTTTCTCGGAACAGAGTCGCTTCAACATCTGCTTTAAGTTCCCGTTGAATCGTTCCACCAACCCATTACAGCTAGGATGAAACGGGGTTGTTGTCCGCTGACTAAGAGAAATAAGGCGACTTACCTCTGACATTAATGCGGAAGTAAACTGAGCTCCCATATCTGTCAACATTTCACGAGGTATACCAATTCTCGAGAACATTTCAAATAGAGCAATTCTCTCTGTTTCGATGCTGGGAAGTGCGATGGCTTCAGGATAGCGAGTAGCATAATCCACTAAAGTGAGAATGTAGCGATTACCTTTGTCTGTGATTGGAGAAAGAGGGCCCACCAGGTCAACAGCAACTCTCTGGAACGGTTCGTCTATGAGTGGCATTCGTTTAAGAGGTACTTTCTTAATCTTACCTTTGTGAACTGTGCGCTGACAAATGTCACAAGACTGGCAAAATCTTCGCACATCACTCTGGATTCCTGGCCACCAGAATTCTGACGTTACTCTCGCTAAAGTACGCTGTGTTCCTAAATGACCTGCTAGTAGTGAATCATGTGCAAGTTTCATTACCTGGTTTAGGAATTTATCGGGAACAACTAATTGAGAATAAGTCTTTTCCCTATCTCCCACATGAGTACTGTACTGTCTAAACATAAGGTCGTTTTTCTTAAACCAACTCACTTAACCATTTTTCCTAACCTGAGAGAGATTGTTCTCTACATTTTCACCTACCTTTTTCAAAGAATGATCATGCTCCTGTGCATCCCTAATTGTCATCGGATTGATATCTTCAGTAATCATGTCTGGAACCCTAAGTTGAGGATATGGTTTACTCTTGTCACGTTTCTGTTGCCTAGTCTCAACAGCATTTACCTGCCAATCTGGATCTGGTTGATCTGCTGGTTTGGCATCTGGAACGTTACCAACTATCAAGTCGTACACAGGATTCTCCATACACCATACCTCATACTGACCTTTCAGAAATGGCGTATCGATGGACACTTCGGCAATCGGGACAGATTCCTTAGAACCATCTGCTAAAATACAAGTCTGTTTCTTACCAACTATAAGGTTTTCCTCCTGTATCTTGCTCATTTTAACAACAATACCACTACACCCAGTATCTCTTAGTACCGTCACAGGGACATTGTTAACATACCCTGCAGATAAAGGCATGTTAAAATACGACTTCTTCTGACAAGATGATGACATTGTCACTGGAGAAGAAGATACTCTGGAATCTACAATAGAATCAGTAGGCATTGTGCTTACAAAACAAACCTTTTGTTCTGAAGATCCAAAGTCTTGCACTGCATTAGAAACGTTTTTGAACGATGTTCTAGACTTACATTCTGATGCAATGTGTCCGTACCTATGACATGTGTAACACTTACGCTCTGTCCTTAGAATGAACCTTTTCTTATCATTAGGTACATGCTTGTTCTCACCTACATCTGTTTTCTTCACCTGATCAACTTTTCTTGCTAAAGGCATCTTACCCTTACCCGTAGCTTGGAGTTCATTCAGGTCACGAGCATCTTTATACTGATCAGCCAAGTTTGCCATTCTTGTCAAATTCTCAGGTAATCTTTCCTATAAAAACAGTTTCAAATCTTGACTACACACATGTAAAAATTGATCGCGTAACATAAGATCATACAAGTCTTCAAATGATTTGGAAACCTTTGCCATTTCAATCCACCTATCAAAATAACTACTCAACCGAACAGCGAACTGGGAAAATGTTTCACTAGGATCTGGCCTACATGATCGAAATTTCTTTTTAAAACCGTCATCTGTCAATTCAAAGTGTCTGAGTAATGCTGTCTTCAGGGTATTGTAGTCAAAGGCATCAGTTTTGGGCATCAACGCATAAACATCTAAAGCTTTCCCCTTTAATAAAGCACATAGATTTATAGCCCAATCCGATCTATCCCAACGCTGAGCTTCAGCGTACCTTTCAAATCTTAAAAGATAACTATCCATCTCATCGTGAGAATCGTCAAAGAAAGGGAGTTTAGGAATCTTAGCGGACACGTGACTATCGTAAGATTTTGACTAACTTGCAATATAAGAGTGTTGCTCTAATTTCATTTTCTCAATGTCAATCTTCACTTTCTCTCTTTCTAAATCAAAATTATATTTCTCTCTCTCAGCGTCCGCTTGAGCATGCATCTTAATCTTTTCCAACTCTCTCTGAGCTTGTCTCTCATCTCTTCTAATAGCTTGCTGTTCTTTAATAAAATCTGCCAGAGCAGTGTCCTTAAGACCTAAACCCTCACCAAATGCTTTTAACTCATTCAAATCATCCATGTTTGACATGAAACTATCGGTACAAGAATAAATTAACTTGAACCTCACTTCACGTGTGAATAACTTAAAACCACCAGTAGCTATGATACACAATACATTGCGAAAACAAATACATCCAGTATCACGAAACACAAAATAACTTACTACTCTGTAGTTACCAGAAGGTTCCGACTTACTGAGACAGGTCCAACTCTGGTAAGCATTTTTCCAAGGTCCCAAACAACCAGTACACGGCTGATTTTCTACAACACAGAACACACACAAAAGGACAATGGTACACACAAACTGAAACAACATAAAAAAACAATAAACATGAATAACATGGAACAAAAAAACAAAACAGTAAACAAATTGAACACTGCGTAGTTTTTTTGGTTTTTTTAGAAAAACTTTACAATTTTTTTTTTAATACAAAGATTTTGGGGAATCTATCCCACTTCTGAAACCAATTTGTCACAGATTTTCGAGCGAAATTAACTAAAATTTATATTTACTGTAAGACAAAGACTAAGACAATATTTTTACATTGTTTTTACATATTTGATATAGTTTGAATCAATACATATAGAAAGTAATTGTCCTAGTATGGGAACTGGTAAGGTCCTCCACTGTTGTCTATTGCCACTTGGTCGTGACAAGAATGGACTGGTGAGGTCCTCCAAGGGACAATGTTCTCTACTGGCCACTTAGTCTACACAAGACGTCACCAATATTCGGCCACCATCGATGAAAGTGGTTTACACAATAGATGGAACAAGGGACCTGCGCCAACATAGTACACAAACACATTAAGTACATGACAAAAGCAACTGTGGCTTTTACACCAATACGCACCATACTTTACTTACCGGCTATACGGTCATGACACACATAGCATAGACGCTTATTACACACAAAATGCTGATATACAGTCTTAAAGAAGACTTACTATAAAGCATGTTAGCTTTTACACTCACAAAATACTAACTCAATTACTTAAATGCAGTGTTGCATAATATTACTCACTACTACAAAAGGAATATGACCATAAGAGTCCGCCATACTTATAATAGATTCAAACACGTGTATCTAAACATAGACATTAAAATTCAAACGTAACAAATAAGCATAAAAACGATTGGTATACCATGACTGGGTGTTTTAGAACAGTAATGAACGAAATGACGATAAAATTGACAATTAATAAACCTCACCTCAGAAAAAGCCAGTACCAGGTTCACTTCAGAGTTAGCACACAGCTATTTATATTAACAAAAATGCATAATGACTGGATGGTATGCACGAGAGAAGTATAAGTGCGTCCTTCCCTCTGGACTGCCGCGTCCAAACTGATACTGCACGGACTGGCGGGTTTAAGGCCCGGTGAACTGAGGTTCAATATGGGTATTTACAAATACGTAAGACTAAAATACTAAGGGGCTCACCACGGGATATGTGGTAAAGTTAAAATACGAAACTAAATATATACAATGATGAATTTTAATGTGAGAAGCATATAATCTCATAGAATTTCATTCGTCATAGCATACCATAGCATACCATAGCATAACATACAACATGATTTTAACTCGGTTTTAAATGTTTTCATTTGGAGGAATAAATGCTCACATTGCAGATAAATGGTTAACTTTCACTTTTTATCATTTTACTTCCATATGTGTGGAACTCTTCTGTGTATGGAGGCGTTTTTATTCAAATCTCATAGCATACCATACCATAGCATAGCATACCATAGATTAAGCCCTTCATTTCAATTTCTCATAGCATATCATACAAATCTCATAGCATTAATTTAAAATCCCATAGCATATCATTAAAATTGCATACCTAAGCATAGCATTAAATTGTAAAAGATATGCATGAAATGACTGTATAGGGCATCTTAATTGCATCTGCATTGCCAATTGGTTGTTTTTTCACTTGTGTGGGAGTAGAGAGCTTATTGGATTTTTTTGGCATATGTGAGTCCGTCATTGAGGCTACGGGGTTGGTATATTCATGAATTCCACAATTTAGATTCATCGTACATGTATTACAGAAATGCTTCAATCCAAAACTGGTACTTGTAACAACTGGCATTGTAGGTTTCAATTTTTAACGGACGATTCACGACGCGTAGACGCACAACGACGGACGAAGACCGATGGTAATAGGTTACCTGAGTGAGTCAGGTGACTTAAAATAACAATTTAATGCTCATGTTATAATTAGTAAAAATAACTAGTCGGTGATCCACCCCAGTACATGTATAAATCCGAACAATTCAGCCCAATCCACAATATGAAGAAGTTGTTTTAATTTGCAGAGTATATTCAGAAGAACCAACTTTCTACATATTTTCACCACTTCAAATTTGAGTACACTGTTAAATTTTATCCACTCAACGCGTGTGTTGCCCAGTCTCAAGTCAATCAAAATTCAGAATGCACACGAATCTTCCTTGTCAAATAGCACATTTGGAAAGTTCTAAACTAGAAAAGCTACTCTGAGAATTTTACAGGCTTTTCCCAGAAATGGCGACCATGGAACAAAACTTATGCAACGGTTAGATTTATCTATACCTGTATTAGTCAAACTGTGGATGTCATTTTTATTCTCAAGTTTTTGGTACTGACTGCTTTGGTTCATATATTCATTTAATCTTTATATTATTTAAGAGAACTCACTCCATTGTTACCAATATTTTAAAATCTCTTAACTTAAACCTCAACTTCGAAGACAATTTTGGAAAATGAGTGCATAAATATAAGGTTAATATTCAACAATTGAGAAAATTTGATCACAGCATGGCCTCCACGATTTATTTGTAAAAAATGTCCTTATGAAATTATAATTACATAATGAATCTGATCTTAGATATAGCACAGCACATTCTTTCAAACAAATAAACCCTAGGATCCTACTTTTTGTTACCCTCAAATAAATCAATGGCAATGACGTAGGGTTAATTTGATTGACATCCATTTGTGAAGTCGAGAGCTTGAAAGTTATTTTTTTTCAAAAATTAAAAAAAGAAATAGATGATCAATGCACAAACGACAAACGATTTTTAATCAGAAATATGTGGGGTTTTTGTTTTTTTGCTTATAAATCATGCAATCTGTGCATTTCTTAATGAGTGTCAATCATATAAATCATTTAAATGTCTTAACGAATAATGCGATGCAATATTTTATCTTTAAACTTGATTTTTTAGAATGAAATTTATGATTTCATAAATTATACTATATATAGAAGAGCACATAAATTTCAATGGAGTTCTTATGATTTTATATTTTTTGTAAAAAAATAAAAATAAATGGTGTCGTTTACCACAGTGACTGTAATTTACAATCGGAAGTTTCGCAGTGAACAACCATGAATACCGAACTTAAATGAAAACTATTTCTTTGAATTCCTTATCTTATACAAAAGAGTTGTCTTCTTCAGTTATACGTTAGCATTTTTGAAGAAGGCAAATTGATAAAAGGCATTTTAAGTGGTGAAAAACGCTAAGCCATGATCGGAAAAAAAATCAACATGATTTTTTGTTTGCCTTTTCTTGATCAAATATTATTCCTTTAGTATAAAAGTTCAAATCTAGATTGGTTTTATCTCTCCTGAGTCTACAAATCTACAAAGAAAAAGAGGTAAACAAAATATTTCTTAATGCATTCAACTTATAAATAAAAAAAAATGTTTTGTCGAGTTTTGGAATTATAATTTTACGGCACTGTTTATGTTGTTTTGGATCAACATGCATTTTTTTGCTACGACGTCCACTTACGGAAAGCTTTTAATGCTTTCATTTAACGGTACAAACCGAGGAAAAACAATTACTATTTTTTCCAAACTTTAAGACAACCTTTTGTATCATTTTTAAGTGAAAAATGCAGTATTTGTTGCTTTTTATTCTCTAAATAAAAGCACTGAAAAAATATTATTTAAAAAGTAAAATTAATTATAGAAACTTTGCAAAAGATTGTATTCAGGTAAAGAAAATTCGTGTCGAAAATAAGTTAATGCAGGTTAATATATTTAAATCACAATCACAATGGTCTGAGAGATAGTTTTTAATTTTGGTCACTACATGTACGAACATAATACCTCATTGCAATTTGTTTCGATTACAATTTATCCATTCACTCCACACAATCTTTTGTATTAAATTTGAAATTGTCCGCCCTGGACATCAAAATGGTCATCATGAATTATAATCAAATGTAAACAAATAAGAAAATATAAGGAAAAAAACTCGGCATATAAATTCTTTTTTAGCATGTTTGTTGTTTTTATTATTAAGACAGAGCGACATAATAAAACTATAAATGCATTTAGAATGATAAATATTTAGATATGCAACTGAAAAAGTTAACGACATTAATTTGAATCTGTCATTTGATAATGATTGGGCATTATTAATAGCTAAGGCTGGTAACCACATTAAAAAAACACACTTTAATTGTTATACATGCAGATAGAACATGGGTTTACTGTGGGTTTACTTCGGGTCTACTGAAGCGGACCCAAAGTAAACCAAAAGTAAACCCAGAGTGGACACAGAGAGTAGACCCGGCCAGAGGTTTACCTCCGAAAGCAGACGCTAACCGTGTATTCAGAATAAACAAGGGGTAGGAATTACAGGCAGTAGGATAGAAAGGTTAAAATACTAGTCTGTTTCACACTTCAGTGAATACAGTTGACCTCAAAAGCAATTTCAAAATACCCAGAGTAATCCCCGAGGAAACCCGAACTAAGCCCTGAGTGGACCCAAATTTTCAAAAAGTAAACACAGAATAAACCCAACGTAAACGCAAAAAGTAAACCCAGGGTTTAGTTGGGGTTTACTCTGGTGTTAGGTTGGGTCTGATCGGTACAGTATATCAATAGTTTGTGGGAGCATTGACAATTTCGGAGGCAGTAAAGATTGTGTGATCAAGATCAAGGGAGATATAAACCCCTCGGAAATACCTGGTTGTACCCATACAGCCCGAATTTGGGATCGAGAAATAATAGCCCTATAGGTCTCCTGCACTTCTCTGTAATTTATTTGATGTACACTATATAAAGAAAAGGGAGATAACGGCCCACCATTCACCACAATATCGCTGTGAAGAGTTTAAATAAATGACAAAGTTCTAGTGAGCTAAATGGACACATTTAGACATTTAGATAGAAGCCCTAAGACCCTTGTTATACATGAAAATATTAAGAAACTTCCCCTACATAACGCATGTGTTTCTAAGTTCTTGTGATCAATATCAAGGGGGATATAAACCTTCAAAATGAGCCCTTAACTCCTTATCAACGCTTTTATAAATCATTACTTATTATATTCAATCAGTGTTAATTACCTATTTAAGATGTATATATTCTAAATGTAATAAGGACAAAAACCAGTTTATTATATGTACTTAATGTTCGCAGTTTTCTTCTCTCTGAGTATTAATTATAGTTGTTTAGTTAGTCAATTTTATCACGACAACCCACAATTATTGAGTATTGACATACACCAAATGTAAAAAAAAAATAAAAAACATTTTAAAAAATAACATTCTAGGGTTTGCGTTTTTCATTTAATGTTACAGTGGAATTTTTAATTTCTTATTGGTGTAAAATATTTATTTTTTATTTTATGTGCAAGAGCTGGAGAATTTCTTTTCTCAGCACTTTTGATGGACTCCAAACAGCACTCCTGCAGCTTCCCAGGTCGCTGATCATGAAGATTCATCAGATGACGCGGACGGCGATGGACCAGCTGATGAGACTATTGGTTTAGATCGACGGGTTATGCAGTTTCTTGATGATGCTGTCTTGTCGGATCCAAATTCAGATGATGGAGATGGGGAGGATGACGAAAATGAATACCAGAGAAGCTCAGCGTCCATTGAGAATGTACCTCTACCCCATGATGATCCTGATCTGTTCAAAATCAGAGAGGTAAAGATTCGTGACTGCGTCTGTAAGAACAAGTGCGTTTCTATCTTCAGCGATAATACTTTGTATTCGCACATCCTAAACATGAGAGAAAAGTCAAAGGAAGAAAAAGACATGTACATCATGGGATCGCTTGTGGACAGCTGCAAAGAAACGACAAAACGGGAAAATAAAAGAATACGTTCCAGGCAGACTTTCATGTTTTCCGGGGAAAAGGTTTGCAGAAATACGTTCCTGCTTGTCTATGATATAGAGAAGCATTGTCTTCATAATATCATCACCTATAAGAATACACATAGAGTAAAACCACGCGAGCATGGGAACCTAGGAAAGAGATCTAGTCATTCGCTACAATATGATGACATTAAGTTAGTTTTACAGTTCATCTCTAGTTATGCAGATGACTTTGGGTTACCACAACCAGCAGCCTCAAGAGGAAAAGATGACACCCCACCCATAAACATTCAATCCGATACAACGAAGAAGGACGTCCACGAGAAATATGTTGAAAGCTGACCGAACGACTGACATGTGCGGTATTCCACATTTTGCAACATCTGGAACCAGTGTCTTCCACATATAAGAATAGCCAAACCAAGTGACGATGTATTGCCACTTGTGAAAAACTTCGAAAAAGGGTTTTAGATGCAGTTTCAGAGGAGGAAAAGTTGGAGGCAGCAAGAGAGATGCAGGAACACATCACACATGCACAGGCTGAAAGGAAAGTGTACAACGATTGTGTGAAAAGGTCCCGAGACACATACCATTCACAAGACAGATTCGTCCATTACACGTTTGACTTCAGTCAGAATGTATGCATTACTCATCATTCGCGGCAAATGGGCCCCCTGTACTTTCAGACACTTCGAAAAGTCCATATATTTGGTGTCCGCTCCGATGGAGAACCAAAACAACTGAACATTCTTATAAAAGAAAATGAAACTATCGGACCAGATGGAACCAAAGTGCATGGACCAGATTCTGTGATCTCTATGTTGGACTGGGCCTTACAAAACCACAATTCGGGCGAAACGTCATGCACAATACACGCTGATAACTGCTGTGGCCAGAATAAGAACCAGTATGTCATTGGATATTTCATGTGGCGAGTAATGACAAAGCAACACAACAGAATAGAGTTCAATATGCAGATTCCCTGACACGCACGATGCCTCATCGATGGAGGATTTGCTGTTTTCAAGAAGTTTTATAGGCGGTGTGATTGTGATAGCATTGGCCAACTTGAGGATGTTGTTAACATATCTTCTACTACTAACACTGTGATAACACAGTGATTGTGATAGAATTGGCCAACTTGAGGATGTTGTTAACATATCTTCTACTACTAACACTGCTGTGCGGTATCCAGCGTGGCAATGGAAATCCTGGAAAGAGTATCTGGAGCAGTTTTTCAAACCAGTGAAGGGTATCCTCCAGTACCAACACTTTTCGTTCGATTCTAACGAGCCTGGCATTGTAACGGCGAAGAAGACTTGTGACGGAACCGAGGAGAAGATTGAGATTTTGAAAGATCGGGGATTTCAGTTCAGAGAAATAAGAAGACCGGATGTACTTCCCGCTGGTGGACTGTCTGAATCAAGGTTTACTCGCATGTGAGACCATTTGTGAGACATGCTTTCCAGGAGGAGGCGTGCTCATCTCCAGTCCAGTAGTAAACTTACTGAACTGAAACTCTACTTTGACACATTTTGATGTAAGGAGATGGTGGATTTTTATTGTATAAATCTAATTTTTATAATAGAATTCATATATTAATTACACCATTGAATATGATTTGAATATATATGTTAACAAATATGAATTTGAAGAATGATTTAAAGTGAAGGATAATTAAAATCAATTTCCTATCTTATGCAATGATTGTTTGTGTATATTTTTTTATTCCTACTTGGAGAAAAAAAATGATCAAATATGATTAACTACCGGATAATTAAGTAAAGCTTTTAAAAAGAAATTATCTAGTTCTATAAATTATACAACTTAAAAAAAAAAATTCTTTTTTTTTTATTTGCAATTTATAAATTTTTCACATAGACATTCATACACACACTCATACAATCTCAACAAGAATATACAATAAATAGCTTGAGGAATATAGTTGATACAACGTACAGAAAAGAAAGTATACAAGTATACTCTTGAAAAATATTTCTCCACAAAGTCCATCTTTTGTCAAATATTTTCATTTCAGAATTTTTATAAGATATACATTTTTCAATTTCATATTTCACTTTTAAGTAACATAATAAACCAGATAAACATGGAAGTTTGTTTTTTTTAGAACAATAAAAAAATTTAATAGTTTTCCATATAAAATAAGGAAATTCACAACCATGTTTGCATCTAGAAGAGGACAATTTCCAAAAAAATGACATTAATTTTGATATATTAAAACCTACTCTTTCTGAAGTAGTATTATAAATGTGAATACTAAACTGATTCCACATAGCTAATGAATTTGAACAACTAACAAAAATATGCTCAATAGTTTCAGTAGAATTCCCACAGTAGCTTTTATCTTCCTCAGATAATTTTTAACTGGGAGAATTCTGTGTAAAATCCTATACTGGAACCATTGAGCAGCAGAATCTTTGGTCACATTAAAACATATTTTGAATGCATCTTTGGTGGTTTTTTCTAAATAACCATTAAGTGACATTTCAGAGTTCCATCTGACAACAGAAGCTGGAGTTTTGTCTTTAGTGTTAATATTTTTATAGATAATATTGGTAAAAAATTTTATAAAAGAACAATGGCTCATAATACAATGGTATAACTGGACCAATAGTATAACAATACATTTCGTAACTAAAAAGTCTTAAAAACTTTGCAATGGCACTTATAATGCTATTATATTGCATTGTACATATATGACTAATGTTAAATTTGTTTTCAAACATCTCTTTTGGTAGAAGAGTTCCATTATCATCTAAGAAGTCATTAACACTTTTTACACCCTTTTCATACCAGTATTTTATGAACAAACTTTTCTTACCAACCGTTATCTTAGAATTGTACCATACAGGAGATGAAGTAACCTTGTAAGAATTTTGCAAGTTACCAATATATGATGCCAGTACATACAACCATGATTTTAAAACATCAACCCAAAAGTTGTTGGTTGTCTTATCTAAAAGTTTCTTAATAAAATCATCACCAAAATCCAGAATTTTTCTGAGAGCAGTGTCACCATATATTGCATAAAAAATATGAATCCATGATTGTTCTCCTCTAAGGAGCTTTTGTATCCAGGAACTTTTTAACGATACTAAAAAATTATCAATATTGACCATATTAAGTCCACCATTAACATATTTTGGGTAACAACCTCCCGTTTGGTTTTATCACACTTGGCTTTCCATAGAAATATAAAGAGTTCTTGGGTCAAAGATGACAAAAATTCTTTATTGGGGTTTGGTAAAGAGATAAAAAGATGATTGAGCTTCGGCAATATAAGTGTTTTAATTACGGTTACTCTTCCAATAGGAGTGAGAATTCGTCTATTCCATTGCTGAATCAATGCCAGTATCTTTGGTAATTGTTTATCATAATTTAAGTCAACAATTTTATTGAGATCAACTGAAAAATAAATACCTAATAAATTGAATTCTGTTGATCCCCAATCTAGTTTCCACCTAGTATGATGGAAGACTTGACTAGAAAATTTTCTTGAGCCAATCCAAATAATTTTTGTTTTCGAACTGTTGATTTTTAAACCAGATAATCTTGCAAAAAATTCTAAAGTATCAAGAGCTGCAAAAAGGGACTGTTCAGAACCATCAAGGGTTAGTGAAGTGTCATCGGCATACTGTGTTAGTTTATATTCCTTGTTATTAATAATTATACCTTTTATTTCTTTGTTTTGTTTAATCAAAATAGAAAGTATGTCTGCACAAAGTATAAATAGATAAGGGGCAACTGGGTCCCCTTGTCGACAACCGCGTTGAATACTAAATTGATCTGATAAGTAACCACTTTGCAGAATTGCAGATTTAAAATTCGTATCTAAGATTTTTACCCAGTCAATAATATATTTACCAAATCCAAAAAAATTCTAAAACTTTGTAAATGAATGACCATGAACTAGAATCAAAGGCTTTCTCAGAATCAATTAGCATAAGAAGGCCTGGGATGTTATTTAATTCTGTATAATCCATGAGGTCATAAATAAATCTAGTATTTTCATCTATAAACCTGCCCTTGATAAAACCGCTTTGAGTATTGGAAATTAGCATATCTAGGGTGGATTTGATCCTATAACTTATACAACCCGATACTAATTTATAAAAAAACATTTAGAAGTGTAATAGGTCTCCAGTTTTTCAAAAATTGCCTAGGTTTGTCACCCTTTGGTAAACAAGAAATTATACCAAGCCTCTGTGATATGGGTAATTGTTTTTGAATAAATATGTCATTGATAGCACTAATTATAAGATACTTTAAATCATTCCAAAAAAAATTTAAAAAATTCAGCCGTAAAACCATCACTGCCTGGTGACTTATTGGTTTTCATATCTTTAAGAACTTGGAGAACTTCTTTTTCTGTTATATGTTCATCAAGTTTCTTTGAAACCTTATCATCTAAACATGGTACACTTGGAGAAGAGATCACACTCTGAATGTCGATATCATTTAGTTCATGATCAAAATTTTTATATAAATTTTCATAGAATATCTGACTGATCATATATGATCTCTCCTCTTGTGTTAACTACCTTTTTTAATTGTTTTGTTGAGAAAGTTTCTAGATTCAAGGTGACAAAAGTATTTTGTAGGTTTTTCCCAAAGCTCTACCCATTTTGCCCTAGATCGAACAAAGTGGCCATGTAGTTTTTCTTTTCGTAACTTTTCAAGCGCTGTTTTTTTATCTTCTAAAAAGGTATGATCAACAATCTCACTATTATGTTCAATATCATTAATTTCTTTAATAAGAGCACATTCTAAATTATTGCGCTCTTTTTTTTGAAAGAGGAGTATGATATGGTTGTTCCACGAATTTCCATAAGTAATATTTCCAAAAAAAAGAGAGTCATTAAGTTTACATTCGGTCTCCATGGAACTATTTCCATACTGTGTTTTTACCATCTGTATTTGATTCTTGACCTTATCAACGGAAGTTTTGTCATAAAGTAGATTATTATTGAATTTCCATAAACCTCGTCCTCTTTCAAATGTATTTAATCTTAATTCAACAACAACAGCGGAATGGTCAGACCGATAACCAGATTTGATATACATATCTTCAACTACATTAGTAAAATTCTCTGACATCAGGATATAATCTAGTCTCCCTTGTTTAAGGGATTTTTCTTTTTCCATGTAAACACCCTCTTATCTGGGTTAAGAACTCTATAAATTCACAAGTTTTAAGTCACTCATCATTTCTAAAACTTTTTCTTTTGCCTTAGGGTTGTTTATATGGCTATAAATCTGAGTGTTCATAGCTTGATTAAGTGTTAAATTAAAATATCCACAAAGTATAAAGTAGTCATTATCACATTCTAAAAAAACATTCTCGAACATTGTCATAAAACTCTGGACAGTCAGAATTAGGACCATAAACATTTACTATAGTTATTCTGATATCATCAATACTTAAATCTAAAGCTAAAAAAATTACCGTCATTACTTTTTTTTCTTTATGAAGCTTTAACTCAAAACTTTTATTAAAAAAATGGCCACTCCTCTTGAGTTAGAAGTATATGAACTAAATACACATTTATACCCCTATTGTATTAGTACAATACAGTAGCCTCTATCTAACATGTAAAATGAGTATCTTGTAAACATAAAATGGAATAACCTTTTGACTTATAGCAATTAAAAACATCTTGCCTTTTTAACGGTGTGGCTAATCCTTGACAGTTTACAGTAGCTACTTTAATTGTATCAACTAATATAAATGAATATGAGACGACACAGAACATAGACTTTCATGCTTCTCTTTCATACAGCCAAAAGGAAAAAAAAACAATATAAAAACACAAGTTTAAAAAAAGAGGAACGATTCATATGGCGGAACTGTCAAACGTGGACTATGTTTATTCTTGTTTCTTACCATAAACACACGGAACACATTGTCAGGCAGGCGAGTATCTCAACACCGGAAGTTTATCAGAGGAAAGTAAAGTATAAACCGAGACAAATAGTGAAACGGAGGAAATTTTTCCGGAAACAGCTCATCACTTAATTTTTCCCAATTTCTCCTCGATGTCGTCACATATATCAAAACGAATTCTTTTCTCCTTGTATTTCCCATATACTGCCCCGTTGAAGTACCAAGCGCTCTCAATTCCTTCGAATTTAAGAAGGTTGGTGATAAGCTCCGCGTTGGACTTCGTAACATCATCTGCTAATCTGGAACCACCTCCCTTTGCTTTCACAGTAGCCCGCATTTTTACAATTCTGGATTTCACCGACGTATTCAAAACTTTCACTATGATCGGTCTTATCTTTCCTTTTGCTCCTGGAATTCTGTGAGCGGCGATCATTTCATTGTCGGCGAGCTCGATCTTTGCTGTTTTCTTTAGGAAGGATTTCACTAGTTCCCAGGTGTTTTCCCTATCCTCCTCAGGAACTCCCATGATTTTAAAGTTGGTTTTCCTGGAAAACTGTTCATTTTGGTTGCTGCGACGGAGCACTTCTATCGCGGCAAGCTGTGAATCACTCACGGTTTTGGACATTTCACGGAGGCTTTTCCTACAATCATTGTATTTTTCGGACAGGGTTTCGAGGCGTCCCTGCAAAACCTCAACGTCGTTTTTTAATTTATCCACCTTCAGCATGATCTTTTTTTCGAGACTCTTACATTTTTGCTCCATCTCTGTGCTTATTACTTTGTTATTTTCAATCAAAAGTTTTTGTAAAATGTCGGTCACCAGTTTTTCCAAATTTTCTTCTTTAACGGGTTTTTTTAGATCTTGTTTGACCTCAGATAGGTTAGTCTTAATACTGGTTAATAGTCTGCATACCTCCGTCATGGAGTACCCAGTTTCATCAGACGATGCCGCATTTTCGGAAGATTGAGCTTTTGTAGAATTTCTTGAGTTTCTTCCTGAATTTTTAGACATTTCTATAACATAACCGTCTTATGTTATATTTTTCCTGTTTTTTTATTTCGAGCTCATGAACAAGACATACAGAAACACACAGTCCGTGAATATCGCTCACTAGCGTGCTTACCTGTGTACAGGTATAGGTGAGACAGTGATCGGATATACAACAACGAAGGAAAGTCAAAAGCAAAACTTAAAAAAAATTAACTTAGCACATATCTGAATGAAAAAAAAATGTGCGCAACGTCAAGGTAATTTAAGTGACGTCATGACATACCAGTTATGAAGGATATAAAAACAACGTTTTTCAAAAGCTTGTAACAAGAAAACTAGATGGAGAACAAGTTTCAAATTTGGAAATATTATTCTGTAGACCCATTCCTTCATTTTCAAATAAAAAACCAATTTTTGATAAAAATGCCATTAAGACCCTTTTTTCCCAGAGAGCGGTCCCTAGATATATATATATATATATATATATATATATATATATATATATATATATATATATATATATATATATATATATATATATATTCTTGCTGGGGGAAAGGAATTTTTAAGGTGGAATGTCCCTCTGATAAGAGAGATAACTTTGCAGAATATATTATCACTTTGTTTCTGATAACTCATAATTATTAAGGCAACAAGGACAACAAGCAACAAGGGAGGCGGTACGTACTGGGCCCTATTTTATGCTTGAAGGCAACATCTATGTTAATTCAAATATTAAAAGATAAAATTTGAACGGAACGAACTGAACCCCAACTTTTCGGGGGGGGGGGGGGGTTAGAAATGTTTTACCAAGTAGTACAATCAATTTAAACTAATCATATTGATCAAATTTTGTGAGTTGATATCTACATGTATAAACCCCCTTCTCCCATCCCCATTGCATTGTTGTTTTGTTTTTCCAAATATTTCTTAATTATAGGTACTTGTACATTCCATCAACAATACGTGTTTGATGGCTTAGGCGAGAGAATCTTTAGATGGTAAATTTTTATTTCTCTCTTAATTGCTCGTTTACAAAGGTAAATGAATTAGAATTTGGGAAAACATACTAAGACATTTGCAAACTCTAGACTTAGAAATCATTATTTGAAACTTATAACATTTCAAATATTTAAAACTGTTTCAGGTTTTTCTATTTTAAAAGATCAGATATGGGGAAACAAAA
Organism: Magallana hongkongensis; assembly: GCA_015776775.1. Classification (NCBI taxonomy): domain Eukaryota; kingdom Metazoa; phylum Mollusca; class Bivalvia; order Ostreida; family Ostreidae; genus Magallana; species Magallana hongkongensis. The sequence goes on along the minus strand of CM027470.1, from coordinate 27,357,585 downwards.
TTTAAAAAAAAAATGAACAATATCCAATTTTATTCAAGATAATATAAATCCCTATATTGAGATTGTACCAATAGAAGATCATTCATTTGATCCCCTTTATGTGTCATATATAATAAAAAGCTCTGGTTTGAGTTTTTTTTCATTCTAAAACATATGGATCCATTTACTATTATCTTGTCCAAATTTAAAAACAGAAAACCTTTTTATGAAAAATTAAAAACTATTGTAAATAATTATATACTGTATGCAAAACCTGTATGTAAACCCTTCAATAGTTCATGGTAAAGAAAGATAAATCTTGCTGTTTTTGTTACAAACCTAAACAACAAAGTGATCTTCTGAACTTAAAAGCAGCGCTTCACTATGTTTTGTAAGATGATTTGACATTATGTATAACTAAATATTATTTTCATATGCATTAAATATGTTTAATTTTATGCTGCGATAATAAAGTTTTGGTTTTTTAATCACTTTGTCTAATATTCTTCATATCATGATTACACACATTGTCAATTTTGGAAAAATCGAGCAGCGCTTAATCTCTTTAGGTGGCACGGGACAGTTTTTTGATTCAATTCATTGTAGCCAAGGGATGCATGTTTTCGGAACTCTGTAACTAGAATTTCCTCACTTCCCATATAGCAAACATACCCTTAATTAACTCTTTATTAGGCTAATCACCAATTTCTGAAGACAATTACTAGTCAAAACCTGTAAAATTATCTACATACTGGTTTTTATGAGATTTTGACCCTTTCCTATTTTGCTAATTTTTCATGATTTTTCAGCTTTTGAGACCTCCGCCAGCTAGTTCTCTGCAGAGGGTTGACCTTCCGTACCGTGTGCATGTTGCACTATCACATGTCAGAAACTTACCGGTGTATAGTTTGTCTTATCCACCTACCTTTCGTGTTATTAATATTTTACCTCCCGTTTGCAATTTCACTCTGTAAAGTCAGCACAACAGCCGCAGATTTCGCATTTTACTTTTGATTCTCATGTACCTATCTTATGAGGCCTACAAAGAAACACCCCTTTAACTTATGATAATCATTCAAAATCATTTCATGAATTTTTGCAACACTCATAAGCCTTCAAGATCAGCAACTCTCAACTTTACAAAAATATTGACGGGTACTATATCCGAAACTGTCCATTGCTACCTTAACTTTGTTTCATTGGAATCTCTTGGTATCGACTTTGATGAAAAAAAAAACCGAATTTTTGTTTTAAAAAATATATGGTAAAATTAATAGCGGAGATCTCGTAACATCTTGGATCTCTCTCCTTACCTGTATGATGATGGACTTCCTTCATGTTGGTGGACGCCTACGGGGGTCAAAACTGTCCATATTGCAGACAAATCCTGTCATTATTCCGAAATATCACATTTTTCATGAAAATATCAGTCACCAACTACGCCAATTGACGGAAGCAGCTGTCAGAAGTGGCGGATTTTTGGTTGTTTGTAGGAGACTGTTTGTGAATTCCTGCATTCACCACTGCGTTTAATGTCGAAGACTACGATGACGTCGTGGGGAGCAGAATTTGGCTGACTTTCCCTTCGATCGTTTGGACTCAAGCAACCCTATGCATTCACACACACTGGGATAGATAGCGATGGACCCTACTACATTGAATTTTTAGATGAGATGTCGTCTCCTTGTTTCATCAATGTTATTAGAAGATTTTGTGCAGTAAGAGGGGATGTGAAGATTATTCACTCCGATCAGGGGACAATCGTTGGAGGTTTTAACAAAGACTTGAATGCGAATGTCATTAGCGTAGATGACAGACTAATTCGAAGTACCTAAAAGATTATCACATCAACTGGATGTTTAACCCAACTCATGCCTCACATATGGAAGGGTCATGAGAGAGAATGGTAGGAGTGGCTAGATGCATACTTGACTCTCCCCTGCTGGATGTAAAAAAACCTGACGCACGATTTACTGGCAACACGTATGGCACAAATTTCATCCATCGTGAATGTTCGACCCCTCACACCTCGTACGACCCTCCCTCCATGTCCATTTCTCACCGAGAAATCTACATACTAAAAGGAATGGCCGGTCGGAAAAATCGTCAAGGCTTATCCAAGTTCCGATAACTGCGTTTGCAAGACTGATGTGCGCGTCGGCAGTGACAGAAGAAACCATACACGACCTACAACTGACATTGTGTTCCTCTGCAGAAAAGATTGTGAAAGTGAATGAACATGTTTTGTATTTAAAACGTTACATTCTCTTGATTATTTTGTTGATTTTAGGTGATATCTTTTATACCAGTCCACATTACAAATTAACATTGTATGATAAAGTATTTTTCTGATGCTGTGGCGATTAGCGCCACCTGTATTTTTGTTTTTTTAAGAAATAAGTGAGCCCTGCGTTTGTTAATCGCACGTTTCCGATTCTACGAGAATGTGTGCTTGTGTTTGATAGATGTATCGGTGCAAGGAATATAGTTTTTAACCTTATAACTTGTACACGTATGACTATTTGCATACATACAATAAGATTACCATTTATAAAATGAAAGTACATAATGTTTTTCAATATTTTGTCTTAATGTGTAAAGGAAATTGTTTACTTTTTTCGCTGAACCTTTCATTAAAAGTGTTATTTTAAGTGTCTGACAATTAAAGAATTGAATAAATATGACTAAATATTTTTTTTTGTTCTATGATAGTTCTGGAAAGTATCAGATTGATGACGTAAGATCAAAGGACTGTATTTGGTATGGTCAAATATCTGCCCCCCCCCCCCAATTTTAACCAGTTTTTAAATAGTATCGTATACAAATCAAATTTTCATAAATTAGTGTACTTGTGTAGAGAGGATACTTATCACTTTAACCTTGATTTTATTCATTATTGCCTATTCGCTCTTTATCTGTGACCTTACCTAAATGACTTAATTCCCACAAATGTGCAAGCAAAAGAAAATTTCAAAAGAGTGCTGGTCTGCTTAAGTACGATTTTAAAATATGTTTTTCTTTAGATTTTAACTATCTTCAACCTAATTTTTAAAGCTCTTTATAAAACTTTTTGGGCTAAAAAATGCATGATACCACACATCGTTCTTTATATATAGGTCGATCGTCATCTACACAGTGTCTTATCTAACGTCTTGTATATTGGATACTATGATGGAGTTTAATGACTGTTTCATGTATATTTACTCATAAACATTGGAATACAATCTTTATTTTATACACAGCCCCCATCACAAATTTCACATGTGTAAATGTATGTCAAAGCTTTAATGTTGATTTTGTGACACTTCCTGTTTTAATGTTTGTTTTAGCTTTTTATTTCACTCTGCGTTAGACACAATAAACTGGTTTGCCAGAAACTTGGTGTTGTTGAACATTTATTTGGACTGAGTCAGATCTAGAGTTTTAGCTTGGCTTCGTCTGAGCAGCTACATTTATTTAGTAGACTTTTGACTGTTTGGGATATGTGAGTCTATATCCGCACGTTCAGTGACCAGGTAGATGCGGGATGGGGTAAACATGACTGGGGCCACCTAGATTTCCATGATAAGGACCTATATAGAAAGAAAACATCAGATATTCTTAAATACGAAATTGTTAATGTTTACCGTACAAGGAGAGCGTCTTTGAACTTTGAACAACTTTGAAGGATTGTTTCAATCCTAATATAACTGATTTAAATAATGCAACGGTCTCAAATCAAAAGTAATATACATGTATGACTAGCCTTTAATGAAGTCACTAATTTTAGACGGAAAGGGTAAGTGTATGGATTGAAAGAACTTTATCATGATTATGTTACAGTTGTGCTTTAAAATTGTATTGTTATACTGGATACTTGTGTGAAAGGTAATATGATATATTATATAAATATTGTTGTTTTTATTTAGGTCAATACGAGGATTGAGCTAAAAGTCTGGTCCGATTAAGTCGATCACAAAAAACGGTCAAAACTAATCATTATTTCATCCAGCATGTTTTTTTCTATCATGATAAAGGTTTGCTGTTTCCGACAAATATGCTGGCCTTCCTTAAAATGGCATGAAGGACGTTGTTTACTCAGGGTTTGAGTTCTCAAATTCGTAATATCATAAAGTTCAATTTTATGAGTAAATCTTGTTCTAAACACAAAAAGTAGTTGTGAAACTAATTATTATTGATGACTTTAAGCAACACAGAGAAATTCGAACTACATTTTCATATTTCTTTTTTCTGAAATATTGTTGGTAGTACTAAAGTATCTAAAGTAAGATTTTTTTTGTTATCAGTATATATTTGTATATTTTATATTGGTTTTATTTTACCTTCAGATACATTGTAATTGCATGGCACACACTACAAAAATACGGGAGAAAATGCTTGAAAACGATAAAAGACACCATATCTCAAAATGTTGATCATTAACCTCATATAGATTAAATGCCAGCAGAGAAAACTCAATATACTCAGTTTAATACTATATAAGTTTTATCATTATCATAATTCAGGGGTTTTTTGTTTAATTGAATCAAAAATGGGTAGGGATTTGAAAACTGATTCGGACTGGAATATTTATAAAATTAAGGATGAAAACTTAATGCTTTGTATCTATTTAGTGTCACCGTCAATCATAAACAGTACTTGATTTTTAAATGAATTTTAATTAGCCATTTGTATTATTTTAACAATTAAGAAAGTCTCAATCACAGTGTTAAATTTTTAGGGATATAAAAAAATATTCAGTGGCCATTAACGCAGAAAGTACATTGTAGGTCTATAACACACAGTAGATGGTTTTTCATTATCATCAGTAGATTTATGTTTTCGTTCTGAGTAAATGTAATCCTTAAGAAAGTCAAAATAACGATCCCGATGTCGGTTAATCAAACTTTATATTTAATCTGATACAATTTTTTTTGCTTTGTGCAATAAACTGATGAATGATAAAGTTTGTAATTTTGTGAGGGCTTTTCTTTCAATTATGAAAATGAAACTGCTTAAAACTAAACCTAGGGTTAAAGAAATGCATGTGAAAATCTCTTTAACCAGCAAATAGAGTATACATGTATAACTCGTTTTAAGAACAAATGCATCAGGTTAGTTTATATAAGAAAAACATATGATTTTCTATCTTGCTTATAACTTGACAAAAGATATTGAGCATTTACTTACCATTAACATATCTTATTGAAGTAAAAGTAAGATTATTATTGAAAAAAAAGGAAAACTGTCTTCCCAAACTGTGACCTTATTCTATCACGATATCAAAAATTTTTTGAGAGGATCCTCCAGAATTGATGAATGACGCAATTTTGAGATGCAGACTAACAATTTTATTTGTCATTACATAGAAAAACATTTTGGATCAATAGGGTTTAGTAAACTTTCGACTGTTTATGGTATGTAGGTTCATATCCGTGACTTCCGTGACCAGGTCGATGCGGGATGGGATAGACTTGACGGGGGTGACCTGGGATTCCGGGACCACCTGGGATTCCATGACCGCCTGGGGTTCCATGGTAAGGGCCTATATTGAATGGGTAGGTACATGTGTCAACTTGACCGCTGGAATATCGTTTACAGCATTTGCCTCCATATGGACATGTTGTGTCATGGTTGCAAGCTACGCGCCTACCACCGATGATTACATAGTTTTGGTTACAGGAACCTCGGCGCTCGAATTCAGCTGGAATTTGACATCTTTGACCATTTCCTCCAACATAACAACATTTCTGTACTCCGTGGCATTGTTCGTCATTGCTACAATATGGGCCAATCTCTAGTTGCGGGTAAATGTTGCTTGCTGGACAAGTTCCGGCCTTTGGTAAACCTAAAAAAAATATTGGTTTTGGTTTTGTTAACTAAAACCATGTATTTCGCATTTAAAAAACGTTATATACAAACTATAACATAATTTGGACTCTAGACATGTACAAAAGGCAATCAGACCTTAAAAGTCATTCTTATAAAGTGAACTTAACATTAACAAGAGGCCCAGGAGCCACATTGCTCACCTGAGCAACAATTGCCTTAATTCTGATCAAATTAACATTACAGTATCACAATATCTTGACAACTAAGTACAGTAGATCTTGAGAAAAAAAATTGAAAATCTGCCAATTTTTTTCCACGTCTTTTTTTGGTAAATACCAAGCCCCTTTTGTTGTTGTACCTGTAAGAAGTTTTTTTCTCTATTCCTATATGCCCCCCCCCCCATTTCGTGGCCCCACATTTCTCTAGGGAATCATTGTTTTATCAAACTTAAATCTGGATAACCTGTGCTTTCACACTAAGTACTGAGTTTTGGACCGAAAACTTTCCCAGAATATTTTTAAAGATTTTCTCTATATATTCCTATGTAAAAATTCAAACCATCATCACGGCCCCGCCCTACCCCAAGGGATCGTGATTTTGCAAACTTGAATTTACACTACCCGAGGATGCCTCTACACAAGTTTAAGCTTTTCTAGCCAAATAGTCTTTAAAAAGAAGATTTTTGAAGATTTTCTCTATATATTCCTATGCAAAAATTCACCCCCCCCCCCCCATTGTGGCCTCACCCTACACCTGGACTATTATTTAAACAAACTTGAATCTATACGATCTGGGAATGCTTCCACTCAAATTTGGGCTTTCCTGGCCTAATAGTTTTGAGAGGAAGATTTTTAAAGATTTTCTCTTTATATATAAATTTATCCCCCATTGTGGTCCCGCCCTGCCCCCAGGGACCATGATTTGAACAAACTTGAATCTACATTATCTGAGGATGGTTACATGCCAATTTGAGTTTTCTTGGCCAAATAGTTTATAAAAGAATTTTTTTTTAAACATTTTCTGTATATATTCCTGTTTAAAAATATATCCCCTAATTGTGGCCCCACCCTACCCCCGGGGACCATGATTTGAACAAACTTGAATCGACACTACCTGAGGATGCTTTCATTTTAAATTGAGCTTTTCTGGCCTAATAGTTTTTGAGAGGAAGATGTTTAAAGATTGTCTCTATATATTCCTATGTAAAACATGATCCCCCCTATTGTGGGCCCACCCTACCCCCAGGGACCACGATTTGAACAAACTTGAATCTAAACTACCTGAGGATGGTTACACACCAATTTGAGTTTTCTTGGCCTAATAGTTTTTGAGAAGAAGATTTTTAAATGTTTTTCTCTATATATTCCTTTGTAAAAATTGATCCCCCTAATTGTGGCCCCACTCTACCACCGGGGACCATGATTTGAACAAATTTGAATCTACACTATCTGAGGATGCTCACATCTTAATTTGAGCTTTTCTGGCCTTATAGCTTTTGAGAAGAAGATTTTTAAAGATTTTCTCTATATATTCCTATTTAAAAATTGATGCCCTTCTTGTGGCCCCTCCCTACTCCCGGGGACCATGATTTGAACAGACTTGAATCTACACTACCTGAGGCCGCCTCTACAAAAATTTAAGCTTTTCAGGCCGAATAGTTTTTGAGAAATTCCAACAAATTTTCAATAATTCTCAATTATCTCCCCTTTACAGAGGGCGTGGCGCTTCATTTGAACAAACTTGAATTCCCTTCACCTAGTGGTACTTTGTGCCAAATTTGGTTGAAATCTGCCCAGTGGTTCTTGAGAAGAAGATGAAAATGTGAAAAGTTTACAACAACGACGACAACGACAGACAACGGACAAATTGTGATCAGATAAGTTCACTTGAGCCTTTGGCTCAGGTGAGCTAAAAAGTAAAAGAACAGTATCGTGTTTTGTCATCCGATTCCTAGCATTTGATCTATAACGTCGGGGCAACACAAACATTAACGTGAATTTTGATTTCTGCATCTATTAGTTTGTCTTAATAAAAGAAAAAGGAATATACGTACCCTGCAGCAATGGTTCAGCGAAGTAAAAGGAATGATTTTTTAATAATAAAATAATAAACATGTATCATTATACATTTTTTTTTGTTAAAGCAGTGCTAATATTTAACGAAGCATAAATATGTCGTTTGAAGTAGAATAATTCTTTATTAAGAATATATTTAAGGTATGTACATGTATCGTTCCACTTTGAAATATTGAAATTTCATAAAATCATATATACAAACTGGGAAGCGCATCTCTTTTTTCAGAGAATGCAGGTTTTTAAAAAAATCGATTTTAGGAAAAAAATATAAACAGATAGGCAATCACACCTTTGAATTAATTATTGCAAAAATAAACGAATCAATATATCTGACTGACTTAAAACATAATTAATTTTGTCATTTTTATTAAAAGCAGTCTGTGGGGAATTTGCTATTAGAATAACAAAAAGACAAAATAATACTGCCACCATCTTTCATGTAATTAAACTTTGATATGTCACGATATCTTACCAAACCCATCTCCTCGACCTCCACCTTGACCTCCGCCTAGACCTCCTCCTACATGTAAACCTCCTCCTAAATGTCCTCCAAATCGTCCTCCAAATCCTCCTACAAGACTTCCTCCGACAAGACCTCCTCCTAGACCTCCAACTCCTACTCCTAGACCTCCAACTCCTACTCCTAGACCTCCTCTAACTCCTCCTCCAAGACCTCCTTCATGACCTCTACCGCCACCATAATCATTCTTATAAGTAGAATAATCGTCAGCCAAACAGGAGGCAATTACGAGACCCAAGACCAGCAAGTTATTCATCTTTGTTGATTTAGAAATCTGTAGGAGTCAAGAAAAGTCATAAAAAATGTTCTGACTTACATTAAAAAAATAGTGGTGTAGATTAAGGTTATTTTTAGAGACGTTTTGAGATGATTTATTCATCTTGTATCAAACGTCATAATCTGATGTTGTGTATATTTTTCAGCTTGGTATAAATTCACTTTATTTTTGCCAAGAATTATGCTGTATAATAAATTGGTTGACAAACAGAGTAAATATATTGACTTTTATTTGCGTTAGGGGGACCAATCTTTTTTGTGTGCTTATTGTTTACCCATCAACAATAATATAAAAAAATTTGGAAGTTTCCGACAACATTTGTTATTTTTGAAGCCATTTTCTTGGTATGTAAATGATATATTTTGATGTGAATTTCCCCCATTTTCTATCATTTTTTGTTAGCAATTATAATTTCCTGAAATAATATGACGAATCTTTAGACTTTATTTGCAAATTTTATTCAATAATTTTACTAGGAATATTAGTAGATTAAAAATGAAACACTGTAATATCATAATTTATGAAAATGTTGAAAAAATAAACGACTCAATTTTATTCAAAGTTTTTAATTCAAATTTAAACAGAATGTGGTGCATTGCATGTAAGAGGTATTTAATGAAATTTTCATTCTCATTCCATTAATCAACATTAACGTATGCCCTAATTTCTGTGACCTAATTCTTTGCATTTAATGAGGATACTAAAATTCGAATCACCGCTAGCCCTTTTTCTGGAAGGATAACGTTTTTGTGTAGGTTTATGCTTTAAACATAAAAAAGTAATACCTTTTTGAAAAAAAAATACTTTACCTTTAATAACATTGATCACAAAAGATTTTCATCGTCTAGATTTCTTAAATTAAAACAAAAGTATTAAATTCCTTCAAATACGCGTTATTGGGATATTTTACAAAATATAACTGATCAAAATGTCAGCCTGATCAACAAAAACTTAAGAAAATGGAGCTTTGTGGCGCAAATCAAACTGAAGATGTATTCTTTATCATGTCTCAAGATTATATAATCAATATCAATAACTTGACTTCAACAATATTTAATAATTATTGCTACATGTATATATTTAATGCTGTATAATAAATTGGTTGACAAACAAAGTAAATATATTGACTTTTCTTTGCGTTGTGGGGACCAATCTTTTTTGTGTGCTTATTGTTTACCCATCAACAATAATATAAAAAAATTTGGAAGTTTCCGACAACATTTGTTATTTTTGAAGCCATTTTCTTGGTATGTAAATGATATATTTTGATGTGAATTTCCCCCATTTTCTATCATTTTTTGTTAGCAATTATAATTTCCTGAAATAATATGACGAATCTATAGACTTTATTTGCAAATTTTATTCAATAATTTTACTAGGAATATTAGTAGATTAAAAATGAAACACTGTAATATCATAATTTATGAAAATGTTGAAAAAATAAACGACTCAATTTTATTCAAAGTTTTTAATTCAAATTTAAACAGAATGTGGTGCATTGCATGTAAGAGGTATTTAATGAAATTTTCATTCTCATTCCATTAATCAACATTAACGTATGCCCTAATTTCTGTGACCTAATTCTTTGCATTTAATGAGGATACTAAAATTCGAATCACCGCTAGCCCTTTTTCTGGAAGGATAACGTTTTTGTGTAGGTTTATGCTTTAAACATAAAAAAGTAATACCTTTTTGAAAAAAAAAATACTTTACCTTTAATAACATTGATCACAAAAGATTTTCATCGTCTAGATTTCTTAAATTAAAACAAAAGTATTAAATTCCTTCAAATACGCGTTATTGGGATATTTTACAAAATATAACTGATCAAAATGTCAGCCTGATCAACAAAAACTTAAGAAAATGGAGCTTTGTGGCGCAAATCAAACTGAAGATGTATTCTTTATCATGTCTCAAGATTATATAATCAATATCAATAACTTGACTTCAACAATATTTAATAATTATTGCTACATGTATATATTTAATGAATAAGGAAATCATTTAATTTTTAAATATTGTGATGTTATTAAATGCGGTCAGATGATCAAATCCAATAAAGCCCAAAGTGCTTTTTGATAGATTTGATCATGCTTGACCGTTTTTTATCACATAATCATATTCAAAGAAAGATATCTCATTACTTATTTTCGTGTAACTTTAGCAATATTTCAATTACATGTAAATAATAAAATACTGATCAATAAAATTTATTGAATTACTCACAATTTATGGTTTTCACCAAAACATTTAATTTTTATTAAATTATTTATAATTTTGGAAAAGTCAAAGTTATTCACCGTTCCCGTAATATATCAACGTAGCTTAGTGAGATGGGTGTTGGCTTGTAGATTATCTTTATCAGATGATAGAGTCTCCGAATTATAGCAGACGTCTAATTGTTTTACTTCTTATGTTTAAAGTTAATCATTTTGAATATTTTATTTTGTTATTTTGGGGTGATACCAAAAATAATTTGACACTTTTTAGATAACTTTCAAAATTACGTTATGTTTATATTCAGATTCTGTAAACATTTTGTCGAATAAAATTGATTAAGCGCTACGCGGGTAGGTTAAGGCAACTCCGAGTTTAATGACCGTCAAAATTATGATCAATTTAAAAACTATTTATTTTTATGAAAACAGTGCGGAATAATAATACCAAGCGAATGTGTTAACCAAGATTTTATGTTTCTACTTCAGAATCGACTCGATCTTTGAAGCTGCCGTACCATGGTATCACGTGACAGTTAAAAATAGATCACTTTATTACTTTAACAAAAAATTAAAAAGTGTTACACTACCCCGAAGTTCTTTTGTATATTTGCTACAATTATACGATCGGCAATTAGTTCATGTTATGCTTATTAGCATTATTGCTAGAATCCTATCGTTAATCGCATGAAATAAATATTGTAAATATTTATCGGAAACCCTCTTAACTTCTATAATTTCATTGAAAATACTACGTATTTTTCATTTAAAAGAACAAAGCAAAGGATTATAGCAGAATTGTTCGTTGATATTTACCAAAGTCATCTTTCATTATATCCGGGGTAGTGTAACACTTTTGCCATTTTTTGTACACACTGACAGAGGAAAGGCTGGTCAAGCCATATAAATGTCGATCTGCTCTCCTTATAAAATTCGCTGATTAAACAAAATATCCATGCCTTATTATCCTGATTTTATCCTAACTGACACTCATCTAAATCTTAGGTATCTGTAATGAATAAGTCTTATTTCGGCATTGTTTACACTGCATTCAGATGATTTGTCTCCCGACATGATCCTTTCTATGAAACATGCTTGTGACGTCATCAATGATAATTATACGTAATAGAGAGAAATCGAAGATGTATTCAGTTAGAAGAGTTTCCAGTGATATGTTATGCCTGTAGTTTTTATAATTAAAACCAGAGATAAAGTTAAAATCGACAAGTTTCTGAGTAAAAGTTGACATCATGCTGCATATTGTGACGTCATATCGATCAGAGGAATTTGATCGCTGAGAGTTGCCTTATCATACCCGCGTATAGGGTAGCTGATTGAGATCATTATGTTACATGTAATGATTAGACAATAAACTACCAGAACAAAATTAATAAGTTATAATGTATATTAGTCAATTTTTCGTGCCTTTTCAGTGTACACTTCCAAATTATATATTTTTTATAATGTACGTATATCATTTCTACATACCGGATGCGGGGAATTTACCAGGCATTGTACGCGTTTATCTTCTCATCGGTAATGAGAATTCACACGGTACGATAAAACGGACTAGATAAACGGAAAATTTTATCCATAAGACGATGAACCGATATAATTTAAGATATATCTAACTCAAAGTGAAGTTGAATTAAACGCACGATTGAACAGTATACACGCATGATAGGATAGGATATGATTATACAGAATAACGCTGCCTGCACTGGATTTAAGTTTTCTATAGTAAACAATATTTAACTGAACGTTTTTATTTCATTCCGATGATTTCGCAAATAAAAATTAATGGGTTTTTTTTCTCTATAAACAAAAATATCTAGATAAAACTTACTGTCGGATTCCTTGCTACAACAGAAAACAGGAATGATTGAGGAGAAAAAGTCTCACCCTTTTATACTGTTTAACAATAGCATCCCGCACGTCCACGGGTTAAAGTTTTCCCGACATTTCGTCAAATTGTCATAAACATGCTTATTCTGCTTTTGTTTATTATCTTATTAAAATCAAACATGTACGCGGATGTTTGGTTTTTGTTTAATTTGCATAAATAATGAGGCGTTGGTGAGGCATTATGTAATCAATCAAAATTGTTGGTTCCTTTGATAATTTCGTATAATAACGTTTATCTTTATGAAGAAATGTTGTTAAAAAACAATGTTCAGTGATAACTATCATTAATGATTCACGAATATATCTAGTTATACATAAAACTATTTTTGAGTGATTCATATGGGAATGAAAATTACACGCATTTAAGGGGGAAGAGGGGGTTGCAGTGCAAAATTATATATATTTTCAATGATTTTTTCTTTTTTGCTGTTTTAATACATTTACATTAAGATGTCCACTGCAAAATATATAATTGTCATGACTACTTTCTTATCTTGCATGCGAGAATTTGATAGGAATTATCTCCCTTTTCTGGCATCATGAATGTTGTTACTTTTATTTTTCTGCAATAACTATTTTATTTGATGGAATTTAGTTGCAAATCATATCCATTAATTTTTAAAACGGAAACAAATTTCAAACTTGTTTACAACATTAGTTTTTTTACATAGCAACACATGTATCATTATTTTATCAATATATTGCTGAATTCAGCACTTTTTGATTCTATATTAGAAAAATCTGATGGCACATAAAAAATTGTTGTAACGTTCCCGAGGTATATCGGGTAATACAGTCTTAGACTGTATTTAGCTTTTAGTAAAGACTGGTATTTCAACACCACCGTCAATTCATATTTCCAAATATAATAATGTGTGACAATCCGAGAGAGAGAAACATAAGACTTGGTAACATTTCAAATAGATTTTAATCAATAACAACACTACAATTTAAGACAACATAAACAGGTGAAATACACCGCCTCGTAAACAGTAACAAAAAATATCCACCGTAAATGTATAAAATCCAATGGGGAAAATTTGGGGGGGGGGGGTGATGAATATATAGCAGACTGGCACCCAAATATTATTTTAAAATCCTAATAAAATAATTCCTGAACAGAGTATATGGTAGGTCCCTGTACGTGCTATAATTTGCTAATCGTACTATGAATCTCACCGTTTATGAAGGTGGTCTGATTAGTGCGAGCGATGATGATGCTCTGGTACCCAAGTCCCAAAAACGGGTTGCATATATAAAGGTTTTCTACCGGAAATACCAAGTTACCAATGTATAATGATGACGTTGTATATTACTGACGTCACGATTGGTAACATTCACAAACCGGAAATGCTGCAGCCCCAACATGATTATATAGGGAAATAAAGAACTACGTTTAAAAGGAAATATATCAGGTGCCAGTGCTAGAAAAATAGGTAAGATATTATTAAAGAACGCCAATAATATACGTAGGTAGGTGATGTTTATAAATAATACGTATTGCTGCTATAATCGATCAACCAATGCAGTCACAAGTGCATTCTAAATATAAACCAACATGGCGGAATACGCATGGAATACGAACCCGATCGCATGTATTGACAGTGCCATGTGCTCATATTTATATATAGGCTTTTTAACGGATATTATGCGTTGTATTACCGACAATCATCGTAATATGTAAACAAAGATTAATAATCCCGATTCTATTTAAACCAATACGGTAAATAGATATTTAATCAGGTCACTGTACTGATCTAACTCGCAGCAGAGCTGTCACAATTGTCAATTATTTTTTTATTTTATTTTATATATCAACTTTAGCATGTGCTTTTTTAACATATAATTTACATGGTAACTTTCTTGGCATTTAATAGAAATACTACAAAAGGATTAACCCCTACCCCGTTATCTCGAAGTTTGACTTTTTGTTAAAAATTCTTTTTAAAACCATAAAAAATGTATTGCTTTATTTAGATTTATCAATTAACATGATTAGATCATTATCAGAATATAGATCTGATTATATTAACCGCTTATGATTTTGTATATTTACATTTCTATAATAAAAAATGTAAAATTTCCACCAACTCATGTTGTAACAATGAATACTTTAGAGCCGTTAAATAGGGTAAAAAGATCTATCGAATCCTTTATGACATCATAATGAATAAATGGCATCATAGCAAAAAACAATCAAATACATTATCACATCATGATAGAGTTAGCACTTCAATGCATCATTGCACTGATAGTCACGTGATGTGTTCTTTTCCCCTTAATGAAAAATATTTACCTTTGTCATTCTGTAAAAAAGTATATGTCTGTTCAAAAATGATAAAATTAATCAGCAAACCAGCTAAAAATGGTACATGACTACGTCTTGCCTTACGCCATAGACGTTTCAAATGCTCTAAAGTATTGGACCCCTTTTCCTTTACAAATTCTTATATTCATTTGACGAAAAGTTGTTCCAGTATGATTGTTATTTTGTTAATAAATTTTATTTGAATGAAATGTTATAGAAATGTTAATTTGTAGTACGATAGTACAAAATGCTCATTCGATATTAAATCACCCAATCGAGTCATACAAAGATTTGATTCCTTTCTTTTAGCGACAAGCTTGAAATATCTCAGAGCGAAAGGATATTGTCAAAATAGACAATAACATTCAAATGATACATGTTCGGAAGAATTTGTTATTTGTTTGGACAAATTATGATTTGTTTGGAAAAATAGGATATTCGTTTTGACGCATAAGTTATTTGTTCGGACGAGTTAGGATTTGTTTGAAATAAATAGCTATTTGTTCGGACAGATATGATTTGTTTGAACGAATGAGCTATTTGTTTGGACATATTAGTAATTTGTGTATAAAAATAGCATTTTTAACGGAAATTTTGAATAAAACTATCCGACCTGGCAATGATGAAATTGTAGCGAAAGCAAAAGTTGGGTATATATAGCATTACATGTACCTCTTTCTGGCGTGTTTGACAAATATAAGTGCATTTAGTAGATGTGTTTGATGTCAAAGAAATAGCGTTCTCTAGCTTTGATGATCAATTAAAAGTTGTACCTGTAAGTACAAAAGCACTAATGCATAAATAAATCATTTATGATGTAAATATGTCAGTCCATTTTTCACGGAAATCCATCCAATGGCATGTATTTTCGAACGTTTTTTGAAGTGTTATAGACATAGTTGAATCAACTTTATGTGGACATTTTATTTGCTTTTTTGTGGGTTGGTGGCCATGTTCCAAGGGATATCTATGTAAGTCAAGGGGAAGGTTCCTAGGAATTGGCTTATTCGTCCAAAGAATAACAAATTCGTCAGAACAGATCCAATTCGTCAGAGCAAATCGTAATTAATTGGAACAAATAGCTAATTTGTCCAAGCAAATCCTTATTCGTCCGAAAAAAAAAATAGCTAATTCGTCTGAACAAATCCTTATTCGTCCAAAGAAATAGATTGTTTGTCCAAACAAATAGCTATTTCGTCTAAACCAATAGCCAATTCGTCCGAACAAATCCTAATTTGTCAGAACAAATCGCAGTTTGCCCGAACAAATATCTGTTTCGTACAAACAAATATGATTTATTTTTAATTTCAGGTGACCCTTGAACGCCGCCGTAGTTACTTATTTTTTCATTTGTTTATTTAAATTTTATTAATTTTCACTGTATTGCATCGCTGTATTCCACTGAAATTGAAACATCTTCCCGAAAAATAAAAGAAATACTTACAAATTAAACTGTTTTTTGTGAGAAGGACGCACCATTTTGGTAGCCTGTTTGTTTTTATATATAGAACTCTCTCTCTCTCTCTCTCTCTCTCTCTCTCTCTCTCTCTCTCATATCCGTTTACATTGATACAATATTACTTATAATTTATAACCTAATTCGGTTCTTTACGTTTAAGTTGTGAATCCTCCATGGTTTTTAAAGTTGCAGTCAAAATCATTGTGTCTGATTTTTTATAACTTCTGTTTTGATATATAATTGATCTTAGCATTTAATTTCGTTACATAGCTACAATGACTCTGAAAAATCTGTTTCTTAAATCATAAGGAAATTGTAACTAATAGAAACTAAGATAACTTCAAACATGGAGAAAGAAAGGGATTTTTAATTTATTTCAAAATGTCCCATAACTTTGAGATGCCTAAAATGTTACATTGTAGGCAATGACGTCGAATATGCTTAAAAAGAGAAAAACTCCATGTTAAAATACACTCCCTAATATATCTTTATCCCATAACAAATATATCATTATTTTGCGTCAACCTACTACTTGGAGATTTTGTCATTTTCGAGATGGTGTATTATTTTAATATTGACTACTTTGATCTATAGAATAAAGTTATTGAGTCAGTTTATTTTTGGAAATATAGATGTCTTTTGAACTCTACGCAAAACAGACACACGCATTACAATTTAGTATTTATAACTATATTGCAATGCACTTCATTTGTGTTAAAGTGTTCGTCATATGAAGTTCAGATGGTAAAAGTCATATTTCCATTGTTAAAACTTGTTTGTACCTTCGGTATAATAATAAAAGCATTTATTTTTTTTATGAGATTTAGTGGAATACAATTTTAATCCAACCCGAAGACAGAACCATTTCCCCTTTGGCTATCCCCTAGAACACATTTCTCATTGAAACAGCTCTAGTTTGATAAAAAAGCTATCTTACTCACAATTTCACAATTGAAAGAGCCAAATTGATATAAGGTAATATTTATCAACGAATGAATTAAATGTTTACTCTAAAGCGTCCGAAATAAACCAAATGTAGTAAATTGATAATTCTGAAAATGAATTTCATTATTAAATCAGAAAATGACTTTTCACAAGATAATTGCAAAAAGTATGTAAAAAGGAGCGTTTAAAGAATTGATTCTAGTTCATTAGAATTATCATATCGTTAAGGAGTAGCCAATGCTAAATGCTAAATTAGAGACATGTTCGAATTTTTAACTGTAAGATCCCAAGCTAGGTTCAATGTCTATCCTCTTTTGAAAGTACATTAACTAGAAATAAGTTCACAGCAATTTTGACTAAAGCTATCAAAAGCCTTATTCCTTCCAAAAAGGGGTAGCTATTACCGAAATATTATTTTTTAAAAGATAACGATAGGATTGGACTCATGCACGATTTTATAGGATGAGCGAACGATAGAACATTATACACGCATGGTAGGGTGGAATTGATACACGATAGGAAAGGATAAACGATGTTTATGATAAACGTAAAACCACGTTAAACGACCTCCACGATTTACCTAATAATGGCAGAATTTGAGAAAAAACACGTACGAATCAAGATTCCCGTAGAATTTCTTGTTACTAACATTTGCCGAGTTATAAATCATCGCAAAGTTATTTATCGAATACATAAAAACAAACAATATAGCATTGAATCGTGATTTTTAGGTCACCTGAGCTTCCAGCTCAAGTGAGCTATTCTGATCACATTTTGTCTGTCGTCCGTCTGTCCGTCCGTCTGTCCGTCAACTTTTCACATTTTCAACATCTTCTCAAGAACTACTAGGCCAATTTCAAATAAAATTGGAACAAATCATCCTTAGACAAAGGGGATTTAAAGTTGTGAAAATTAAGGGTCCACCCGTTTTCAAGGGGAGATAATTAGAAATTAATGAACAATTTCGAGAAATTTTCAAAAATCTTCTTCTCAAGAACCAGAAAGCTAGGAAAGCTGAAACTTGTGTGAAAGCATCCTCAGGTAGTGTAGATTCAAAGTTGTGAAATTCATGACCCCCGGGGGTAGGGTGGGGCCACAATGGGGGGTCGAAGTTTTACATAGGAATATATAGAGTAAATCTTTAAAAATCTTCTTCTCAGAAACTAAACAGCCAGGAAAGCTGAAACTTGTGTAGAAGCATCCTCAGGTAGTGTAGATTCAAAGTTTTGAAAAGCATGATCCCTGGGGGTAGGGTGAGGCCACATTGGGGGGGGGGGGATGTTAAAATTTTACATAGAAATATATAGAGTAAATCTTTAAAAATCTTCTTCTCAGAAACTAATCAGCCAGGAAAGCTGAAACTTGTGTAGAAGCATCCTCAGGCAGTGTAGATTCAAAGTTGTAAAAATCATGACCCCTGGGGGTAGGGTAGGGCACAATGGGGGGTCGAAGTTTTACAAAGGAATATATAGAGTAAATATTTAAAAATCTTCTCAGAAACTAATCAACCAGGAAAGTTGAAACTTGTGTGGAAGTATCCTCAGGTAGTGTAGATTCAAAGTTGTGAAAATCATGATCCCTGGGGGTAGGGTGAGGCTACATTGGGAGGGGGTTGTTAAAGTTTTACATAGGAATATATAGAGTAAATCTTTAAAAATCTTCTTCTCAGAAACTAATCAGCAAGATGATTCTTTATAATTGTTAAGACTTTGGCTTCAGGACAATTCTTCGGCCTCACAAGAAGGTTTAGAGTTTGATGTAGCTAAATATCCCATATATAAACAATTGTAAAGGATCTTTTTGAGAACTGCAATGCTCAACATGTGATATGACTATAAAATTGAAGTAGGCAGCTATTTTTTCATTAGAATCTTTTTGTATTACTGTTTTGAGTTATTGCCCTTGATTTATTGATTCTTGATTATTTTAATTAATGCATCCACTGTTAACCAATTACTGTGATGATTATTTTTATACAATAATAAATATTCAATGTATATAAGTTGTTCTGCATAAGTAGTTTTGGGTTAGGCCAGATTAGTTTGTTTCTTTTTGATTTCCAATTTTTAGATACTATGAATTATTTTAGGCCGGCACATATATAGGGACAGTGTCTATTGCATTTCTAAGAGCGTCTGTTTGGGGTTAAACATGAACAGGTATGGATAGATTGACTGTGTGGACATGTGTGTGGACATCCCTGCTATGTCTAATGTTTGCGTTTTCTAACCTACGATACAGAGTGTGCGGTCATTCCTGCCCTGTATCGCATTGATACAAGTGTGCGGTCATACCTGCTTGTATTGGTGGTGGTTGCGGCGGAGCACTAGTGTATGGTCATCCCTGATGGTGTTCTGGCCTTTCTAGCGCAAGTCTTCGGCACTCCCTGCTTGCGTTAGGTTGAGCTGTTGGCGCAAGTGTGCGATCATCCCTGCTTATGTTAACGTTGGTACCTGTTGAGTTGCGTAGGTGTGTGGTCATCCCTGCCTGCGTAACGTTGAGTCCCTATATATGTGCAGGAGCGGTGATTAAAGTCTGCTCTTGTAAATGTTGGCAGTAATCAGGGCTATCCGAGTTCCAAGGGGGGAAAATGGATTTTATTTATACAGGATCTACATGCATTATTGTAAATTGTTCAGATTGTTTGTATTATGACTCGATTAAGGTGGCTCTATACACCACTTTTTGATGACGCAGTACGCCGAAAAGTAAATCTGGAAGCATGCAGTTCCGGTACTGGCTGATTTAAACTGAGGCGAATTCTAGGGAACCGCTCTTTTCAAAAATTTGTTAAATGAATAGATTTAATTTGTTAATTGGAAAATTCATTACTTACAAGTAATGTGGTATGTGACACCTTCACGTTGTGTGGTATTATTTATCGATATAAACAATAAAATCAAGTATTTTTTTTAAAATAGTTTCTTTACCATCATTGATATGTTACACCGTAGCGCAGTGGGCTAGTGGGTTCACTACAAACCAGTAGGCCATGAGTTCGATTCCCGTTAAGAACAACAAATTTTTTAACTTTCCAAAAATTTCTAAAACCAATTTTTTTGGTTGAATACCGTGAAAGAAAATTCTAAACCGGTGAAAATATTTCAATTATAATATACTTTAATGGACATTAATATCGACACCTAACGGGGATGAGAGGGTTGCTTTGAATTTCTCTCATGTTGGGATACATAAATCCTATTAGCCTCGTCAATGTTCCCTTTATTTATTTGATTTTGTTTTGCATTAAAGCTAATATATTCACTTATACAGGGCGAAGTCTGTAATGAAATATGTATGTAATTATCATTCCAACATTATATTTAGGAAATTTTCGTCAACTCGGAAATGAAAAGTCCCCAAACTGTTTGGGCCTTTGGACTTAGGAACGATAACCCTTACCTGAGGAACTTTCATACCAAATAAAATTTAAAATATTTTTTGTGTTTATTTGCAATGGTTTTCATTCAATTTTTTATGTCACATTTATTAAAATACATTTTCGTATAACATCAAGTAGCTTTTTCAGATGATAAGTCAACAGAGTAAGAAAATATGAAAACTTATGTTTTGGGGAAATACTAAAAAAAATTGCAATAATAACATTTTTGAATGCTAAGAAGTGTTATATATTTTTTTATGTGTCCGAAGGAAATATCCATCATATGACAAACAAATTTCTCTCAATTTGTAAGTAGCTGTCTTTTTAAAAAATATTTTACAAAAAACACGAAAAAACATTAAAAAATTCTTTTAAAATACCACTAGTATCCCTATCATCATTTTTATATTTGATAAGTATATGTTTTGTGGTCTTCTATTGAAAATAGGAATAAACTGTGGGTGTATAGAGCCACCTTAAGCTGACTTTATCATACCTATTGTTCCTCAGGTGAGCGATGTGGCCCATGGGCCTCTTGTTTGAAGTATACACTCTTATAACTGCAGCGGGGTGTGCATACAAATTGAGTAACGCGCGTTAGCGCGTTATGAAAATTGGTATGCACACACCGCTGCAGTTATTAGAGTGTATACTTCAAAAAATCATGATTGAATGCTTATATTTACATTTTTTAACTTCTTGCCTTGTCTGCAAATGTGATTCATACCTTAAAAATCCTATCCTATCATAAGGGTAAGTTAATATTAATGGAAGACCCACAGTAACAGCCACAAGCGTGAACTTTGATTTTAACTTGTGACGTTGCAGTTTACAGCGTTCAACGTTTTGACTCGTCAATTTGACCTTTGACTACTTGTTCCATTTAGAGGCATTTGAAGATTACAGAATTTAATAGAAAAACACAGTAGAATGTAAATATTTTTTTTTTATACCATTTATTGATTCCTTATAAACAAGTATATAATAACATATCAGAAAATAGCATATGGTGAAAACAGATTTACAATATATATCAGGTTTTTTATAAACCAAAAACGTACACTGTATATGTATATGAGTCAATCAGAAAAAAGGAAAAAAATAAAGATATGTTGAAAAAACCGTACGTACATTTAAACATGTATGTGTTAATCAGAAAAAAGTGGCAAAAAACCATTGATAATTTACATGTGATTTTTTTTTTTTGGTCCACACATAACAAAGGGTTTCCCTACCATCATTCAAAGTCTGTGTCCATGTTAGAAACCCTTGTATACAACAGAGGGACTGTCTCCTTCGGAGGGTGGGCGTGTATATATATATATATATATATATATATATATATATATATATATATATATATATATATATATATATATATATATATACATAATAGATATAAGCATAAATACATATTCATAGCATAAATGAATATTCATAGTAAAAATGCAAAATTTTGAAAAAGTTTCTTTTCTTTCATTTGATGTAAAAAAAGCTAGAACTGAACAATATGATAAAGTATTCTCTTTAATATACATTCTTAACGATTGACTTGTTTCTTCTAAGTTTTCGACTCTACAGAACATTTTATATTTGTAAATTCTGAATGCAATAAATGAAAGAAAGATATTATAAAGCTTTGTTGTTTCGTTATCATCAACAAAAAAAACCAACAATGACATTTTTCCAAACAATAGTAAAATTTAAGCATTGGCTTGCCGTATGCCAAACATGTTTTACATTTACACAATCAAAAATTAGATGCTGTGTATTTTCTATCTCGGTTCTACATAGTTTGCATTTGTTATTTACCCCTTTATTCCACTTACTAATTAACAGATTATTACTTAGTAAATTGTTTAGAAGTTTATAATTAAATTCTGCAATATTTTTATCTTTGACATTTTTAATTTTGTTGAAATAAATTGATTTCCAAATGTCCTTATCTGGGATTTGGAAATCCCTACCAAGTTTTCCTTGTGAAATTGGACTTTGAAATTTGAGCTTTACAAGCTTCGAATAAAAACATTTAGTTTTATATTCTCCGTCATTCTGTTGCATTTTGATAAAGGGGAATTTAGAAAAATCATACATGAATTCAAATTTCTTAAACACTTTTTGTATTATTTTATACTCGCATATCCAATTGCTTTTTTTGTTTAACCTATCAAATATATCTCTTGAACTTTTTAATTTACCATTTTCTTTAAAGATGTCTTTAACATACAATATTCCGCTTTTAATCCATTCATCAAAACATATCGTTTTACCTTTAAAAGTAAATGAAGTATTCGACCAAATTGGTTGTAATAAAAACGATTCGGTATTTATCGATCTGTCATGATTTTGCTTAACATCTTTACACAGATTAAAACAGGTAAAAACTTGCTTATAAAATTCTGGAAAGTTTTTTAGTATACCATAATTTTCAGTCGATATTTCTGTTGTGCTCATTAAATAGTTTATATTGATATCCAACGCTTTACAGAGACTATCTATATATATTTTTTACAACATGATTAGTTGTAATGAGGCGGGCAATCCACGTTGCCTTTATAGCCTTTAATTTAGAGTTTATGTCAGTAATGCCTATACCCCCATTAATAATATCACCTATCATCGTATTTCGTTTGATTCTGTCTGTTTTATTCCATATGAAATTGTATATTAATCTATTTATATCATTCACATAATTTCTTTCGGGAAGTTCTAAAATGCTAGAAACATATATAAGTTTAGGTAAGGCAAGAGAATTAACTACAGTAACTTTACCGAATAATGTTAATTTTCTCTTTTTCCATGATGCAAACAAAATTTCAATATCGTGGTAAATCTTCATCCAGTTTTTATCATAACACTCGATTTTGTCGTGTCCTATAAAAATACCTAAGCATTTTACAGCCTGTTTAGCTACTTTAATACCTTCTAGATTTTCGAACTGGTCTTTTAAATTTCCTAACAATATGCATTCAGTTTTTGATAGATTTATCTTTGATCCAGCTAATTTGCAAAATTTATCTATGGTGTCAATAGCATGTTTCATGGATTCTATATCTCCTAAAGTAACCGTCATATCGTCCGCGTGCTGTACATTTTTTATTTCATCTTGTAAATTTTTCGAGGTAAATCCATGTATTAAATTTTTTTCTTTAATTTAACTTGATAAAATTTCCGCAACAAATAAATATAAAATAGCAGAAATCGGACACCCTTGTCTTATACCTCTATTCATTGCGCATGTTTTTGAAATCCATCCATTGTTTTTTAAACGGAAAACAGGGTTTTTATAAAGGATTTTTATCCATTTTATAAAATCTGGTCCAAAATTAAATTTTTTCAAAGTTTTAAAAAGAAAATTCCATTCAACTGAGTCGAAAGCTTTTTCAAAGTCTAGGAATAGTAATATACCGTTTTGATTATTATTTTCACAATATTCGAAAATATCAAGTATAAGCCTTGCGTTGCTTCCAATATATCTCCCTTTTATTATGCTGTTTGTTCATTTCCTATATAGTTATCAATAACCTTTTGCAGACGGCGAGCAAATATAAAGGCAATTATTTTGTAATCAGTGAGACTAATTGGTCTATAGTTTGTAAGCTGTGACCGTTCTCCTTTTTTGTGAATTAAAGATAATACAGCAAGTCGTTGTGAAAATGTCATTTCGTCTAAACTAAATATTTCTTTAAGCATATTATGAAAGAGTATTGATATTTTATCCCAGAAACATTGATAGAATTCAACTGGTAATCCGTCTAACCCTGGAGATTTATTATGTTTCATGTTCATTACAGTATCTCTACACTCTTCTAAGTTTGGAAATTGATCACATGTATTTTTTACATTTTCAGATAAACGCATGATATTACTATTTTGTAAGTAGTTTTCAATATCAGAACTACTTATATTTTTACTACGATAGAGTTCTTCATAAAAGCTACACATTTCACCTAATATGTCATCATCAGTAGTAAGGGTTTCATTATTTTTATTTTTTAGTTCAAAAATAGTATTCTGTGTTTGGTGCTTTTTTTCCAAGCCTAAAAAGAATTTCGTGTTTTTCTCCCCTTCATTTATCCATTTTGCGCGAGACCTAATTTGAGCGCCTTTTGCTCTTCTATCGTATAAATCGCTTAGTTGTCTTTCAAGAGTTCGCTTTTTATTCATATTAATTTCTAAATGAGGTAACGATTCTATCTCGATTATTTCCTTTTCTATGTTTTTAATCTGATCTTTGTAACTCTTTTGACTTTTTATTGAATAATGAATAGAAAATCGTTTAACCTCCTGTTTCAGCTGTTCCCATTTTTGCATAAAAGTAACGCGTGATTTACTGATATTTTGAATAATGTCATATATTTTTTCCTTATAATCCGATTTTTCAAGTAGAGATGTATTGAGTTTCCAATAACCCGTTCCTCTTTCATTTTCGTGTATTTTAATGTTAAATCGTATAGCCTTATGATCTGACATTCTCGTTCCGTTAGAATGTGTACCGGGGATTTTACGAACTGAGATATTTTTAGCTTTTAAATATAGATATTTGCTTAGAAAAATGAAATCAATTCTACTTTTTGGTGTGTCAGTAGCATCGCACCATGTAAAACCGTCTGTATCATTCAGCTTATCCTTCCATATATCAATAACATGTAATTGAGCTAAAATTTCATTAAGTAACTTGGAACTCTTATCTGTAGAGTTATTTAATTTATAATTAAAATCACAGCATACTGCAATATTTGTTGCATTATTTGAGTAATTATAAATAAAAGATCTCATTCTTTTAAAAAACTGTACTCTGTATGTTTCATTATTAGGTGCATATATGTTAACTAAAGTTAAATCTACATCACCAATTTTAACATTGATTAGTAATTTACGTCCATCATTAGATCTATGTATATGGCTAGAATTTCTATTTCTAAACCTTTCCGAATTAAAATGGATACTCCTCTGCTAAGGGAGGAATCTGAGTAACAGTGTATAGATTTCCCAGGCCATATAGAATTATAAAGAAATTCATTACGTTCGACATAGTGCGTTTCTTGTATAAAAGCTATATCAACTTTTGAGTCGCTAAGCCAATTATAGAATTTAAGTCGTTTTTCTTTTGTATTTAGACCTCTTACGTTAGCCGAGACAAAATTTAACTGATCCATGGTTACTCATAAAAATTATGAAAATAGATATGCTAATATTGATATACTACAAAAAAATACCGTAATTCTCACATTCACTGACCGTCTCTAAATAATGGTCCTGTTTATAAGGAATGAAGTTATCCATCACCATCGCGTTTCCTGGAATCGCGCACCTGGCTTTTAGGAGAGGACTTCCTGCTACCGGAACAACTGCGTTTCTTTGGGTTCTTCAGCTCTTTAAGCATTTGCGAGATATTTGACTAGGATTTGGTTTTTTCTTTTGGCGCAGTTCTCGGAGCGGAGTGAGAGCGACCTGTGGCGCGGCGCATACGCGAAGCAATTTCGGAAATGATATGACCAAGTTTGTTTGATCCAGGCCATGCATTAGAATTTGTGTGAATGGTAGCCATTCTGTCTAGGCCGGAAGCCCAAAAATCATCAAATGTAGTTTCGACAAAAACGTCAGATTTTTTGTGCTTTTTAAGGGCATCAGCGAAAGCGGGAACTTGGTCGGCTTTTGCCTCGATGATTTCAGTCATTAGGGCCACCTGATTGTCTGTAAAGCTGATGGAAGAAGTGATAAATTTCCCAATTTTTTTGGCATCAAGGGCTGATTTAGCTGATTGTATCGCCGTTGCCCTCGGGATATCCCCACTTCGCATAGCCTTAACGTACTGGAAGGCGTGTTTCGCAGACCTATGGCTAACGCCGAAGACGTTGATGTTGCATGGATAAAAGTTGGACAAACAGTTGTCCTGACCAGCAAATGCAATGACATTAGATTCATCTTGAGAGAAGAACTCGCACTCCTTATCACCAGGCATGTGACCTTCAGATTTGCACACCTTGCATCTTTTTGGGTTAGGGCAGTCTTTAGAGAAATGATGTTCCTCCCAGCAATTTGTGCAGCGTGGAGTGCGCTTTGCAGACGGTTGACCATAATGGTAAATAAAGCATCGAAGACCAGCACATGTGGCTGTGCGAGGTAGAACCTGCCCTCCGCAAGAGATTTGGCATAGATAAAACGATTTCCGTTTAGAATACCTGTCATTTTCTTGGTAATTGGATGCCGAATTTTTTCGTATTTTAGCTCACTTGTAAAGGACACATTGAAGTCATTTAGCATTTTAATCACTTCATTATCATCAACAGATAGGGGTACACCCTTGACAGTTATTTTGAGTACATTTTCAGAAGGACTCGAGAGCCCAGCAGAATAGGGATTGGTGTCATACACTCTCACATTTGTGTTTCTAAGGTCTATCCCCTGGTCTAGCAGCTTTGACCTGCTTTCTGTTGAGTCTACGTATATTCTCCAAAGATCTCTATCTTTTTGGACACATTTTACATCATTTATGATGTTGCTAACAGCAATTGACAAATCATAATCAGAAATGCGGTTATGACCACATTGGATTTCTTTATCCTTCAGGTAAACTGGTTTTAACAGTTCCATTGTGAAATGATCAAGTAAATGATTAAGTACCGTAAGACCGTTAAGAGGGCATCAAGCGTATCGAGACTCCTAACAGGTATCCGGAATGAGTGAACAGTGTTCGTCAAAATAAATTTGTCACAATATCGCCCTGTGTCACAATAGAACAACAGTAAACCACTTTTGTAAATCACACAATAATCACAAGTCTATGTATAAATCTATGTACAAGCACAATACACACCGATATCCAAAGAAAATTTTGGCAAAAGGCATAAATTCCCTTGGAAAATGTCAAAAAACACGGAGCTAAACACAAACACCTTCGTATCGCCCTGTGTCACGTCAATGTAAATATTTTAATTTTTGTAACAATCATTGTGAGCCCCAAATGTTAAATAAATTATCTGTATTGTTTACATTGTTTTCATTACCGAACACCCTAGCCGATCGCAGAGAACAGTTCATAACGAGTTCAAATCACAAGAAAAAATATCGGGTTCAATTAAAATACAACTCTTTTATAGTTTATATTAATACAAGTTGCTGTCCTTTAAAAAAGGACTACAATACGTGGACCATTTGTATGTGTTTCCAACGAAAAAGTGAAAGCCTTAAGAGTATCAGAGATTCCACTGACTCTAGCCCTCTGCTTTTAACCACTAAATTTGTACGTTGTATTACGTATACATGTATGTATATCCCTGACTTTTTATCTCAGAATTTAAAGGATCCATACTTCTAAAATAATTATGATCTATCTATGAATGAAGTTTGCATGTACAGTATCAGGCATTCGGTGAATTCTACTATTTGCACACACATTACGATTCGCACTACTTTGTTAACTATGCATTGACAGCTTTGTGTAAATCAAAAATTTCATATTCATATCAAATTTTTCTTGAGATTTAAACTTTTATACAGTGACATAATTATTCAATCATACTTAGTTAAATGCTTAAAATATTTAATCGGGAAGTTACTATAAAAAGTAAAGTTAAGTTACTTGTGTATTCTGAA
The DNA here is from genome assembly GCA_015776775.1 of Magallana hongkongensis. Lineage (NCBI taxonomy): Eukaryota > Metazoa > Mollusca > Bivalvia > Ostreida > Ostreidae > Magallana > Magallana hongkongensis. The sequence goes on along the minus strand of CM027470.1, from coordinate 27,329,109 downwards.
AACAACAAAACATTGCAAATTATGCTATTTGATGCATGTTGTAGTTTCGGCATACCATTAACTTATTTCATAATACTGATAGTTCATATCACATGCCAATCATTTTTTAAAAGGAATACTTTGTTTCTGTACTGTTTACCGACTATGTGCGCATATGGCACGGAATCCCGATCCCGATTCAGATAAACGTGTGATAGCCTGGTTCCCTGAGCTACCCATTACGCACAGGAACCAGGCTAGCTCATGCGCAGGATGAATTTTCCCCATAGCATCCGGTTTAACCTCGCTTATATATTTTCTGCGTGGACCTCAGGGTCCACGCAATAAAAAATGTCAAAAATACATTTCTTTCTGTATAAGAAAACGATGTATTAAAGCAAATTATAAAACCTATATGTACTAAGATACACATTCCGTGTACGATTTGATACATTTTTTCATAACTGCACACCGTAGCCGAATGTCGAGAACATTTTTGGCTGAGATCAAATATCACAGAGAAAATAGCGGATTCAATTAAAATACAACTCCTACTTGTTTTAAGAAAATATAAATACTTTTGTTTCTGATAATAATTGATGCACAAACAAAAGTATTTGCAAACAAGCTAATGTTTATGCAGGTATTCACTATGCGTACTATTTAATATTCGATATACAGGTAAATATCTTACCATGTTCCTAAGAACTTATTAGCTCACTTTTTTTTCATTTTCACTGCTAACAGATACAATTTTCATGTAATATTGGCTAATTTGGCCACAGAAGTAAAACATTAGTATCATAATAGAATGCTTGATAGAATTTTTCATTTCTTGTTCAATAGATTTTCGTATACGGCGCACTTAACGACTTGTAACTTTGAAATAAATTAACCTGCTTATGAAATGCATCGAAACGATTAACACGTTAGGATAAACGGAGAAATTGTTAGAATTAAACGATAAAACTGATAGGATTCGATATGACAGGATTGACGGACGATGGAACAGTACTGTGGTTTTATTAATATTCAAGGGTATCAATTTTCGTGGATAAAGTTAAAATCACGGTTTCAAGGATACTTAAATTCGTGGCCAATGATCCTTTCAATACAAATTATTAGTAGAAATTGCACTTCAATGAACACTTAATTTCATGGATAAACTTAACAACGAAATCCACGAAAATTGGTATTTAACGAAAATTGATGAAACCACAGTATTCACGATAAGATAGGATTGATACACGATACGACAGGATAGGGTTGTAAAAAGAAGAAAAAGTTGCGGGTTCTGTACATGTACTATCAAGTATGTAAAGAGATTGTTTTCCGAAGGGAGGAAGATGGATTTTTTTGTATTTAGGTTTCTTCATTACTAAACATGTCTTTCGGGCGGCCTTAGTTTGGACAGCTATCATGATACTTCCCAAACTGCATACCTAGAAAAATTTGATCTCAAATAAAATCAAATTTTAGATAAACCAGTGGCAAACTGACTTTGTAACATCATTTCAAAACAGAAATAAGATAAAATAATACAGATTGACAGGGTTTAGTCATACACACCTTGCAATCATTCATCTTCGCGACAATAAAAACATAACACATCATTAGCAACTTCCTGCCGCTCCTATGCATTATATAATAGTCATTAATTTCCTGCACTTTATAAGATCATTATCTCCCGTATGCATTATAGTCACATAAATGTAAAACATCAAGGAAACCGGTCACCATATACTTTTTTTTCAAGCACGCTTCAAGATTTTCTAACAAAATCAGAGGAAAATGATTAATGTGTTTAAAATCAAATAATTATTTCTAAATTCAAACCAAAAAGAAGTTAAGAGAATCTCCATGAATTTGTCACTAGATAATGATCTGGGTTTATTAATCATTTATGTTGTAATCATTTTCAATAAAAACTACACACACTTGCTCATTAATCGTTGATAAAAATCCTTGCCCTATATAAATAGAACCTTTGGGTCCGTGGTCTTAACTTCAATCTTATTTTTTCATCATCACGTGTAAAGTAATTCAACAAACATAAAGCTGACGTGTGTTTATAAATGCTAATTAATCGTGCATTTGATTTAATTATGTCACTGATTTTGCAAGACAAATTCTTTCATTAATAAAATATATAAAAATTTAATTGATAGCATAGATAAATTTGCTGAACATAGTTTTTTTTACCATAAGAAAATGTTTTACTTTCAATTACCTGCAAGTTATTTTTTTTTAAATTACCAAAAGGGGTATTTTAATTTTAAAAGATATGGTGATAGCGGTTGATAATCACAAAAAATCTTATTAAATGTCTCAAAATAAATATAACCAAGTCGCTCAAAAAATGATTATTTAAGAAAATGTCAGAAAATGACAAGTGATGTTTAAAGGGGCATGGTCATGATTTTGGTCAAATTTTGTTTTTTATGTTTTTATTATTTACAATGCTTTAGAAATGCATTTCTAATGATCAAATTAAATTTGATTCGTATTCGTATAGTTATAAGCAAGACAGGGATCACAATTCTTTGTCATGTAAACAAGGCTCGTGCCCTGTTTTTGTTTACATAGGTTCAATATACCATTAAAAAATATTTTCCAGGTTATTTGTCTATCTTTTTATTCATTTTAAGCATAGATTAACAGTTCCTAACGTTTAACACATTCGTTTTAGGTTTAAAACTGAAAGTTTTACTTCAACGTTCAAAATGTAAACAAACGCTTTGTTTACGTAGTAAAGAATTCCACGCTCTGTATCTCGCTTATAACTCAACAAATGACACTCAAATTTCGGTTGCCTATTTAAAATACCTTTCTGAAGCATTGTTAATATTAAAATCGGAAAAATAATTTTTAACCAAAATTGTGACCATGCCCCTTTTAAATAAAAAGTCAAAAAAAAAATACAAAATATTAGGAGAGTAAATACCTATCTCTAAAAAAAATTAGAGGTAGGATCATGTGCCATCGAGGAGTGAGCATTCTCTGTGACCGGTTACACCTGCTGTGTGCTCTGCTGTGTGCTCTTTGTCGCGATCGAGGAAAACGGAAAAATTCATTGATAATTTTAATGTTTGATATATATAAAATCATAGACCGTTATTTATAGTCTAACAATAAGTATGAAACATGTTTGTAAGCATGCGACCCATTGTAAGTTTTTTGTTTTGCAGATAAGGCCATTGTATCGACCATAGAACTTACGAATAGAAGTATGGATGGTAGATAGTTTTGTTTTATCGACATGTTTGTCAATAGCATGCCTCGCCCTAGAAACTGTTCATACGTAGAGCAGACCGTTAAGTTTTGGAATAATTGAGGGACAAACATGTTTCAATGTGGGTAATTTTTTGTTCAAAATGCGTTGGTACAAGTGTATGATAATAGTTTCCTTTTTATTTTTCAAACTAAAACAACTGGGCTATTGATCAGGAAACGGTTATTTAGTACGAATTATACGTACTCCAGTTAAAAATTCATTTTTGCAAAATCAAAGAAAAGGACTTTGTTGACTGATTTTTAAATATACTGATTAAAAAAAACCCAAATCAAATGCTGATTATTATGTTTACACTTTTTTGTAAACATTATCTCCTTTACAAATCAACTTCTAAAATATTTGTAATCTGTTATTCTTTTTTAATGATATGGCTTGCATACTTCACGTTCGATTTTTTTAAAGGTTATCCAGAACCTTTGAACTTTTCTATGACACATAGCAATGAAATCGTTTATTAAACACCAATCGAATCCGTTTCTAAGTAAATGCTATATTTTACATTTAAGAATATTGTTTATGTATTTATATATTATTGTTGTATTTTCTATTAAAAATGTGGGAGATAGAGTCTTGTGATTCAGATTTTGACCCAATTCTAATCCGTACATAATTTTATGTATTTTTTATTTTAAAATTTGCCATTTTTGTATATTACCTGCAACAATGATTTATAAATTTATTACTTGTTTTAAATATACATGTACATACTATAGATGCATGCATTTGGTATCTGATCTCTTAAAAACATTCTCTTAAAACAAAAATTGACAACTCATTTGATTATATACTGATTTTTGCTGAATCATCATCGGTAAAAGGGGATACATGTTTGACCTAAGTGTTTTTGTGTTCATTGTATCCTTTTAAGACCCATTTTGATAAGTAAAAGAAAAAATCAAACTAAACCAGTTCATTTTAAAATATGTGGATAAATGTAGAATATTTATTAAGGTTTTTTTTTTTACAAAAGTGTTAATTTTTCCCTTTATTCTGCAAATATAATGTTTTTAAAGCACGAATTCTGTATAAAATGAATGCTTTATTGTAGTCAAGTTAAAATAAGTTAATTATTATGTGAATTTTGTTTGTATTGATTCAAAATCTATCTGAGAAATTATAAGGAAAACCCCAAAAACTCTGTGAGTAGGCCCCTAGTAAAAAACAAATGCGGACACAGTATGTATAACAAAATGTGTACAATAAAATGAATGCTGGCGCGGGCAACAACTAGTTTTACTAAAACATCTTTAGTCTTTTTTTTTCTACCACCGATTTTAATTAAAGAAGAGTATCATTTAATGTCCATTAAATTGAATTTTAAAACAAATCATTCACTATAGGTCTATCAGCGCCAAAACTACTCAATCCAGCTCTAAATTGCCCCATCTTCGTAAAAGTTTACACTTGTCCCAATCTGCTAGATCCGCCCAATGTATCTCCATTTGCATTTAATCTCCAGGTTAGTGTTTACTAAAGTCAAATCTTACATTATTAATATACATTTTCCTCCTGGGAAGAAAGCTTCTTGTCAGCAAATAAGGCGCAATAAAATAAACAAGATCACCAATGTTTTCATGTCTGTGAAAGTTTTCCATAAACAGACAGAGGTCAATATCATAAAATATAGGTCTTTGACTCAGGTATTTGAAAGTGAAAAAAAACATACAATTGTACTACAATCAAAATTTACAATATGCTAAAAAAACCCCCCCCCCGAAGAAATGTAATCAAAAACCCTCCGGCACTAACATCCGTGCCAAAACATCTGACTAACCAAAAAGGATATATCTTCAAATATTTATATTACATGTATAATTCGATTCAAGTCAAACTAATTTTAAACAAAATTAACGACGGTTGATGTGACATTTTGTACATTAATGAGTTTCTGAATGACTTTTCAGGGTTCACATATTTTTTTCAGTTGCTGAATAATGCTTGCCTACATCTTTAAAAAACTGTTTAGCTATTATTTTGTTTACCAAAAGCAACAAAGATTGGCTGTTGTTGACTGTGTTGAAATTGATTTCACTCTTGAAAATCAGTATCTTTTACCTTTAATGTTTTCTGATTTACACCTTGTTACTAAAACAACGTGTTCAATATTTTATCTAGCATGTACATTTGAAGGTATCGCACCGGTAGTCGACCAATCATAATAAACTTACTAGTCAATTCTAGTTCTACTTTTTTCCTTGACCGCATTTTTTTTACATAATCCTTCACTCAGAGTTAATTTTTCTTGTACTACTGAGAATGACATTTGATGTAGTTTGTTAGATGATGATCTTTGTTCACAGGGACTACTTCTTTGAGGGCACGTGCAGCAGCTTACTGAGGAGTGTACAGTCTGTTTACATTCAAACAGAAAACACGTGGTTTTTATGGTAGCCCTATTTGGAGCTACACATGTAGATATTTTGATAAAATGTCGTATCGCTTGCCCGTTTAATGGTGTTACCTAACGAGATAGGTAACAAATAACATTTCCTCCGAATATTATTTGCATGAGAAATACAAACTGATTTTAAAGATTTTTTTCCCTCTATAGTACTATAGAGTGAAAACAATTACCAGTGCGATACCTGAGTTTGTTTAATGATTACTTCTATTGCATTTTTAAGATAAAAAATGATTTTGAAAAAAGTTCGCTGTTTCCATTGTAGTATTCTTTTTTATCGGGGTCCAAAGACCAGAGGACTGATGTTAGTTGAGGGTTGATGTAAGATGTGATACAGATTTTGATATGTATTTTTGTTTTTATGATTTGAATATGGAAAGCTAGTTTTCCATTCTGATTGAAAAAAAAAGCAACAACTGTATCCCTATCTTCCAACCGCGTATTTTCGACGTTTAAGATTAAATATGAAAAATGAAAAGTGCGACTTTGAAGACAAATCGTGACCATGTAACTTTTTCTTTTAGATCTTTATCAAAACTCCTTAAAGAAATTCAACAATGCAGTTTCAAGATGCAGAATAACGATTTTATTTGTCAAAACAAAGACAAATATTTCAGATTAATATGGTTTAGTAGACTTTCGACTGTTTGGAATATGTTTGTCCATATCCGTGGCCTCTGTGACCTCCGTGACCAGGAAGATGCGGGATAGGATAAATAGGACCGGGACCACCTGGGATTCCGGGACCACCTGGGATTCCAGGACCGCCTGGGATAGGACCATGGAATTGGTATGTGCATGTGTCAATTTGACCACTTGAAGCTCGTCTACAACATTTGCCATAGCGACATGTGGTGTCATCGTTGCATGCTTTGCGCACAAACCCATTTATTTCGTACAATGTGTTGCAAGATCCTGGTTTCTGGTATTCTCGTGGAATTTGGCATCTTTGACCATTACCAGGAGCATAACAACATTTCTGTACTCCGTGACAGTGTTCGTCGTTTGAACAATATGGACCGAGTTCGAGAGGGTTGAATACAGATTCAAATGGACACGTTCCATACTTTGGAAAACCTTAAAAAATGATTTTTATTAATTACATATACTAAACGAACAAAGATAAAGAGATTATTGTCATTTGAAATCATATACCAAAATAAATTATTATAATTCAAACCGAACTACCTGCTGTGGGAAAAATTCTTCCCGCTCCTCCTCCAATGACCCCTCCAACACCCCCAAGGCTTCCGACGCCACCTACAGGTCCACCTCCTATCAACCCTCCGCCACCACCTCCTAGGACGCCCCCTCCTAATGTATGACCTACTTGTCCATATCCGTGTCCAACATTACCGTATCCGCTATGTCCACCAACTCCGTAACCATCCTTATGTGTGGAATAATCGTCAGCAATGCAGGACCCGAGTAAGGCACAGAAAATCACCAATTTATTCATCCTTGCTTATTTGGATATCTGAAGCATGAAAATCAAATTATTTACTTTTTAAAATCAATATTCCTAACAAAGCCATTTCTGAGAGTTAAAAAAAAATCTTTAAAGTGTTCAGTTACATTGTATAAATCATCAAAATAAAAAAGATTGGTTTTAGAAGGGTACAATATTATGTTTGTTAGTACTGTGTGTTTTGACCATGTGTTGATTTTAATTCGCGCTAGTCGATAGTGACAACAAAAGAGTTTAATATATATCCGGAATTTTTTTTTACCGAACTGCGGCGCTGAAGATATCAAAACATCATAGTAAGTTGCTATTCCATCGTCACAACACATTAATTTTTTCCATTAATAATCTATTTGTTTGACCGCTCATTATGCGTATGGTCGTGTCAATTCAAAAAAACTCCACTATTATCAAAATATGTTTGCAATGTATACAAATATTTCTACTTTGCTAAAATCCGGCTGCTTATATCACCAAGAAAGACCAGCATCAGTTATTTGCAACCATACCCGAGTCAAGCCTTTTTTCAGAATGATAATTTTCCTACACACATGTCCTTAGCCCCTATTGTATGTCGATATGTAGAATATTCTACTTTGAATTTTGATATTTATTATCAGTGAAAGTTGTCCTGTTTGTATTCCTGTCCTTACTATGAAAAGAAATGAATCAAAAGGGCGGCCCTTGTACAAAAGAGGATACGTAACTGAAGAATTTAAGCAGATAGGACAAGACTCATCCAGAGTATCACTAGACATTGTTAATTGCTTAAATTCTTAACAGCTAAGGTGAATAACATTCGTTGAAAATACAACTTGTAAATTTATGATTTGCATAAATAAAGATAAATGGTTTATAGTAACATCAAACACGCTTTCCGAGATTGTTGTCACGTGACGCATATAGTATAGAAATGTAACACTGTGAAAGGTTAATCGCATTTACACAAGGTAAGCAACATCAGTTTATAATGGGGGAAGTCAACTGGAATTTGCATTTTTATTAAAAAAATTCCTTTTTGAGTGCGTTGAGTTAGTACATTTTTATTTTTTGCTTTATTTAGAGGGTTCGAAAAAAAAATTGACGAGCTTGAAAGAATTGCACTCTATTGCACTCGTTTATTTTGAAGACTTTTAAATGCGGGATTGAGCTAAATGTCTACAGGGTTTGGTGCTAACAGTATACACCTACGATAAGTAATGATTTATTATTATATCGTCCATGTTATTGGTCTATTTATTTTTTTTTTAACTCGAGCTTTATACAGAAACATATCAAAGATTTAACAATCTCCGATCCTCAGTAATGTTCGATAAATCTAAATTATCCCCCTTTTTTAGTAAGTGTACCATAAATCTGCCTTTTTAATAGACAAAATTAGTCTTGAAATGTTAATACTACACAAACCATGCAACGAACTGCTTGGCCTAGAGGCTCAACGGAGGCCCACTACCTATAATCTGTCCCAAGTTTTTGCTGCCATCAATTTTTGGTAATTTTTTTATAAAGATACACATACCTGTGAAAGAAGTACAGTTGAAATCGATGAAATGGAAAATATCCAAGATAATTTCATTGACAAATTATCACTTTTTACTCGTTGAAGTTTACAGGAACGAAAACAAATTTCTTACGGAGATTTATAATGGGAAATGTTTACATATTTCCTCCGTTCGGAAGTACACGGGACACCTCGTGCAATTTTTTAACGTTATCATCCGGGCTTTTTAATGGCTGATGCAATGCAAAATCTTCGTAGACTTTTTATTTTGGGATGTGTATTGAAACCTGAAGAGGTAGAGGGGGCGTTTCAAGACAGATAATCTGGACATTTTTTGTTAGTGAATGAACGTAGTTTGAGCATAAAGGTATTTATTATTATCAAAATATCAAGCGAAAAGTGTTGGGAGCAAAAAACTCGGGACAGAGTATAGAGATAAAGGGATTAGATCCACCGTTGTTCCGGAATAACCTTTTTTCCAATTTAATCTTAACTTGTATCTGCTGTTCATTCCATTATATTCACCGTGGCCGAATTTGCAATGAATTCGTAAATGCATGGATACCAACGAAAAAACACTTTTTATTATATTTCATTTATAAAATTTGAAGGAAAAAATAATATTTTTAGGATGAAAACAAAAATTGAGGCCGAGGATCGGAGAACCTTAAGTCAATGCTAAAGGGAAAAAAAATTCCAAAATTACTATTTGTCAATCTATCTGTGGGGCCTCCCTTTCATATCATCCTTTCCAACAATAATGTCTCAAGTAGCACTTGCGTTGTTTGTTAACTTTCCACCAATTCGTATTCATAACTAGTCAATTACTTAAATCATTTTAATGATACAAATGCACTGCTTATGGTGAGTTACTTTTAGTACTCTTATAAGAGGTGCATGTACAATACAAATACGACACCAACATTTGTTTATCTAAGATATTGCGTCTTTTTAGAAATGTTTTAAGTACCAGATTACTCTAGTAAGTACACGTTTTCAAAAGCTAAAGTTCACTTACCGTTGTTTGATTCCGTGCGGCCGCAAGAATATTTTGGAATAATGGTGACGCCATTTTATACTGTTTGCTATAAATATTTTGCACGTCACGTGTCAAAAGTTTACCACTTTTGTCGAATCAATTGCAAGATTCCATTTTTATCTCGTTAAAACTAACACATGTACATGACGGAATTTTTACGTTTTTTGTAAAAATTTGCATTAATAATAAGACAATTTTGTAATCATACAAAAATGACATGATTTCTAATTTTCTTTTTGTTTTGTCTAAGAGGAAAGTAATAAGGCCATATTTAATCGACCTACAAAATATTTTTTCACGACCGCTCGTTTGCTATATCTCAAATAAACGCATTGTCTTATTATAAACGGGTTCTTGTTATGTTTGTAAATTAAAAGTTGTTTAATAAATAACGAAATTTTAGTTTTAGCATGGTTTATTAAGGCATCTTGTGAACTATATATCCATGTTGATTTCAATTGTATTTTATATTTTATATTCACTAAGAAATCAATTTATTATAAGAAGATAGGTGAATAAGGCGTGTAAATTGCCCATATGGGGATAGATATGATACTATAAAATTAAAATATGAACAAATCTCATAATTTCTTTCTAAATTATTGAAAACAATGTTTATTTACCATAACATCAATTTATAACCTTTAAATATGTTAGATATTGAGAATAGGTTGATTTAAACTGGCGTATGCCTATCAGAATCTCCAAATAGTGCAATTTTTAGAACTTCGATGCCTTTTCTTCTATAGAGTGGGCTGGACTCCATACTTTTGTCATATTCTATATAAGGTTTAAAGGAACTCAAACCGATTTCAATCAACAAAAACGTGGAGAGATGACCCACTATACTTTAAAAATGTCATTTTGTATCCCAACAATTGAACGTTTTAGAGAAATACTACAAGTCCGTAAATTTGTGGTTGAAGTTCCATTTAGCACTTCATATTGAAGTTTGTTATGACTGAAATGGATCAGTGGTTAGAGCACCAGACATTAGGTAACATTATAGAGCTAAGGTTTTTAGGTTGTGGGTTCAAAACCACCAAAACTTTAAATTTTATTTTTTTTTTCTCATCGTTTGTTAAAATATTCAAAACTGAATATAGTTAGAAATTGTGCTTTTGTAAACTTGTAATATAACATCATCTAGTATTTTTCGTTGAAAAAAAATGAATTTGAAATTGTTTTTTACGATAAAACCAAATGGGCAGTTGCGCTATCTTGTTCCCCCATGTTCTTTAATTTTGGTTGTAACACGGCATTTGATTGGATAGAAAAATTTAGTTTAATTTGTAAAACCTGGTTTGCACGTCACAATCCATCAACGTGAAAAACTTACTAATCCGTTTGACGTTACGTTGGAACTTTGAACAGATTGATATCATTTTTAAAAGTAAAAAGCTCTCTCATTTTGTACAGTTGCAAAAAGTTACAAAAAATTAAATTATAAGGAATGAACTCAATTTCCACCCAAGTTATACTCGTATAATCTGGGTTGGAGCAATATACGCTTTTTTAAAACACGCTAAGAAACTGATTTATTAGCTATAAAAATTTGCACCCTCCCCCACCCCCCAAAAGAGATGAAAAAAAAATACACACCGACGCTTCCGATTGCATGACATATTTCGGCGATAAATTCTACAAATAGATAGAATGATTATAGGTATTGTCTTGTTGTCGAATGGTTAAAATACGTTAAGGTGAATTTTTATGGACTGCCCGTTGACTGCCAATTATAAAACCTCGCATATAAGGAGCATATATATATCTGGCCCTTAGAATGTAGACCCTGTTTTTCTATTCTGAATCATGTTTAGCTGTTAAATAGCAAAATCAAGATCGAACATTTATCTGAAATTCTAAAATCAGACGGAAGACCTCATCGTTGCTCGCAACGAGATCGTTTCTAGTTAATTTTTTAATTCTGTACTCCAAGCAATACATTTTTAATTGTTCAAAACAAGACAAAAAACCTGACATTGTTGGGATGTTACATCATTTATCATTTTAATATTAAGTTGAAAAATATATAGCTATCAAATCATGTGAGATTACAAAATTAAATAAACTCTCGGTAAATTGGAAAAACATATTTGAGATATAATTTTAAACATGGTGAACAACTGTTCTATTTATATATGTGTGTGTATATGCATGTGTATATATATATATATCCTTTATGAATGTAGTATGTAAGGGAGAGAAAGAGTGTGAAAGTGAGAATGCCAAACAATTCTTATATATATTACCTTCTTTTATGAAATCATATATGATTGTGAAAATGAAAAAAAAAAAAAAATTATTAAAAAAAAAAGTTCTAAACCAGAAAAGTTACTCTCAGAATTTTATAGGCTTTTTTGTAAATAATGGCGACCTAGGAACATAACTTATGCAACGGGTAGATTTATATATACCTGTACTAATATGTAGATGTCATTTTTATTCTCAAGCTTTTGGTATCGTAACTATATTTTGGAATTCCTTAACTTTAACCTCAACACCAAAGAAAATTTTTAAAAATGAGTGCAGAAATATAAAGTCAATATTCCCTACTTGAGGAAATTTGATCACAACATGGCGTCTAAGATTTATTTGTCAAAAATCTTCTTATCAAATTATAATTACGTAATGAGTCTGATCTTAGATATAGCACAGCACATTTTTTCAAACAAATAAACCCCAGGATCCTCCTTTTTGTTACCTTCAAATAAATCAATGGCAATGACGTAAGGTTAATTTGATTGACATCCGTTTGCCAAGTCGAGAACTTGACAGTTTTTTTTTCAAAAATTATAAAAAGAAATAGATGATCAATGCACAAACGACAAACGATTTTAATGAAAAATGTGTAGGTTTTTTGCAAATAAATCATGCAAAGTGTCCATTCCTGAATGATTGTCAATGGTCAAATAATAAATCATTTAAATGTCTGAACGAATAATTTAACGAATGCGATGCACTATTTTTCTTTACTCTTGATTTTGAAAATGAACTTTTCGATTTCATAAACTAATACCAATTTTATATAGAAGATCCCATAAATTTCAATGGAGTTCTTAGAATTTTGTTTTTTTGTTTTTTTTTTTTTTGTAAAATACAAAAAGTGTCGTTTGCCACTGTAATTTACAATCGGACGTTTTTCACTGAGCAACCATGAATACCGAACTTAAATGAAAACTTGAATGTCTATTTCATCCTTATCATATACAAAAGAATTGTCTTCTTCAGTTATATTTTACCATTTTTAAGAAGGAAAATTAAGAAAATGCATTTTAAGCAGTGAAAACATGATTTTATTCTTCCCTTTTCTTGATTAAATATTGTTCCCTAAATCTAAAAGTTCAAATCAAGATTAGTTTAATCTCTTTTGTGTTTACATATCGAGAAAGAAAAAGAAGTAGACAAAATATGGCTTAATGCATTTAACTTATAAATAAAAAAGAAAAACAATGTTGGTTTTGCATGAAATGTCAACTTTGGTTATTTTGTTGAGTTTGGGAATTGGAACATTTCGGAACTGATCATGTTTTTTTGGGGTTTTTTATCAACATTTCTTTTTCGCTACGACGTCCACTTACGGAAAGCTTTTAATGCTTAACTCTAACGGTACAAACCGAGGAAAAAACAATATTTCTTATATCTTAAATTTATTACTATTTTAACAAACTATTGTTTCATTTTTAAGTGTGAAATGCATAATTTATTGGTTTTACCTGTATTTCAAAATAAAAGAACTGAAAAAAATATTATTTAAAAATAAAATTACAGAAACTTAGACCTTTGAGAGAGATTGTGTTTAATTAAAGAAAATTTGTGTCGGAAAAAAGTTTAATAATAAAAAAAATCAAGTTAATAAATATTTAAGTCGCAAAAGCCTGACAAATCGTTTTCAAATTTGGATACTGCGAACCTCATTGAAATTCGTTCCGATTACAATTTTTTTATTCACTTCATACACTCTTTTGTTTTAAATAAAAAAGCTTTTGCCCTTGGGATCAAAATAGTCATTTGAATTTCAATCACATGTTAAAAAAAAAATATAAGGAAACAATAACGCATAAAATTTCTTTTGGAGCATGTTTGTTGTTTTAATTACCACGACAGAACTAAATAATCAAATTATAAATGCATTTAGAATGATAATTATTTAGACATGCAACTGAAAAAGTTAACGACATTAACTTGAATCTGTCGTTTAATAATGATCGGGCATTAAAAATAGCTAAGGTTGGTAACCACATTAATAAAAAAAAAACACGTGCTCAAAAATCGTAATAAATATAAAGGTATTCCGGTGTAATGAAGCATAATGACCCCCGTAGAATAATGACCGGGGGTCATATTTCGACGTAGAATAATGAACCCCCTTGCTGAAGAACAGTTGGATTTTTCTGACGAAAAAAAAAAAAACAGGGGTTATTTTTCTTCATGTTAAACATGAAGAAAAATGACCCCCGTAGGAAATGACCCCCTTTGTATACAAGTATAGAAATTGGTGACCCCGTATCCAAGATACGACTTTAACATTACTTGAATGTTCACTCTGTTCAACTGATTTTGAAGTTATAAACGCCGAACTTGTAAATAAATCGCTGTTTATAGTTTTTCATATTCATATCAAACACACACAAAACACTCTTACAGTTACGTCACTTCTTTCGTCGACATATGGCGGGAAATGACGCAAATACTAGTAAAGAATTGCAAATTTAAAATTCCCAATGAGGATATTATGTGATAATTATCGAACAATAACCATGGAAGAATAATTGTTGTAATAATGTAAGCAATATTTATTGGTGAATGAATTGTCAATCAAAGAATGATACATGTATATATTTTTTATGGAAAAAGACGAAGGAGGCAGGTAACGTAGAATATGAATACTTCTTATTTGCATTTCTGGGGGAAAGTGATTTTTAAAAAAATGGTTAGTTTTGTTTTCTTCTACATAATACATGAACATCGATATTCTAAACATTTGTTGTAATGTTGTATTTGTGATCATGAATAGACTTTATTCCTTTAGAGCAAATGTGTGAAGAGTACCTGAGTATAGTAAATCTTAATAGATAATAAACACTGATCGATTATAATAAGAAGAGATTGTTTCTAAAAGCGTTGATAAGGGGTTCAGGATCATATTAGGGGTTTATATCCCCTTTGATTTTGATCATACGATCTTAACTTCATCCAAAGTTGTCAATGCTCACACAAACTATTGATGCTTTAATCATAGTAATATTAATTAAAGTATGCCGATGATAAAGTAAATTATATTTTCTGTGCGAGTACTCTCAGTACTTTGACAATTTTCCTTAATGGCCATTAACTTCTATGGCTGCTGTCAGCGCCTGCTAACTTCAGCTTGGCTTAAGTGCAGGCCTAACAATGGAGTAGACTTTTCACAATTTTGGTTTCATCATTAATTCTGGGTGATGCACTAGCATACCCAGCAGTTTGTAGCAGGGGAAAATCATGGTGTTCCGATGGGGCTAGTTCGACCTTCACACTTTCGCCTTTAGGGCGAAGATGCAAGAGTGCGAAGATGCGAAGCCGAAAGCGCGAAGTTGCGATGGCAAAAGGGCGAAAATGCGAAGATACGACGGCAAAGCACGACGATGCGAAGGCGAAAGTGCAAAGTTGCGAAGGCGAAGGAATGATGCTACTATCTCTCCCTTGCCTTCGCAACTTCACACTCTCGCACTCGCACCTTTGCACTTTCGCCTTCGCCTTTTTATGTTTGTGGACTTCTCTATTGTTTAAAGATAATTTTAGCTGTATAAAATGACATCTGCGGCAGAGGACGAACTTTTAAGAATTTATTTTCAACAACCTGCGCAGTTCCATAATTTTGTTCGAGGGGAGTGGTCCGAGGATAATTGTATAATTGTATTTGCTGTGGGTAAGGGGAGGTTCAGAGGCATGTTTTTGGCATAATAACTATGTGCAATTAATATTAAATTTTCCAGGAGTGGGGATTCTGACCCCCTCTCCTCCTTTTCTGCTTGAAATAAGTAATATTAAATTTACGAAGCGCTGGGGGGGGGGGGAACGAACCCCTTTCATCTTCTAGATCTGTGAATGAACAAAGAAGGTCGTATACAGAAATTCAAATGTTTCAGTGGATTATATTATGAATGGGCAAAGTACGGTGTTCCTATGGGGTCACTTCGACCTTCGCACTGTTGCGTATAAAGATGCGAGAGTGCGAAGATGCGATGGCTAAAGTGCAAAAATGCGACGGCAAGGAGCGAAAGTGCATGCGAAGATGCGACGGCGAAGCGCGAAGACGCGAAGGTAAAAGTGCGAAGTTGCAAAGGCGAAGAAGCGATACTACTATCGTTCCTTCGCCTTCGCAACTTCGCACTATCGCCTTCGCATTCTCGCGCTTTCGCCTTTTTATAATTGCGGAGCGCTCTATCGTTTGAAAGCTTCCACGGCATGTTTTGGAAATTTTATTTTATAAAATAAAAAAAATTAAATTATCCAGGGGGATGGGATCCGAACCCCCCTCTCCCCTTTTACTGCGTACAATTATTAAAATTGAATTTTCCGGGGGCGGACCCCCTCTTCCCTTCTAGATCAATGCATGAGCAAGGAGTGTCGCATGATGAAATTAGAATGTTACTGTGTTTGATCCACGGTAAACAGACGGCCGGAAAGTGACAGGAGTCTGGAAGTGCATATGTACATATTATGGCGGACATTTCATTTTGTGTGGAGTATATAATGATTAGGCATAGCCAACACTGGTAAACATATATGTTACATGTACATATTAAAATATTTATAAACATTCATACTAATCGCGATGGCCCAGCGTATGCGTACCAATAATAGCATGGATTAATCGGAAAACCTTGACGAGTACGGTGCCTGCATCAAATTCTATGTAGAACCATTTTAACAAGAGCTTGGTATATGGGTAGTTGTGTCAAACAGAATTGTGACGTAGGCCTGTCTATTTCATTGCTAGCAACTCATCCATTGCTCTTTGAAATCAACAAGATTTGTCTGACTTTTGAGCTAAGAGTAAAGAAAAACAAATTCATACCAATGAGGATATTGTGTAATAATTTACGAACAATAATCATGAAATAATAATTGTTGAAACTAGAGCTGAACACGTTGCAAGCAACGATGAGGTCTTTCGTTACAGCTTCATGTCAAAAAAGGATTGTCAATCAGTTTAATAAAACAATCCCCCTTCTCCTTACACTTTTCAGGGTCTGAAAATTATTGATAGGAGGTTTTTTCACACTACCTTAACTTCTAATTAATCAGGGCTTTAGAAAATCAAATTTGAACTCTTGAAAATTAGTTCATGCCTATTTTCTATGTATTAATGTAACCCCCAGACTGCAGAGTATTGAAGAGTTAGACCTCTTGTAAAACAGATAAAGATATGTCTATGATAAATTTGGGATATATCTAGACAAGAAAAGTATTAGCTGCGACTTTAAAACACTATTACACACAGGGAGCTATTCCCTATTAGCAAAATGAAAGCAGATATGCATGTCTTCGTGTGAAGCTTTTAACTCTCATATTACGCAATATCCAAACAACACTATATTACAGTTAGATTGATAAGATAATGAAGAACAACTTTTCCAGCGACATCATTACCCTAGCATGTATCGTTTTTCAGTTACACAGCAAAGACTTTGCAGGCGCGTAGATCCTTTTTTAAGAGGCCAGCCCCTTTTTCTGGTCTCAAACGAAAGCCCTTTAATTTATGCACATCTTTTGTTCTATATGCATTTAAAAAATATTTCAAACTAAAAAGTTACGAAGCAAAAACATGAGTAAAAATTAGCAATTTTGTTAACATAGATTTCGATTATATAATTCAAGTGATACAATTGGAAAAAACTAAAATACAAAAATCAGAGGACAACATTCAAGGTGTAAAGTTTAAAGATTTTTAATTTTGGATAATTTGCTACGGACCATTTCGGAGCCTTTGTCCGGAAACGAATGCCCCTAAAATATTTATGTAGGAAAATAACTCGAACCCGGAAGTTATGATATCTCATTTTTTGTGACTAAAAAACAAAATCTAATTTACAATAAACTCCGAAAATTTGAATGAAATCGGACGACAAATAAAAAAGTTATCAAGGTTTAAAAAACGCCTTAAAGAAGATTAACAATTATAAAGAATTACCATCAGAATCAGTACAAGGTCTTCTGTTGGAAACGTAAGACCTTAAAATATCTTAATAATATAAGCAATATTCAGTGGTGAATGAATTGTCAATCGAAGAATGATACACGTATATATTTTTATGGAAAAAGACTAAGGAGGCAGGTACGTAGGGATATAAATTATTTCATTTTCTGGGGGAAAGTGAAAAAAAATCATTTTACGTTAGTTTTGTTTTCTTCTACGTAATACATGAACATCGATATTCTAAACATTTGTTGTAATGTATTTGTGATCATGAATGTACTTTATTCTTTTAGAGCAAATGTGTGAAGAGTACATGGCTATATTAAATCTTATATAGATAATAAAAACTGAAACAGTAAAATAAATTTTCTGTTCGAGTACTATCAATACTTTGACGATTTTCCTTCGGTTATTGGCCTTTAAAATCTACTGGCGTAATGACTGCTGTTAGTGCCTGCTAACTTCAGATTGGTTATATTATGCCTTATAGTGGAGTAAACTTCTCATAATTTTAATTTGGTTTCATCATTAATTCTGGGCGAGCACTTGCATTCCCAGTAGTTTGTAGTAGGGGAAAATCGTCAATGCAAGTATAATTCATTAACAATATCGAGTCTACTCTTGTATCGCCAATAAACAGAATTTTGTTTTACAGTGCCTTGTTTATCGAAATGATGTTAATGTGTTGTCACTCGTACTAATGAAATAAAAATTAATGTAAATGTAGTCGTTAAGATGACAACTATACCCCGACGCACTACGTCAGTATCTTGTTATAACGGAATGATTTTTTATTTTCTAATATATACCCCTTCTTTCACGTTAAGTTTATTTGAATATAAATTATAATTTCTGTTACTTTCTGTAAACTGCAGTAAAAATTACAATATTGTAAAGACTATTTGACAAATAATGAAAAAAATATACTGAAAAACTTTAATCTTTAAGAGGTCATTATTCTACAGGGGTCACTTTTCATGATGCATGTGCTCATTTCTATGAAAATGACACTTATTCTTTAGGCATTTTTCTGTGTAGAATAATGACCGGGGGGAGGTCATTATTCTACGTCGAAAATTGTCCCCGGCGATTTTCGACGGGGGCCATTATTCTTCGTTACACCGACCGTTTGGACTTGTATCGCGAGAGTAACAGTCATTACGCATTTAAAACCTTAAATTAAGCACAAGGAAAATTGTAGTTGCATGTAGCGTTATGGGCATTCCCTTAGCAGATTTCGGCGCTCAGTCTGCATTACGTCACCCGACTGCAAACAAGCGTTTGCTTGTTACAAGGAAGATCAAATGACTTGTAATAAAAATTGAACCTGTTTATTTTAGGGAGTTAGATATTGCAACTTGCAATTTTATTTTATGCACTTGTTGCTGATGAATCTTTTAAACTTTTTTTGTTTCATTTTTTGATGCATTGTCACTGCTCTCATGATGAGGTAAATCATCTGGGCGCATGTTACAACCGCAATATATAACAACTTACAGACATAACTATAATGTGTTTCATCCTGGTTGATTTTTGCACTCTATAAAAGTAGATAAAATGTTTAGAGTCTATTAACAATTCTTTTTTTAAATGACTGACGTTCTCAAAATTATTTACTAAAAAAATATATAATTGATTTACCTATCAATTTTTGATAGATAATCTGTTATTCGATGAAAGACCTTTTGATTTTAAACAGGCTTCAGACACGTAATATATATACAATAAAATTAATTATTTCATTGATTTTTTTTATATTTTCCTTTTCTATACTACTATATTAAAATAATAGACTCGAATTTTTGGTCTTTAATACCGAGAAATCGGAAGAATACGGTCATTTGTTTTACGCATTTTAAACATCATCGGTACTTGAAGATTACCAATTTGTTTTCATTTTTTCTAAGTTAAGCTTCGCTAATTAATAACCAACGAAAATTCCTCAAAACATCCCGGAAATTACCTGGATTTTTTGGATTTTACAATCTTGCGCTTGCGCAATACATTCACGCTAACGGGATCTTTAGTTTATGTTTCCACACTATCTCTTCTGCATGAATAAACTCAGAAATGATAATACAAATACGGGTAAATTTTCATTGGACTTTTGCTCTATATCCGATCATATATATTAATGATTTGTTACGAGAGAAAGTATAAAATAACAAATATACATTTTAACTAAGTACTTACTTTTGTCTTCGTGATGACAAAAAATATTTGATTACATGCAAAAAAGCTACATTATATTTGTTAGGGGAGTGAAGATAGAATATGTTTTATGATAATCGTACGGACCCAGTTTTACAAAGAATCCATTCTATGGATTAAAATATTCAGTTGAAAGGTATTTGCAGTCTCAAAAAGGTTTATTCTGATGAACTTGACTGTTATTTTCAAGGCAACTTCATAAACTTTCTCCAAAAGCGATTCTGCAATTTTCTGCTACATTATGGGTATAAAGGAGGCATTCTAACTGTGGTGAGGGCCTTTTCCAAGACACAGTTAGGATTATTCAAACTAAGGAAAGTGTAGCAAAATTAATAGCAGCATTGTAGGCTAAAGCTTTGTAATGTAAATGTCAATAATAAGATGTGTCGATGTACCTAATTTGTAAATGTCCGATATGCAATGTCAACCCGTGCACGCACGGATCAAAGTCTAGTATTACTTTATGATTGTACTTTACAAAAATAAGTAAAATGGGTAGATCAACAACAGTTTGCATAACAATATATCAGCCTTTGTATATTGCTATTACTCGTAAAACAAACATTTTACAAGAAAATTAATAACATAATGATAGTTTTTTTTTTTTAAAAATGACTTAAGAACGCAATTGTTCCTGTCTTAACAACAGACAACTCCAAAAAATTCTTATTCAGAAAAAAATCATTTATTTACCTATCAAGCAATAGCTTTTAATTTTTTTATTATTTTTTAAAACCCTTTTACGGTGATTTCTTTTTACTGAAGCAAGTTGGTGTTTCTTTTATTCTTGAGTTTTCATCATAATCACAATAAACCGGACCATACATTACATTGAAGATTTGTCGTATTAAGGCATATTGTTTGATTTTACCTAAAAATGATATTTTTTATTGGCTTTGTCAAAAGAAATCCTGAAGCTGAAAAAGAATTTAACGATGTTAATTAGTAAATTAGGTGATTTATTTAAGTCAGCCATTTTCCAACTGTTAAATTCCCTGTAAACCACGTTTGCGAAAATGCCATTGGAAGGCCTGACAATGTTTATCTTTGAGGCTCAATATCAAGGAAGGGGATATTGCAAATATTTTGGGTTTTTTTCGCTAGCACTTAACATGGTTAATATTTTCTGTTCAAACTGATGGTGAAGTTTCGACGTGACCAGTTTACGTTTTGACAAAATCGTCATAATCCAAGATAATCTGAAATTTACATGATACATGCTTTCAAATATTAAAAAGATAAGCTGGGGAGGCTAATTCCTTGCCTCTGTAATTCATGTTATAAAGAACACAAGCAAATATAGACAAATTTTGTTGTCCTTTTTTCTCTGTTGTTTTGATAGTGTGTGTAGTTTAATTTTTTTTATTATTTGCTGTATATAATGTATAAGAAAAAGGTTGCATATACTTTAATTGTACTTGAAATATATCAAAACCATTTCTTAAAAGATTAAAACATAAGACGACCTAAAATTTGAAAATGATTAATATCGATTGATTGATGTCTCGACACTTTCTAAAGAGAAACAGAAATAAAATACCAAAGCCTTACGCTTTTGATATATTTGCAAGTTTTACATGAAAAAATGATCCTAAACTGTCAACCATCTCAAAAATCCATAAAAACGACACTCAAATTCAAAGCAGAGCAACGCAGACCTCTAAAAAGATAGAGGTAGGATCAGGTGCCATGGAAGAGTGAGCATGAAATAAATCAATTGAACGAATGGACAATTGGAGTACAGTGTACAGTGACGTTCCACATGATTTTAATTATATTGATATCTTTTGACCATGGTGGCAAGTCAAGACACTCTAAATCATTTTCATTTTTCCAGAGAGTTGTTACTTGGGAATAATTTGGAGAATTTTCAAAATGTTTGGCAAATAATGATTAATCATTTTAATATGCTATCAAACTTTATGTCTCCCGATATTATTAGTTTTCGCTTTGCTGAGAATATCACACATCCTCAAGACCTATCACTTATCGTCACATTGTGGCCATCTTGACCAACACACCCTGGTCGGTATGCATCACTCTGAGTTCTGCGCAAGAACGGAAATATGGAATTTCCACTTTAAAAAGCAAAGAGAGCAAAAATGAGTAAGAAAAACTTCGCAAAAAAGATGAATCAATTATGAAACGTAACTGTAGCATATATTGGAAATTAGAAATCATGCAATTGTACTCACCGTACAAGTCTGTCCATGGCAACTTTTGATTAATTGTTTTTTTAATGTTTCACATATTTACCTTTCCCAAAACAAAAAAATGCATGTCTCTACTTACATTTTAACTGCTTTATATATATATATATATATATATATATATATATATATATATATATATATATATATATATATATATATATATATATATATATATATATATATATATATACATTGACTCGATATAAACATAAATTTGTTTGACATTCATTGGTAATTAAGGTGATGAAAAACATTATTTAAGGGATCTGAGAGTGCATTTATGTCTTTAGTTTCCATCATCAGAAATTCTGGCAATGTGAAATATATATGTGATATAACTAACTTCAAATGTGTAATTAGGCGGTATTCTCAAGAACTGTTAATCTCTTATAACAACCTACGTAAGTATATGTTTTCATGTCCGTATCATTATAAGTCATTTAGTTTATTTAATAACTGTTAATCTCTTATAACAACCTACGTAAGTATATGTTTTCATGTCCGTATCATTATAAGTCATTTAGTTTATTTAATAACATAAATTAATGAATCTTTTACTTATATCATCTTGTGTCATCACCTTTTAACTTACTGGTTGCTTCGATCCATTTTAGATAATAAATTGTGAGTATTGTGAGCATTATGTGGCTCTTTATTTGGTATTATTAAAATGTTATAAAAAAGATTTAAAACCCTGCCAATTGGATTCGAATAATTCTCAAAGCCCACTTCTTTGAACCCTAATTTTCTAGAAATTAATTGGCGGAAAATTTGATTGACAATAGGTAAGACTTGATTGAAATTCATTGTCAAAGAAAAACCGCTTTATGGTTTTGTTTTTTTTTTTTTGGGGGGGGGGGCAGAAATTAGATGCACAATTGGTACAGATCAGGAATTGAAAGTTTTATTCATGTATAAAACTTCGCTGCTGAATTATTTAAACTTGATTATTTTCATATGCAATATCACTACTCTGACTCTTGATTAATAGGTAAATCATCTGAGAGCATGTTACAACTGTCATAAAGAACCATTCACTGACATGGTTTTTTTCCTTATCATATAATTTAAAACATTTGCATTCTACTCGAGCTGACAATGGGTTTTTATAATTTTGTATTTTTGTCAGCAACACGAAAATTGTAGTAAATGTAATACCAATGAGAATCATTCTACTTTTAACTAGTTGCAAGCGAACTATTATATCTCAATTTAATATGCTTCAATTAAATTCACTTGGATTGAATTTCTGGATTAAAACAAAAATTTAAAATGTGATTTATTTATGCATAACACCATTATCCTACATATATATTTTTCAATACAAAAGGTGTTCTTTGATTTAATGCCTCTTAATTTTATACAGCTTTTTTTTCTTATGGTTGACAGTTTGTTAATGTCATTTGGTCATTCTACAGTATGTTAGAATTATTATGTCAAACTGTAAAATGAAAACAAAAGTAACAAGGATAGAACTAAGGTGGAGGATATATATTTAAAAACAATTGTTGAAATGGTTGATTAAAAACGGTTTTTCAGCATGTGTACATTTTCTGTCTGTCTTTTACTCATACTACATTGTATTACGAGCACTTTTCAAAGTATAAAGCTTATGTTCTCTGGATAAAACCAGGTTTTTTAAGCTTGTGTACTGTCAGTCTGTCATTGTTGCAAGATCCATAACTCTTGTTAACGGTCATTGTTGCAAGATCTATAATCCTTGTTGAATATATTTTTATGACAGGTGGACTTGCACAGGTGATGCTTCCTTTTCATGCTCAACACAAAGTTAAGATATCCATTGCATTGAAAGATAAAGAGGTAAACGTGTACATTATGAAGTAATTTGATATATATATTGCTTTAAAAATTTTAAAATATGAATATTTACCGTGTATTTAAACATTCGTTTTAAGACGGGGTCACGTGACCCCGTCTATTGGTTTACTGCCAGCCGAAGTTTCAAACCCGAAGGCACGCGTAGAACACATGAATTGAGTCTACGCGTAAGAAAATAATGCAGAAGGTTTTCATGCATTTCAGTAAATATGTATTATAAAAACACGCATTAAATCATTTTAAGTCCTCTATGTATAAACAAAATTCTATTTAGAAAATAAACAAATAGTTTTATTGATCAAAATATTCTTGCTCGGGTTCAAATGTAGAATGAGTTACGTAACTGATTGCACAGCGCCGTTGACGATTCAGTTGGTGTACGAGCTCATTAATCAATAGAAGAGGTTGATGGTGGAATCGAAATTAAAGTTCCCAAACGCAATGTGCCATTTTTGAAAAGTTGTGAATTTTATTTGGACAATCTTTCACCTTAATACTACCAAACGTTATGCGCAAGCCGAAGTTAAAATCGGGACGGGTTATAGACAGATGTTTTACAAATTAAATAGGTGTTTCATTGGCTTCCAGTCTACTTGCGGTATGACTGCTGTTCGTCTCGAAAGGAATTTTGTACAAAGAAAATAAAAACAAGTCTGAATTTGCCTTCTCGTTAGTTGGATCTTTAGTTGATTAAACTGAATTTGAATTTTAAACAATGAATTGTAGGCAAAATCTATAATAGAATATACATTTTTGAATACTTATACATCATATAATATATACAATCTCATCGATTGAAGAACCAAGTTCAATGTTAATGTTCATGTTTTCCGGCTTAGTTGGAATCAGGCTTGGGGAGAATTACATTGTAAAATAATGCATTACATTACCATTACTTCATGAATTAGGGCATTAAATTGCCTTTACCATTACTTAATTTTCTTGAAGTATGCATTACATTAGCATTACATGAGTAAAGTAATGCATTACCATTACTTTCAGTCAATAATTTTCAAAAAAGTAATTTAAAAACTAAATAAAGAGGTTTTGTAAATATTTCATAAATAAAACATGCTTAAAATATTTACAGGTTCATGTTCATGTTCACTATCAGGTTCAAATTTAATGACTAATACAAGATTGCTGTTGCACTTGTAGTTCTCAAAGTAAGGTTGGTCCCGTAACATTTACACGCTAATGGCGGAGTTGACAATCTCTGTTATTTATGTCTCTGATTTTCGGAGTATGATTTTTAATGAAAGGAACAGTTGTATCGTAATTCGTGTGGGTGATGCACGAGTTTACACAAAAAAAGTAGTAAGTGGCGAACGGATTTATTTTGACCTATTAATTTTGCATGAATCGCAAATGAAGAAAATCGTGTCAGATAAGTCAGTCTTAAAAATCAGAATGGCGACCGTGACAAATCTTTTTATTGTCAAAGCTCTT
Organism: Magallana hongkongensis; assembly: GCA_015776775.1. Taxonomy (NCBI): domain Eukaryota; kingdom Metazoa; phylum Mollusca; class Bivalvia; order Ostreida; family Ostreidae; genus Magallana; species Magallana hongkongensis. The sequence goes on along the minus strand of CM027470.1, from coordinate 27,303,535 downwards.
GGAATCTTATTGTAAAAAAATATTTCTAACGTCAGGTGCCTGTGTTTGTTATCGGTGTACAAATGTTCACTTTGTTTGTTAATTCAGCAGTTTTAGAGTTTTCGGGGTTTTCATAAAACTTTTATTACGGATACCGTCCGACTTGTGGATTTTCCCTTGGATCACAAAATTGAATAAATCTTATGATTAAGATTATCTTCTTTGATATAGTTGTTTGATTTTCCCGGTAAGTAGTAAATTTTTTTAAATTTTTCCTTGGGGTCTTATTTTACATAATTACCGTTGTGTCAATTTTCTACAATTATGAAGGCCGGGATTGAGTAAAATTTAGACAAAGTATCAGACAACTGCAAAAAAAGCCGAATTAACATAGATTGTAACAACTAATTCAAACTCATAAATTTTGGAAGCATATTCGAGGAAATCCAGGACAATTACAAATTCAAACTTTCAAGACCCCGTCTTTCAGTACTCTCAGTACTTTGATTATTATTCTGCTGGGGGTGTTTTGGTTTGTTTTTATGTTTTGGTTTGTTTTGAGTTTTTTTTTTTTGCTTTTTTTTTGGTGGTGGGGGGGGGGGGGGGGGGCTTTTTATTTTGCTAAAAAGTATTTTGCTTTGTCAAAATCCTCAGTTTCATTTTAATGTGAATCTTCGACCTGACCAGTTAAACGTTGGACAGCGCAGTTGACACAAGGTCTATTAAACCCATCGGTGTTATATGTCAAATGAATACAAAATATCAGTGTTCCACATGGATATTGGATTTAATCTTGGTGGAATCCTATTTATTCTAAAGCAAATACACAGTTAGAGTGACGTAGCATTTTAGAAATAGCATGAATTACATTAACTTTTGTTTTCCGTACATATAAAAACCATCTGATGTAATTGTCTTCATAGATAATTGCATTGGCTTGTTAAGTTCAGAAACAAAAATGAAAAAAAAGCAAGATGATGTTTTGTTTCAGAAGTTTCAAACCGAAATCATTTAGCATCAGTTAACTTTGTTTATATAGGGTCTCTGTATTTGTCAATCGCTTCCGAGCATTACAACTATCAGGCGGACACTTGTAAATCAGAGGTAAATATATCTATGTTCGCACCATTTCTATATCTTAGCTTTTAATTATATTTATTTGCATTATAAAGCAGTTTGTCATGCATTAATAATTTAACAGATTGGACTTTTTATTTAAGCATATCATTAATTTTAAAAGCAATGGCAACATAAAATGCAATTATAAGGAAGTTTATATCAAAAAGTAATGAAATCAAACTGCATGACTGCAAACTGACAAATCCTCCTGCGGGTTTATAAAGAGCTAATTAAAAGTTAATGACGTTAACGTCATTAAGAACAGTTCACTGAAACATAAATCAAAAAAAGGGTTCTAAAAATAAATTAAAATAATGACCTTCCCACGCTAATTTTATTTTGATTTCGAATTCATTAGTCCAATTTCAGAAGCATATACAAAACATAAAAGGCCAACATGATTAAAAGCAGTCACATACTAACATATCCTTTAGTCGTTAGAGAGGTAGGATTCGAAAATTTTACAATCCAGAAATAAACTTACTAATAAGAAATGTTAGATCATTCCAATAATTAATTGTAAAAAATTAAAACTAATATCAAAAGGCCTTCCGAGCAGAAACATTTTATATTCAAACAGTGCTTAGAGGAGAACATATGTACGTCGACAAAATGATTAACCCGGTAGAACCAAAATGTAGAGCACTGCCTTGTCCTCCCAATGGTGATGGATACTTTTTATTTTGTGTAACGAGTACCATGTAGATTCATCTGCAGGATATTTTTGCACTTTAATATTGTAAAGTATTGCATTGGCATTGCTGCGTGACATATCTATATATTTTAAGAATTTTAAGATAATTTGATAGTAGATTTTTGTTTGATCGCAAGCATACATATAATGTTTGATATATTGATTTATGAGTTTATTTTTAGTTTGTTAAGTATTCAAAGATTATAATCTTAACCTTTTTTTTCAATTTCACCCTGAAAATGTGAAAAAATTCTTTAATTACGAATTTTTCACAATTTTGATATTTGATTATTTAACAGCGTAAGGTAATGTTTTTTTTTTATCTACAAGTCAAGAAGTTGAATTCAAACTGTTTTTTCCGCTTTTTTCAGACTTGTAAATGCAGTTACGGTAAACCATTATAGAATTTCATAAATAAAAAGCTTTTTATTACGTTGAATTGTTATCACTCTTTGATACCTGTATGCATTTACTTATATAAATTACATTCTCATTTCTGATGCATGTTTAATAATATCATTTCTAAAATGCTTGAATCAAAAACATCAGGAGAAGTCATTAATATAAACCTACAATATTTCATGGTTAGTAGATGTTCACACAGTCCCCAAATTTCCCAACAATGTTTGTAAAGCCTTCATAGTTTTTCTACCTTTAAATTAATCATTCTCATTGGTTGATATAGGTCCTAGAGTGTCCACTGGACCTGATCGATATATATTGAGTATCTTTATTGCTTGGGACTGGAGTGTAAAAATGTGAAAAAGGAATTTTTTCGGAAAATGTTGAGTTCATCCCTGGCTATTATTTAAAGTGCTATATGTAAGTTGTTTTGTTTTTATTCTAAAATATTTAAAAATTCTTAAAAGTCAGGACCATATGTCCACTGCATGCAAACCAGCACATTGCAAATTCAAAAATCCAATAAAATATTAGATCACATAATATTATATGAGCACTATCTGTTTCATATATCCTATTCTAGCAAAAAAAACAAACAAAACTATCCTGCCACCTAAGTGTTTTTCACTTTTAGTGATTTTGACTGATTCGTACTCAGATTTATTTCCAAATGAAATCGTTTGTCTAAATTCATTCGAACAGCGTATTATATTTTCTTAACTGGTTCACATTAAATCAAAATACCATTTTTAATTAAATATTTTTATTTTGATAAAACAAATCATATAGTATGAGCATATTTGGCAAAGTTCATATTATATTTCCAAATTTCCATTTTTCACATGGTCATATCTTTAGAATGCCCTACTTTTCAGATCATTATACTTTTGATATTTTCATCTACCATAGTTTGATATCATAATCTTAATATTTTTACATTCTTTCCGTTTGAAATTTTTGCTCATACATTTCTTACATATTTCTTGACACAATAGACAACATTGTCTTTTCATTTTTGTTGTTTATTTATAATCATATTAAATTTGTCAAACTTAACTTTAGTTGGTGTTGTTCTCTCAAACTATAGCTCATCCTGCATTTTGTGTGACATGATTACCATTTATTGATATCTCATCATCATTCAATATTGCAAGAAATTACCATTTCTACAGCAGTCTTAATAGTATCGATAACCATGTAATGGTATTAACACTCTTAACATTCAGACGCAACAGTACAATTCTATATCTCAACTGATTCATACTGTTCGTTTACTTTGCACTGTACGTAATATTCTTCACTTTGTCGACAACAAATTCAATTCAATTATACTCCTGACCATCAAGTAATTTCAAATGAAACTGCATTGTTTAAAAACCTGCATGTCGTTAACCTCTGAAGAGCAACAGCGTCTACGCCATGAATTTGGAAAAAGTCTAATTCAGAACGAAGTTGAATAAACTTCAAATCAAAAACCGACATTTAATTAATGCTTGCAGTATAATATTAACCTCATTAAGAACAGTACAAATGTTCATAAATCATAAAAGTGATTGCATAATAACTTGATAAAGGATAAAACTTCCTTAATTAACGTTTTTGCTCTCCAGTTGTTAGATGTTATATGATACATTTGATAAATGCAGTTGGTTGTGTTTGAAAAGATTCTTAAAATGAAGATATATTTGACTTTTCAACCATTAAATTCCAAGTAATCTGACTTGCAGTTAAAAGATATATTGGGTGACTTTTGATAGTAAATTTCCGATGAAAGCTATGAATATTTAATTTATAGAAAGTTGCCTGTCTTAAAAGTGCATTGACAAACGAATCGGACAAACAGTCTATCCCAGGATGCTCGTTATCCTTCGGAAAACACAATGAAAATGTATTTTTAGGTATGTCTAAAGTTATATTTTAGAAAAAGGATAATTTTGTATATAAGAATTTCCACCTCAGATAACAATTCATGATGTTTAGCTGTAAACATGTTGTTCTGATTGTTGTAAACCTTGAAGTGATCGTTTAAGTTGAAAGCTCTATTAAGATTAAGTATTCAAAGCAGCGTACATTAATATAAAAATACATCGACAAAAATAGTTTAAAACAGTGAAGAGCTCAATAAAATACAGCCGAACTGTTTTTATAAATTCTTTAACAAGCTTTGAAATAATCATTTCCTTTTTTGTCAAAGCGAGGTTTACTATCGATTTGTTTCCCAAGATGTGCCTAAATTACAGACGGTGAAACATACTACTATATGTACACCTATAAAACGAACCGTGCCGTTGTGTGCAAGAGACAAACCGCACTTTTGATAAAACAAACCAACCGTGCAAAAAGCGTGCAATAATAACTTATCCAAGGCCCGCCTAAAAATATATAAAAAATGCATACCGTACTGTGCAATTAGCGTACATGTTTCATATAATGCTTTTTGACAACTGTCTGCCGCTCAATGAAGACGGCCACAGATTGACGCTGACCAGGTCAGTTCAAGATTATGATTTTTTCGAACGAAATTGAATGATGGTTGTATACTTTATTTTTGCGGTGTTATTTCTTTATTAAAGAACATGCAATAAACTGTTTAATTTATTTCCATTACATCAGTCCTACGGTTATCGAACAAACTTTCATGGCCAATTTAGAAAAAAATAAAAGAGATATCTGCGCAATGGTTGGTAATATACTTATTCTACTTATAAAATGTGTTACACAGTCATACATATTTTACTTAAAAAATTACCTGATTCAGAGAGAGAGAGAGAGAGAGAGAGAGAGACAGAGAGAGAGAGAGAGAGAGAGAGAGAGAGAGAATGGTAATTATAATTAAACAGTTGTATCCCTGAAATTAAATATTTTGCTTTTACAAAATTCATATTGTTTGCCCTGTCAATCATAAGCAGACTGGGGTCATTTGCGCGGATTATTTCATGTCTCCACGTTCTACGCCTGTCTATAGCAATTTAAAATATCACAGATCACTCCATGCTCCGCGTGTTCCTAATGCATAGCAAGCCTATTAAAACGGTATGGAATAAATCATTTCGATTTTATGTGTTTTGTTTTTCTTCTTAAATCCGTATTTACAGTATGAGAAATGATTCTATTTGAAATTATTTAACAATTTCCCTTTAACTTCGCTATATTAGCTCATGTACTGGCGATCAGTACCCCTTTTCATCACTGTCGTTAAAGTGTTTTCTGTTTGAAAAATTCTTAAACCAAAAGAAAACTAGTATATAAATAATAAGATGACAAAACTTTAAGTTATCATCAGGCCGAAATAAAAAAGATTTTGAAAAAGTTAAAGGGAATACAATCTAGGTTTTAACAATTTTATTTTCAATAACAATTTCATATAACAAATTATCTCGTTGCTCTGATTTATCATGACATTGTAGAAACTTAATATCTTAAGCATGTATCAGTAGTTATGATACATTAATAACTGCATCATTCTATTATAATCATTCTATAATTTAAAAGGGCATGGTCAAGATTTTCGTCAAATTCTATTTTTCTGTTTTTATTATTTGATTTAAAAATGCATTTCTAATAATCAAATGAAATTTGAGAGTAAGTCATTAATTCATAAGCAAGATACAGAGCTCACAATTATTTGTTATGTAAACAAGGCTCGAGCTCTGTTAATGTTTACATAGGTTCAATATAAAAGTAGAAAAACAATTTTCAAGCAGATTTGTCTATCTTCTTATTCATTTTGAGCATAAATAAACAGTTTTTAACGTTTGACATTCATTTTAGGTCTAAAACCGGAATTTCCACTTTAACACTCAAAATGTAAACAAAAGCTTTGTTTGTTATAGCAAAAAATTCAACGAATGACGCTCAATTTGTGGTTGCATATTAAAAATGCCTTACTGCAGCATTGTAAATATTGAAATCGGAAAAATCAATCGTTACCAAAATCGAAACCATGCCCCTTTAAGGTAAAATATAATGACTTTAACCTGACGTTTCTGCAAAAAAAGGGTTAAACATTAAAATTGAATTTGAACAAAATTGTGACCATGCCCCTTTAATACATGCTTGATATTTCAGGCTGAAAATAATTGCCTAATATGGATCGGATATCGGATACCTGATAAAACAATTTCTGATTTTACATCCGTGTTAAAACTTATATTGTTCTCGGCTTCAATACCCCTGATAACAAAAGAAATATATACGTCATTTAACAAAAAATAATGAATTATTTCTTAACTATTGATATATTTTTTCTACCAAACATGGTAGGTTTTTTAAACCTTCAAAAATTAATATTACTTTTTTTTAAACCTTCAAAAATTAATATTACTTTTTCTCTGAAATGCAAACTAATTCACAAGAACTGAACATACTCCAATGACCTTAAAAGGTTATATTCCATCGGTATCTTAATTTTAAAGCTGGATTTATTACAAATCTAATTCATATGAACTGCATATTAGGAATCGAGATTTTCCTGCAGTATTAAAATGCAACTAAAACTGAAACACAGCGACGACTTGTACTTTATAGGTCTGTGAACACAGACACATGACATAAAGGTAAGAAACTTCGAGATAAGGAAAAATTACAAATACGGTTCAACAATGTCGGGAATGGTTTTGTTAGCAGATTTTTTATTGATATACCAAATTTACTCAATAAACGTGTGCGAGGGTTGTGTTGAGTCAAGCAAGAGATTTGTTCTTGATGGGACTCAGGACTCAAACTCAAAGATGCATATGCTCGAAGAAAGAATACAGGAACTGGTCACCGAGCTTGGTCAAGTGGAAACTCAGCTTCGTACTCAGCACCAAAGTCTTCAGTCTTCCATCGACCACCTGACAAGGACAACCCAGCAACAGGCGTCCACGATAAGTAGTCTGACGACACAACTGCACAATTTCAAATCAGGTAATTTAAACATTTATAATTTTCAAAAGAGTTTTAAATGTTTCTTAAATATACTTGTATAATAATGAACGAAAATCGTTTTATTCATTTTTTTTTTTTTTAAATTTGCTAATTGAATGATTTAATAAAACTGACAAAAATGAATGCGGTTTTTTTTAAAGATTTTTAAAACTAAAAAATTCAATGAATGTGCTGGGTGTACTTGCATTAAACAAAAGGAATGACATTATAGCAAACACATATAATGTCTTGAATTAATGTAATATACTAAAATGTACATTGAAGAAATTTTTAATTAATATAAATGTGTAACATTTTAATTTGTTTCACGTCTATTTTAAAAGTACTTTGCATTTAATAACAATTTTTGCGGTTTTTATTCATTTTATTTTTTTCGGGGGGGGGGGGAGGGGTTGTTTTGTTTCTTGGGGGGTTTTTGGGGGTTGTTGTTGTTTTTTTGTTATTATACATATATCTTACAAAAACAAAAGAAATTTAACTAACAGGAATAATCAAATGCTAATTCATTGCTTAGTTTTAATGTCATTTAAACTATTTGTGCTATACAGGTGGAGGAGTTTTCATCAGATGGGGACATCACCACTGCCCAGACAGCGATTCAGAAGAACTTTATTCCGGTAAAAAATTAAAATACATGTAACATTAGCCCCGCAAATACATATATATATATATATATATATAACTATATATATATATATATATATATATATATATATATATATATATATATATATATATATATATATATATATATATATAAAACACTGTACCGGGCAATGAAACACTGTACCGGATACCTTTATTATTCAAGTGATGTAGAAGCATTTTTGCACTAACTTAAGATGCAGTTTTGTAAAAATCCGTATACAAAATCATATACCATTATCTAGAGAGTATAAAACCACTCTTGTTTTTAGTGTGTGTCACACGACAGGTGAAATATTCACCTTTAAGAATTAATATCCTATAGGAGGAAAAAATCCCTTATAAGAAATAATTTTCCTACAGGAAGTATTGAAACTCTTTTAGGATTTTCTACAAAATTCCTATTGAAATTATGTTTCCTCTCAGAGAAAAGAATTTCTATTTGATTCAGACAGGTTGATCTTCTATAGGAAAATAAGATAAACTTTTAAAATTTCCTATCGGATTATAAAATCGTATGGGAGTTTTGTTCAAAATTTATCCTATTGGGAATTTAAATTCCTTTATGAAGTTCTTTTTCCGCTAGGAAATTTAAATATCCGCTAATAAAATTGGTTCTGCTATGGGAAAAATATTTTTCTGTAGAAATTTATTTTTTAAAGGTAAATATTTCACCTGACAGGTGGGATACATTAATATCAAAGGTGGTTGTAAAATCTTCAAGCAATGGTTTATCACATGGCATACATGTATTTGAAGTTTCCGATACATGCGGCTTAGCTGAGTGCAAAAAAGCTACCTTGGCACTGGCATATTTATCCGGCACAGTGTTATGTATCTCATATATTATATAACTTATTATTTCACAAAGTGTTTACATTTGCATGATTAAAACATTGCAAGTTAACAAGAGCAACTTACAATGTGTACGAACTGACGAACAACCGACGTGCAATCTGTTTTAATTTTTTTTTGGACAAAATGCATCGAGAATGAAATAGTATTAATTTTGTTAATTCCCTCGTTTTCTTTATTGTTTTTTTTTATATAATTATAAGCAGGCCTTTTTCTTATTCATGCCATTAATTGTTCTTACAATCGTTATTCAACAAACAGCCATAACATATATAAACATATTCTATTTGAACGGATAATACATACAAGAACTTAAGTGACCACCATCGATAAAAAGTTGAAATTTCTCCTTTTTATATAAATATAGATTAAAGGATAAAAATAGTCTGAAACGTTGATGAGTAATAAAGACATTCCTATATACTTTAATAAAATGAACAGCAGTTAAATAGTATTTTGAAAAAGAAAACCTCGTCAACTAATATACAGCCTTTAATAATTTAAACAATGACATGTTTTTGCTAGTGATTAATGCGACTATGAAGATAGCAATCATAGCAGGAAAAATTAAAATAACCCGCGTTAACAATGTTCCCCACAGTCAACAGTCAATAAGATTAATCATAGTTCGCATTTCATTGAAAAAAATGTTAGTAAAAATCTTTCTTAAATACTGTAAACCAATTTTTATTCGCGTGCGAGAAATGTTCGCGAGGTTCGCAAGAGCCCCGTCGTCAAGAATATTTTTCGCCGCGAAGCATTCCTTTTGTATAGTTGTTATATTAACAAGGGTCTGACGATTAAGTCGCGAAAATGTGTCGTCGCGAACTAGTTTTTCCCCAGTAAATCGCGAAATTAGGTCGACGCGAATAAAAGTTAGTTTACAGTATTAAATTAATCATTAAGTGGAAGTAAAAATATTTCATTTATTGTGATTGTAAATCAGTACGTCAGATGTAAAATAAGCCAACAATTTTTATCTGGGAATTTGAGTATAGCCTCCACAGGATTTCTTTGTACAGTCCCTGATTTTTTTTTTTTTTTGCTGACGGTTTCGGTCCTTCAATGAATTGGTTAAAACTAGATTGTGTAGATTTCAGTCATGTCAACCTCTAAAACAATGAATCCCAATCATTTTTTCTTAATGAATGGAGGAGAGGAGAAACTACTCGGAAATGTAAATATTTACCTCTAATGTTAACATTTGTTAACTAGGTATAGCTGCCGGTTCCCACCCAAGCTTCACTGGAGGAGCTGCAGATTTCCTATGTTTACCGGGTCAAAATCCAGATTTAAAAAGTCCAGCATACTCCGGCCATGCGGTTATCTACGGAGCTGAATACGGTAAGTCTACGTTCTTGGGAGCTGATGGGAACGACGTTCCTTGCGCCGTCTGCCGGTCTCGTTATGGAACAAGTTCTGTGATGATTCCCGCCAGGACAACTTGCAACTCAGGATGGAAGCGACAGTACTATGGCTATCTAATGACCGGCAATCCTTCTCAACCAGGATCGGCCAACTTTATATGTGTAGATGTAAACAGGGAAACAGTGCTTGGAGGAGAACACATGTACGTCGACAAAATGATCTACCCAGTAGAAGCCAAATGTGGAGCACTTCCCTGTCCGCCTTATGGCGACGGATACTTTGTGTATTGTGTTGTATGCACCAAATAGAATGGTATTAAAGTTTCTTTTCAAATTTATCTAACCAAGTGATTTCAATTTGTTAAACTGGGCTAGAAATAAAACCATATATGGTTTCTTAAATTTTATCTATGAAAGCATGCAGTTGCAAAACGTTCGAAACTACCAAAACAAAATACTGCAGAACTTCTGTTTATTTACTTTTGTTTATTATTTTAAAAAAAATACTGTATGAATTTGTCTATAAAGAATAAAAACGTTGTATTTTCTAGCAGTAGAACGAGTGTCTTTAAAGAAATGGCAATTTTGGATATAGATGTCGTAAAAATTCTTATGTTTTCTTTTTATTTATACTTATTTCAAAATCTGATCAAAGCAAAATACTTTCATGTTTTTGATTTAGAAGATATTGAAGATATTGATATTTGCAAAGAATTATATTTGGTCAACATTAAAAAAAATATTCAAGGAGCAACTGATACATGTCTGGTAGAGAACGTATGTTGGTATGGGACATCTGTCGATAATAATGTGGAATAAAGTACATTATAACTAAAACACTTTCAGCTGGATTCTCATATTTTCAGTAAATATATGTTTAAAATATTGTTAAATATGTAAATGAAAATGTAAAATTTTTAAAACATCCAGCGGGATTCGAACTCAGACTAACATATCCCTAGTGAACCCTCATACATGTACCCACTACGCTACGCTTTTCGATAACAATTTTGGAAAAGAAACTATTTTAAAATATATATTTGATTTCATTGCTTATTACCATAAATAACACCTTAAAAGTTCTGCACGCAAGCAATAAAAAAAGACACACTTCTTATAAATACACGTAAATGATGCATTTGATAATGCAACCGTAGGAATAAAAAGATTAAAAAACGTAAGCCGTAAATTAACGTGTTTTTTATACTCTTAGGTTTTCACTTCACCAAGCCAGCCTCAAAAATATACATTAGTGTTGTTGTTTTCTAATCCATCTCTGGAACTGTGCAAATTAACAAGGGGTCAGTTAAATGACAAGAGCTATGTGGCCCATGGGCCTCATGTTACTTAACAAAAACATGTATGTATAATGATATACATGTATCATAATACTTTTCATCATTTAATATCATTGCATTTAAAAGTCATTGGTATTATCATAACCTAGCTACTTGCATTCTTCTATTATATCGATCCTGCTTTATTAAATGGACACGTATCCATGATAAAAAAAAAAAAGATCATTATTTAATATCATCTTACAAGAAAATCTGGCATTGATTCTATTATACAAACTCCATCAATTTGCGTACAGCCATTGTCTTTGTACATGTACAACCCATTCCCAGTATTTTTCACGCAATCATTTGTTTTTGTTTATTTGCAAACGAACAAGTGAAAACACCAAATAATGTGCACTTGATTGTACATCACATAAGTTACAAACAAATCAAACAATAGGCCAGAATGGGATCGGTCAAATGTTTTATTTCAACATTTTTACAATGATCTCTGAATGCTTTCTAGCATTGCATCAATCTGTTCAGAGATCTCGCGGTCCATATCCGCTCCATCTGAAATAATATAATAATTACAAAATGCATTATTCATTGTTTTCAGATAATTTCATTTAGTAGCACATATCAAAATATAATATATACCAATACATACAAAATGTATATATTAAAACTATTGGTGTTTGTTTTCATAAGTGGAGAATATTTACCGTCTTTTCTCAGCCACTTGAATCCTTCAAATACGGCCAGGACGAAAAACGTGAATCCTATCATTTTGGTATCTATCAATAAAAAGGGAAACAATTGGATATTTCATTGAATTTCAAATCAACCCGTAAAACATGGCCATCGTGTCAATTGAGACATTAAAGCTAGCTTGAATGAGAACAAGAAGTTAAAATGACTAATTTTTAAAATTAATTTTCAGGTAAGAAGAATTATATCTACTTACAGAATTCTTCTCTTTTTGGTAAACTTCTAAATGTAGCAATATATATATAACTACAATGTTCCGTTTTAGGAATAATCGAAAACTGAATTTTTTCCGAAGAATATTCCTGGGTCTCAGTGGGAGGCAAGCAACACCTTTACTCAGAAACAGCTAAGAAGATATTATGACGTATGAATCGTGACATCACAATTGCTTCTGAATCATAAAGATGCTTACCTATATTTTATTTACAGCTCAAAAGATATTATGACGTTGCATAATTTGTGACGTCACAGTTGCTTCTGAGTCATTTCGATGGCTTCTTTTTAAATTTTTTTATTTATACATCCGATATGAAACAAGGAGTCATATTGACGCAAGTCTCTCTCTCTCTCTCTCTCTCTTTCTCTCTCTCTCTCTCTCTCTCTCTCTCTCTCTCTCTCTCTCTGTCTCTCTCTCTCTCTCTCTTATAAGCAAAAGTATGTGCAGTATTGTCGATTCTTGCGTTAATTCAGAAGAACAACGATTATTCTACATATTGAAGCACTGTCGGCACACCTCTGTCAATTCTAATCACCTTAAGATGAATAAATAAAAACAAAGACATTCCTTATCAAACACTACTTATGATACATTAACTCACTCTTAAGAAAGTTTTATATCAATATATTTTAAATTTGCACAATGAAATATCGGATGGCATGATACTTGAATCTGAATACCCTCTTATTGGCTACCATAATTCATAACCATTACATCATAATTGTTTTAGATGTACCCACTGAACAAAACAAATTATCTAACTCTTTATTTTGCTTTTTTATCTCTCTCAAAACTTGCTGATTTCGATATGTGCTATGTGGAGATCTCGCAACATTCCAGAACATTGTATCTCTCTCTCTCTCTCTCTCTCTCTCTCTCTCTCTCTCTCTCTCTCTCTCAGAGAAATGTCCACGATACGATATATCAATATTAAAACTTTGACGTTAAACTGATTCTACACTTGCTTTCACTACATACTGTTGTACATGTACATGTAACGAGTCAGAAATTACCAAATGAGATTATGAATGCAACCACAGATTCAATGCGAAGAATCAGTGGACGTTGGAAAAAATTATAAAATGACTTATTGTACTAACTCAATGTTTTGTGATCCTGTTGTTTATATACATGTACCCAAGAATTCTCATTTGATCCAAGTCAACCTTAACTCTGTCCACAATCTCACAGCCTTAAATGCGTTACATATACGTTTATTATTATACCTCTGGGTATGATTCTTTGTAAAATTACAAAAATGTAAACATTCAAAATGCTTTTCTATCTGTGAAATAGTTTCCATACAATCTGCCCAAAGTGAATAGTCATGGTTTACAGTGACAATAATTTTGACTATACATGTGGATCAAACATTTGTAATGCGTGTTCTCGCTATTTAAGTATGAACAGAGTTACTGCGATACCTGCCTCATATGACTAGTTTTTTATTTTATTTTATTTTTTATTTTATTTTTTATTTTTTTTTTTGGGGGGGGGGGGGGGCTTAGATAGACAGCCTATTTGTGGTCATTCCTCCTCTTATATATATATATATATATATATATATATATATATATATATATACATATATATATAATATACATACATACATACATACACAACAACTTTACCTGCTTATCGATCCAATGTTAAGCTTATTTTGCATACAGAAGTGAAATAAAGGAAGAAATGAGAAATATTTTGACAAAATTGCTATCAGATACAGCCACATCATTGTGAACTCAAATGAAAAAAAAAGCACAAAGCGAAAAATACACAGTTATAAATACAATGTGTAGGTATTGTATATTAAAATTGTCAAGTCATAAAATTAGAAATAGCTCTCTTTCAAAATGGGTACGGGGCCATGGGTAAAACGTATGTATTTAGCATGCGCGGATCTAGAGGGGGCCAGGGGGTCCAGACCCCGTACTGTAATTCAAATTTCTTAAAATTTACACTATAAAATTACCAAATATATGCCTTCGAACCCCCTGGTAAACTCAAATGACCGTCGGAGCAACCCTTGAACAATTTTCTGGATCCGCACATGTTTAGCATGCAATATCAAAAAATGAAATAAACCCAAAATTATTTTTATCGTTTACATATTTGTGTTTCCAAACCTAAGAAACGATTTTAGGGAAAGCAAGTTTATGTAATGTACTCTCTCTCTCTCTCTCTCTCTCTCTCTCTCTCTCTCTCTCTCTCTCTCTCTCTCTCAAAATACTTGTCAAAATTTCACAAAGATGACACTAATACTAGATATATATGTGTAATTCTTACTGTCCTCGCCCCAACGATAGTTTATGTAATTTGAAAGTAATTTTAGCAATGAAATCAAATGCACATCCTGAATATTACTAAGTATTCAATTAGTTAGTTGTGAAAATAATCCCCTAACACTTATTCCTCGTCTTTGCTTATAGTCATGACTGTATTCGAGACATTTGATTTTGTAACCATATATATTTATGTAGTGTGATTTTCAAAAATAATCATTGTGTAAACAGTTGAAAGTTCTGAGTAGATTAAGGTAGTCTAATCTGTCTGAGCGGTTTTATGTTACGCGTTTGTCGAGTCTACCAACCTCCGGATTCCGAGTGACGTAAGCTCACGGATACCTCTCTTAAAAATACCGGATATCTTACATTCCTATGGCGTCACTTCTTCCCAAGTCTCCCGAAGTCGGTGTGAGTTTGTACATAAAACTCTATTTTAGTTCTACAATTGTCCATTTCAATATTTTACTAAAAAAAGTTGGACAAATCTGTCTAAAAACTTATTAGACTTTTAAGGAAACAAGCAAGTACATGTACATCAACGAGATTTCATGCTTACTCGCATACTTATATGTACCATGTGTGCGCGTACAAGGGGTAGGGAATGGACCTCATGGGACGGCATTTTATTGTCTTTTTACATTTTACTCCTTTGATTGTCACTAATGGTATCAATGTATATACATGTATATTAATGTGTGCCGTCAATTAGCCGAAATGTAGGCGCCATATAATTGCACTTCAAAGAGGATCAGAACGGGGTCACAGTAATTTGCGTTTTCACGTATGAAATTATATTGGTGTTAGGGTTGTAAGCACTCTAAACCAACTGAAACTAAAAGGAAATTAACTCTGAAGAATATAAATGTTCTTGAATTTGAAAATGAAGCAACCTTGTTTGGAAAAAAACACAGTCTTAATAGTAAACAGCTTGAATTACGCAAAGAATCATTTTGCTCATGTAACAGATGCAGTTCGTTCAATTCTCTTCCGGATAAGTAGGTTTTTTAATGGAAAACAATTGCAAGTTTGATATTCCATGACTAAACAAAATATTTTGTTGTAGTGAATGAAACTTATTTTCCCTTCGTTTCAATTCTTTTTAATTTGGTCTAATTTGCCTTTGTTTTTTTTCGAAAATGTATGAATTATTATACAAACATCGTATGTTTCGACAAGAAAACCAACAAGTTTTCTGAACTTGGATGACGAGATATATTAATGAAATGATTTAAACTCTAGTACGGAAGCCCATTTAGGACCTATCAAAAAATATTTTTTAATTTGATATAACAAATTTTTGAATTTGTTAAAACAAATTTAAATCGTTATAACGAATTGTTGAATCCGTTATAACGAATTAAATTTGTTCTAACAAATTTTAGGAATTCGTTATAACGAATTTAATCCGTTATAACAAATTCGCTGAATTCGTTATTTTAAATTTTAAAATCTGTTTTAACAAATTAAATTTGAAATAACGAATTCTTGAATTCGTTATTTCAAAGTTTTAATTCGTAATTTCGGTTTTTTTAAAATCGGTTATAACATATTTTCATCCAATTTGTGATAACAAATACCATGATTTCGGGAACAAATTAAACGGGGCGGACTTCATTTGTCCAATATCGGCGTATGACGAAACGGCGAAATGGTAAATGAAGTAAATTGGCGTAAGAACAAAAGTGGAGGAACATATTGTCACATCTGTTGCTGTAACCATGGTAACAGATGTCACAATTCCAAAAGACACCTTACTTTGTCGGCTGCTACATTTCCTACATAGATAGAAACAAAATATTTAAGAACTGTTATAAATGTAGCAATGCAATTTCACCAAACAATACAATACTTACAGATTTGTTTCGACGGGTTTCTGTGCAAAATTCCAAAAATTTGTTCAATTAATGCTATAAATCAATGAGCATGCTGATATATGAACATGTATCTGCATTTTTCATCTCATTACATCACCAAACCGTGAGATTACGCGTTATCAAAAAAAATACCGGTCTGGAATAAAATTAATTTAAGAATAAGGAATCATTCTTTGAGTTTTACTAGTCTCAGGTGATTTTGGCCGAGCCGTGATCAAATCCAATAAAGCTCGAAGGGATTTATGATAGATTTGACCACGCTCTGACCGAAATTATCAACTCATTATATTTAAAGAATGATTCCTTATTACTTTAATACTTTCCAATTTCACACTTTAAAACAACATTCAAAAATCACTGGTTTTTTTAATGAATAACACATGCTATGTATTATTACGCGGCGCAGCCAATCTGTTTTTCGTTTATGCTTTAGGACACGCCCATTCTTGTGCCGCTCGTTTTTTTTAATGAAATTATTGGGCTGGGTTATCACAGTAAAGGACACCTAAAAATATAAATATAATATTTTATATGATGTAGCCAGGCATTATAAACAGGATGTGCGCATGCGTGAACCAACTTTCCATCAGAACGATGTATAGAATAGGCTTTTTATAATATTAAAAATAGTACAACCAGGCACTATAACCAGGATGTGCGCATGCGTGTACCGACTTTTCGCAAACGTTTGGAGGAAATTCGAAAGCTGTTTGGAGGAACTTCGAACTGATATTTGCGCAATTTAAAAAAGTATAGGAACATTTGATTTTTACATTATAAATGTTCATTAAAAGAGATAGGAATGTTGTGTACATTAGATTTACACCAACATGTTGAATAAATATTAGTATTTGAGTGAACAATGTAGAGCAATGTTACAGGGAAAAAACAGGCACTTAGCATCGGAATGGGGGGGGGGGGGGTGGAGCAGAGGCAGGGGGCGATACTACCCCCTTCAGCACACGTTTTCTCGCAGCAAACATTTTTCTTAAATTTACATATAAAAGGTGAATTAACAAAGTGTTCCCCCTAATGTTTTTGGGACCAGGTAAAAACTGAAACGAAAGGGGGGAAATAAACTGTAGAATTGAAGTTAAAGGTACGCCTTACCCCATACCCCCACGGATTAGGATTTTTAAATGTTTTAATAGCATAGTGTATGTATCACTAGGGTCAGTGTTCGTATCACCAGGGTCTACCCATAACCTGGGTCAGTATGACGATTATCAGGATGTTTATATCTATTACCAGGGTCAGTGAACGTATCACCAGGGTCTGTGTGCCCACCACCAAGTCATTAGACCAATCATCAGGGTCTTAATGCATATCACCAAGGTCAGTATACATGTCACCAGGGTCTAAATGCTCATTACCAGGGTCCCAAAACCTATATTGTTATAGGTATTGAGACTCAGTTGATGGGTATACTGGCTCTGGTTACGCGTATACAGACCCTGGTGATACGTACACCGACTCTGGTAGTACGTACTCTGACCCTGGTAATATGTACTTTGACTCTGGTGATGGGTATACAGACCCTGGTGATGGACTCACAGACCTTGGTGAGGGGTTATGGATAGAGCTACATGGGATCGGTGTTCTGACCACCCATACTCCTCCCCAATAACCCTTGAAAAAAAAATGAATTATCCCTCTCCTCCTAACCTTGAATTTTTTTATATTGAATCTAAGCATAGGTATTTATAGAACCTGGTGAATGGTATATTGTATGAGATACAGTAATATTGGTTTATATAAAAACCCGTATCTTTTTTAAGTGGTATATGTAAGGAACCCGTGATATTTTGTTCAGGCAGGTGGCGTCGTTAACAAGTTAAAAGAGGAGGGTGGGATCGGAGAATCGCCAAACAATTTCTGACATGCCAAAAAAAAAGTTTTTCAAAAATTCGAAAATCGTACACCGTGGGGGTAGCTATAGAAATGCTTAGTTTACCTCAAACTGAAATTTCACTGTTTATTTCCTCCCAGTCATTTTTACATGCTCCGAAAATGCTAGGAAAGGGGGGGGGCAACTGCATGGGGACAGGCTTCTCCCTGCCACCCCCAACCACCCGTTTGAAGGTACATGTCTATTGTTTTCCTGTAACATTGCCTTTATTGTCCTCGCAAATATTTAATTAACCTTTTTTAGTGTAAACCAAAGGTACATAACATTCCTATCACTTTTAATGACTATATGATATAAAAGTCGCATTTTTTAGTTGTTGTTTTTTTTTTTGGTACCTATCATCAGTTCGAAGTTTCTCCAAGAAGCTATCGAATTTCCTCCCAAACGTTTACCAATCCCGATGGAAAGTTGGTTCACTCATGCGCGCATCCTGGTTATAATGCCTGGCTGTGTCATATAAAATATCATATTTATATTTTCAAGTGTCCTTTACTGTGATAACATCACAAATCAATATTAAAACATATGGCCCAATTATTTCATAAAAAATGAGCGACACAAAATAAGCGTGTCCTACAGCATAACCGAAAAACGGTATTTGCTGCAATAATACATAACATGTGCTATGCATGAAAAAAACCCCAGTGGTTTTGAAATGTTGTTTTGAAGTGTAGAAATTGGAAATAATATAATGGCATCATTGAATATTAAGAGGTGATCATTTCGGTCGGAGCGTGCATATCAAATCTATCATAACTCCCTTCAAGCTTTATTGGATTTAAACACGCTCCGACCAAAATAAATATGAATAATAAACATAAATCTGCCAATGCAAGCGTTTAAAGATATCCTATTCATCGGTAAAAGGCGATTAGAATAGCAAATTTTAAAATCGTTTAAAAGAGATCTGACTAACAAAATAATTACGGATACAACTTTCTACGATAGTTTTTACGATACTTAAAATAACTAGATACGTCAAAATATCAGACATTTATCATTCATTTTTGCTGTAAAGTTGAATTTATTTTGTATAGCTTTGTAAGGAAACTAATAACTCCATATTTTTTGCATCGATTTCGATGCGGTTTTTGCATTAAATTCTGGTCAATAAATTCCATGACATAAGTTCGACATTAGCTGGGCTGCAGGTACCCTTTTATATATCAGCATGCCCAATGATTAATAGCATTGACTAAACAAGTTTTGGGAATTTTGCGCAGAAACCCGTCGAAACAAATCTGTATATCCTGCATAATATTTTTGGTAAAAATGCGTTGCTACACATGTTACAGTTCTTAAATATTTTGTTTCCATCTAGTATGTAGGAAATGTAGCAGCTGATAAAGTAAGGTGTCTTTTGGAATTGTGACATCTGTTACCATGGTTACAGCAACAGCTTTGACAATATGTTCCTCCACTTTTGTTCTTACGCCAGTTTACTTCATTTACCATTTCGCCATTTCGTCGTACGCCGATATTGGACAAATGAAGTCCGCCCCGTTAATTTGTTCCCGAAAACATGGAATTTGTTATTACAAATTGGATGAAAATATGTTATAACCGATTTTTAAAAACCGAAATTACGAATTAAAACTTTGAAATAACGAATTCAAGAATTCGTTATTTCAAATTTAATTTGTTAAAACAGATTTTAAAATTTAAAATAACGAATTCAGCGAATTTGTAATAACGGATCAAATTCGTTATAACGAATTCCTAAAATTTGTTATAACAAATTTAATTCGTTATAACGGATTCAACAATTCGTTATAACGATTTAAATTCGTTTTAACAGATTCAAGAATTCGTTATATCAAATTCAAAAATATTTTTTGATAGGTCCTAAATGGGCTTCCGTACTCTAGCAATAATTACATTTAAATAAAATCATGAGCCATTTAGGTTGTATAGACTCCTTTTTTTATTTATCAAACCTAGGCATACCTTCAAAATGGGTTCAAACTAAATTGTTAATTCAATTATGTTCCTTGGCATATCAAAGAACGTGTGGATGACGGGGCTAGGTGCATGATGGCCATATGTAACAAACGTTATATTCAGTGGGGTTTTCAGTTAAAAAAACCTCTTTTTTGTTAATGAGTAATTTTTTTATAAATAATAATGTTTCATGGTATATTGAGGGATTGCAATTGAAAATATAATAAGCAAAACATTGCAATAACTCTCAAACTGACAAATACTTCTCATTGTGAAAGGGTTAGATAAAGGATTACGTAAAGCATTCATTGCATTGGAGCCCCACCTCCGCTCAGGCCGGGGGCTTGAACTCACAACCTATGGAACACAGTCTACTTATAGTGGGTCGTCAGTTTCTTAGCCACATGTCTATCTAGGCAAAACAAGAGATCGATGCTTCGATGACGAACGAACCCTAGAGCGCAGGTTGCGCACTACACGATCGTTTGAGATATATGTGAAATACAGTTAAAAGGCGATTTGAGAAGATCGGAACTATACACATTGCATAGATATATGAATATTATAAGCAAAATATTGCAATAATTCTCGCATTGACCTTTACATGCCCATAGCGTACAATTAGATATACATAAAACACAGTGAAATTAACTATATTGGAGCTCCGCCTTTAATTACATGTATCAGCATGTGTCAATTTGAGTAAACTTGAACACAAATCATGTTTACACAAGATATATATTTTCAATTCAGCAAAACAAAACAAAACAAAAAAATCTTCAACAAATGCTATTCATTTTCCTGGTATACACAGCCCACTGGTATCGAAAAGCTTCCTCCAAGCAATAGGCTTCCTTTGGAGACTGCCATTGTTTAGTCCATCCAAATATTTACATAAATCACACTGGAACTTGTAGACTGCTCTTTCAACGAAATCAGAGGGAAGGAAATATTTATCCTTTTCTTGTAAATAACGGATATACTTAGATTCATCGGATCCAATTTCTTTAAGTTTTTCTGCCAATTTCTCTGGTGAAGAGAATTCTCGACTGTTGATGAATGTTCCTTTGGGGAGATACTTATCAACGTCTCCCGGACCGTTTATGACAGGAATTATGGGTGAATGATCGCGATAAAGTGAATACAATTTTTCAGTAGTATAATCATCACAAATGGAGTTTTCAAACGCAAAGAAAAACTTGTAGTCCTTTTCAAATATTGCTTTGCACTTTGTGTAATCGTCATATTGTTTGCCACACTTTTTCGTTCCACATTTTCCGTATTTGTCAACCGTAAGGTGTTTGCTAAGCTCTTTTACCAGATTTTCTCTTTTAGATGGTGTGTTGCAGTGACTCGACACCCACACAGCATCTTTGGTTTTATTGGCTAAAACTCCGGTATAATTCTGTAAGGGGTATGTTTTATTATGCAAAAGTCTTCCATACAATGGCACAAAGAAATCCGATGTCTCCATGTAGGAAGCAGATAAATCAATTTTATCGGCCCATTGTTTGGGGGGTCGAAAGGTATGGTACGGGCTCTCGTTAGTATGCAATACCCACATTTGTCCTTTAGTTTTTTCGATGGTTTTATGATAAGGAAGATAACTGTGACGTAATACAATGATGTCTGCCAACGAAGTGTTTTTCTCTACGAGACAATTGGGAATGTTGCATTTAGTCGGATCATATTTCGATATACCAAATAGAACTTCAGAATTCTGCTCGTACCATGCAATGCGAAAAAAATTTTGAGTTTGATTAGATTTTATTTTCTCGAGTTGGCTCGAGTTCGAGTTTATGTAGCTTTGTTTCTGAGTTCGATTAGATTTTATTTTCTCGGGTTGGCTTGAGTTCGACTTTATGTAGCTTTGTTTCTGAGTTCGATTAGATTTTGTTTTCACGGGTTGGCTTGAGTTCGAATATATGTAGCTTTGTTTCTGGGTTCGATTAGATTTTATTTTCTCGGGTTGGCTTGAGTTCGAGTTTATGTAGCTTTGTTTTTGAGTTCGATTAGATTTTGTTTTCACGGGTTGGCTTGAGTTCGAATATATGTAACTTTGTTTGTGAGTTTGATAAGATTTTATTTTCTCGGGTTGGCTTGAGTTCGCATATATGTAGTTTTTGTGATCCGTATCATTTTGTGTTGACCATAGGAATACGAAAATAATACAAAGAATAGCCAAATAAGATATAGTCTGCCAATAGTCAAACAGTTTCATTGCAAATGGAAGTCTTCTTCGAACTAGTGTTTTAAACGTTGATAGGTACGTTCCGCTTCGAAAATTTTAGACCTGTAAAGAGGATCAAAATTTAAAACTAGATAGATAGATAGATAGATAGATTCTTAAATATTCGTACAATCTTCGATGTTTGACATTACTTCATCCCATTGTCTATATATAGACATCGATGTTCCCCGGTGAAATAATTTCAAAACACTTCGAAGTTACATAAATTTATAGGGTAATTTATATTATATACTAGACCTTGATTTGTCACTTTATAACTATTGATAAAAACCGTATATCCGTTTTTTTTCGCGTGTCACAAAATTTGCGAAAATGGGGAGAATGTGTAGCATTTTTAATTTGCGCAAGTCATCTTTTGCAATTTTAAAAGTTTCTTATAGAAAATAATACAGAATATAATTTCTGCGTATCCAAACATTTGCAATTTAATAGACATCGCGAAAAAAGCGAAAATTAGATAATCGCGAAAATAACCGGATATACAGTTCATCTAGCTTGCTCATCGGTGTGATCTATAATTTACTCAAGTGTCTCTCTCTAATTAACGCAAGTCTCTCTCTCTCTCTTTCTCTTTCTCTCTCTCTTTCTCTCTCTCTCTCTCTCTCTCTCTCTCTCTCTCTCTCTCTCTCTTATAAGCAAAAGTATGTGCAGTATTGTCGATTCTTGCGTTAATTCAGAGGAACAACGATTTTTCTACATATTGAAGCTCTGACGGCACACCTCTGTCAATTCTAATCACCTTAAGATGAATAAATAAAAACAAAGACATTCCTTATCAAACACTACTTAAGATACATTAACTCACTCTTAAGAAAGTTTTATGTCAATATATTTTAAATTTGCACAATGAAATATCGGATGGCATGATACTTGAATCTGAATACCCTCTTATTGGCTACTATAATTCATAACCATAATATCATAATTGTTTAAGATGTACCCACTGAACAAAACAAATTATCTAACTCTTTATTTTGCTTTTTTATCTCTCTCAAAACTTGCTGATTTCGATATGTGCTATGTGGAGATCTCGCGACACTCCAGAACATTCTCTCTCTCTCTCTCTCTCTCTCTCTCTCTCTCTCTCTCTCTCTCTCTCTCTCTCTCTCTCTCTCTCTCTCTTTCACATCAAGAAGAACGGTAATCTCTCAACTCCCCGCACTACGATCTGATTCAACAAAGATCAGTCAAAACATTACGTTGAAACTTTTCTAGAGTTGACGCCTATTTAAAGCTTCTAGTACGTACAAGTAGTTCATTATAATATCAAAACGAATTTGGTGATGTTTTTCCGAAGGCGTCAGGATCAGCTCTTACTGTTGCGTCACACATAAACAAAACAAAGCAAAACGCCGGTGTTAAAACTTTATGATTGGTCATCTCGTTTTCTTAGGCAGAGTTACATGTATCTATGCACGCTTACGCAAACCCAGAGGTTATAGATTTCACAGGGCAGTTTATTTTCCAAAAACATCTACTCTTCCCTTGTGTTTTAATTATAAGCAAAACTCTCTCTCTCTCTCTCTCCAACTCTGTATTGCATGTGCTCGTTTCGTTTTATGTATTTTTAAGGAATAAAGAGTTATTCTGTTTTATCGGGGTGTGGTCAAATCCAATAAAGTCCAAGGGCTTTTATCCTGGTTCCGGCCTACCCATAATGCTCCGCACAGTAGCATTATGGGTACATGTAGGCCGGAACCAGGCTAAAGGGCTTTATGATAGATTTGACCACGCTACGACCGAAATTATCATCTCATAAAATTTAAAGAATGATTCCTTTAAAATTACTTATATCATTTTCAATTTGTACACTTTAAAACAACATTTTTAAACCACTATTTTTTCATGTAGCACTGATGCTATGTTTCACTACCCAGCGCAGCAAATACCGTTTTTCGATTATACATGTAGCATAAGACACGCC
Organism: Magallana hongkongensis; assembly: GCA_015776775.1. Classification (NCBI taxonomy): domain Eukaryota; kingdom Metazoa; phylum Mollusca; class Bivalvia; order Ostreida; family Ostreidae; genus Magallana; species Magallana hongkongensis. Next base: position 27,279,093 of record CM027470.1, on the reverse strand, counting down.
CATTTTGTGTCGCTCATCTTATTGTTTTTGCGTGATGTAGCTGACAGACGTAACGCGACGCTATCGGAAAAAACTCATCAAATCCGTTTTGATTATATACTACAAATGAATATTTCTGGGTTGAAAGGTTTTTTTAGTATATTTTATTGATATATGAACTCCATAGAAAATTAAATAAGAAATTGTTTAAAACGCTAATTTCCGGGATTGGAAAAAAGATAAATAGATGATTTAGCCGTGTTATATTAAGTGATTTTATTAAAGCGACTTTACCTGTTAAGGTTACATGTAAGTTTCTATGTGTCCACTAGTACTGTTTCATAACATATTTGATTTTTAAACTTACTTATTTGTCATAATTCATTCTAAAAGTCTTAGAAAGATCTACATCATATTGAATACTGAGAGGTTTAAAATTGATAGGGTTTTTGTTTTTAAAAAAAATGATATAATATCTGTTTTTATTTTAAAAAAATTATACAATAAGAGAACTATACACAAAACGTACAAAGAATAGGTTTTTTGGATAACCATGCATTCTACATATAATTACATGGAATGAAGATATCTTAAATAATAAACCGTTAAATATATCAAAATAGATCATTTTTTTTGTTAAAACCTTTACATTATCATTGTAATACTCACTTTCTCTGGTGCGGTGGCTTCTTCAATCGCCCTTTGGGGTATGAAATCAATTTTTTAAAGCTTTTCTCATCTTTGGTAAAGCAATCATGGTATCTCCTTTGGATATCGATGATGCAGATCAGTACGTACAATGTAAGATATAGACAAGCTCATTGAAATATTGACTAGTCTGGATATATAGCAACATCGGACCTTGACCATAGTTCTGACCTTTCATCATCCAATTTTTTGTGTATATTTAACCTCTTATGACTGGTACATATAAATCTTAATGCGTTTTAGATTGAACAGATTTAGATCCGGTTATGAATAAGATGGAATCCGTCTAACATGTTAAGCGTTTTTCATGTACGTCCTTTGAAACTCTTAAGTATAGTCACAGTTAGTCCAGCCGGAAAACGGCCAACTTATTTGTACGGGATGTTGGGAATGCATTACATCTATTTAAATAATAAAATACTTCCTTTGGTGATTCATGCGGGATACGAGGGTGGCGACATTGCATTAGAAATACATACAACCCGCGTCAGTAGGTAATGATACCTTCATAACCCGCATGAATTGTGAAGGAAAGCATTTTATTGTTTAAATTTACATCTGTCTTGATAACAAATTAATCATTTATATTATTTGTCATAAGTTTGTTAAATTAACTAAATTACTGCTAATTCATGTACATCAGTACGTTAGATAAAAAAAACCCAGGCAAATCGTCTCCTATGAAAATTTGAGACTGACATCATCATTATAATTTCGTGCAGTCCGTGATTTTTCTTAGGTAGCTGTAGATTATGGCCAATCGATAAATGGGACGGATAGATTTCAAGTCTTTGTTATTCTCGATAGGTCAACAAGAAGATTGGCGTTTCCCCTATATACAAGGAGGCTAAGTGTTCTTAAGGACAGAAAAAATAGAAGGAAAAAAGAAATCTCCAAAAAGACTGCACCTTAAAGCAGAGAGGTTTGAATGAAATACCTTACCATTACCATAATGTTAATGTATTGGATTTTATTTTGAAATAGAGATTGCTAAAAGTATGCTAATGCATGCCAACCAGTGTCCAGACTTTTGATGACATGAAATAATATTAAATGCTGATATTTATATGATTTACAGATTACAAATAGAGTAGACTCTTAATATTAAGTGATCTGATCATACCTAAATGCATATACAGTAGAAATCTTTTGATTCATAGAAAGCAAATAACAGCGGAAGAGGAGTTTTCAGAAGGTCCTACCTATTGCTCTGAAATCGCCCCGCAGACCACATACTGGTATAGGTGAAAAACTACCACCTTAAGCTTTGTGTATACCGTCCTCCCAGCCAATTGAAAACTTTTACCAACACGTCTACTTTGACCTTGAAACAACAGGACTAGGTTTGTACTGCGTATTTACTAAAATTATGTCCCATATCGAATTTTATTTTATTGTCTGGATGATATTTCGAATAGATATACATTATAATTGTTATAATTTCAAGAACATGTTTTGCTGAAGAGTCGGTAAAACAAAGCTACTGAAGGCATTGGATTAAGAGTTTTGATGGGAAAATGTTTCGTGATGGTGAAGAAGTGGACGCTGTACACTTGGTGGCTGCTGTTGATGCTCTTTTGAAATTCTTCACAAGATTCCAGTCAAAAGTTGTTTTAGTTGGACATAATGTCAACTTTTGCCATATTTTTTTTTTATTTTTAATTATTTTTTTTTGGCCATAATGCCAAATTTTTCTAAACTCTCTGCAGAATTGTGATGAAACACAAGAAATTGGTAACTGTGTTGCAAGGTTTGTTGACAAAAAACAGTTGTTCAAATCTTTTGATTCAAAAGTCGGTTCATTTTACTTAGAGAATTAAATTTGTACTATCACTATGTGTGTGAACCTTATAAGGCTCATGATGCACCAGAGGTTGTTTACATTACATATACAGAAACTAGTGACCTATGTAGGTGTGGATTTAAGAGATCCAAAGTATTTGTCTTCGTCTTTCAAATATTAAAATGCAATTAATAGCCACTCTAATAGTTTAGAAGTACGTAAGAACTTGCCCTTCTTAGAATAGTTGACTTCTGAGAAGATAGCTAGTAGACACATTGCAAACAGGATTGCAGGGAGTGGACTTTGTTTTAATTTTTACAACGTGTTTAAAACAGAGATAGCAAAGATGGAAAATACCGCCACTCCGTTTCTTTTCTGAAAATGTGAAAAAAGAGTCCACATGTTACAACGTCTTTGAAAATATGTTCATATTTAAACAAAAATTTTGCATCAAATTGTGAAAGATAAGATTTTAAACTAGTGCTTTGGGTGAACTATTAATTTTTTTTTCATGAACAAGTATGAATACTATCAATTTCGTTTTAGTACGAATTTTGTAATTTGCATGGTTGATAGTAGTTAGCATTTATTTTGCGTTGACACTGATATATGTCAACCACACAAGCCTTAATCTCATTGTACGCAGGAAGATATTTATTTATACATTTTCAGATTTGTGATCAATATAGTTATACGTACATCTAAGATGCCATATATTGATAGTATTTTTAGCGTTTTTACACTGATATCTGTTAATCAAATGGTCATTGTAAACAGGAATATGTAATTTCATTAACATTTTTTAGACTTGTCAATATACTAGTTTTACTATCAATTGATATCCGATAGTTAGAGTAAATGTGCGTACATTTTAAAAATTTCATAATAGAGCTTCATTATTTGGCTTATATTTGCAACGTAACTTTAATGAGCTGCAAGAAAAAAATGTTACTTTTTTAAATCATTTAACTTGCATACTAAAGCTATAACATTTATGAATGAATATCTAATGATTCCTTTACTGTGAATGATTTTCTCATTATGAATCTTCTTTATGAGTGTAAAAAAAATTCTGAATATATGATTATATGAAAAAACTATTAAAATGGGATTGGCGAACACCAAAATACCATTTCATAGAGTGTAGCAGCACAAAAGTTAGGTTTTATTTTACTATTGAAACAATCCATACTTAATTGGTTTTATGTTTTTTTCATAAACAACTAAAGCTAGGAAACCAATTAAATTGGGTCGCTTTAAAAACCACATCCCGAGAAACATTTCGAACTTGCGTTCCACGTTTTTAACCGGGTTTTCCGAAGGAAAAATCCGGTTATTGAAAATTTGGAAATAGTGGGCGGGCGCGCATGCGGCTGCCAAAAGGGTACCTCTATTGTACAGAAAACTATAACTCCTCTTACAGTTTTCAATATAGGAAGTTGTTCTTTAGCAGATTAATTGGACATATATTAGAGGTGTGCATATTGTTAGGGTTTTGATTACTGATGAATGATGAAAAAAATACCAGCTGTTGCACTTAGTCATTTTTGGCAAAGTATTGCATATAGGGTACCCCTATTTTTCGTGATAGGTAGGTAGTGTTAATCAATTCAAGGTTGACATGGATGATAGATACTGTTCACACAATAGAAAACCCGGTTTTTTGTCACATTGACAGCTTTCCTCTTGATTAACAAATACGGTCATGGTTGAATAATTAGAATAGGGTGAGTGTGCATGCGCTCATGTGGTGTTTCATATATCCCTGAAGTGGAACTAATGAACATTATTATCATTCAGATTTGACAGTCACATTGTCAAAAAATAGCAGTATATGCATCGTAAAATGACTTCAAATACGCCATAATTGAAAATGTAGTTACGAAAATTATACACAACAGCATTATTTGATTCAATGTTGTGCATTTAATTGTGAATAGGCTAATCGAAAATTCACTTTCCACCTGTAATAAAAAGAAATAAGTTTTGAAACAAAATTTGACTAAAATAGGCACAGCCATAGGTTTCATAATTTTATTTCAATTAGTGTCAAGGTCATTTTTGCTCCATATATTCATTTTGCCATGGATCGGACACAAATTAACCATGCATCGGACAGTATTCAATGCATGATTTCTTATAATAATTAAAATGTTAGGTCCCATTCCCTTTGATAAACTTAATGTGAATTAAAATAAAAAAATTAAAAATAATTGACCACCTAAAATGAGTTTTACAGACACAGGCTTTTTAACTCAAAGTTTCTGTAGGAGCTGGCACGATAAAGAACCCTTTATGATAAATATTCCTTTAAAGGGTCATGGTCACGATTATGGTCAAAAAATTAATTTTCCGATTTTAATATTTACAATGCTTCAGAAAGGCATTTTTAATAGGCAACCATACTTTAAGTGTCATTAGTTGAGTTATAAACAAGTTACAGAGCTTGAAATTCTTCGCTATGTTAACAATGCGTTTGTTTACATTTTGAACGTTGAAGTAAAAACTTCAGGATTAAACCTAAAATGAATGTGTTAAACGTTAGGAATTGCTCATCTACGTTAGGAATTGCTTATCTATGCCTATAATAGATAAAAAGATAGCCAAATGAGCTGGAAAAAGATTTTTTACGGGTAAATTGAACCTAAGTATATAACAAAAACAGGGCACGAGCCTTGTTTACATCACAAAGAATTGTGAGCCCTGCATCTTGCTTGCAACTCTACGAACGACTCTCAATTTTATTTGATCTATAGAAATGCATCTTAAAGCATTGTAAATAATAAAAACAGAAAAATAGAATTTGACCAAAAACGTGACCATGCCTCTTTAAACAGAAGCACTACTCTAAATTCCTGACTGCAGATTCGTTGATTTACATTGAAAGAAATCTGAATAGCAATTGATAAATTAAGTTTTTCGAACCTTTGTATTTTTGCATTAAAATCAGAAAAATCTTATTTTAATCTCTACTGTATAGCTGACATCCATATCAATTATTTACACAAAAATATGAAAGAACTGAAAATTTGAATTGAATTGAACTTGAACTTACGTGATTTATTTTTAATTCTTTTGAGAACCTCATGCAAATAAATGACTATGATTAACGTCGGAAACTGAAGTGGAGATGAGATTTAAAATTCCATTTAGGAAAAAAATTATCCAATTTATTTTTTTACCTTTAAAATTGTGCAGATTCTATCAGCTGAGCATGATCTTATATGTACCTTTAAAATAATCCATTTCTATTTATCATGTGGTCCCTTGAAATCATTTAAACTAATGCATATAGTTTTAAAATTCAATACAATGCAACAAAAAAAATTACATAATCTCCAAGAGGAAAATGATGAGTTAAACTTTGTATTAGAATAATGTACAAATCATGCAGTGTGTTCTCCATTACTTTATACTATGGCAATAATCATACAATTACCGTTAGAAATGCTTAAAGTAATGAACTCGATTCTTAATAAGTAAAATTACTTATTAATTAGTTCGTAAAATGTCAAACTTCAAAACAAGTTGCTGAAAGTATATTACAATTTACCATAAAAATTAGTACAAACAATACGTTATTTTCTCCTTTGTGTTGTGTTTTTATGTAAACAACAAATGATGATTCATACAACAATTATATTTTTTGCGGCCCATTTGACGCTTGCGTCAATATGATTTCTTGTTGCTTTTAAAAACATTTACCTTAAGATGTCCACTACAACATATATCATTTTCATGAATACTTTCTTACCTTGAAAGGGAGACGTTTTGATAGGGATTATCCCTCTTTTCTGGCATTATAAATTTTTTAGCAATTTTAATTTTTATGCAATAATTATTTTATTTAATGGAATTTATCTGCAAAAATCATATTCATTAATTTTTAGAACGAAAACTAATTACATAATCGTTTACAAAATTTGCTTTTTTACTTAGCAATATCATAGTTTTATCAAAATATTGCTAAAATCAGCACTTCAAGTTTTGAAGTTTTTTATTCGAAATTTAAACAAAACGTGATAGCACATTGGCACATAAAAGATTGTTTATGAATTATTTTAAAACATTTCATATATCAACCTTAGCATGTTCTTTATAACTCAGACAATTTTCATGTCAACTTTCTTAGCATTTAAGAGAGAAACTACAATATGAATCACCCTTAACCCTTATTCTAGTATTATGACTTTTTGTGACAAATTCTGTTTATAACCATCAAAAAGGTAATGCTTTTTTAGATTAATCAATGAACACGAACTGATCTTTATCAGAATATATATCTGATCATATTCACCGCTCATTGTCTTGTGCGTTTACATTTCTTAAACTTAGATTGTCAAATTTCCACCAGCTCATGTTTTGACAATGATTACTTTTGAGCCGTTTAGTACGGGGAAATGATCTATCAAATCCTGAATTATGTCATAATGAATAAATGACATCATAGTAATTTACAATCAAATCAATTATGACGTCAAAATAGAGTTTGCACATCAAAGCATCATTTCAATGATAATCACGTGATATGTGTCCTGTTCCCCTTTAAAGCCAGAAAATGTTATTTTTAATCTCTACTGTAGAGCTGTCCGATGCTTGGTAAATATTGTATGAATCAATGGTGAAATATTTCAACACTCATTAATTTGCTTTATTTTCTACATTTTTAATAATTTCACTATTTTTCCAATAATTAAGCATTGGGAAAACCTTTACATGTCTTTTAGATTAAGGTTTAACTTTATTTGGACGGTTATTTAAGCGTGATCAAAGGGAAAAATTAGAGGGTACCCGATGCATTGTGAAATCACCCTACTCAGGTACAATTTTGTTGAATAATATGCACAGTTGAGGATTGTAATAAATAGACGATAGTGTCAACGACTTAAAAACTGAAGCTAAGATTTTCTACATAATAAATATTTAATGTGGGGTGTTAGAAATATGGCCAGTATGTAAACAAACTGAAACTTTTTTGTTTGAATCTTTTTACAATTCTTAAACACTCTTTTTAAGTTATATTTCATCATTTACTCACGTACATGTATCCTATGCACACGTAAAAGTGTGTTTTTTGTTATGTTAAGTAGTTCATTCACACGTGAACAAATACATATGTAAATACATTTCGTGTTATTTGTTTTGTTTATAAAAAATATCATTCGGTGAAATCCGATATCAATGTTGATTCAATGGTTTACCCAGGATAAAAGATCTCCCTCGGGACTCGCTGCGCATATACATCCACATCAAATGCCATTTCTTTCTCTAACCTGGTTATTTTGATTTTCACATTTGTTTTTGAACTTTTTAAAAAAGAATGTTTATGTGCAAGGCATACATCATTCAGGGACACAGTATACCAGATAATAAGGCCTGTGAAAATACACAAGACTGTCAGCCACATAGTGCACGTTACCGATCCGCAGTAGCACCCTACGAACCGAAAAAAAATTTAAGGAGTCCATGAAAATTGGCCAGGACGAATGTTGATGATTTCACAGTATTTATCCAGTATCCACCCATCTGGAAGTCAGTATTGTGAATACTTAGTTTTAAAAAAAAACATGGCAGTGTTACAGTCTTTGTCCAATTCATTGAATTATTTCCGATGAAATACATTTTTATTATTTAAGAGACAGTATGTTAATATGTACACTAATATAATAATTATTTTTATTAGATTACTTTTCTATACCAAAGGTTAACACAAAACTTTTCTGTGGCGCATTATTTGTTGACTGATCAATGGCGGTATATATTGATGTCTGCAGAAAACTTGGTAAAACTGTGTATCATCTAATCGATCACTCTTTTTTATTTGCTACAAACCTAGTCTACAATGTACCTCTTTCCGAATCAATAGAATCCTACATACATGTATAATTATGAAATTCATTCAGTTACTTATGTTCTTACTTAAAAGAGAACATAGTACATGTATAACTATACTGCAATATTGTATAATTATGAAATTCATCCAACTAATTAGGTTCTTAATTGAAAGAATACGTAGTACAAGTATAACCACATTAAAAGTAAATTCAGCTAAAACAAGATATTTAACATGTAAACCATGATGACTAAAAACTATGTAATTAAATATACATGTACAGCATATCTGTACAGTTTAATATTACAGAACATTTTAATTGAAATTTTTGGATTTAAAATATCGTTTGACGCCACATATCTGCAAAAATTGTTCATATAGCACTTCCTTGTATGAAAATTTATGTAATTGGCATGACAGAATTTCATTATATACCCGTAAATATAATTTTGTAATTAATTGAGCAAACATGTAATCAACTGAGCAGCAGATATATTTGATATTAAAAAGGTATAACTCAAATAAATGTTTCTTATATTCCTGGAATACAGTGCACACTAGGGTCAAATATACGTTGCCAATTTTTCGGATTCGGGGCAGGACTACTATTGTTACGTTCAGACAGATAAATACACATATCACATTGAAACTTATGAATCCCTCTAACTATCAATTCAGAGATAGAATATTTCATCACATATTTATCCTTTTCTTGTAAATAACGGATATATTCAGTTTCATTGGATCCGATTTGCCTCAGTTTCTCCGCCAATTCTTTTGGTGAATTGAAATCGAGGCTGTTGATGTAAGTTCCTTTGGGAAGGTATTTCCCCGCGTCTTGTGGGCCATTTATGACGGGAATGATGTGCGCATGTTCCCGATAAAGTGAATACAATTTTTCAGTAGTATAGTTGTTACAAATGGAGTTTTCAAACGCCAAGTAAAACTTGTAGTCCTTTTCAAACATTGCTTTGCACTTTGTGTAATCGTCATATTGTTTGCCACACTTTTTCGTTCCACATTGTCCGTACATATCAACCGTAAGGTGTTTACTTAACTCTTTTACCAGATTTTCTCTTCTAGATGGTGTGCTGCAGTGACTCGACACCCACACAGCATCTTTGGTTTTATTGGCTAAAACTCCGGTGTAATTTAGTAAGGGGTATGTTTTATTATGTAAAAGTCTTCCATACAATGGCACATAGAAATCTGCTGTCTCCATGTAGGAAGCAGATAAATCAATTTTATCGGCCCATTGTTGGGGGGGTCGAAGGGTGTGGTACTGGCTTTCGGTACTATACAATACCCACAGTTGTCCTTTCTTTTTTGCAATCGCTCGATTAAAAGGGAGATGACTGTGACGTAATACAACGATATCCGCCAGAGCGGGGCTTTTTTCTATGAGGCAATTTGGAATTTTGCATTTAGTCGGATCATACTTGGAAAGACTTTCCCGAATCTCAGGATCTTGTTCATGCCATGCAATGCGAAAGATTCTTTGATGTTGTTTTGAATTTAAACTTGTTTTGTTATTTGTGTTGCTCGGCTGAAATTGTGAAAATGTTTTGTTGTGTGCATTACTTTGATTCTTACTTAATATATACGGTTTTTTGACTTTTAAACTTTGGATAAAGTTTGAATGCGTTACATTATATGACTGGTTTTGGTTGAGAAAGGATCCCATTTTATTGGATTTGTAGTTTTTCGTAGAATATATAAATGTTTTGTTGTATTCTGGATTTTGGTTAGATTTTTCTACTGTTCCTATATAATCCTGCGTGGACCATAAGAAGACAACAAACAACATTGTCATCAACACGAGGATTCTCCATTTTTTAGCAAATGTCATTCTAATAGCAGACATATTCAGAAGGCTGTCTCCAGAACACTGCTACATGTATCTGATTTTACTGAATTCCATTCTATTCATTTCACTTCTGAACGACTCCTCCTCTTATCAGATTTCTTGGCGTATAAACAGGATAAAGAGCCAAAACACAAACAAAAACGCCAGTCGTCTCAATATAATGTCATTTAGTTATACAATGTATAACCAAGTTAATGAGAGGTTATGAGGTGCAAACAAAATGCTTTACTAGATTGCTGTTTTTAGTCTTCGCTCGTCTTCATTTGATTCTGACCAATTCCTCGTCCTAGAGTTTTGGACGCAAAAACAGGTTTAAAGAGCCATACCTGAAAAACGAAAAACAAGAGACTGTGAGCTCAGGAGATATTCTTTGGTCTTAAACGCCTTTTTCATATAATTGTCTTTTACTAATTAACAATTTTTAATTGCCAATGAGTCCATGTAATTAACAATTTTTAATTGCCAATGAGTCCATAATTAGTCATGGACTCATTGGCAATGAAAAATTGTTAATTAGTAAAAGACATAATTGTGACACCCCGCGACCCCCATCCCCCACAAAAAAAAGAAATATAATTATAACTGAGAATCATTTCATAAGCATTTATATACGAATGCCTCTTACAAATCAATTAATCCTATCCTTTTTAAAGCGCTAAGCATAGCTGCAGCGCTTTTTTGTCGCCAGATTTCTAATCCTACTTCCACTTTCGTTTGCGCATTTCCGAAATACCGCCACCTACTGGTGGATGCTAGAGAAGTCGTACCCTGGAGAAGTCGTACTCGGGAGAACTCATAACTATGCAGTAGGGAAAACTTAATATCTTCAAGTTATCCTGCATGCAGATACATTTGTTCTAAAATTTTAAAATCAATCATGATCTTTGTAGACATGCAGATTATTATAATTTGTAAATTGGAAACTTTGATTTACAGTCAAATTGATAATAAATATTATGTTTCAAAAATGGAGAAACACTTACATTAATTGCTTACATTAAATGCTGTGGTTATGATTGTTTTAAAGTCATCAGCATTCTGTTTTCACTGTAACACGACAGCATGCATTAATCATTAAAAAGATTTGTGTATTCTATAACTATGGCATATCCAAATTCTATATCATTTCAGAATTCTGAGTACGTGAATTTTTGCAATAACGAACAAACCCCGATTCAAATATGATTCTTTACATAACATTCGGTATAATTAAACACATCCTTTCCGGCTTAGCGCTTTCCAGTACTTTCAGTACTTTGATTTTCTGCTGGAGTAGGAAGAACAGTTTTAAAGCGTAATCAAAAAACAAAAAAAAGTTATAACGTCATTCATGACTGTTAAAAAATTACAAGGAGAATGAAACAAATTCTATAGTACATTATTCAACAAGCCGTACATGTAAAATTTTACCTCTTAAACATTCCTGAGATATGTGCTGTTCAGAAATAAGGTATGTCAATTAAATTCCCCACCCAGCTATGGTTAGGCAGTTTTCTTGTGCATGTGTATTTATTTTTGTAATGGCACTTTTTACCTGTGGGCCCTATTCAGTATACAGTATATGGTCTAAAATACTAAACGTGCATGGGTATTTCGACTTCCAATGATAATGAACGAACTGAATCATTAACTCTATTTAAAGGGTGACATATTTTGAAGAAAAAAATATCAGCATCTTCTTTGATGTTAAGGAAAGGAGCCGCTATAACAGCTATGAGAATTTTTTATCAATATCATTTATTACACATTCTACCTCTAGCCAACCTTTTCATGATCCGATATATGGGCACACGATGAGCCATTAATATATGCAAAGTCCACCGAACGAGCAAGATGTCACCACAATCATGGTTCAATTCAAACAGCGCACGAGTTGGAAGTTGTCCACGAATTGTGATCCGCTGTCAATCAATAATACATTATTCATTGCCGTATTTGTGAATCGGTAGTCTAACTGGTTGATAAGATTATACGTATACAATATTCAATCGCTTTTCCAAAAATATAATGACATAAACTGTAAAACCGCACGTAGCATCCACATCTAATTAAAAATTTATAAAGTTTTGACGTTGGTTCGAATTTTTTTTTCCATGCTGGGCGCATCTCATAAATGTTTCTTTACATGGTCTTGGTTTTTATAGCAACGGTTCAATAGCCTACTGAAATTAAGTTATAGATGATAAATGGCATATCAGATTGGGGAGATTTAAAACTATCGTGCGTAAAAGAAATTTTAAAAATCCGGGTATGAATTTTGCAAGCCAAGCAATAGTCATAGATTTCGCAAGGACCTTTACACACTGACAGCTGCTAGCTTCTAGTTATTTGTCTCTGGTTGATCTAACATTTTCATTAATATATTATTCTGGGGTTTTTAAATTTTTATTTCTTTTTAAATTACATGTATTATCATTATATTTTGGCATCAATCCAACAAATGAAAGGATCACCAACCGTAAAACTATTACACTTGATACAAATTCTTGATACAAATTCTTTATTACCATAGTTTTTGTTTTGAAATCAAGCAGAAATAATAAAAGCTACTTCTTTTTACTTTTTAAAATATTTTAGACAATATGTATAATCTTTTTAAGAAGAAGAGCTTTGTGTCAACATAAAATACTTACTGTATACGGGCTTATTTTTGCCCCGTGTTGTTTTCGCCCTTCTACACTTGCAAATGGTTTCACCCCGTCTTGAATATGCCCAGACTCGTTTGTGTACTAAAGAAATAGCTTGGAACATTGGAAGTCGCCCAGTCTTAAATTTGCCCGCTGACAACAAAGGCGAAAGGGGCGAAAAAAAACTGGGGCGAATATTTCCCTGTACATACAGTATATTATCAACAGTTAAGATCAAATATTAAGAATATCCCTGTTATTACTTAATAAGAGGTTATGGCTGAAACATTCGTATCTACAATCCGTGGGTAGATCTGCTAGCTACATGTAGTTTGCTGACCATTCACCCTCCTTAAGGGCTAGCTAGGTTAGTGTACCGTAGAAGATAGCAACCACGCCGCTAGCTAAGATATACATGTTGCATGATTTAAAAGTGAGTTCCATGTCCTTGCACGGTGTGCAAGACAGAATGACACGTGTACATAAACAAACTGTACCAATGCTTTAGGAATTCATTTCTGATGATCAATTGAAGTTTGAGAGCCGGTCGTAGAGTTATAAGCAAGATACAGCTAGGGCTCACAATTCTTTGTCATGTAAACAACGTCCGTGCCCTGTTGGTTCAATACGCCGGTAGAAAATCTTTTTCAAGTTGATTTGTCTGTCTATTTATTAATTTTAAGCACAAATAAACAGATCATAACGTTTAACACATGAATATTAGGTCTAAAACTGAAGTTTTTACTTCAACATTCAAAATATAAACCAAAGCTTTGTTTACATATCAAAGAATTGCAGGCTCTGTAACTCGCTTATATAACTCAACGAATGACACTCAAATTTTGGTTGACTATTAAGAATGCCTAAATGAAGCATTGTACATCAGTATATTTTTGACCAAAATCGTGACCATGCCCCTTTTAACATAAATGTTTTTTTAATCAAATTTGTAAATGAAATTACTCGTTTTATAAATGACGAAATGCGTTAAAATTAAGCCGGCGGGGGTCTCAAAATTACTTCGATATATAGGTGTAAATTCGCTAAATAACTTATATATAACTGTTATTTCGCTATATCTGTGTTTGCTATATTCGTCATATTCGAGCTTTGTTGTAACCACTTACTTTGTAAAACGTATCCTGTTTTTACTGGGGCTGGGGTTTTCTCCATTCGCCGTATAAATGTATATGTCAATGCATGGAGTAGTGAGACGGAAGAAAACGTATCACTTTAACTTTCTCTCTATCTTCTTACAATCCCTATCATTTCCCTAATCATGCAAACTCACGCGTCCTGTGTTGCAGTAGCTGTTGACGTCTCCGTTCGCCACGAATGGATATCTGATTAAGACAGTCAAACTTCTTGGTCGTTCACTTTAATTTCATCATTGACGTGTCTCAATGCGCTGTCTCGTGCTTCAGATCAATGTGGCTGTGTTTGAAAACGGATGATATTTAAATAGTGTTTGATGTTGTTTTTTAACTTATTCAAACCGCCGTATATTTGAGATCGATTTTTTTTATAAAGCGGTGCCCTAGTTAAGAGAGTATGAATATGTAGAGATATTCATGAGTTATACCATTGGTTGGGTTGGGTTTTTTTTAATTTGTAGACTTGCACGTTGCATTAAGTGGGCCAGGAGCCCCCCCCCCCCCCCCCCCCCCACACACACACACACACTTTTTTTTGTGCAGCAAAGATTTTTTTTTCAAATTTAGATACAAAAAATTGAATTAACATGGAGTCTCCCCCCACTTTTATGGAACCATGTAAAAACTAAATTGATAATACAGTGTAAGGAAATAAACAGTAAAATTGAAGTTGCAACAACCCCCCCCCCCCCCCCCCCCCCCCACGGATAAGGATTTTCAGGGTTTTTGGATAGTAAACTTCCTCTTTTTCTTTTACTTGTCAAGATGTTTTGGATTGATGAGTCTGCCCCCTCCCCCCACTTTCAAAATCGATGCCACGTGCCTGTGGGTATATCTTGCAATTGCTTAAAAGTCCGCTTTCTATATCATCGATATACAATGTAAAACGTACGTGTGTTAATGTAAAAAACAAATTAAAGATGTACAATAAAAGTGGATACACCAAGTATAAGATTATAGATAATACTTCACACCTGTCCTGTCGGGAATATAGGTTTTAGACCTTCAATTTTGGTGAGATCTTCAAAACGATTAATATATATATACATTACATGTATGTGAAATATTGCCTATTTACACCACAAAAGCATGCCAATGATAGTGTGAACTTTGATATTTTACATTAAGAAAAAAAAAAGTTTTATCTTGTATCACAGGCGGTTGTTTTTCGGCAATGCTCACTCATTTGAACAGTTCAGCAATTTTAGTGTAATTGTAATGTATAATCATGACAACAGCAGAAAGAAGCCGAAAATTTTGAAGTTAGTTTAAACATGATCATTACGCTTACGTTGATAAAAAGCATGAACGCTACTTTTTCTTCAGGAAATTTGTTTTTGGGTGATTTTTTATTGCTGTCATTATGAAATTACATATATATCATACAACAGAATATTATCGCTCCATATTGATAACCTTTTTTTTTGTATTAAAAATTTTCTTTAGAATATATATATATATATATATATATATATATATATATATATATATATATATATATATATATATATATATAATTCAAGTATTTAAGGAAAACTAAATTTCACAGTACTGCTTTTCTTACCGAAACATAGAATATGAAACGTATGTTCGTAACTCTATATCGTAGTAGATTTTGTAAATTTTTAGAACGAAAGAATGTTAAAATCAAAAAATCAATGCTTATTCAT
Organism: Magallana hongkongensis; assembly: GCA_015776775.1. NCBI lineage: Eukaryota > Metazoa > Mollusca > Bivalvia > Ostreida > Ostreidae > Magallana > Magallana hongkongensis. The sequence goes on along the minus strand of CM027470.1, from coordinate 27,263,472 downwards.
ACATGTATTATTCATTCTAAAAAGCTTCTTTATAACATAATTATCGCGCTTGGTACGGTTCTCTCTCTCTCTCTCTCTCTCTCTCTCTCTCTCTCTCTCTCTCCTCTCTCTCTCTCTCTCTCTCTCTCTCTCTCTCTCTCTCCACACACACACACATAGTCACCATGCATTTTTGTAATGAAATGAAAATTGAAAGCAAAAACGAAAAAAAATCTGTAAAGGACACATAACTCGTGTAAGACGCAATACCCGTTAAGCTCTAAAAACGAAAGAAGGTTAAAATCAATACAACCCAAAACAAGTTCGAACCATCAGTGCTTATAAATACATATCATATATTCTAATAGTTTTCAGTGTCTGTTAAATTATGTCTTTCGGAGTCTAGGTATACACTTAGACAATTAACACCTTACCTGTGTATGTATCTGGCCCACACACACTACGGCGCACGATTAAATTCAACAGTCAGCACCTTGATGTGTTTGAATTTCATGACCCATTGACTTGCCGCTAGTTTATACTGGTAAAAAAATAAATGCATACGGAAAAAGAGTTGTTGGAGTTGGGTTTTATTTCCCTCTTTTTTTACTTGAATGAAAACTCGCAAATTATTATGTAATAAATATCGTTTGTTTTTATTTATTGATTTTGCGTCTTATGTGACCGTCTCTATGATCACGTATCATATATTACCTTTCCACCAAATGTTGAGTCTTTCACTGGCTTTTGGCGTAATAAGACATAATAAAGAGATGTCATAAAGATATGAGAGAGAGAGAGAGAGAGAGAGAGAGAGAGAGAGAGAGAGAGAGAGAGAGAGAGAGAGAGAGGAGAGAGAGAGAGAGAGGATGGGTGAGACAGAGAGAGAGAGAGGATGAGACAGAGAGAGAGAGAAATGATGAGACAGAGAGAGAGATGAGGATGAGAGAGAGAGAGAGGATTAGACACACAGAGAGACAGAGAGAGAGAGAGAGAACTGGTACTGTTTTTATCAAGATATTTACTATTAGAATGTACGTGTTGAAATACCACGAGGGGAGTCACTAGATCGGGCGACGTTCCGATCTGCTACAGTATATCTTTATCTCTAGAAGGACAAATAGCATACAATGCACATGTATATCTGCGCAGTTTAAAAAAACTTAATACTACGGATCTCAATTATCGTGTGCTGAAGCATCCCCCACCCTAAATTCAAATTTTCTAAATTCACACACTAAAGTTACCAAATTAGCAGGTCCAAGCATAAGTGTGTTAACTTACTAAAATTTTACATAAAAGGCTGAATTAAGTTTTTAAAAAAAGGTATAGTAGTGAACTTGCATAACGACATTTGATTGTGTAAATGAATCAAAATTACGCGAAACGTATTTGAACAGGTAAAGTACGTGTGCAGCGAACAAACATATTAATTTATATGACAAAAAAGTGCCAGTTCTAAACTGACTTTATTTGAGAATAGAACATAATTTTGAAAATTTTGAAAATTAATTTGAATATGAAGTTCACTTAACTCTTCGATGTCAACAGTTTAATTGTTGTGGTAGATACGCAGTCGGAGGTCTTGAAATCAACAGCAACAAAGCAATATATATGTTGCACACACGTGCGTGATTAATGTTTATATAATCATTACAGAGCGATGTCAATTCATTTGGGCTAAGCCTTTTAATTTATTCGCCGGGCGCTGATCAACCTGAAATGTGAATATTTCAAAGTAAAACAATGAACAGGGAAATTTTTCTAATGTGAAAACCGGTCATGACATTTTAGTTGTACATGTATATATCCAGTGTTGTCCTTTAGTAGACAAAAAAACCCAAATCAATTATTCAGCAATAATCATTTACGCTGCATATAAAAGGTCGAGAATTCAAACCTTGGATTTCGGATAGAGGCATAAATTAATATTAATATATGAAATATAATAAGTAAAGCATGTGATGGCACGTGCAGATTAATTAACTATATATATTTACATTTACACATCATATTAAAATGATTTTTATTATTTTATTTTGTGTGTGTGTTCTACTCCAATGATTACATTACAAAACTGACTGAATGTGATGAGTTTGATGAAGTTTGATAAAGAAAGAAATTTCAAATACGTAAGACTTTTCATATCTATCTTAACCCAATTTTTCTACGAGAATGATTTTCTCAGCCATGTAAAGAATCGCAAGTAACATACCGGGTCATGTCAGAAAACTTTCATAAACAACGGACTCAAATGAGGGACCACACTCAACTTCAAAAGACAAGCTAAAATAACAAGAGGTCCAAGGTCCACATCGCTCACCTGAGCAACAAAAGCCTAACAAATGCTTTTGACCGTCTTTGGAGTAACAAATACAAACTTAGTAGAGTAAATTTTGATTTTCAATGATTTTTAATTTTTTCTTAGTATAATTTCAGTTAATCATTGCTCTTTTTTGTTGTTTCAGTTTTTGAGAATAAGATCGACTTACCCACAAACGCAGGTTATAGCTATGTAAATATATGTACCTTCATAGCCATATGAAGCACCAAATAAAACATTTTATTGCTTTAAATATTTACAGACGTCACAAAGATAACACTTGATAATGTCATTAATGGGGTGTGGTCACGATTTTGGTAAAATTCTATTTTCTGTTTTTTAATATTTACACTGCTTTATGAATGCATTTTTAATGATAAAATGAAAGAGAGTCAGTCGTAGAGTTCCATGTATAAGCAAGATAGCTAAGGACTCGCAGCTCTTTGTCATGTAAGCAAGGCTCGTGCTTTTTTTTTCTTTTGTTTACAAAGGTTCAATATACCAATAAAAAATCTTTTTCAAGCTGATTTGTCTAGCTTCTAATTCGTTTTAAGCATAAAGCAACAGTTTCTCACGTTTAACACATTCGTTTTAGGTTTAAAACTGGATTTTTTACTTCATCATTTAAATTGCAAACAAATCTTTGTTTACATAGCAAAGTATTGTAAGATTGTACGCTCTGTTACTCGCTTAAAACTCAGTGACTGGCAGTTAAAATTTGATTGCCTAATAGAAATGTCTCACTGAAGCATTGAAAATATTAAAATGGGGAAATTTGTTTTTTTCAAAATTGTGACCGTATCCTTTTAAACCTCACTTAAAACTGTAAAAATGGTATGTAGACTATTTAGATCGGGGGTCGCATTTGTGGAGTATTTACATATTAAATGGTATATATTCCGGATGCGATTTATTTTCGAATTAATGCTAGTTACATGTATATAGCCACAATTTCACCACACAAGTTTTTGGAGGCGGTAAATAATCATATCACACTAAAACACTTGTGATCGTCTCTATTTTTGTAGTTTGTATAGAAATCTCCAACGACGATGTGTGTAGAGAGATTATCAAATGATTTGTTTGTAGATGCAATATTATACCAATTTACAATTTTAAGGCATACGCGTGTACCTGTTTTTCCTCTGTTTACACTTCTTCAGAAAATCGGTTGTACATGTACATGTACATGCAATTCATACGACAATAAACTGACAAGACAGATTATGATCTAGATCTACACGATCCAATAAAAAATAATTGATTTTTCGCATTTCTCATAGAAAAATCAAATAAGTAAAACTAAGATAATAATGTTTCAATATCATATATTTTTCTTCTTTAAGAGTACATGTATGTCCAACTACTTTATCAATGAGAGTTGTGTATTTTTCGACAATGCTAGCTACTGTCTTACTATCCGCATAAATCACCAAAGAAAGCACGTTGCTGTTTAACAAACTGCAACGTACTCCATGAGGCGCATGTTGGGTATCGGCTGTAAAGCAGGCAATTATGTTTGCGAATGTTTAAAATACTGTGATTGCATATTTTCCAAGGAATGGCATTTGTAGGGCAATAACTCTTTTCTTCGATCGTGCAGTGCAAGTCAATAATACTAAAAAACATTTCGCGGCTCGACACAATAAGTCTAACTTTTTCATTACAAGAAAGCAATCTATAATCCTCGCTTTTATAATTAGATCTAATTTGTAAAGAACACTAGCGCCTCGGACCCTTTTTTAAAAATAGACTTTTCTTTAACATGTACCAGATAGACGATTAATTGAGACAAATGTGACAAAATCTGTCAGTGACCACCATGCCAATTGATTTTAGTCGACGCTTCACTTAATGAGAATTCAAAACTTAGCATTTTTCGTTAAAGTCAACTGTACATACAGCATTCATATATTAACTCAGCCATTTCATTCTAAAAACAAAAATTCAAATTTATCTGACATAATCAATTGTATGTAGGATATGGCTAATAATCTTTTATGAATCAATAGCACTGAGTGTCATACTAGCTTAGAAATAAAAACCATTGAATTGATTGTTGTAAAAACTAAGCGTTTCCTCTTCAACATTTTGTTCATAATGCATGTATTTATTCGCTTTTCTTGGAAGAGAAAGGTGAATTGTACTGCAATACGAGACTTACATTGTAAAACGCAAAACCGTCAACGATGTGGTCTAAGGTATCAAACTTATTTAACATATACCCATAACCTTCGTTTAAGGTAACGTTTTTAAATCTTCTTTGTAAAGTAAATTAATAATTCATATTTTTTGCATTTTTATGTATTACATGGTATATTATCTCTTGCATCAAACCCTATGTATAGCTAGCATTCTACTGTAGGTGTTATTTTTGTTTAAAAATTAAAAAAAAAACCATAGTAAGTCAATTAAATCAACATTGTCTTGTCGTCCATAGTTTGTAAGAGGATTGCGTGAGTAGCGTATTCTTCCAATACATCAACACATTTGCGCCTTATTGTACAAAACCTAAGATAATGTACAAAGAAATACAATGTAACAACATCATCTATCACTAAACTAACTAAATTACGTGTGATGCATAACCTCGGAGGCATAAGATTCGCGGATCCAGAAAATTTGTCCAGGGTGTCCGAGGGATAATCGTGTTTTCCGGTTTGGGGGAGGGGGTCCAAGGCATATTTGCGATAATTTGACTAGCAAATTTAATAAATAATTAATAAAATAATAGATAATTTTAAACCGGACTTCCACCCCCCCTCGACCACCCCACCCCCACCCCACCCCCAGTTCCGCTCATGCATAAAATCAAGATATATCCTCTAACTAGTGTGTTGGTTTTTTTAAAACCATTTTTATATCAAACTTTCAGATTGTAACTTTGTAACTTTCTGCATGCGCAGATCCAGAAAATATTCCCCGAGGGTGGGTGATTCGGATAATAATTTTGTTTGCCAAGTGGGTCTTAGACCTATTTTCAGTAATTTTACTATGCGAATTTGATAAGTTTGAATTTTTAGGAAGATTCCGGACCCCCCCCCCCCCCCCCCCTTCCCCTAGATCTGCACGTGCTGAGGTTAATGTAGCTTTTATAACGGATGAGAATTCAGGCAAGGATCCAATTATATTTCCTTGGTATGATTTATTTTCTTTAACCGCGTGAATTCATAAGATCTAAATTTCGCTTGGGTGCTAAAAAGGGGTGGAATAAGCATTAAACAGACAGTGTCAGTCAGTTTTGAATCATGAAACATAACTCTTGTAGGATCTAAAGCTCTCTGACGAAAAATCCTGTTAGGCAAGAGCAATCCTTAAGTTATAATCATCACCCGTTCATGCAAACATGCATTTATATAACACAACTTCTGAATGTACAATAACAGTACTTATTTAATACATGTATAGATTTTTTGTGACATGAAACTATTTTTTAAACCGAATTAATGTATCAAATTTGAAACAAAAGCACATTATTTATGTTTAACACTAAAAACATAACTCTATATCAACACTATAACTGTAACACTGTAAACAAGTATTGTACAAAGTAAATATATAAATAAATAACCGGCTCTAAATTACAGCTTTTTTCTTCGGTTTCATCAGGTTGGAGGTTTTAAAAGTCTTCTGTTCTTACATGTACACTATATAAAAATATCTATTAATATATTATGTATCTGATATTCTTCTAAAATTATTAAACAAAAGCCATGAAACAAACCAAAATCAAGTTTTCAGACTTGCATGACCTCAGTACTAGTACAGTTTAATAAATTTAAAAATTATCTAGTACAATCTTAAAAATAAATACAAATAAAAGATTATAACAGTTAAATATAAAAATCTGGAATTTTTGATTTGGATTATACATGTACATGTTTATCAAAACATGCGTCATTTACAACAACAACAGTGAGATAAAAGAAGAACAGAGAATATAAATATACATGCTCTAGATTAAACAACAAGCTACATTACACAATGAAATGGTGGGTTGTGAATTTTTCTTTCCACAAAAAAGGGAAATAATCAAAATCCATTAGATTGCACGGTACATTTTTGTTGATAAAACTTTTGTATATACATGTATGTACATATATGTTTGTGTTTAAAAAAAAGAAAATTTAAACATTAATTTATAGTATTTTGATTCCAAGTAAAAGATTATTATCAATACTACTACTACAAGCACTTGTTTTGTTTACATTATACTGAACAGACTTGTAATTTATCTAACCAACTAAAATAGACAAAGTGAATACTTGTAGATTTTAATCCAGTGTTTCACAGATGAAAAACCCTTTAGCAACTTAAAGATATATCATGATGTCTTCAAAATACAAACTTTGTACAATATATTGGATTAATTCTAAAAAAACAAAAACAAAAACTACCAGATCTATGGCTGTTGAACTTGTGCATTGACATACATGTATATGTAAATTTTTCAATAAAATACGTGCAGTTCAAATATTTACTTAAATATTATGATTTTGGAAGAAAAAAAATTTTGATATATATAAAAAAATACCAAAACATTTACACTGTATTAAACATAAATTCATCCATCAAATTTCTTTTTCCTTTCTTTTCAGACACAATTTTTTTCTTAATTTGAAGTATCATTTCAAGCAAAAAAAAAAATTCAAAAGAATATAAAAGTGATTGTAATGTTAATGTATCATAATATATTTGTGAATATTTTTGCTATATACATGCAATAGAAGATATTATTGTATTTACAGATTAAACAGTTCAGACAATACATTAAAAAATAAAATCTATAGAAAAACATCACAAGAAACAAAAAAGGAGACAAAACGTCACCTAAAAAGATACATAAATACACATGTACATGTACTTCTAAAATAATAACAAAAATACACACAAGTTTACAATACAAACATGGTATGTACTATGTAGATAATATATTAAGTAATTGTGGTTTAATTAGGCTTTAGACTAATTAAGGTACACTGTTATAATCCTCATTGTCCGTGTAATCATCTGTAGATGATCCATTCTGTCCTTCATCATAGCCAGTTGATGTATTTTTCAGCGCTTGCTGTCCGTCATCTAAATGGTTGTCAATGGCATTCTTGTCTATTTCATTCATGGGTGAAACCCTTGAGTTTTTGTATATTAGGAGGTTTTCCACAGAGCCTGAGATTTCTCCATCTTCTAATTTAAAATCAGTTTTAGATTCATGGAATCTTAATTCTGGTTCTTGGTTGGAAGTGTGGCTGGTATCATTTTCATCATCATCAAAATTCTCCTCTTCATCATCATCAGTATCATCGTCATTGATTGTGTATGTGTACTGTGGTACAAAGTTACTATCCTCATCATTAGAGAAGTTTTCCACTTCATTAAAAGACAAACTACTATTTGCATCATCATAGTATTGATTAAGCGAATTCTTTTCCTCTTCATCAGCCACTGAGCTTCCATACTCCAAACTATCCCTAGTAAAGCTATCATGTGACAGAGATTCGTGCGGGTCTTTCCGACCCACATTTTTGTGTCTTCTGGCAATGTGTCGAACCAGACTTCTCTTGTAGCGTACTTTCATTGGGCAGTAAGGGCACTGAATATCACTCGTCATCGTATGAGTAAGCTTGTGAACTTTCAAATTAGACTTCCGATCAAATATTTTTTCACAAATGTCACATGGATAGGCAGTTCCCTCGTGTCGTTTCATATGACATTTAAGCGTGTCAGTCTCGACTGAAGATCTTTAGACAAATTTTACATTGGTGGATTTTCTCTTCTTCTGGGTGTCTCCTAGAAATGTGCAATAACAGCTGTTTTCTCAACTGGAATGTTTCATCACATTCGGGACATTTGAAATGGGTGTCTTTCTCGTGAATGGTGGCATGCTTAATCATATCTCTTTCTCGAGAAAATGCTCGGTTGCATACCTCACATGCGAATGGCTTATTGTCCATATGTGTCGCCAAATGGTAACGTAGACTACTTGCTGACAGAAACTTTTTTCCACACTGTTCACAGAGATGCGTAGCTTTCTTTTCCCGTTCCACTGGATTGTGGACAAAACCATGTCGTTGCAGGGCATATTTGTCTTTGAACGTACAGGAACAAATATCGCACTTAAAATTTCTCTCCGTCTTGTGGGTAGTCATGTGAGATTTAAGTAGGCCATCAGTGGAAAATTTCTTTTCACAAACACCGCAAAAGAACTTTTTGTAGTCCTCGTTTTTATCCTCGCTTACCTTATGAGTTAGCTGATGACGTTTCAGATGGGCTTTGGTCAGAAAATAACATCCACATTTCTCACAGGTTATTCTCTGTTCAGGGTCATGAGTTTTCATGTGTTTGTTTAAAGTCTCTTTCCTGGAATAACTCTTCTTGCAGATGGTACAGTCATAGCGAGCCTTTGTTCCTGACCGAATTTCGTGAGATTCTTTGTGCGATTTGAGTGTGGTACTAGTATAGAACGTCTTCTCACAAACTTCACACTGATATGGACGAATTCCAAGATGCCTTCGAACATGACGCTTCAGACTTGATCGTTCACTGAAGTTCATCCCACATAAATCACAGGTGTGCGGTTTCTCTCCCGAGTGAATTTTCATGTGGGAGTTCATGTGAGCAATTTGTTTGAAAGCTTTGCCACACACCTCACAGGAATAAGGTTTTTCATTGGAATGGATGCGAAAATGAATGCGCAATTCTTTGCGAGTCTTAAAGAGTTTCGAGCACTCTGAGCATTCGCGCCATCTCTTGCCGTCGATGACTTTAACATCAACGTCCATTATGGTTTCTCTGTGCATTCTGTTGTGGGCTTTTCTTTCAGCTCTGGTTTTGAACAGTTTGGTACACAGTGAACATTCATGAAATTTCTTTCCATTGATAATTTTGATGAAATATTTCCTAGTTCCTTTAGTAGGTTTAAGTCTGTTTTGTTCTTCGGTGATTGCATTTTCACCATCATTTGTTTTATTGTCTTCACTAACCTCATTTGTTAATTCATTTTCGCAAATATCTAAATTCAACTGCGTTGTTTGAGGAACATCTTCAGATTCCTTTTCAGGTAACGCACTAACCTCCTTTGAATGTACCACACTTTGGCTGTTTCCCAATTCAATGAACATACTATTCCCTGAGAACCGTGTAAACATCTGCATATCATCAGAGTTTTCTAGACCTGAATCCTTCATCAAAGTAGCTTTATTTTGGGAATGGTTCACAAAATTATGCCTATTGTCCCCAAGACCAAGTTCCATGGGTCTGCTGTCTGTGATATTTTCATACTTATCAAACATGGCATCCATATCGGTGTTCATTTCTTTATGTAAGTTTATATTCGGTTTCTTCTTGAAAGCTAAGCTTCTTCTGGAGGAACTTGCTCCAGCAGTTTCATTTATAGTGGAATGACCTGAATCAACTTGCAAACTTTTGGAATCTGGAAGAACACTGGAATTCAATGGAATATTAAAGTGGTCCATTGCACTTTCATGTGAGCTCATGAAAAATTGGGACCCCATCATCATTGAGGGGTGGGGCGGTCGTTGATGGTTGCAATGGTCGTTGTCTAAACTTTCTGGCTCCCTCTTTACCATGTTGTTTATTGTGTTGTACAGTATTGAATCCAGTTTGGACATTGCCTCCATTTTATCACGAGAGCTCCCGTTGGTCCAAAGGATCGGATTGGAGAAAATATCTCTGATAGGGTCACGATGTTGCTGTGAATTCATTTTGAATTTTTGTGCAAGTTCCCGAGTTTCTCACTTTAAGTTTTCTTTCATTAATCTTTTTACTGGTGTCTTCTTAAGTTACATACTTTTTAAAATATATTTTGAAATATGTGTTTCCGGGTAATGCATACAAGCCGTTTCCAAATTTAAGTCTAACTTCTGTGTCTCATGTTATCCCAAACATCTGAAAAATACATTTTAAATATCTCAGTTAAAGTAACAAATTTGTTACCATGGAAACTATGGTTTGTAAAATATATACAAATATCTTAAATTTGGGTTTATTTTTTCATGGATTCTGCAATATCTTGGAAAGCTAAAATATGAACAAAAACAAATCAAATTCAAGATTATTTTGATATATTTTCACTGTTATTCATGAAAAACAACTATATAGTATGCTTTTGATTAGCTTAACTTAACTCTAAACACACAAAAAATATTTTTTTTTTTTATTTCATATATATATTTCATGTAAAAAAGAAATTCTAATTGACTCTTTTTGAAACTGGTATAAGTATCATACATTTATTAATTTATTAACAGCAAATTCAGAACTCTAAGTGACATATTTGCAACCAGAACATTTAGGTATTTTTTTATTTTATTTTTTTTATTTTCTCTGTAATTAAAAAAAAAAAAGGCAATGATGTATACATAAAAATTTTTAAAACCCCTGAGTAATATGAATATTTGTCTTCTTGTGATTGATAAATTTGTGTGTATAAATTTCATACTCAGCAGTATATATATAGCATTGTGAATTTCAAATAAACAGAAAACATGCAAAATAGGGGAAAATATAAAAAAAAAAAATCATTTTACAAATATTTGATATCGTTTTTCAAAAATGCATGCACCTTTGCACATCTTCATATTATCTATTGTTCTCTATCATGTCTAAGTTGTGGCTTTCCGTCTTCTAGCACAATCCTAAATGACAAAACTCGGTCTCGTCTCTCAGCTGACTCGAAACTTCTTAAGTTTAATATTTTTAACGCTATAAACACAAATATCTTTTTATCATCGATAATTTAGCTAAGCTTGATAAGAAAATATCGCATTAATAGCGTATCGACTCAATGAAAACATTCCTGATTGCCAAACAAAAGATAAAATATTCATGACCCTGACCTTCCTCTAGGCGGATCTGGGTTCGAATGCTAATTTAATGCACAAACAAAGCCACTAAACACCTGATACTGGTTCGATGTCTGTGAAAATGGAGAATTTTCACGATTAACATAACTTGCATTCAGCAATAAACAAATCTTAACATCACTAAGGATTCTTTTATTTACCTGCCGATCTTTTGGTCGATCAATGATCGCTTGTTTTGTTCGAACCCATTCCGGAATGGTTGCGTTCGCTCATAGTTAGATCGTCCCTAAATTACAGATTGGCGGATCTTATATTACACTCCCACATGTATTTCCCAACGAAACAAAAGTTTTAAATAAATTTGATTACATCTTTCTGGCCATACATTCAATCTATTTTCTATAGATGTTGTTAACTTGCAAGATATGGAAATAAATCAGTGGTCCGTAGCTCAACCACTGGTGACCGACCCCCCCCCCCCCCAGCCATGGGTATGATTAGTATTTATAAAGTGTTTGTTTTTTTAAATTATTATTTTCAGACTGGTGGTATAAATTATATCAGAAATGAATGATTTATGAAAGAAAAAAAAACCCAGTAAAAATCTGGAGGTTTCGAGGGGTATTTTTATGGGGCAGGGGGTCATGCAGTAGTCAGCTATATAGCAAGTTTACATACCGTCTTGAAGCACCTAGCTGTGTATTCAACAACCAGCTTAGTTAATTACATGCAAGATAACTTGGATACGAGACTTGATGGCCAAAAAAGTATCAGTCCAATCTTTCTTAAAATTTTAGAAATTAAAATGTTTGCGATAAACATGTTAGTTAGTGAATAAAAATTAAAAATACTTCAGCTTTAAAATTTCAATGTTTTCCTACATGCATATCTCTATATAGAGCATTTCTTTTCAAAGAAATTGAATAAAGTCTATAAGTGTCCAGGACCATCGAGCTCTCTTTAAGCCGCATTGATTTTAATTAATCTATTTATTATAAAAATTAAGACAAATACATGTAAACTCCTTTCCCAAATAAGGATATCCAACAACAAAAAAAGGATTATGTCATATTTCAATTTTAAATGCAGTCATTTTTGGCATTAAAAACTTTAGATAACATTGAAATAGCCGTTGCAATTACTGTACTGTTTCTGTATACCGGTAGTACGTACATGTATATTCATAACAGTTTTTGCAATACGTACATTTATCTACAGAAATAATGACTGCAAACCAGTACGGTTGTCATGATCCCGAAATTAAAATATCTAAAAATTTTAATGAAAATTTGACCGTGGGTTATAGATTAACTGGGGTTTAAGTGCATGCATTTGACGAAGGTGAAAATTTATAAAAATCCTAAATGATATCATTATCTTTGACCTTTTGATATGACCTACAGTCTGGACATTGCATGATGATTATTGTGTCTACATTTCAAGTCTTTACTGTGAACGGAACACAAGTTACACTTTATTTAAATGTAATTAGAAGGTTAATGTAGGTTTCAAAAATATCAAAATACGCTGTACCTCAACTTTTTTTCTGCCTGAAAGATTGATGGGTATGATGGATATCATTTTCGGAAGATCATTGATTAAAGTAGACTTTTACTTGATATCAAGCCATTAATTTTGTGTATTTGAAAATTTTTTCCAAATCACTAATTTCACAGATGTTTCGGACTAAACAACTGGCGCATTTTTTTTTCTGGTTTGGCGGTGCGTTTATATATGCCGGTAGCAATAGGTCTATTGTAGCTTTATTGACGACGACAATTGCAAAAAATTAATCTCTCTCTCTCTCTCTCTCTCTCTCTCTCTCTCTCTCTCTCTCTCTCTCTCTCTCTCTCTCTCTCTCTCTACAAAACCAAAATCTAAAGGGTTACCAGTTTTGATTACAAAGATTGTCTAAGGTACTCTTTAAAAAGCATCGAACTGTTTATATGTAACCGTTCACAATTCATGAATATTAAATTGGCAGTACCAAGATTTAAGAAATTAAATATAGCACAGAACGTGCATGCATATGCATGGTCATTTAAATAAAGAACAATATATACAATCAAAAACGTGACTGTTATGGACTTGTTCAGATTAATGCATTTAAACGAGCATTGTTAATGATTTAAATGAATTCAGACACCAGATGAGTATTGTTTGGTTTTTTTCTAATTCTTTGATCTTTACGTGATTTTAAACCTAAGTTTAACAGTGCATACTTATAAATTGTAGGGTGCCTATGCACTTGTCCACGTATGCAATTTTCTTTTTTTTACTATTGTATACACTTTTTTACTACATGTATAATAATACACGTTTTTATTGTATACACCTTTTTACTTCATACACTTTTTTTTTTATTCATGGTACCTCATTGAAAAACAAACTTTAAAAAAAACTATTAAAAAGTCACCCCTTAATTGATTTTGACAAGATTTTAATTGATTAATTTCGAATTGCTTTCACCTCTCTGATATAATATATTTACAACCCTTTGTTTCTAAGCTTTGGTAATAATCCGAAGGGGAAAAATGGCTTGCATATTGCAAAAGTAAACCTCTTGTTAATTATCATAATTCATTGTTGAAATGCCATATTTTACCCCATGCAAAAAAATGAGAACAAAAAAACTTTGTCCAAAAATTGCAAAAAGAATCCGCTATATATAAATTTCTTCAAAATTCAACCAAAAATGACGTCATCAAAACCGTTAAAAGAAAAGTCTTGTTTTCAATGAAATTATTATATAGGAAAATATAATAGAGAGTACTTTCTGTCATGTGAGTGAGCAATATATATAGTAAGATAATTTCTGTAGCAGATGTGAAGATAAGAATGCGGGTATTAACATGCAACACGTACATTAACAGTATCGGTCAATATCTCATATTCCATCCGGGTTGTTTTTTTTACTTCAAAACTAATTCAAAGAAATTGCGTCTACCGCTATTGAGAGGAAAAATAAGAGTGTTATTCACAGACAGAATGAATTACACTGCAATTCATGACATTGACCTTTTCACAAGTATACATACTATACACTGGCCCGAAATAATGTAAGATGTGCATATAGATATACAGTTTCCTTCTCTTAATAACTTCGATTTCAAGTTGTCGATGTTTTTCACTGACTTTGTATTCTCGGTAAGGTAGTGAGACAAGGACCAGGGGGGGGGGTGCGTGTTTTCGGGAAGGGAGTAATTTATTTAAGAAAATGTTTAAGGACGCAGTCAATCTCTTATATTAGAAGCCACGAGTAATAAAGTCATAAAATATATAAACGGCTTGCAATTGTTGAGGGCTGGTGTTGACAGCGTGTGACTCCGGTTAATTCTGGTACATGCATGTACTATAAATTCTAGAGCAATAAATTTATTGGGGACAATGACGAATTAAGTTTATCTAATGTGTCACTGACGACAAGGCTGTGAATAAGTTCTATTTTAAGATGTTCATTTTTTGCAGAGGGTATCAAAATATTCATTAAACGATAAAAGAACAAATAATCAAACCAACACTAAAATAAACCATCAAAAAACGTATAAATGTTTGCATGTTTCGTTTTTTTTATAACACTGTCGACCCGAGTTATTAAGATTAACACTAAAAATTCAATATAATAGTAGATTATTTAGACGTAACAGTTTAATGTACTTGTAAGATATGGCTAATTGGAAAACGCATCATTGAAGAAATTAATTAGAAGGTAAAATAAACAAATATATATTCAAATTTTCGATGAAAGACTACTAACACCTTTTTTATTATTATTAACATTAATTTATATTTATTCCACGTCCTCTTTCGACATGCACAGATCCAAGATATTTTACCAGGGCGTCGAACTTTTGCAAAAGAAAAAAACCAAGTCCTCTTCAAAAAAATATCTGTCAGCATTGAAGACGCACAATTTATACTGTACTTTATAATTCAACTCAAAACATGTATTTTATATTAGATCTATAATTAAAAAGATTTACCTATGCACCTAGTACGTATATACAGTGATGAGATTATTTTAAAAATCATCTAGTAGACGTAACTTTGTCAGTTAATGAGTTTACTATTTACCAAACGCTAGCTATTTATATAATCTCTGTATAAGCTCAATATCTATTCGTGACTTATTATTCAAAAGATTGCGCACCCGATGCGTCCTATTTATGCTGATATTTAACTCTGGTCGCTGCACAAACCGATTCAAACTGCCTTTGGTGTGGACCACGGTAAGTGCTATTATAATTGATTAACTATACAACTACCATCCTTATGTAATGCATGTAATATTCAAACATTGATTGCACATTCTTTGTACACGCTTTACACTACACTGTATCATTTTGTATTCTTCGAAAATATAGTCCATTTCTTAATTACATGTATCGTTGTAATTTTAGATAGCTAGAATCTTGTTATAGTTGTGCATGATTAATTTCTATTTATATATACCTACATGTACATATGTATGCAGATTGTGAGTTATAACTATAACATATGAATGTTATTAATGACATGTCCGTGTATCACCGGTCTTCCATCTTTTTATTGATTTTAAGAATCACTTTTAGCGCTTCATTGTATATTGGTCTATTTTACTAAATAAAGTTGCTTTGTGCATTATGCATTTCGTGTATTACGAAATGCATCAATTCATCTGGTGACGTTTCTATATTCTTTGCATTTTATCGTAAAACTATTCAGTTAATTATGCAATTTTATTTTTATTATGTACACGTACCTGTAGTATATCGATGTACATATTGTATTGATTCGTCAGGTGTGTTATTATATCATCCATTGCTATTACAATCATGAGAGAGAGAGAGAGAGAGAGAGAGAGAGAGAGAGAGAGAGAGAGAGAGAGAGAGAGAGAGATTTGATTGCAGTAACTTTTTAAAGTTGATATTTTTATGACGTATATAATTTACTAGGAGTTTTCAGGATTCACATCATCAAAACGATTTAAGCTATCAACGATACCTAGACTAAGGATAATATTTTTAGAGAAATTAACACAAACAACTAATATAATTTACCTAAGAGATATTTAAAAAAAAAATTGTTTTTAAATCAGCGGAAATTGTCAATCGTCAAATTTAATTTTGAATATGAAAACGTTCCAAATAAGATTTCATGAAATATTACGAAATGGCCAATTTTGTTGAACATCGCATCCGACTCTTTCAGTTACAGATATTCTAAAAAACTATGAATAAAGATAGATAGCTAACCTTTTAACATCGACTTGAATGCCTGTAGTTTTAAGGCAACATTTTCAAATATTTTAAGGTTTATTTTTTTCATAAAATAGGAACACAATTGAAAATGTACATAGTTCATATGAGATTTCTTGTAGAGTAAGGAACCATAAGTATATGTATAATAATATGCATGTGAATTAATTATAAATAATGAAATTGTAAGCACTTTTAATTCGTTTCAGAAAATGCCCGATAATCATGAATTGTGGGCAATATCTTGTGTTCTGTTATTTTCTCTGCATGAAGCGACTGCCCTGACAACCACTGAAATCAACGCCTTCACAGTCGACGGGGAGTTATGACGCCACCGTTAGTGTGGACGCCACCACTTACGCCTCTCAAAACAGGTATGCTCTCTCTCTCTCTCTCTCTCTCTCTCTCTCTCTATCGATCGATCGATCGGTCGATCGAGAGAGAGAGAGAGAGATAACTGATCAATCAGAACATGCATAAATTAAAAAAAAACAACTGTAAGATCTAATCAATTGGGCACGGTGCATATATGATGTGTTAATTAGAGATCTATACACTTGCATGTATATTTAATCAGGCCATGAAAGGTTATAATTATATCTCTTAAAGCACATTTTAAATTATGATTTAAGTATTTTTTGGTTTACTGCAGAATCAAAATAACAGCCAGTGGGATGCCAGACCATGCCTGGCAAATGGTGAACCCCAACACCCCTACCGTACAGAACCACGAAATCAACGTACTGAACACGCCTGAGGACCAAGTCGTCCTATGGTTGCCTACCCATGGGGAAGATAGGGCTCGCGAAAACTGGGGTGGCGCTGTTCAACCCACTGACCGCAGAGAGTTACAACGCTGTAGAAGGCAGCAATGCTGAGACCTTTGACAGCTGTGACGGTCATGCTACCAATAGAGGAGAATACCACTACCACAAAATCCCCCATAACTGTCTATACAGCAAAGGGGTGGACGAGTTTTTAGGTAATAATAAATACTTATATAATTGAAAAAAAACTACATGGCTTAAGGATATGTGTAGGGTCTAAACGTCAAATGTCGTTCGAATGATAATGATACAACAATAAATTATATATTGCTAAACTTTTGGGGCCACTTGATACCCATGCACACCATCTGCAAGACCCGCTGCTGAACGCGTGCTTATGATGCCTTTTTCATGACTTGGAATTACTCTCTCTTGAACTATATGCATAATGAGTTTAAAAGAATCTAACATGAACGGGATTGGTACACTTCTTAGCTGTTTTCACAATCATATCCACAAAATCAATGGGTAAAATTTATAGTGCGTAAAAGAAAAGTCATGTACATGAATCTACCTTTTCAGGTGTAGCACTAGATGGATACCCTATCTACGGCCCTCTAGCCTCCTGGCACAATGGCGGCGCCAGTAACCTGACGACTGTTGACCTTGACAAATGTCACGGGTCAAACAGTAGCGGGAGTTACCGTTACTACATGACCTACGACTGGCCTTATATCCTGAGCTGTTTCAAGGGGAAGGTTATAGATCGGCGATCTTCTTCTAGTGTGTCATACACCTGTAGCTCATCGAGTTCATCGTGTGAGTATACATTATACATCTACTTAGTTCGCATATACTTGTTTGATGTATATATTTAGCACATGTAAATAAATCACCAAATAATTGTATAACTGCAGTAAAGAGTTTGTATATACTGATACACAAATTAATAACATACTATACAATTATTTAATGCTTGAGCAGTCAATAGACCAGAATATTTTTCCCGAGGTGCAGGGAACAGCTCAGTATGATCTATTGCCCAAGGCCTACGGCCGAGGGCAATAGATCATACTGAGCAGTTCCCTGTACCAAGGAAAAAATATTCTGGTCTATTGACTGTTCAGGCATTAAATAATTGTTTTATTACCTAATTCCTTTTTTAGTTTTCGGGGTTTACAATTTGCATATTGCAGATGGTTTTTTTCATCTTTTACATGCACAGAACCTGTTGCATGCATTACAACATATCAATTTAATATTAGTTTACACAAAGGAGGGGGGTCTTAAACCCATTAGATTTTAAATAGTCTTTTACCTTATTTGAGGCTTTAAAGCTGTTGATTATTTGATACTCCAGTTTGATAACATTGGATTTGGTTTCACCAAGTACTAAAAACAACGTCTATGTAAAGGAATATACATTCCCTGAGAACTATCGAAAGGATGTAACATTAACATACCCGCGTTCTGAAATACGTTGCCGGTCCAATAGATTCAGTCTATTGACCGGCAGTCTAATAGATCGCAGTCTATTGACCGGCAGTTCAAAATAGACGCAAATATTTAATTGGTAATAAAACAACAAAATCCCTTTGATTAGGTAATAAAGTAACTATATTGTCCACCCAAACACGTACATGTATTATGCACAAAAAAGCTTAATATTAATAATACACATCAGAAATTTAAACATACAACAAGCCCACCATGTACAGTCATAACAAGTCATACAAAATGTACATATATGTACATACAAACTCATTGTCATTCTCTCTGTCTTTCTGTCTGTCTGTCTGTCTGTTGTCTCTCTCTCCCTCATTCTCTCTCTCTCTCTCTACTAATCCCAAATTTTTGTCAAATGACCCTTGCACTTCTCTTTTTTCAACATTTGTTATCAATATGTTTTTGCAGCATTTGACAGTTCCTGGGGATTCCTCTGTAGCTGTACAAACTCCAACAACGGTGGTGCTGATTGGAGGGTGAAAACGGAAGTCGTTCTTCTATCAGTCTTAGTCGCCATGGTCTATAATAAGTCGAAATAGAAAAGATTGCTAAATAACTCGTTTATATACAATATACAGCACTTTTTGTATTATTCATGAAAGCGGAGGTATTTCATTTCAATTATAAAAAAGATAATATTAGTTATCATAAATTTCAATTCGTGTTCTCTGTGTACGAATTAAGCTGATTCATTTGTTGTAATTACAAAGACTACAAAATTAATGTACAAAGTGTACATGTATTTGATTGTGATAATCACTTTTGATAATTAACATTTCTTTCATTATATATCGTACATGCAGGTACATGTATATCAGTGGAGTCACGTTTATGTTTAAAAACTCATAAATACCGGTATATGGACATGCTTTATATATATTGCAAGTTCAATTTAAGCTTGAACATAAGTATATACAATGTATAATATAAGGATAGTCTAACTTTTATAATTAATTTTGTTATTAAGCTGGACTTAATTTCACATTATGCATTCTACATCTAGGTGCAGTCCCATAAGATTTTTTGTCATTATCAATGCATGTAAAATTCACCGGAATTATATAATTAATCTTCATAATAACATAATTATTCCATGTTTCTATAATATTTTTTGCTTTTTGCCGTGTAATATAGTTTGTTTATCGTGTTGTTGACCACAATTGATTATAATACTAGATAAATTGATGCAACATTAATTAGTTTTTTTATTTCACTACATGTTCTACACAGTTCTGGTAACAATCTTATCATTAGATTTTTTTAAATCCACGGTGGATCCAAGAATCTACATGTAGTAAAACGATAATAATATGGATATTCCGTGTATGTTTCATATCCTTGATAAGAAGGTTACATGCATATACATGTACAATGACTAAAAAGCGACGATACACAAATTCTTACTAAAAAAAATTTCAATACGAATATAAGCATTAAATGATGATGATTGAGTAACTGACACATCGCTTGTTAGTTTACTTGATAAGGTACAACAGTTGTATATTACATGCAAATAATGCTTAAATGCCCTCTCTCCAAATAATAGTAATGGAATAAGATAAGAGAATTTCTTATCGCTGATTAAAAATGAATACCGTTTACTTTGTGAATTCATCAGTGTGTAAGTAAGGTAAAGAATGAAATTCAATATACACATAACTGTACACAGGAAAAGTCCACTTTTGTTTGATGAAAATCGCATTTTTATATTTGATGATGTTTACTTAAAATATTTGAATTTCTTTACATTGCCCCTTGAAAACTCACACACAAACAGATTGTCATTATTGTCCACACATAAACCATACGGATCCTTTAGATCACAGTTATCAATGTAACGGAGAAACTGTCCATTATGATCCAGAATGTGGATACAATGGTTGTCACCGTCTGCTGTCAGGATACGACTCTGACTGTCTGTTGTGATACCATAGGGATTAAATGGTTTGTTCTTGGTAACTGAGGGATGACCGGTGTATTTCCATCTGAGTTTCCCGCTCTGATTAACCACTACTACTGCACCAGCCTCACAGTCAGCTACACAGATGTCATGGTTTCTGTTCTCTGTGATGTGTTTCATATAACTACTCCCCGAGTACAAAGGTTTACCTTCATCGTCAAACTGAATGGTTTGTTTCTCTGTAGATCCTGAGTAACGGACAACTTTGGATTGAGTTTCATCATCACTGTACATGGTAAGCAGGAGATCACCAGTAGAGGTGACACACAGATTACGAGGCACCCATCCCTTTAATCTGATTAACTCTTCTGTCTCGCTTCTCTTTACTTTATTCACTGTTCTTGTTTCTCTACCTGAGTAAATTAGATTCCCATCACTGTCTACAGTTATATCACCGGGCCAAACACCTGATTTTGTATGGATTGTGTGAAGTGTTGAACCTTTGATATTGAAGCATTTGATTTCATTGCTATTTCCACTCGTCCACATCATGTCTTCATTTACACAGGTAACATTACGTAGATGTTTATGCCCAGTCTGTATTTTGGTAATAAGCTCCGGTTTATCCAGTAGTTCTTCGACTGAAGTGT
Source organism: Magallana hongkongensis (assembly GCA_015776775.1). NCBI lineage: Eukaryota > Metazoa > Mollusca > Bivalvia > Ostreida > Ostreidae > Magallana > Magallana hongkongensis. Next base: position 27,242,288 of record CM027470.1, on the reverse strand, counting down.
TGGGTTGGTTTAGTGACAAGACATTTTCTTCTGTAACTGTAGATAATGGGGTGATCTGTCCAAACAAAGTATACAGCTTGTCACAGTCTATTGGTTTTGGAATGAATGTGGGCAGTGTAACCTTAACTTTGGGTGGAGGCTTGCTGAACTCTCTGATCTTAGAGTTGTATTCAATGGTAGAAGATACTTCAGTGGACTCCTCAATTTTCCTTAAGGCATGCAGTGTTTCCTTTATGAGAGACTGTATCTGTTCGATATCATTCAAATGTTTCTGTAAAAGTTCTTTGTGTTTTACTTTTATGTCGCTGATTTCAGTTTTCATTTTGTTGACAATGATGTCAATTTCTTTGTGCCATTGCTCTCCTTTTTTGGACATTGTTGTTGTAAGTTTATCATATCCTCCATCAAGGCTTGCAAGCTGATTTTCTAAGTCAGATGCAATTTCTTCATATGTAGGGGAAATATGATTTTCTAACTCTTTTGTATCTTTTTTAATATCATCTTTCTTAGTTTTGTAAACTTCTGTAACTTCTACGAAGTTATGTCCCTTGTGCTGTGTAGATGCCATGCAGGAAGAACAAACAAAGATATTGTTGCAATCCTTGCACTGGAATTCACAATTTCTGTGTGAGTGTGTTTCACATTTCGAATGAATAAGGGTTGATCTTCGTTTCTGGAAAGGAACTATTTTATGATTGTCATATTCATCTAATATATGATCTAATATACAGGGTTTACATAGGTTGACATGACAAAGGTCACAGTAGCTGTGTACTATGGCGGTCTCACAAAGGTCACATCGATGTACATCCTGGGCACTAGAACGGGGATCCATTGTTTTTCTATGAAAAAATAAATTAAAGACTTAAGATTGTACATTGATAAAGATAAAAAAAATTTCATATGTGTAGTCAGAGTGAATACTAGAATTTAATTTGGCTAGTAAAACGAATTTTGAATTTATTTTTTTTTGAATTCATCTACTACACCCCTTTCCTCACAGGAATCGGCGATTTTATCAATTTGTTTCTCATTTAGAACCATTTTGACAAGAGCTTGGACTTTAGGTAGTTGGTGTCAAACAGTAATGTGACGTAGGCCTGTCTATTTCATTGTGGGCTACTCAGCCATTGCTCTTTGAAATCAACAAGATTTGTCTGGCTTTTGAGCTAAGACTACGCAATCGGTGTATATTTCACTCGAAACCAGCATTATTTTTAACTTGTTTTGACGCAAGAAATTGATAGTAACGTGACGTCCTACTTAAAGTCCAAGGCCTTGTTAAACATGTTAAAATGGTTCTACTTTCAACAAATTGATAAAATCGCCGACTCCTGTGCTTTCCCCGTTAAGCTTCGGTTTTTTTTTCAGTCGTACATTGAAACAAATTATAGAACACTTTTCAACACAGCTGTCTCATTTTATACATGTAAATCATTAGATTATAATAAATCAAGTTGTCATAGATGCGTTTGATAAACTATAGTTTACTATTAATACTCTGTCCCAAGATATCCTGGATTTACATTTGGCTTAATTGCTTGATATTTATAAATACTTCAAGGTTCAAACGATGTTCATATAAAAGTATGAAAAATTTCCAAGATTTCTCAGTCGAAATGCCCCTGTTAGCTTATCAGGTTTCAATACAATGCTAAAAAATGTGATGTCTACGGAGATATTGTATTGCAGCAAGCCCGGATGATAACGTTGAAATTGCACGATGTATTCCGAGTGTATTGTGAATGAAACAAGAGGCCCATGGGCCACATCGCTCATCTGAGGAACATAGGTATGATGAAATCAGCTTAATGGAGTCATAATACAAACTATCTGGACAATGTACAATAATACATGTAGATCCTGTGTAAATAAAATCCATTTTCCCCTGGATATTCTAATGTTTATGACCATTAGTCCCTTTTCTAACAGGATGATTTTATAGTCATATCACATGTTGAGTATTGCAGTTCTCAAAAAGATCCTTACCAATTGCTTATATATTGGATATAAAGCTACATCAAACTCAGAACCTTCTTGTGAGGCCGAAGAATTGTCCAGGAGCCAAAGTCTTCACAATTATAAAGAATCATCTGGCTGATTAGTTTCTGAGAAGATTTTTAAAGATTTACTCTATATATATATATTCCTATGTAAAACTTTAACACCCGAACACCCCCAATGTGGCCCAACCCTACCCCCAGGGATCATGATTTTCACATCTTTGAATCTAAACTACCTGAGGATGCTTCAACACAAATTTCAGCTTTTCTGGCTGATTAGTTTCTGAGAAGAAGATTTTTAAGGATTTACTCTATGTATTCCTATGTAAAACTTTGACCCCCATTGTGGCATCACCCTACCCCCAGGGTTCATGATTTTTATAACCTTGAATTTACACTACCCGAGGATGCTTCCATACAAGTTTCAGCTTTCCTGGCATTATGGTTCTTGAGAAAAAGATTTTTTAAAAATTCTCAAATTTTTTCATTAATTTCAGAAAAGCTCACTTAAGCTTTCAGCTCAGGTGAGCTAAAAATGTAAGTATGTGTATTTTTATTAAGAATCGTCCAAATGTGCTGCATTAATATTTTGGGACAGACTATAAACATCACATTATTCAAAACGAAAGTAGCTATAAAATTTCTAATGTAGGAATTGGAATTGTTTTAATCCCTATGTGTTGGTTTAAATGGAATTATAGATAGATAACAAACCTTATCAGCAAGAATTTACACAATTGCTAACTGTCTGTATGCGTTCCCAATGCAAAACATGGATGATCCTGTTCTGGTAACCACCTGATCTGAAATAAAAAAAGAAAGAAAAGAAATCAGAGTTATTTCCCTTTCATCACTATCGCCCGTTGTCTGGCAATTTGTAGCCCCATGGGCGGATCAAAAGCGGGGGGGGGGGTGTACGGAGGTTAGACTACCCCCCCCCCCTTTTCTCTGGGCCAAATGATTTTTTAAATTTTGATTGTAGCGGTTATAATTATTGATCATTGGTCATTTACATGCAGTCATGTAGCTGTGATTGTTATGAAAGTAGCACAAACAGAAAATTGAATTTTCCGGGGATCAATTAAATGGAGGATTTTGTCCCCGGATAAAATGGAGGATTTTGTCTACCGATTGAGGGGGGAGGGGGCGAGGGTCTACCGGTTTTGTTTTTACATGTATTTATACAAAAGGTTTTGATGCATAAGAATTTTGCTGGGCATCCTGTCCCTATCCCGTAGATCCGCGCAAGAAAGTACTCATCCGGCGATTTATATATTAAAAGTAAAACACTTTTAATGTAGATGAAAAATGGTTTTGATAACTGAATATGGTTTCTGCCCTCTTTCTCTCTTTATTTCGTCTGCTTAAATTGTTTACAATTATATTGTTCATTTTTGTTCTCATGGGGTGTTTTGTATCTGTATCAATATTCGGACCACATTTTTGACAAACAGAGATCGGTGGCTGGTCTGGCAAATCAACAAAACACATGAAGTCAAATAAATCATGAATACTGATAAAAACTGATGAAGACACATGCACGTCATTTTAATTATATGTTGTCAGATAAATATATTGACTTAAGGATTGCATTTACTCAGGGTTTGAGATTTTAAAAAAATATTTTTACAAAGTTCAATATCTGAAGTCCAAAGTTGTTTTAAAAACACAAAATAACAACGTTATTAACAAATAACGATATTGATATCCACAATTTGTTTATTTGAGGAAGATATGTTCCGACAAAGGTAGATTAAAATTGAAACAGAGGAAATTCGGACTATTTTTTTCATTTTCTCTTAAAAGCTTTCTGTTGCAATGTATTTGCAAAAGTTAAGTTTCTATGTGTTTTTTCATATCATTTTACTTATTTTATTGTTGTATTTACTCGTCTATAAATTAATATCACTGGCTGGCACGCGATTTGAAAAATCTTTAAAACACATAAAAATCGATTCAAGATAAAATATCTCAAAATTTTTATCATTGACCTTATAAAATGTTAATGTCAACATTATGCAGACAATAAAAACAGTTTTAGGCAATCAATGGTTTGGAGCTCCTATTAGTCAATTTTTTGTAAAACTCGATTAAAAATTGGTACAATTTTGGAAATTGATAGAGGAAATTCGGACTAAATTAAACTTGACATTTGAGCTAAAAACGATTCATTCAAATATAAAATGAGTAAAGCAGTTCAAATTTTATCATTTCCAAACCTACAAATTGTTTTATTATTTTTAATAATAACAAAATAAAGTAAACCTTGAAAATGGTGGATAATTTTTTTCAAAAAACATTCAGAGGTCACTAGCAGAAAAAGTAGGCCATTGACCTAGTTATTTGAAAGTGAAAAATAGCATCACAAAAGTTGGGCTACAATGAACAGTAACTAAAGTAGTTATTCGTTCCTATTAGTGGATTTTTTTTTCGCTCCTGAGTAAACGTAATCCTTAATTCTCAGAAAATGTTGTCGATGTGCAAGAAAATAAACGTTAATGGTAGACAGACACATGTATCAATTTATTATAATAAATTGATATAAAATAAGACGACAGTCATAATTTATTTATTTTTTTACAGATCGAAGTGGGTTTGTGCAATCCGTCTCATAGACTTTTGGGTAATTCTTTTGCTTCCGTGAATTTGCAAGCGCCCCTGAAAAAAAATATGAAGTAAGTTTTACTTGATTGTACATTACACGACTGAAAATCAAATCAAACAAAAGGCCAGCATGAAATCGGTCAAATGTTTTATTTCAACACTCTAATTTTTTTTTACAATGATCTCTGAATGATTTCCAAGTGAACATTGCATCGATCTCTGCGGTGATTTCGCGGTCCATATCTACTTCGTCTGAAATGACAAAATTACATGTAACTAATGACAAGTATTCAATGTGTTTAAAGAATGTTATCATAGTAGCACTGATAAAGAATAACATCAATGTATATTAATGCTACATGTATTGATCTTTGTGTAGAATGAATGGTAAATATTTTCCGTCTTTTCTCAGTCACCTGAAACCTTCAAATACAACCATCTCAAAGATTGAGAATCCTATCATTTTGATATCTATCAATGAAATAAAAAACACAATATTTTAATAAATTAAGATAAAGTTAACTCGTGAAACGTGACAGATTCGTGACATAAAGTAATGATAAACAAAGCTTAAATTCCCATTATATATAATTTGTACGAAGAATTATGACTGAAATAACATTTCAGTTTTGATTAAACAGAAATACTTGTTCATTGTGCAAAAAAAAATTTAATGCATGCTAATATGTTTTACGGTGCGACCGTTGGGGCGAGCACAGCATGTGATCAAACAATGAATTATAATAAATTAATAAAATAAAATTAACGTGAAATTTGAATGCCAAAAAATAAAACATACCTATTTTTTAGTAATTTTTCATTATTCATAGTTTATAAGATTTGTTATAATTTATTTATTTATATGTAGAACAATAGTTTAATCTCAGATACAATGTTGTTAAATAATAAAGATTTTAATATATAAATATTCATTGCACTGCATCTCCTCTTTTAAAGTGATTGTGATTATGATTGATTGATTGATTTCCCCCCCTTTTTTTGCAGTAGACATTTTTTCTTAAACTTACATATAAAACTTGACTCATCATAGAGCTCCCCCCATGCTAAATTTAGAAAATCGACTTACCATGGATTTGCCCCTCCACTTAAAAAAATATAATTAATGTTTAATTTTATTTTTAGTTTACGCTTAAAAATATTTGCTTATCATGTTAAAAGAACATGGTGTTGTCCCCCCCCCCCCCCCCCCCCCCCCCCGCATGTAATAAATGGAAGTGAAAATAAAGAAACCATTGAACTGCTAAAGAGCTGAAGGATTAGAATTTTCATGATTTATTTTTCTTTTTGCTTGCAAAGATTTTTTGGATGAGGCTGCCATCCACCCACCCACCCCCTTTAAAAAAAGGCGCTGCTACGTATAACGTTACGTTTCAGGAAATTACCGTAATTATAGTGAATAAAATATTTGTGAGCATTCATCCAAATAAGTGCAATTTACAACTGTTTCCTGTATCTGAAGAAATGTCCTTATTCGTCAGCTGTTCTTTATCTTAGCCTTTGCAAGATTTTGAGAGGATTTTGGACATTTCAGCAGATTTACAATAACTTCAATTAGAGTAATTTCCCCTTATCAGTGCTTATTGTGACGTCAAAGCTGACGTTGGTTAAGTGTCGACTTACTCTTTAAAATTCCCTTGAGAAATAAAAGTATGCGAAGTATACTGTTTTATTTACTTAAAAAGCATGATGTTCTTAAAATTACACATCTTATAAGCTTTTCAAAGGTTTTACTTTGATTCTCGGGAGAACGTGATGTTGGAACGTGAGGTTGGAAACCATTGGTACTATGAATTGTGGGTCAAAATTTACTGACTCCGAAAAAATATATCGGATCAATGTGTAAACGTTTGTGACGTCACACGATTATTTTTGATTGAACGTGTACTGAGGTGAACTTTAGAGGTAACATTGACTGTATGTCGCTTACATCGTTATTGTTTTTACTGTCTAAATTTGTCTTGCTGATTCTCGTGAGAGTGTGAAGTGATAAAAATTGCCATGATTACAGGGAACTACTGGGACGATTAAAACGATGCATTACTGGTCCGATTTACTGACGCCAAAAAAATCCGTTGAATGAATGTGCAACTAGTCCGAATTTTCTATTCACACACGCCTTGCCGGTAGAGCTCGCTTCGCGCCGGCGCTGCGCGCCGGCGAGCTGCGCTCGCTATTAAAATAATTACACACAAAAAATCCACGTGGTTTTAATACTTTCTAATCTACATCTAGGCAAAGAATAGTTCGAGAACCATCAGGGACTGGAACAAAGAACAACGTCAAAGAAGCCAGTGTCATCGAGGGCTTCAAGAAACGAAGGTTATAGATCGGCGATCTTCTTCGAGTGTGTTCTACACCTGTAGCTCATCGAGTTCATCATGTGAGTATACATTATATATCTACTTAGTTCGCATATACTCGTTTGATGTGTATATGTTGCACATGTAAATGAAATAATTGTATAATTGCAGTATAGTATACGTACTGATATACAAATTCATAACATACAGTATTTTGTCCAAACACGTAAATGTATTATGCATAAAGAAGCTTAATATAAGCTATAAATATTACACATCAGACATTTAACCATACAACAAGCCCACCTTGTACAGTCATAACAAGTCATACAAAATGTACACATATGTACATACAAACTCATTGTCATTCTCTCTGTCTGTCTCTCTCTCTCTCTCTCTACTAATCCCAAATTTTTGTCAAATGACCTTTGCACTTCTCTTTTTTCAACATTTGTTATCAATCTGCTTTCGCAGCATTTGACAGTTCCTGGGTATTCCTCTGTAGCTGTACAACATCCAACAACGGTGGTGCTGATTGGAGGGTGAAAACGGAAGTCGTTCTTTTATCAGTCTTAGTCGCCATGGTTTATAATAATTCGAAATAGAAAAGATTGCTGAATAATTCGTTTATATATACAGCAATATATGTAACACGATAGAGAAGGTATTTCATTTCACTAACAAAAAAAAAATAATAAATTTCAATTTGTGTTATCTGTGTACGAAGCTGGTTGTTGTATATACAGGAAACTACAAAATTAATGTACAAAGTGTGCATGTATTTGATTGTAATAATCACTTTTGGTAATTAACATTTCTTTCTTTATATATCGTACATGCAGGTACATGTATATCAGTGGAGTCACGTTTATGTTTAAAAACTCATAAATACCGGTATATGGACATGCTTTATATATATTGCAAGTTCATTTCAAGCTTGAACATATATATATAAGTATATTCAATGTATAATATATAGATAGTTTAATTCTTATAATTATACCCGCACTTTCTAAAGAAAGTTCGGGTATATTGTTGTTACCCTGTTCCGTTCGTCCGTCCGTCCGTCCGTCTGTCTGTCTGTCCGTCCGTCCGTCCGTCTGTCACGTTTTACTTTCTCAAACTGCTCTTACATCTTATAAACCAGCAAACTGAACTCTTGGAGTTTGATTTGGGGTATCATGTTGTTTTGTAAAAAGGTTTCAAAAATTCTCTGTTAGTCCTGGGGGGTCAAATAATTGGTAAAAAATGACGTTTTTCCACAAAAAACCTTCTTCCTCGAACTCCTCCTACATTTTCAACAGTAGACAAATCATCTTTTGGAATATGTTTTAGGGTATCCTATAGGTGCGCAATAAGGTTTCGGAATTTTCAATTTTGTCCTGGGGGGCATTTAATGGCTGAAAAATGACGGTTTTTTTTTTTTTACAAAAAAACTGGTTTCAAAAACGTCACTTTTTTTTTGGCAGTAGCCAAATGATCTTCTAGAATATGATTGGGGGTGTCATATTGAGGCGTGATCAGGTTCCAGAATTATTTTTTTTATTAAGGGGATCAGTGGGCAACAAAAAATGACGTTTTTTGGCCAAAAAAATATGGTTCCCAGAACTCCTCTTACAACTTTTGGAGTAGCTACGTCATCTCTTGGGATATAATTGGGGCTGTCCTATAGATGTGCAATAAGGTTTTAAAAATTAAAATTTCATCCAGGGAGTCAAATAGTAGCAGAAAATTGACGTTTATTACTAAAAAACAAAACATTGATCCAAGAGCTCCTCTTATGATTTAATGGATAGACAATCATATGTTGGGATATGATAGGGACTGTTATATAGATGATATAATAACATAATATTCCATGTTTCTGTAATATGATTTTTGCTTTTTACCGTGTAATATTGTTTGTTTATCGTGTTGTTGACCACAATTGATTATAATAGATAAATTGATGCAACATTAATTAGTTTTTTATTTCACTACATGTTCTACACAGTTCTGGTAACAATCTTATCATTAGATTCTTTTAAATCCCCGGTGGATCCAAGAATCTACATGTAGTAAAACGATAATAATATGGATATTCCGTGTATGTTTCATATCCTTGACAAGAAGGTTACATGCATATGCATGCATATAGAACCATTTTAACAAGGCCTTGGACTTTCAGTAGGACGTAGCTATCTATTTTTTGCGTCAAGGCAAGTTAAAAATGACGCGGTTTCAAGCGAAATATGCACCGATTGCGTAGTCTTAGCTCAAAAGCCAAACAAATCTTGTGGATTTCAGAGAGCCTAGGCTGCGTGTCTGACAATGAAATAGACGGGCCTACGTCACATTGCTGTTTAACACAACTACACTGTACTCAAAATCCAAGCTCTTGTTAAAATGGTTCTACAATAAAAAAAAAAATGACGATACACAAAAATCTTACCAAAGAAATTTCAATATCAATATAAGCATTGAATGATACAAATATGCTAGTTAAATTGTATAGGACTGAGCAACATGTCTATAAAATCTACTTCTGTCCTGATAATTGAGTAACTGACACACCGCTTGTTAGTTTACTTGATAAGGTACAATAGCTGTATGTAACATGCAAACAATGCTTAAATGCCCTCTCTCCAAATAATAGTAATGGGATAAGATTAAGAGAATTTCTTATTGCTGATTAAAAACGAATACACTTTGTGAATTCATCAGTGTATAACTAGGGTAAAGAATGAAATTCAATATACACAGGAAAAGTCCACTTTTGTTCGATGAAAATCACATTTTTATATTTGATGATGTCTACTTAAAATATTTGAATTTCTTTATATTGCCCCTAAAAAGCTCACACACAAACAGATTGTCATTATTGTCCACACATAAACCACGAGGATATTCTAGATCACAATTATCAATGTAAAGGAGAAACTGTCCATTCTGATCCAGAATGTGGATACAATGATTGTCAATGTCTGCTGTCAGTACATGACTCTGACTGTCTGTAGTGATACCACAGGGTTTAAATTGTTTGTTTTTGGTACCTGAGGGATGACCGGTATATTTCCATCTGATCATGAGTTTCCCATCCTGATTAAACACCACTATTGCACCAGCCCCACAGTCAGCTACACAGATGTCATGGTTTCTGTTCTCAGTTATGTATTTATTATAATTATTCCTCAAGTACAATGGTTTACCTTCATCGTCAAATTGAATGGTTTGTTTCTCTGTAGATCCTGAGTAACGGACAACTTTGGATTGAGTTAGATCTTCACTGTACATGGTAACCAGGAGATCACCAGTAGAGGTAACACATAGGTTAAAGGGACTCCATCCCTGTAATCTGATTAACTCTTCTGTCCGGCCACTCTTTACTTTATACACTGTTCTTGTTTCTCTACCTGAGTACAGTAGATTCCCATCACTGTCTACAGCTGTATCACCGGGACAAACACCTGATTTTGTAAGGATTGTGTGAAGTGTTGTACCTTTGATATTGAAGCATTTGATATCAGGACTCGTTCCACTTGTCCATATCATGTCTTCATTTACACGGGTAACATTACGTAGATATTTATGTCCAGTCTGTATTGTGGCAACAAGCTCCGGTTCATCCAGTAGTTCTTTGACTGAAGTGTTGGGTTGGTTTAGTGACAAGACATTTTCTTCTGTAACTGTAGATAATGGGGTGATCTGTCCAAACAAAGTATACAGCTTGTCACGGTCTATTGGTTTTGGAATGAATGTGGGCAGTGATACCTTAACTTTGGGTGGAGGCTAGCTTGCTGAACTCTCTGATCTTAGAGCTGTATTCAATGGTAGAAGATACTTCAGTGGACTCCTCAATCTTCCTTAAGGCGCGCAGTGTTTCCTTTATGAGGGACTGTATCTGTTTGATTTCATCCAAATGTTTCCGTAAAAGTTCTTTGTGTTTTACTTTTATGACGCTGATTTCCGTTTTCATTTTGTTGACAATGATGTCAATTTCTCTGTGCCATTGCTCTCCTTGTTTCGACATTGTTGTTGTAAGTTTATCATATCCTCCATCAAGGCTTGCAAGCTGATTTTCTAAGTCGAATGCAATTTCTTCATATGTAGGGGAAATATGATTTTCTAACTCTTTTGTATCTTTTTTAATATCATCTTTCTTAGCTTTGTAAACTTCTGTAACTTCTACGAAGTTATGTCCCTTGTGCTGTTTAGATGCCATGCAGGAAGAACAAACAAACATATTGTTGCAATCCTTGCACTGGAATTCACAATTTCTTTGTGGATGTGTTTCACATTTCGAATGAATAAGGGTTGATCTTCGTTTTTGGAAAGGAACTATTTTATGTTTGTCATATTCATCTAATATATGATCTAATATACAGGGTTTACATAGGTTGACATGACAAAAGTCGCAGTAGCTGTGTACTATGGCGGTCTCACAAAGTTCACATCGGTGAACATCCTGGGCACTAGAATGGGTATCCATTGTTGTTCTATGAAAAAATAAATTAAAGACTTAAGATTGTACATTGATAAAGATAAAAAATTTGATATGTGTAGTAAGAGTGACGACTAGAAATTAATTTGGCTAGTAAAACGAATTTTTGAATTTTTTTTTTTTGAATTCATCTACTACACCCCTTTCCTCACAGGAATCAGCGATTTTATCAATTTGTTTTTCATTTGGAACCAATTTGACAATGGCTTGGACTTAAGGTAGTTGGTGTCAAACAGCAATGTGACGTAGGCCTGTCTATTTCATTGTGGGCTACTCAGCCATTGCTCTTTGAAATCAACAAGATTTGTCTGGCTTTTGAGCTAAGACAACGCAATCGGTGTATATTTCACTCGAAACCAGCATCATTATAACTTGTTTTGACGCAAGAAATTGATAGTAACGTGACGTCCTACTTAAAGTCCAAGGCCTTGTTAAACATGTTAAAATGGTTCAACTTACAACAAATCAATAAAATCGCTGACTCCTGTGCTTTCCCTTTAAGTTTCGGTTTTTTTTTCAGTCGAACATTGAAACAAATTATAGAACACTTTTCAACACAGCTGCCTCATTCTATAGATCATTAGATTATAATAAATCAAGTTGTCATAGATGCGTTTGAAAAACTATAGTTTACTATACCCTGTCCCAAGATATCCTGGATTTACATTTGGCTTAATTGCTTGATATTTATAAATACCTCAAGGTTCAAACGATGTTCACATAAAAGTATGAAAAATTTCCAAGATTTCTCAGTCGAAACGCCCCTGTTACAGTACCTGCAACGTTATTTTTTACAATCCTATCCTATCATATCGTGTATCAATCCTATCGTATCGTGCGTGTATACTGTTCTATCGTGCGTTAATCCTATCCTTTCGTGCGTGTATACTGTTCTATCGTGCGTTAATGCTATCATATCGTGCGTTAATCCTATCAGGTTAACCGTTTAATTTCAACAATTCTTCCGTTTATCCTATCGTGTTAATCGTTTCGTGCCTTTTCATAAGCAAGTAAATTTATTACTAAGTTGCAACTCGTTCGGTGCGCCGTATATGAATATTTATCGAACAAGAATTGTAAAATCCTATCCAACATTCCGTCAGGATAATAATCTTTAAATTTTTTAGATCAAAATTAACCAATATTATATGTAAATCATATTTGTTAACATTGAAAATGAAAAACGAAATTGTTAGGAACAAGGTAACATATTTACCTGTATATCGAATATATTAAATCGTACACAGAGTGTATACCTGCGTAAACATTAACTTTCATGCAATATAATTTTGTTGCATCATATTTTACAGAAACAAAACTATTTATGATATAATTTATATTTAATTAAAAGCCGAGTTGTATTTTGAACCCGTTATTTTCCGTGTGATATTTGATTTAAGGCTGAAATGTTATCGGCAATCAGCTAGGGTGTGTGGTAATGAAAACAATGTTAACAAATCGTACGCGGAATGTGTATCTGCGTAAATATATATTTAACTTGTCTGTAATAATTCGTTTTTAATGCATCATTTTCTTATGCAGAAAGAAATGTACTTATGATAGATTTCATATTTACTTTATACAAGAGTTGGATTTATATAATTAAACCCGCTATTTTCCGAGTGATTTAATCTCGGGCTGAAATATTTGCGGCGATAGGCTAGGGTGTTCGGTAATGAAAACAATTTTAACATTACAGAAAATTTATTGATCATTAAAGTTCATAATTTTAGGTGGAACAAAATTAACTGGTCATTCTTATACATTCTATAAATGATGCAGCGATGATTAACAACTCGGCAATTGTTACTAAAAAGAAATTCCACGTAAATCTTAATTTATACGTGTTCTCTCTCAAATTCTGCCATTATCAGTTTGTTCGCAAATATCGTTTAAAGCGATCATACGTTTATCATGAACATCGTTTATCCTTTCCTATCGTGTATCAATCCTATCATATCGTGCGTGTATACTGTTCTATCGTGCGTTAATCCTATCCTGTCGTGCGTGTATACTGTTCTATCGTGCGTTAATGCTATCCTATCGTGCGTGAATCCTATCCTATCGTTTATCTTGTAAAAAATAACGTTGCGGGTACTGTAGCTTATCAGGTTTCAACACAATGCTAAAAAATGTGATGTCTACGTAGATTTTGTATTGCAGCAAGCTCGGATGATAACGTTGAAATTGCGCGATGTATTCCGAGTGTATTCCGAAAAAAACAAGAGGCCCATGGGCCACATCGCTCACCTGAGGAACAATAGGTATGATAAAATCAGCTTAATGGAGTCATAATGCAAACTATCTGGACAATGTACAATAATACATGTAGATCCTGTGAAAATAAAATCCATTTCCCCCTGGATATTCTTATGTTTATAATCATTAGTCCCTTTTCTAACAGGATGATTTTATAGTCATATCACATGTTGAGTATTGCAGTTCTCAAAAAAATCCTTAACAATTGTTTATATATGGGATATAAAGCTACATCAAACTCTGAACCTTCTTGTGAGGCCGAATAATTGTCCTGGAGCCAAAGTCTTCACAATTATAAAGAATCATCTGGCTGATTAGTTTCTGAGAAGAAGATTTTTAAAGATTTACTCTATATATATATATATATATATATATATATATATATATATATATATATATATATATATATATATATATTCCTATGTAAAGCTTTAACACCCCAACACCTCAAATGTGGCCCCACCCTACCACCAGGGATCATGATTTTCACAACTTTGAATCTAAACTACCTGAGGATGCTTCAACACAAGTTTCAGCTTTCCTAGCTGATTAGTTTCTGAGAAGAAGATTTTTAAAGATTTACTCGATATATTCCTATGTAAAACTTTAACCCCCATTGTGGCATCACCCTACTCCCGGGGGTCATGATTTTTACAACCTTGAATCTTCACTACCTGAAGATGCTTCCACACAAGTCTCAGCTTTCCTGGCTTTATGGTTCTTGAGAAGAAGATTTTTAAAAATTTCTCAAATTTTTTCATTAATTTCTAATTATCACCTCTTGAAAAAGGGTGTGGCCCTTATTTTCAAGGAGAGATAATTAGAAATTAGAATCCCCTTGCCTAAGGATGATTTGTGTCAAGTTTGGTTGAAATTGGCCCAGTAGTTCTTGAGAAGGTGTTGAAAATGTGAAAAGTTTACGGATAGACGGACAAAGACGGACGACAGGCAAAATGTGATCAGAAAAGCTCACTTGAGCTTTCAGCTCAGGTGAGCTAAAAAGATGTAAACATTTCCTATTATAAATCTACGAAAGCCGAGAAGGATCATTCGAGATTCGAGATTCGAAATACGAGATTCGAAATACGAGATTCGAGATTCGAAATTCGAGATTCAATATCTAAATTAACCAATCAAATCATGGATCTGAAACCTGTATCCTAGCAACATCAAACTGTTCTAAATAAAGATCATTCGTACATGCTCTTTCCTACAAATAAATGTCTTAATAGCTCTAATATAGTGGTTATAAAATGGTTAAATTAACATTGATGAATCAACCCCACACAGTATAAACAATTAAATTAGAAATAACACTGTTGGCTTTGCGAATCTAAGTGGCTTTGTTTGCCCTGTATGTATTTCCCCCCGAACAATTTTAACCCGAAGTGTATTCGCCCCAACTGTGTAAAAATCGGCTCGCGAAGAAAGATCTGTTTAATCTAAATGTTTTAGCTATGAAACGAAACTCAAAAATATAATCGACATGTCAAAATATAGGTTATGATAAAGTTTTAAACCATAGAAGATATGATGATTTACAACCTCAAACACAAATATCCAGATAAGAATAGTGTATTGTAGGGTATGGCAATGCCATTGTCGATATGAGAGAGAGAGAGAGAGAGAGACAGACAGACAGACAGACACAGAGAGAGTTTTGTAGTGTCAAATTCAATTTGATTTAGAATTTGAAATTGATTTGATTTGTTACAAGCATATATAGACAATAATTAAGCCTCTAAAACGAGAAAAGAGAGGAGGTAGCTAGGGTAGGGCAGACCAACTAGCAAGCTTTAATTTTAACGGTGTTAGCGCACCTGTGATTTACATCGTCTCTCTCTCTCTCTCTCTCTCTCTCTCTCTCTCTCTCTCTCTCTCTCTCTCTCTCATCACCTAGCATTTCCTTTTCCGTGAGGGGGCTTGGGGTATTTGTGATGTCTTACATTAGCTAGCAAAAGTGATAAAAAAACATGAAATTTTCTTTAAATTGTGTGCGGATGTTGTACGCCAATAATCTGTTTTCAGTATATACATTTCAAGAGAGGGGGGGGGCGGCTATATACATGTAGTCCTAATTAATTTGTCAGTTATTCTGTCCCCACTTTGTTTTCTCTTCGTTTTCCAGGATTTTTTTATTTGGCTCGGCAAATTAATGTAAAACTTTCTGTGTAGCTCCATAACGATGCACTGTAGATAAATTATGAGTAGTTTTACTTTTGATAAACAGGTACATATCCGTACTTGATTTTTAATTTGACTCGGATTTAATATTACAATAATTATAGGGTAGGAAAAAATAGACGGGACTTTTTTGCGCATATCCTACTGTACCATTCATTCAACACAGGTATTAGCACTCATCGAGTTCGACTTGTTTTCCTTTTCTTTCATCCACTGGATTTAAAGCTATTAATTTTTGAAAATATTTTGAATTTATGGCCTGATTATATATAAATAAGAGCTGCGCTGGTGCATATATTTACCCAAACGGACCAAAATATAACCAAATGAATCTAAAAGTTTTGACAAAATTAGTTTTAAACGTACGACTCTTTTTTTCAATTCTAATCGGGTATGTCCTTTAGAAAAATCTTGAACCACACACATTTTAGCAAATAAAACGACAATTGTTTCATTTTTTATGGGGAGGGAGGTGGTGCCGGTAAAGGACATGTATTGTTTGTGGTAGTTGTGCTTTACTCTCATTTGTTATAATAGGTAATACTACATATTGATATAAAATGAAAGTTTCCAATTACACTGTACATAGCTTCTATCACGCATTTTGACCCGTGCGATAGTTTAAAACAATTTTCAAAGCATTTAATGTAATTCAACCGATCATTTTTGAAATTTAGTTTTCTGGATTCCAGCCTGATACGTCCGCCTTCTTGTATATTAGAATTACATGTACGTTGACCATATGTACACATTAACTTAATCGGCTATGTTATGGGACGATAACATTTTTTATCAATGTTTTTGCAGGATATGTAACAAATAACAGCCTATTTGTGGATTTTTGCACTGATTATTTGAGATAATTTGCCGCCATCTTTTATGCATTCCACACACCACTCACAGTTTCTTTCTTTGGTGTTCTGTGTGTGTGGCGACACATTGGTAAATTTGCACCACTCACCCCTTGTAGCTTCATCCTGATTACATTTTATCTGGCTAAGTGTAATGTAGTAGTATATTAAATACACACATCTTTGTTTGCAGTGCTTATTTACATCTTTAGAGATTTACTTACAAAAAAAGTAAACATTTGTATGACTTATATGTAATTATTGTCAATTTTGGTGCGGTGGGGGTAGGGGGTCGGAAACTACAGAGAAACTTAACTTGGCTGTGAAACATATGCTTTTATTCTTTCTTGTTGATATATCAATGAATGAATTATAACAAAATATATGTACAACAATTAATTTTGAAATATTCATGCACAATCAAATAAAGGGTTTTACTGTTCTCTGCACAAGAAATCGGCAATGTGAACAAATTGGCACCCTATCATCCCTACCTTTAATTGTAGAGAGTAGGTATCCTTCTATATTGAAAACAATTCCAAAAGTAAGACTCATAATAAGTTGTTTACTTAGGAAAAGGAAAAAAAATTGTATTTTTTAATAATTCCGTATGATGTGATAATATCTCAATGATTTGTTTATAATCATAGTACTAGTGTATCACTGTATGCATACATAAAAACGATAAGTAATGCTTATATTTATTAGTGAAACAGGACAGATTATTTATATTTAGATTATTTAGATACATGTACTAATCTTCATGCTTTCATTCTAGAAAGGAGGGGGTCAGGGGATCTGGACCCCCTCCTCGGGAAAATTGGAGCTTATTAAATTTACATAGTAAAAATTTTTTAAATTGGCCTAGGACCCCCTACAGAAAAAAATAGTTACGCTTATGAAGTTCTCTACCATAACCGCATTTTTACACAAAAGGGGTGAATAAACCCGGGTTTTAAACTATTACTGATGGTGAAATACCTTAGGGTTCAAAAGCATCAGGTGGAAATGCACCAGGGCAAACAAAATCACTTAGATCCGCGAAGCACACTGCATTATTACTAGTCTACTTAGATATTCTGTGTAAAAGTAAATACAAATAATTATTTAGTTAAGTAGGGAGAAGTGAATATAGCATTTATTTGTATATAAGAGCATGTACGTATGATTTTTATTTAGAACAGTTTGATGTCGCTAGGATACATATTTTCAGATCCTTGATTTGATTGGTTAATTTAGATATTGAATCTCGAATTTCGAATTTCGAATCTCGTATTTCGAATCTCGTATTTCGAATCTCGAATCTCGAATGATCCTTCTCGGCTTTCGTATAAATCTCCGTTAGGAATCCGTTCCTGTGAATTTTACCGAGTAAAAGATGATAATGTGTCAATGAAATTATCTTGGAAAATATCCCTTTCAACTATTTCAATGGCACTTCTTTCACAGGTATGTGTATTTTTTTTATAAAAAAAAATCGTCCAAATGTGCTGCATTAATATTTTGGGACAGACTATAAACATCACATTATTCAAAACGAAAGTAGCTATAAAATTTCTAATGTAGGAATTGGAATTGTTTTAATCCCCATAGCTAGCAACTTATGTGTTGGTTTAAATGCAATTATAGATAGATAACAAACCTTATTAGCAAGAATTCACACAATTTATAACTGTCTGTATGCGTTCCTAATGCAAAACATGGCTGATCCTGTTCTGGTGTCCACCTGATCTGAGATAAAAAAAAAAAGAAAAAAAAAAGACAAGAACTCAGAGTTAATTCCCTTCCATCACTATCGCCCGTTGTCTGGCAATTTGTAGTCCCATGGGCGGATCAAAAGGGAGGGGGGTGTACGGGAGTTACACCATCCCCCCCCCTTTCTCTGGACCAAATGATTTTTTAAATTTTGATTATTCCGGTTATAATTAATGATCTGGTCATATACATGCAGTCATGTAGCTGTGATTGTGATGAAAGTAGCACAAACAGAAAATTGAATTTTCCGGGGATCAAATGGAGGATTTTGTCCCCGGATAAAATGGAGGATTTTGTCTACCGATGGAAGGGGGGGGGAGGGGGGGGGGGCGAAGGTCTACCGGTATTGTTTTGTATTTATACCATAGGGTTTGATGCATAAGGATTTTGCTGGGCGTCCTGTCCCTATCCCGTAGATCTGCGCATGAAAGTACTCATCCAGCGATTTATATATTATAACTAAAACACTTTTAATGTAGATAAAAAATAGTTTTGATAACTGAATATTGTTTCTGCCCTCTTTCTCTCTTTATTTCGTCTACTTAAATTGTTTACAATTATATTGTTCATTTTTGTTCTTATGGGGTGTTTTTGTATCTGTATCAATATTCGGATCACATTTTTGACAAATCGAGATCAGTGGCTGATCTGGCTAGTCAACAAAACACGTGAAGTCAAATAAATCATGAATACTGATAAAAACTGATGAAGACACATGTACGTCATATATAAATTATATGTTGTCATATAAATATATTGACTTAATTCTCAGAAAATGTTGTCGATGTACCAGAAAATAAACGTTAATGGTAGACAGACACATATATTTAATATGATAAATTGATATTGAATAAGACGACAGTCATAATAAATTGTTTTTACAGATCGAAGTGGGTTTGTGCAACCCGTCCCATATAGACTTTTGGTTTCGTTAATTGGCAAGCGCCCCTGAAAAAAACATTAAGTAAGCTGTACTTGATTGTACATCACACTACTTAAAATCAAATCAAACAAAAGGTCATCATGAGATCGGTCAAATGTTTTATTTCAACATTCTAATTTTTTTTTACAATGATCTCTGAATGATTTCCAAGTGAACATTGCATCGATCTCTGCGGAGATTTCACTGTCCATATCTACTACGTCTGTAATGACAAAATTACATGTAACTAATGACACAAGTATTCAATGTGTTTAAAGAATTGTATCATAGTAGCACTGATAAATTAAAGAATAACATCAATGTATATGTAAATGTATTGATCTTTGTGTAGATGAATGGTAAATATTTACCGTCTTTTCTCAGTCACTTGAAACCTTCAGATACAACCATTACAAAGATTGAGAATCCTATCATTTTGATATCTAACAATGGAATAAAAAACACAATATTTTAATGAATAAAAATAAAATTAACTCGTGAAACGTGACGAATCGTGACATAGAGTAATGATAAACAAAGCTCGAATTCACCTTACTGTGGTTCCATCAATATTCGGTTATTCGTTGAATACCGATTTTCGTGGATTTCGTCATTAAGTTGATTTCTATTAACATTTCGTATTGATAGGGTCATTGGCCACGAATTTACGTATCCTTGAAACTGTGATTCTCACTTTATCCACGAAAATTGATACCTTTGAATATTAATGAAACCACAGTATATATTACTTGTACGAAGAATTATGACTGACATGACATTTCAATTTTGATTCAACGGAAATACTTGTGTATTGTGCAAAAAAAATATACATTTATAATATGCTATTAAAAAAATTACACACAAAAAATCCAAGTGGTTTTAATACCTTCTAATCTACATCTAGTCAAAGAATAGTTTGAGAACTATCAGGGACTGGACAGTCTGCCAGATCACGTCAAAGAAGCCAGTACCATCGAGGGCTTCAAGAAACAGCTAATTAACACCATGGCTGCCTCCTACAACCCTTAGAAATCTGCAAAAGTTTAGTTTTTAAACCAGTTTTCCACTTGTTAATATTTTAGCTGACACATGTTTGACGCGCTTCTTACGATCTATACCGAGTCAGCACAGAATAGGAACTTAGATGATTTTTTTTTTCGACCGGGAGCTACAAACCTGCAGATATGCCGGAATATGGCCCGAGAAGCTGCGATTGAGTTACTTGTATATACTATATATCTGTATATGTTATTATATTGTCAGTGCCAGACAATGCTGAAATTACGTGTATTAATATAATAACAAATGTGTATGAGTATGTGTATAAACACAGATTTAATTATTCTTGATTTAATTTGTTTGCCAGATTGATTTAATTATTCTTAATTAAATCAATTATTACTCCTGACAAAGATGAATTATTTGGATGAAAAGTTATGATCATTATACATGCCGAGGATTCGGAGATACGAGACAACCCCCAGATGACTTACAATAAAATGAATTGTTGGAGGTGCTATGTACGTAGAAATTGTATCGGCGTTTGAACATGATTCTCTCAAAACCTGCGTTCTCTTGTATGTACATATAATGATATACACAAATTACATAATAAACACGTTCATGTACCATAAATTGATAAAAATAAAAAGCTTATAAACTGTTAATATTATACAGCAGAAAACTTAAACATGCAAATGAATATTTATACCACGTACTGTACAGCCATTACATGTACGTACAAATTAATTGACATCCACATGTCTCATTGTTTATACTTGGTTCACAATCCTTGCTATAATAAACAACAATTTGTTTAAGTTATCAATAATAATAAAATTTGATATGTATATTATTATTATTATTATTAGCATGATATATATATATATATATATTAATTGACTGCATGTCCATGCAAGACACTTATCAAGTCAAATCTTTTGATACGTCCACCCAGTGAAGCAATCGTGGATTGGCGGATCCATGTAGCTGCATGAGCTTGTGATGAAAGTAACACAAACAGAAAATTGAATTCTTTTATAAAGCTATGTAGACAATGTATAATTATAAGATGATACGTCCAGAAGTATCCAGACCCAGACACTTTTTTCCGGAGATCATATGGGGAAGTTTGTTTACTGGTTGGGGGCGGGGTTTTCAAAGGCCTACTTTCGGTATTTCACGATGGGAATTTGAAAAATAAAAATGTCACCGGAGGTCTTGGCCTTCGCACCCTATCCCTAAGATCCGAGCATAAAAGTACGGATCCGGTGTTTTATATACATTGTACTATAGAAAAGATATACTTACACTCAAGCTCAAAACGATAAAATTAATGTGATTTTCTTATCACTGTTAACCGAATCGTGTTTCTTCTCTCTTTCGATCTTATTTTATATTTTGTAGATTTTTTTTTATTTCTTTTTTTTTTTTGGGGGGGGGGGAGGGTATCTGTATCAGACATCATTGATGAAGATACACCATTAATTATATGCTGTACATGTCAGATTAATTGTTTTACAATAAATTCTCAGAAGAAGATGAGTGGATAAGGCGTGTAAAATGCTAATACACCGATGCATGGATAAGATGCTGAAAAATTAGAATATCAATAAATCTGATATTTTAGAAAACAATATTCAAAACAATAAATATTGAACATATCAACGATTTTTAACCTTTAAATATGTTCAGTACTTGGAATATATTGACTTTAAACGGGCTAATACGTATCAAAACCTCCGAATAGTGACATATTTTTAGAACTTTAATGCATCTTCTTTGATAGAGTGGGTTTAGCTGTGCAAAGTGTAAATAAGGACAAACCGAAAACAAACTGATTTCAATAATAAAAAAAAAACGTGGAGGGATGACCCACCATACATTAAAAAGATAATTTTGTATTTCAACAGTTAAGCGTTTTGAAAAAAATAATATAAGTCCTGTAAATTCGTGGCCAAAGTCACACATAGTATTTACACAGTGTACTATGTGGTGTTTTAAATGGCTCAGTGTACATGGTTAAATTAGAGCACCAAGCATTACTATATAGGTAACGTTTTAGAATTAGGGTTTTTATGTTGTGTGTTCGATACTACCAATATTAAGGCTTATCATTATTGTAAAAAAAAACAATTGTGCTTTTGCAAAGTTGTATTATAATATATTTGAATGCATGGATTGCATTTCACGTCTAAACCGAATGTGCATTTCGCTATCTAACCCTCCCCCCCCCCCCCCTATCTTCTTCTGTTGTCAATTTGCCTAAATAAAAAAAACCCTCCTTTATTAGCAAATGTCTGTTTGGTTGGAAATAAACGTTACCTGTTATTGGTTAGACAAATACCTTAAATTATTATGTTAAGTGTTATTGATGAAGAAGACACTCATTATTTTTCGATCGAGGTAATTGAGTTGGAGGTGGGTGGGTGGGATAGTGCTGTTAACATTTGAAAATGGACATGTATTCGTTAGGGAAAAAAAAGATACTCGTTTTTGTTAATTTGCAAACGTCCCAGTAAAGATACTAAACAATTTGTACTTGACACATCACATCACATCACACATGATACATCACACAAGTTACAATCAAACAAAAGGCCAGAATGGGATCGGTCAAATGTTTTATTTCAACATTTTTACAAAGATCTCTGAATGCTTTCTAGCATTGCATCAATCTGTTCGGATATCTCACGCTCCATATCCGCTTCATCTGAAATGATATGATATAACAAAATGCATTACTCATTGCTTTTCAAAAATTTTACCTTAGTAGCATTGATAAAAAAATAAATATCATATTTACCTATAAATGTATGTATTTTAATGCTATTGATGTTCGTGTAAATAAATGGTAAATATTTACCGTCTTTTCTCAGCCACTTGAATCCTTCAAAAACGGCCATAACGAAGATCGTGAATCCCATCATTTGGTATCTATCAATGAAAAGGGAAACAATTGGATACGTCATTGAATTAAAACATATCAGCCCGTGAAACGTGACAAGAATCGCGTGAATCGAGACATTAAACAAAGGATAAGAAGAATGAGAACAAGAAGTTAGAATAATTCATTTTTGAAATTAATTTTCAGATATTCAGAATTATATCTACTTACAGAATTCTTGACTTCTCGGTAAACTTCGTAATGTAGCAATGAATAGTACAATGTTCCTCTTAAGGAATAATCGAAAACTGAAATTTTCCGAAGAATATTCCTGGGAGGCAAGCAACACCTTTACTCAGAAACAGCTGAGAAGATATTATGACGTATGAATCGTGACATCACAATTACGTCTGAATCATGTAGATGCTTTATTTTCGAGAAGATATTATGACGTTGCATGATTTGTGACATCACAGTTGGTTCAGGTGTCACTAGTCATCTTCATCGCATTCTGATGATTCCGGTATTTTATTCACCCAAAAACGTTGGACGAAAAGACTTGTAGAAATGCGTTTTGAATAAAAATTACTTGACAGCCACTGCACTGATAAGGAATATCAAATGAATGACGAAACGAAACAGATCTGCCACATCTGTCACATACTCTCTCTCTCTCTCTCTCTCTCTCTCTCTCTCTCTCTCTCTCTCTCTCTCTCTCTCTCTCTCTCTCTCTCTCTCTCTCAAAATTCTTTCGCGGCTATGTTAAGGCTGCCCCATTAATTTCACAGCGATATGTAGAAAGTCACTTGTCTATACTTCATAAGATATGACGTCATAGTTAACTTTGACGTCACGATCTGCATTCCTTTCGATCGTTCTTAGGGAATGAATCGTAACGTAATAAGTGATATTTGTGCATAATAAAACCGCTTCGTTCCTTTACATAGACACTGATGTAAATACCAGTGATACTAAATTTAATATCACCGATATGGAGTATATAAAAATCAACAGTTTTAAAGCTTCGTAATAGGTAAATAACTATTCATAAACTAATGGTTTTGAGACTCCCCCTGCTACGTGTAATCTAATGAATGGTGATATGTATATGCATATAAAAAACGGCTTGGCACAAGTGAAAGATAAAAACATTCTAAGTATATTTTACGTGAAATCGGGAGAGAAAATAAGTACCCGTGAATCTTGCTGGGGGAAATCTACCGATTGACCCAATTTTGTGTAAATCGAGCCTAAAATGTAAAAATGTGCCTCCTTTCGATGGCGGTGCGAAATGTTTTGACAATATTTTAAATAAACGAAATATTTATATGAACCCCCAGCAAGAACTGCAAAAAACATTACTTATCGAAGGATTTTTCATAAAAATATTTTTGATTTAATGTCATTATTCACTTGCCGATGCGATTTTTATAGGTTATTTACCCTGTTAGAATACACCTGTCACGTGCTTAAGAAAAATATATGACGTCACAAAATACATCAAATATAGTGTTGGATGTCACTGTTAATTTATGTAATAAAGTTTAAAGAAACTCGCTCGGTGAAAGTATTTTTCGATAATTAAAATAGTATCATTTTTCGATATATATTTAGCTTCGGACAGCCTTAACATAGCCGCGTTGATGTTAGTTGATTATTGTCAAAATATCACTTAGATGCAAGGTATGTGTAATTTTTGCTGCGCTCGCCAGAAAACTTATCAAATTTAGAAATGACTTGGCATAAAAAATACTGTTATACTTTTTGGCATTTTTGTAGAGGTTAAACAACCAAACACAAAACTTCAGATTATCTGTAGATGGTTAAAACGAAATTGACAAGGTGCAATTTATAAACAGAAGTATTCCATGAATGCCCTAGAATGTGGAGTCGAGCATGCGTATTCCAGTAAAAAGGACTAATGTACATGTAGTAGCTATTATAGCGCTCGAGAACGCTAGCAAACACTTTTTCATCAATGCGCGTAGCGACGTTTTCCGGTCAAATTTTCCTTTGATACGTCGATCAATAAAAATTATTTAATTTATTTCTTAAATTAAATCAACCCTTTCTGAATTTGATATTGGATACGTAAATAAAAAAAAAAAAAAAAAAAAATATCATCGAAATAATTCAAACTTCCGCCAGATTCCTTTGTACCAAACCAAATCTCTGTGTGCGGAGAGACAGAGAACTATGGGTTTGCGAATTGATTCAGAAGCAACTGTGACGTCACAGATTATGCAACGTCATTATATCTTCACAGCTGCAAATTAAAAAAAAAAGGCATCTACATGATTCAGAAGCAACTGTGACGTCACGATTCATACGTCATAATACCCTCCAGCTATTTCTGAGTAAAGGTGTTGCTTGCCTCCCAGGAATATTCTTCGGAAAATTTTCAGTTTTCAATTATTCCTAAAGCGGAATATTGTATTCATTGTTCATTAAGAAGTTTACCAGGAAGTCAAGAATTCTGTAAGTATAGATGTAATTCTGAATATCTGAAAATTAATTTTATTATTTTTAAAAATGTAAATGTCTCATTTCACACAATTCTTGTCATGTTTCACGGGTCGATTTATAATTCAATGAAATATCCAATTGTTTCCCTTCTCATTGATAGATACTAAAATGATAGGATTCACGATCTTCGTTATGGCGGTGTTTGAAGGATTCAAGTGGCTGATAAAAGACGGTGAATATTTACCATATATGTACATAAATATCAATAACATTAATATATACATGCATTGTTATGTATATTTTTTTTCAGTGCTTCTAAGATGAACTTGTTTGAAAACAATGAATAATGCATTTTGTATTCATATCATTTCAGATGAGGCGGATATGAACCGCGAGATCTCTGAACAGATTGATGCAATGCTAGAGAGCATTCAGAGATCATTGTAAAAATGTTGAAATAAAACATTTGACCGATCCCATTCTGGTCTATTGTTTGATTTGGTTTTATCTCGTGTTATGTACAGTCAAGTACAAATTATTTGATGTGTTTACCGGAGCGATTGCAAATTACCAAAAACAAAGGATTACCACAAAAGTACAGGGAATGGGTTGTACAAAGACAGTGGATTTACGCAAAAGGTTGGAGAGAGAGAGAGAGAGAGAGAGAGAGAGAGAGAGAGAGAGAGAGAGAGAGAGATTTGCGTTTAGAGCAATGACTTACCAATTTAAAAAGTTAGATCGAGGTTTGGGCAGCATACATTATTTGTTTCATTTTTCAATGCGTAAAAATTGTCCTAATTGAGAAATAATTATAAACAATGAGACATGGTTATCTAAATGTACATGATAACAGTCTTTTGTATGCACGGCACATATGAACGTGTTTGGACATACAATATATATAATTATGTTATTTGTATATATCAGTGCATACAACAGATCGCATTTTTTTACACCACCATCTCCAACAATTTATTTTATTATAAGCCATCTGCGGGTTGGCTAGTATCTCTGAGTCCTCAGCATGTCTAATGATCATACGTTTGTAATTATTTACAATTGTCATGTATCTTTGTCAGGAGTAGTAATTGATCATGATTTAATTTTTCTTACATCTATGTTGGCCAGACTCCACTCATTTGACATGACGTTTAAAAACCAAAAAAAAAAGCAAAAAAAAAAAAATAGATAGATAAATAATGATAAAAAATAATAATAAAAAAGACATACAATTTTCCAAAACTCCGTTGAAATGGGGGCCGGGGGGGGGGGGGGGGGTGCCTTCAGTATGAGTTGTTGTTGGTGGTGGTGTAGTGCAAATGTACATGCATGTACTGTACCCAAAACTTCATTAATTCCTTCATTAATTCCTCCATTTCCCTTTAATTTTCACATGTTCCCAAAAAAGTGGGGGCGGGCGGCAACTCGATCAAGGTTAATTAACTTTTTTCTGTAAATTGAAAAAAAAAATGTTTGCTGCGATAAAAAGTGTGTATGTGTCTAACTATTTATTTCACAAGTTAACTCTTTTATAAGGAGGGTGATTTTGGCCAAAACGGTGTGAATAGATTTTTTTTTTTCATGTTTTTAAAGTTTATTATACTATAATAGAATTTTCAGAAAAATCAAACGCATAATACATTCCGGATAAAATAAAATAGGTTGGGTTTTATTATTACTATTCTAGTGTCTTGAACGTTTGATTTAAGGTTCAGAGCATATAGTATTTTTCAAGCGTTTGACAAACATTGACTGCGATTTAGAAAACAACGTGTTGTTCATGTCTTGTTTTTAAAATGCCATTTTTCATCAAATCAAAAAGGAAACAATCAAAGTCTAAGGTATTATTTTTTCTATGAAGTAATGCTGCATTATATGGTTTTGTTTACCTTTCACAATAACTCTCTTATTTAAACATTTCATCGATGATAAAAACGCTAAAAAGTGACATATACATGTATCTGTATATTATATATACAACCATGTGAACGGTTGCAAATGAACGTAGAAAAATACCTGATTTATGGCACTATTCAATAGAAGCATCTGTCCATAGGGAAGAATATGCGTTCTCGTTTAAATCATCTAAGAAGACCCCCCCCCCCCCAAACTGTGACTCAAAAATGCAGCTCGATAGGAGATGGGTAGAAAGAATAATCTTACCGTGACCAGGCTACGCTCAGGTCACAGTAAGAATTTGTCCCATATACTTGCAATGTAGCAGCTGCAAAGCGGATCTGCTTCGCATCAATTTTTAAGTCTGTTAAAGATAATCTGCAGGGTATTCTCTTTTGAGAAGTGGATGTAGGCTATGCCTGTCCACTTCTCAAAAGAGAATATCTGCAGGGTGGAAACACATTTTCCATATTACAAACCTCTTTGGACATGCATATGTAGTTTAGTCCACAAAATATCTATTTTATGAGTCATAACAAGGCATGTCTCCAATAATATCATTAACATGGCGAACATAAACAGCGAATTTCAAATAAGATGTTAAAAGTGGCAGTGATTTTGTCGCAAAATCAGTTAATGTGGTTAATGCATATGGGATTATAAAAGAGCAACATTGTATTTGAGACCAATCATAAGAAAATTAAGGCAACATACATGTACAGCGCGATATATTTTTTTTGCAATGAAGCGAATATATGGGACGAATTCAATCATTAAACCGGGTCTGTAGGACATCTGTCATTTTAACGATAGAGAATTCTATCTTGGAGATGGGATTTTCATGGTTTTGGAGGAGATTCTGTCCACCTTCTTATTTGGTTTGACACCTTCACCCAATCTTGGAACAGTCTTTCTTAACCATGTTGTGGTTGAAAATTAAAGATTGTGAAACCTGCTGATGGATAATATAGCTGATCCAGACGTGTAATGGATTGGTCACTGCACCAAATGTAATGGGATGGGAGAAATAATGATTGACCAGACAGGGATTCGAACCCAGGCCCCCAGAATCTCTAGTCAGGTACTCTACCAACTGAGCTATCTGACACCTATATTCTAACCAGTCTGACCTGCCACATTCCTCCCCCTCAAATGATATTTGCCCTCGAAGATCACCCCAGGCTCTTCCCATGGCAAGAGTACACCTGTCAGTTCCAGGTTTGGTCACAGCACCAAATGTAATGGGATTGGAGAAATATTGACGTATCAGACCCGGATTTGAACAGGGGCCTCCTGAATCTCTGGTCAGGTGCTCTTCCAACTGAGCTATCTGGCGCCGGTATTTGAACCAGTCTGACAGTCACACATGCATGATTATGAACAAGTTAGGACTGTCAAGAGATTCAGTGAAGGTGTCTCTCTGCCAAAACTTGGTTGTTAAAAGAGTTCAGAAGTCCAATCATCTCTGTAAAATATTATTTTATCAGGGTGGGAATAGTGAACCATCTTGATATCGTTGAAACCATTTAGCCTCGATCAGCATACTTCACATGAATGCATGCAAGCATATATTCAGTTATACAATGTCAAACTCAAGCAGTAAGAAATTAGAATTGAATTTTGAAATCAGCATTGGATACATATTACAGAGTACCAAATATGAGTGACTAAGATGTACATGACTGCATTAAATGAGTAACCATTTATTAAACTTGCATTGCCAGTTGTGTTGTTTGATTTACTTAAAGATACTGTAATTCTATGTAATGCAAATTCAATTTATTAGTACATGTTCCAGTACATAACTGGTAATACTATATTTAGAGCTTTTTTTCCAGACAAAAAATCAGAGACCACAGGTGTCGCTCAGTGGAGAACCCTCGAAACGTAAAAGGAAGAAGCTTAGGCTGCAGAATGAAGAAATAGAGAGTGAATCAGAGATAGAAAGGTTGGAATACATGTAGCTTAATAAACTTGTTTAATGCACACATGAAGTTCTCAATGGCTTTTACAGCATACACTTTTAGACAAGCTGTATCAATCTCCACAAAGCATGATATGGTGCTGTTGACATTGGGTATTATTTCTGACATCAGCATCCAGATTTTTGATGCATGGTGCAATGGACGTTACATGTTGATTCGAGTCTTGAGTCCCAACCACTGTTTTTTTTGTACTTCAACCTCAATATCTCACACATATAAAAAATTTGCTTGCATGGTCCCATTGAGGTTCAAAACAAAGTTTGAATGTTATTGTAAAGATTACCTTACTGTAAATTCCTTATTTTATGTTTACTTAGTACCTCATTCCCCGATTCTGCTGTTATGTATCAAATCACAAGAACATAAAATTGCGATCACCAATTTCTTTGTTATAACTTCCTAAAGTTCAAAACTGTCTGAAAAATAAAAGTGAGATTATAAAATCTGCGAGGAATGCTTCTCGCGATTTTACGCTGAAATAAATTCCTCGCGTTTAATAAGGAATCTACAGTAATTGCAGTAATTGTGATATTTATACAAACTTCATAGTCTTATATTCAGTACCTTAATTACTATTTTATGTGTTATATTTTTATCTGTTTTTGACAGTGATGAAGGTGAAAGAAAGGCTGAAGTGGTGACATCTTCAGACGAGGAGGAAACTGCACAGGAAAAAAAGTTGCGTCTTGCAAAAGAATATCTAGCCAACCTAGAGCAAGAAGGTACGGATACCTTATATGGAATATTAGTTGCATTGTACATCAATTAAAAGGAATATTTACTGAAAGATGATATTTTTGTTGAATTTCTTGTCATGTAATTAATTTGTTTTTGAACACATGAAATATTTATTAATATCTAATAAGTTTTTATGCTTTTTAAATTCTTGGAAATGACAGGTTCAGATACAAAATTTATTTGGAATAAAGATGTTAAACATTAAGTTACTCTCAAAAAAGCAGCATTTTCTTTTGTAACACATTTGTAGAAAATTAATTCTTTATCAAAAAAAGGTTCAAAATAGAAATAACTTTTTATCTCCAAAGTCTATAAATTGAATGACTCGTGGCCAAAAAATACGTAGAGTAATCAAAGCATTAATTATTCATGTCTCTGTCATTCAGAGGCAGAGAAGAGAGAAGAGGATGACATCCACAGAGACATTATATCTCACAGACTAAAGCAGGACCTGGTAAGAAGAAGATAATCTTGCATTAAATGGGTTACTGTAGAAGATTGTAAAATTTCGTTGTTTTTTTTTCTTGTCTAGAATGCCAAACTTTTTTAAATTTCATGAAAACCACTATAAACTCAGCAAGTGATTAATGTAAGTAATGTCAAATGAATGTCAAGAAAATTTGATTAATCAAATCAGTCCAGCCATATTGATGTTACTGACAATTGCAAGATGGGACTTTGAGTATGTACATGTAACTATTAGATTAATAGTTAGATCATTTTGATACGTAAAATTAGCTCAATTAAGAAGGAGCGGAGGGAGCGAAGTGACCGAGCCCATTCTTAATTGCGTAAATTTAACTTAAATCAATTTTACTTAAATCAATTTTTACTCAATTGAATTGTGACCTTGGAGAAATTCTTGACGAATTAAAAACAAAACTTAATGGAATATTTAGTGACTGCTGATTGGAGGAAAAAATGGGTTATGTTCTAAACAAATATAGTATCTATTCAGAACCATAATTAATGGAATAATCCATATGTAGAAAGATATACAAACCACATGCTTTACATTCATAATGATTGCTGGTCAGGGGAAATAATGTATATATATCATACATTACAGAATCTTATGATTGTTTCATTTTTTTGACAGTTGGAACAAAGTGGAAAAGTACAGAAACTTGTTGCAGATGGGGTAAATATTTTATTTAGGATAAGATGATTTAAAAGAATTAGATATTGATAAACAATTTTTATAATTTGATTAATTTTTTCAAATTAGGATAACATACAGTCAAAAACCTGGGTGTTTTTGTTTTAGGCCTTTAATTGGGAAAATTAAGCAACACAATAAAAAATACAGTAATCAAAATAGTTATCGAATAACTACACCTTTCACTTTTAGTGAGATATAACAGAAGAGTGGCCATGGCATTAAGGATTTGATTTATTGTGTTTTCATTTGTTGTTTTTTACTGAAATTTTTGATACATCAGTTGTCTTTCTTTACACCTTCACTGCTGTGTGTGTTACAGTATGAACAGCCATCCCTGGATGACATCATCATCCTGCGGGGGCATCAGTTGAGTGTGACCTGTGTGGTTATCTCCCCTGACAAAAGACACGTTTTCAGTGGCTCCAAAGACTGTAGTATCATCAAGTGTAAGCCAGACCCAAATGACTTATAATGAATCAATGAATTTTAAATGTCTAATGCCCATTATTCAATTTGTTTGTTCACCGGTCTGCATTGAATGATGCAATCATATGACATCGAATTTTAAATGACCTAATATTTAAATATTAAAGCTAAACAATGATTACATTGGTGCCCTAATTTGGTTATTTGTACATGTGAATTGATGAGATGATGTGATTTCCCCAGGGGATGCAGTGGAGGGTAAAAGACTACGCACGATTCCTGGGGGGAGGAAGGGACTGGAGGACACTCATACAGGACACACAGACCACGTCTTCTGTCTCGCAATGTCCTCCGATGGAAAATTTCTGGTTAGTGACACATATGAAGTATATTTTGTAAGCTGTGCATTAAAGAAATATCTGTCATGTTTACCTCTTTGAACATTTTTACTCCGAAAGGGGTAGTATCAAACATGGTATTTTTCATATATTTTAGATATATCTTTTAATACAGCAGATGTACAACAAGGGTTACGATTGCTTTTTTGTATAGGAGGATAATGGTCAATCTTTCTTTACTTAGCCATTAACATTAAAGACGTTATCACAGATTATTTTGATAATACATAAACATCAAGGGGGAAAACTCTTACAAAGATGTGAAACCATTGGCATCATTGGATTTGAATGGTTATGTACAGCTACTTAATACATGTACAAGTAATAGTTTCTTGATTGTATTGATACACAGATCAAGAATTGTATCTATAGTATAATAAGGGTTTTAATCTATCAGTTTAACTATTTTAAAAAATGAGCCGTTACAAGTACCCTTGATTATTTTGTCTCAATCATAATTAACAGTGCAGGTGGGTTCTTATTTGAAATTAAATAGTATTTGTCCATTGCAGGCATCAGGAGGAAAAAATAAGTTTGTTCTCCTTTGGAACCCAGACACCTGCCAACTCATTCACAGATTTAATGGCCATAGGGGTGCCATTTCTGTAAGGATATATTTATGAGTGTTCATTGTAGAATGAGGTTTCTTTAATATCATGCATGATAAATAAAACTTTGGCTTTGTAATCAAGATTAGAGTTTGAGCTACAGATTTATTCCTTCTCTGTCTGATAATTTCCCAAAATACAAGACTGATCTGTATGAATACAAGGTACTTATCAACAATACTGGAGACACTTTTTATCGATTTCAGGGCCTGGCTTTTAGAATTGGCTCCCATCAGTTGTTTAGTGCTTCACATGACCGATCAATCAAAATCTGGAATGTGGATGAGCTTGCATACATAGAAACATTGTGAGTACACTATTGATGATATTATATACATATTCACTGGCTTGGTTTATTGCCCTACAAGACAGCAACTATTTCACGAGGCAAAGCTGATGGATATAGTTGCTGTTGAGGAGGATAATAAACTTGCATTTGTTTGAATAGTCAGTAAATAGGTATTTCATTATACCGGTACTGAAGAAAAAGATATTTGTCGGCAATGCATAATTTCTTGATGATTAAACAAATTAGAACTGTCGGAGTTTTAAATCGAGGGAAATTGATTGCCACCGGTGAATAGTTCTGATGACTATTCACCATGGGTATATATTAGCAAGGAAACTATTTCACGGTTAGATAGAATTGCATGTTTATTCGTTGTAATTTTACAAAATATTAATAAAGGCATGATTAAGGTACTTATTTATCAGAGAAAATGTCTTTAAGGTCAATGTGCCTAAAGCGTATTTTGCTCTTTGATGTTTGAATGGAACTTAATTCACTTTATGTGAACATCTAATTCATTTGACAAGTCAAGAAATACGTAAGTAAATTTTTGTCTCAAATAGATTGAGAATCCATTATGATTATTTTGTTATAATCACATAAACTAATACTAGATACCCAGGAACATGTACATTTAGTTAACTTTAACATTTATCTTTGAAATATTCAACATGAGGCATCATTTTATGTTGATTTGTCAAAAAAAGACAGTGCTAAAGATATGTCCCTTTGTGGATTATCTAGATTCGGTCACAGTGATGCAATCACAGGAATCGACAGTCTGTTCCGGGACAGGGCTATCACATCAGGGGGGAGGGATGCCAGTATCCGAATCTGGAAAGTCGTGGAGGAGTCACAGCTAGTGTTCAATGGAGACCCGTGAGTAATTCAGATGTTCATTTTGTGTTGACTGTTAGTTCTGTTAATGAACTTACCTCTATTTATTAATGAAAGCATTTTTTATCACTTATCACATAAAATAATAGAGATTTTTTGATTATATATTTTATACCTAGATTTTTAGTTATGCTTTGTACACATCTTAAATCTATTTTTGTGTCATATGAAAGAAGAAATTTGAAATTTATGTACAATGTATTTGTATGAATTTATTAGGTTTGTACAACACTGCATAAATGATTGGTTGTAATTAATGTATGCCATAGTTAATTATTGTCTAGAGATATCTATTAAATTTGAAATATTCTAGTTTTTAAAATTTTTGATTTCAGGGGATCCATAGACTGCATAGCCTTCATCAATGAGTCTAATTTTATATCAGGAACTGACAACAAGTAAGTGAGAAAATCACCAGACTCCATAGTTTCTGTCAGTCAATGATTTAAATATACATGTACCACATATAAACATGATATTCACTAATGTAAATATAATATACCAGCAGATGATTTTCCCATATCAATTGATCCTTTAGAATATTTCAGATATAAACTTTTTTTAGTTCGTAGAATTTTTAAAAGTTATGCAAAAAAGTAAGTTTATAGTTTAGTTGATTCATGATGAGTTAATGTTCATGGATAATTTCAACAAGATGTATTAATTAAAAGGCAAATTTTATTGCACTGATTGATACACAGGTGACAAGCACAACAGAAACCAGTTTTAGAGTTTAAAAAACTTTTTACATTAATCTTTTTACAGCTCCATATCCATATGGTCACTCATTAAGAAGAAGCCGCTAGTGACTGTGAAGAACGCTCATCACGGTCAGGATCAGAACGGGAACTCCAGCACCCAGACCAACTGGATAACCTGTGTGGCAGCTCTCCATAACACGGACCTGGTGGCCTCAGGTAGCTCACAGTAGTATAAGATTGTTTGATCATTGTTTACATTGGATTCATCCTTAAGGTGGCTGGATAGTCAACAAATTACCCATTAGGTTACCCTAAAGAAGATGGGTAATAAAGGCGTGTAAAATGCCTATATGAGGAATGATAAGATACTGCAAAATTAAAATATCATTAAATCTGATAAAAAAAAATTTAATAATTAAAAACAATGTATATTTAAGTAACATCGGTTTGTAACCCTTAAATATTTTAAATACTTGGAATAGTTTGATTTAAATTGGCATATGTGTGTCAGAACCTCCAAACAGTGTCATTTTAATAACTTCAATCCCTTCCATAGCTCTCAACACTGCACATTGAAGAGTTTATTAGTACTTTTATGCATTGGGAGTGATTGCCCTTGGATGCAAAACATATTCAGCTTTTACCAACACTTTAATCAGTTCAAATATGTGTAGCATTATGATAGACCACAATAAAGTAATGACATTGTGTACATATTTCATTTACATATTTGAACATACTTAATATATATTCCCCCGTAAGCAACAGTGATTTTTGCTCATCAATGAATTGTGTATAATTTACTAAAAAAAATTTGATAACAATTTACTAATACTCAAGTTGAAAATAAACAAGATGAAATGAGTAATGGGCACTTTCTAGCAATTTAATTTTTGTTTCTGTCTTAAACATTCTGACATTACAATGCATTAATGTATCTAAATTGTTTATAGAATATGATTATGAGTGATAAACTCTAATTTAGAATGATACAGATACATCTTGGTTACCTTTGTGGCATTCTTTACATAGCAGGGCATTACCAGTAGTTGTTTTTATTACATGTATCAAACTAGATTTAGAAGTCCTTGAAATATTTTCAATGGTACTTAATACTTTATACGTATACATGTGTAAGAATTTGATCTCACTAAAAGCAATTTGTTCAGCAGGATCGAAAGATGGCTGCATCAAACTATGGAAGATCTCCAAGAATTACACAGTATTGCAGCCACTGTATTCAATACCTATGGTAGGTAGATTTCGAGTAATTTTCACATACATGAAAATATCATGTGTGGATCCAAAAAATTTTCAGGGGTGGGGGGGGGGGGGGGTCAAGAGAAATTTTTGTTTGAAACGGAGGGGGATCCGAGGTTTTTTTTAGGCATAAAAATTATTTTGTGAGTTTATTAAATTTGAATATTCGGGGATGGGGAGGGATTGGGGATAGGGGTGTCTGAACACTACCTTCCCCCCCCCCCCCTTCCCTGTACATCCGAGCATAGAAATATGATAACTTTTTTGAGACTTTGATTCTTATTCTTTAATATACATGTAATAAATGAAACTCACCAACATGCAAGTAATTTTCCCCTTTATATAGGTTGGTTTTGTGAACAGCCTGGCCTTTTCACCTGATGGACAGGTGTTGGTGGCAGGAATTGGTCAGGAACACAAACTAGGTCGGTGGTGGCGAATCAAAGAGGCCAAAAACGGGATAAGGATCATCAAGTTAAAGAGAAAAGACGTCTGATTAAAGGAAGAGACAGTGATATTTTTTGGAAAACTTTGAGCGTAAAATTCATTTGAATTTTTTAAAAAATGAAACAGACATTGTATGATTGGTGAAAGATGTACATTTGAATACACATTGACATTGGTTTTCATATATAATTTACATGTGTATGTAAGATGTATTGATTATATAGATACAGAAAAGCTTTGATACTGCCTTTTATATGAGGGCCTGTTGAGTTTAGAATGCACACGTGTTATGAATCGCAAATAAAACAAAACACAAATAATACATCTATGTTTTAATTGTCGTTATTTTGATCATGAGTTATACATCTAAGAAATGAATACATATTATCCGTATAACTGAATGGGATCTGGTACAATATGTAAAACCTTAGGAGCTGTTTCATAAAAAGTGAAATAAAGAAATTGATGCAGATTGTGTGATCCCAGTGCAGATTCTGCGATCGATTCTCGGCTTTGATACACAACAGTTGTTGTTTCTCTGTTCATAGTATACTCAACAGAGGGCAATAAACAACTCAGGATTAATGTATACAAGCTGGAGGGATTTAGAAGAAAACTCGTTTCACCTAAATCTTTGTAAAGTTGATCACCAAATGTATTCTATCCTAGTCTGCTGTAGTTAATTATGTAAGATTCTACAATGGGAGTGAACAATAATATTTCTTGGGAGGGAACTTGATAAATTTAGTGTGACGAGAGTCATATGGATACCGGAATTTGAACTCGGAGCTTACTAAAATACAATATATAGATACAACCCACTTCCGGAGTAAGATAGATTTTCCCTAAGATAATCAAGAATGATAAAAAGCGTCGTTTAATTTGTACATTTGAGTTAATTTTGTCTGAAAATTACAAACTTCGCTTAGCATTTTACTATGTTTATGTTAAAATTCGAAAAGCTCACACATTGCACGACACATATTCTTTCCAAACAAATATGCAATGTACATGTATCGACGTCTCCGATATACCGGTATATATAAGTCCCTGTGATCATTTGTAGGATTCAGTTATTTTAAGATCTAGATAAGTCAATGTCAAAGATGTCACATGACATTCAACGTTGTTTGATTAACTTTTGTTTACATAATTTGCTTTAAATTATGTACATGAACTACGCTGGCAGATAACGTTATAAAATAATGCGCTTGCTGACAATCTGACGTTCATCGACGCGATACAGCTCCAAAATTAAATATGGAATAAATAAAGCAATTTGAAACTGTATTTATTAAAGAATATATGTATAATATGCTGGTCAGAATTTAAATGCATAATTTCTCAAGAAAGATTATTTAAGACTTTATTCTCTTGATTATAATATCTAAATTCTAAAATAATTTGAATTCTAAAAAATGTTGATAGCCACACTCCTCGCGGGAACAAAATGCTGCAAAAGCAGGATTGTTGATCATACCATTTAATCAAACGATGATTAAAAGATTTCTAAAACTTTAAAGCGAAAAAAAAACAAGATCCGAAATTCATTTACATCAAAACACGCACGCACATCGACGTTTTTTTGCTCATGGTGGCGCACTTTGGACATAACTTTAACATTATAATTCCATTCAAATAGTGTATTTGATTTTGATTTTTATATGTACATATGCATGTACCACGTTAAATTTGGTGACAAAATTTGAAACCTTCGTCGCACATTGAGCAGCTGTGTCTGCACAATTACAACGTCATAAAAAATAATAACTAGTTATTACATGTACACCAGGCAAGGATTGGTGAACAAAAATCCCCGTGCTCTTGACGTCTGTGTCCTGCAAGTTACAAAATTCAGTTATTGTCAGATAATTACCATTTTAGTTACAATTAATCCGCTTTTAGTTCTTGTTATGAATGCAACATGAAATAAATGATATTTATATATTGAGACCTAAAATGCCAGAATGTGGTAGATTGGTAGAAAACATCCCTTGACGAATTTGGAGATGCGTAGAACTTCAACTCTGTTCAGCGGTCAATCCGTCATCTAATATCCATGCCCCCACTCTCCGAACTCTCGTAAATGCATTTATTCCGGTCCGTATTCCCCGCTGACGCCATGGTATCTAATTGGACACATCGACAACGATTCCTCCCCAAGAATACTTAATTTCGCTTCCCTCTTAATAGCTAACGGACAGCAAAAACATTGGCTGATGTGTCTAATTCGTACATCTCCTATAGGTCGCGTCGCGGTCTGAGATCTTACTAGAGACAATCCATCGATCGGTTTTTATGGTGATAAGATCCGAGACTTATTTAGTTTTAATTTGTCGGAATCGCCAAGTCCACAGTTTTCTTTTTGCTGCCCCGTAATCTGTGGGAAATCCAGTCGCTATGTCGGGTCGCGTGTTACCATGGATATGTTTGTTCCTGGGACTGATGAAGTTTTCCAGCGCCTGTTCCTGCTATATGCCACGATATCAAAACTCGTTCTGCAACGCTGAATTCGGTCAGTAAAATTATTTTTATTCAATTTAATTACAATAGGTGTGTTTAATGCTTCTATTCAGGATAATGAAAACCTTTTCAATTTTTTTTAAATTTAATGTTCAATTTATATTTATTTTTTGTAAGGTACATGTATATTTTATTTGATGGTTCTTTTATTTAGAAGATATAAAAGGGTGCCTTTGTTTGTACAATGCATTCAATTTGATATTTATTTATTTTTTTTGTTGATTCAGCAAAGATTTTAACGTTCCTCAATACACCTTGAAAGAAATTCTCATATCAGCAGAATGCTTACTTAAATATTAAAAATAGCATGATAAATGAAAAGTATATTTATAGTCAAATAGGCGAAAAAAATATGCAATTTTGGATATAAGAATTACGATTTTCATAAATTCAATTTGGTTAATATGAACAAAAATCCGTGGCAATTTAGAACTGATCTGCGGTTTACGTATACAATCAATTATTGCGAATATTCATTTTGGGATCTTACAAAAGTAATACATACACAAAAAAAAAACCCCAAACAAACAAACAAAAAACAAAAAATCTTTTAATAAAAGATATAAAATAAACAAACAAACAAAACAAGAACAGTAAGAAAAGAAAAATTTCTAGGCTTAGCGCATCACACGATATCTTTTTAATTTCCTTATAACAGCCATCACAGCAAACGTTACTTCCTCTGAGCTATTTTTCCGGGACGGGAGAAGTCTGAGTTCCTACGTACAGGAGAGCGCAATTCCGGACCGACATCAGCGCCTGGAATATAACTACTCCATTGATGTGCTGGATATCTTCAAGGTCAGCAATACGATTACTTTAAAAGACTACAGTTCTATGCCCTCATCTTTGCTACATGTAGCCAAGGGTTTAATTTACGATCAGCTCCTCTCCTCTACAGAGAGAGAGAGGTAGGTAAACCTATGGCTGGAGGAGATACTATGATGCATGTTTTTGTATATTTTCGAAAAATATGCTTCAATCTCTAGAAAAAGGAAGGAATAAAAAAGAACTAATGGAAATATTCCGAAGTGTACACACTAATGCTCTAACAATGTTCACTTGGTTTTTTAAAGACAACTCCCACTTTTGAGACGGTCGACCAGAACTACGTCACTTCAGACGCATTTGACGGATCCTGTGGGATCGAGCTGTCCGTGGGGACAGTGTACTACATGACAGGTCAGATATTCTTTATAAAGTTACACAATTTATTTATGGTGGTAGCTTAATTTTCGTGAATATGCAATTGATTGCCCGCTTCATTTATAATGCACATAAACACGTCGCTATACAATCTATTAAATTTGGTTATCCTCGAAAATCGACCCTTCGAAAAATCGCGCTGCATAATAAGTATAAATTTAGTGTACTATTGAAAATATTTCTGCTGGATTTTCTATTTTAGAACTATAAGTATCACAGACGCTTCTTCACGATGGTTCTTGCTTATACGTGTATATTGAGACATTGAACGTTAGTACCTGTTGTCACAGGTACTACATGTACATGTATGTCATATCATAAATGAAAAAAAGTGTATAATTATCAAACAATCCTTTTTTAATAAATTAGATCGGCAGTAGTGGTATATACCGAACATGTATTTTTGTGTGTGCTCATGAAGAATGGTTTCGATTCATTTAATCACGTGACGTATCACCCGTGAAATGACGTTATTAACCCTGTTATGAATTTGACAGGTTACGTCAGAGACGATCACATGGTAGTCTCGTCCTGTTTCACCACGGCGCCTTTCTCGGAGCTGAAGGCCGGGCACCTGGAGGGAATCAGGGGGCTGTACGCCGACAACTGTAAATGTCGGGTAAGACAACCGGTGTCAAGACACGAAGTACATTAAACTGTTTTGTGCTAAAATCATTTAATCATAATGTAATGTGATTTTACACAATTTATGTAATGTATGCATGTCGGTCTTGATATGCTAAGTGTATAAGCGTTTAACAGGATTGGTTAGATTTCCTACATGAAAGTGAGAAGGAGCCAATCAGAATCAAGCATGAGATTTTGCTGTGAACAAGAAAATTTTAATGAATTTACCCATGGTCAGTAAGCGTATGCGAGACTGTCCATGCATAGGTTTCCGACAGTGAATGATGTGTATAGTTTACACTGGCATGATACAAATAACTAGTCGTTTAAACGGTCATAAATACTTAAGACTGAATCAGATGTCCTTCATCAAAACTCCTCGGATACGTACATGTAGCAGCAAGAAGCTAGGTGGTGGTCTTTCACTGTTTTTAAATAAAACTTTTTACTCATTTATAATCTAGATGTATAATTAAACTTTCAAACCGAGTGTTCGATCCGCTTTTTGCCTGCCCCGTTCACTTTTAAAATCGAGGGTACATGTCTGGTCTTGGTATCATGATTTTAGCGATCCGTCGAAACTTACATCTTAATTCACTCTTCATTGATAGTC
The DNA here is from genome assembly GCA_015776775.1 of Magallana hongkongensis. Classification (NCBI taxonomy): domain Eukaryota; kingdom Metazoa; phylum Mollusca; class Bivalvia; order Ostreida; family Ostreidae; genus Magallana; species Magallana hongkongensis. Next base: position 27,200,781 of record CM027470.1, on the reverse strand, counting down.
ACACATTTTTAATCATTTTAATGATTAACCATTAACTCTTTATTTTGACGACTTTTAATCATTTATAATCGTTTGTTAATCAATCATTCAAAGCTTTGATGATTTTGTTTTGTTGAAACAGAAGACTTTGACAAAGCATACACTGCTTTCTGAGAGAGAGAGAGAGAAAGAGAGAGAGAGAGAGAGAGAGAGAGAGAGAGAGTAGTCAGATCAACCAGAGTCTGTAGAGTCACTAGACGGAATCTGATCAATTTCGCCGCCATATTTTTTTTAATTTATAAGGTAAACGAGCTGATGATGGAAAAATGGAAGAAGAAGAAGGTGTGCCAGGCCGAGTGGTACTCTCCGTGCGAGGAGGCACAGGCTGTCTGCGTCAAAAGAAAAGGCGGGAAATGTGTTTGGCGCCATATTGCAGACGAACCTTGCTTACTGGATGATGAGGACAAATAAATATATAGACGCACGTTCATGTATAAAGACTATGTGTATTTTAAATCTTATGTCTATGTAATTTTTTAAACGATTAAAGTGGACGAAGTTCAACAGAACAGGGTACGTGTTAGTTAAAAAGAATGTATGAAATCAATGCATTATTGTTTAAACACCAAACAATTTGCATAATAATTTCATTTCACTGTAAGCGTTTTATCAAAAATCTAATTGTATGAAAATTGAGACTTATAAAACTAATTTCAAGAATTAGACATAGATGATTTTGTTATTGATTCAATGGTCGATCTTGAATTAATTGATTACCGGCTCAGGTGGGAACTTTGGTTTTAGAAAAATTGAGTGTAATCAATGCAATGATTCATTTGAAAAATTATGGTAAAAAATTTAAAAAAAAATATGTATTACAGGTAAACCATACCATGCATGATTTTTGAAATACTCCTTTCTACTTTCTAAAATGTTTTCAATAAGATTTTAATTTGTGGAATGAATACATAAAAGATGTACTTGCAAGTGACATTCGATGGCTCGAACTTCGATCGCTCGAAATTCTTGATCTCGAAGTGAAATCACTTCACTATATATAGCAAGTTATTGATACCTTTCAGACCCTGACAAGTAAAAGAAGAAGGGGGGGGGGGTGTAGTATTCAGACTGGAAGTTCTTGATCTCTCAAAGTTTGTATTATCAAAATTTGTTTGAAATATTGTTGTTTTTGGAGTTGTTGTTGTTGTTTTTTTTACGTAAGTTATTTGCTCTAATAAAATTAAATTTCTTTTGTTGACGAATAAAATCTGATAAATAGCAAGACTGAAAAAACAAACAAAGCTGGTCTTTTATTGAGTAATATTTTAACTTACATGAATAACAAAATGATACTGATATTGAAAAATTCAATATGACGACCACTACTTTATCAACATTGATTTTTCAAAAACTTTTAAAAGTCTACCAATCATGAAATCTTTAAAACAAAAACAATTGCACTTTTTAATAGCAGTGATATTCAAAATATATATACAAATATATGTGTAATATATAATTAATGAGACAAATTCTTATAATGATATTGCATTGTTTGTATATATACATATTAGTATACAAATTAAAAAGAAATCTACATTACACGTGTAAGTTACACAAAATATTTGAATTACTTAAAAGAATCCATTATTCGGAATCAATTAAAGTAACACAGACCGATTACATACCCCGATTCAGGGTTAAGTTTAAAAAAAAATGGTTTAGTATACATGCAAAAAAGTAGTTCCCTGAAGTTTGAAATCCCCGTCTGCTACATGCTCACACGAGCTGCCTCTTTGATTGTTTTTAACGTTATCGTTTTGATTTTCTTGTTTTTTGGTTTATTTTCCCCGTTGCTTTTTCCGGAATTTTCCTTTCCACTGACACGTTTTCTTGCGATAGACACAAACAGCGTGGTTGACGTAGCAATCAACGTCAAATAGTTTTGATTTTCGAGATGTGCAGCCGCGAAAACCGGGATCTTTTGGACTTAAATGGTATGGACTATCCGTACCAATATCAGCCTGAATGAAAGAGAAGGTTTTAAATTCAGAATCGTTGCAGCTTATAAAGCGGATTAGGTTGATTCATTTATCTTCTTGAAATTATCAAAAATGAACATTAAAGACACATCAACAGGAAAATTAAGAAAGTATCCTTACTATGATTTTGCTTTCATTTAAATGAGACAGTAGGAAAACAACGAACAAATTTGCATGGTTGATATGTATTTGGAACTCACAATGCAGCGGCAGTTCTTTTTATAGAGCTTACGCAATCCCAGCTGTTGGGTTTTAGTCAGTGTATGTGTCAACTGCATGAAGTTACACTTGGTCATCCTCATCTCATTGTCCAAGATCACCCCTAATGAAAAATCGACAGCCACACAGTTAAGAAGAAAAGCCACAGAAATACAAGTACGCTTCGATCTTGTAACATCCATTGTTATACTTTCATGTTAAATACCGAAATCTGATTGTTTAAGACGCAGTTAATAATATTTACTATTACCCTCAGCGTTAGCAACGCACTTGGCAACGGGTAACATTAAAAAATGTTACATGCGCGAAAATTATGCGCGTACGGTTCGCTGTAGAATTCACGTTATTCTTATATAAAAGCAGTAAAATTTTCTTAAAAATTTTAAAAAAGACATTCAGTATAACAAAATAAATAGTGCCTGTTTGGGAGGATAACAGTTGAAATTGACACCCCTCGAAAACCACTGTCAACCTCCGCTTCGCGTCGGTTGACAATGGTTTTCTCGGGGTGTCAATTTCAACTGTTACCCTCCCAAACAGGCACTATTTATATAATACTAAACGTTTAAAAACAACGTGGGCGAAAAATACGGGTTGATAGTAAAAAAAAAAAAGGTTCGAACTTTAAAAATCATTTTGAATCAACTGCTATATCTGAAACTTTAGCACACATCATTTCTCTCGATAACCAGTTAGAACTTTCTACAATAATTTAAGAGTAGAACATTTTGAAATTGCAAGGATCAAAGAACCATGGTTGCCACCTACATGTACGTTCTAACCACTGAGCCACTGAAGTCACTAATGAAGAACCACTGAAGAACTAATGATAAAAATGCTGTACATAATGTTGTCTCCACTAAGTTGAACTGTCTACTGGTTTTGATCATTTTTGTCAAAAAAGGAAGGAATCTAGGTGATTTACAGAGTGATATGATTTTAATTAATGCATTGTGTATCATAACCGAATCCAAGGTCTGCACTGTTTTAAAAGAAATCATTCGTTATATGCAGATAGCAGACCTTCTCTTATAAATACACGTCGTTAAATTATATAGTTTTGACAGAAATATTGCAACTAGATAAAGTTGCTGATTGTTTTTTGGTTAAACTACAGACATACTACCTTATTCACCAATTTTCTGGCTTCTGTGAAAAATTTCCCAAAGTAAATGTAAATCGTAAAGGTATTGATATCATATGTTACAAAAAATTAACCTTGACAATGTTCTGAAATACCCATTGAAACCCATGCAAATCTCGTATGAAAGAGACAAATGCACATTGCGTACATCTTAAATCTAAGGTAAGTACATTTAATTCAAATGCATCTCCATTTATGTTTAAAATTAAATAATACAAAATGTCATCCCATTTCAAAACATTTTTGTTACACATCTGCAAATTGCACATCTTAAATAGTGCAATTATAGAAATTAAATGTAACTTGCACCTGGGCACTTAAAATTCAGTACATTTGTAACTTAAATGACGAAAAGAGAGAGAAAAAAAATTGAAAATATTAAGGAAGAAAAATAAAAACGATTTTTTTCTTCAGTCCTTCTCCGTCAATATATTAAGTACGCACATTTTAAAGTTGGGAAAGTGAATCAATGAAGACTTGGATTTTATTCATTAAATAAATGTACATCTGGCTAATAACTGAAAATGTCTGTAAAAACATTACTCAATATCACTGACAAATCGTCTTTCGATTCAACAACTCCAACAATGTAGGGGACCGAATATAACAACTTAACACCTGTGATTTCAATGAAATCACGAGATAACATCAATAAATAAAAACCTAGGAGTTGATACACAGCTCTCCGCTATCTGATTTGGATCCATTATCAATTTAAGGGCCATTTGAATCTATATGAAACAGATGGATACAAACTAAGTGTACTTTCATTCATTAGAAAAAAATCAACACAATTAGAATATATTTTGAACTTCCTATAATTTGCTAAATCTTCTTTTCTAGACGTATTTGGTTCATCAACGTGTTGTTTTGTTGTTTTAGCATACTAAACCCCCCCCCCCCCCCTTATATTTATTCCGAACATGGGTTTAATTTTTATTTCTCGCTTCATTTTCTACAAGATATAGATCAAGATGTTTTCTTTTTAAAATTTAACGGCGTTTATTAAATCATTTCAAATCATCAATATTTTCCCTTTCTTTGCTTTGTCTTTATACCAAAAAATCACTAAAGCGCCCTGTATGATTGTACTTAATAAAAAGGTCAAGTTTGAAAAGAAAAGCACAATGCAATGACGTGCCATCAGGTTTGAAATGTATCGTGTTTTTAATTGTCAAATTAATTGTTGGTCCGTGTCAAACACGCTTGAATAAACTCGTAACCTTTATCGTTTTAAATTTGCTGCTGTATAGATGTCGCTTCAGCTGTTGAACTTAGCCTTGCATATTGGACGTACCAAACAAGATTTCACAATGTCATGTCAAGTGGCCGTGTTCGAACCATAACGCACGATTTAATTTTAGGTATTAAAAGGAAGTGATGTGTTAAAAGGAAGTGACGCAAACGCGCAAGCGCCAAGCTCAACTGCCATTATGATACTATTATCAATTATATTTTAAGTAAAGCAATTTCGGAACTTCTAAAAAGTTACCGCAATGACAAATAATTAACTTGTTTTCTGTATAAAGTGTATAGGTTAAAGTCGATGATTGTTTTTAAACATCTCGACCAGATTGTATTTGATTCTAGACAACATCCTATAGCGCATTAAGACCATATTGCAGCAATATTGAGCATCCTTCAGTTGACTCTTTGCAGAAAGGTCATGGTCATCGTTATCAAAACTATATGGAGGTATTCCGAAGATTATATGCCCAATATCTGCACTATTTTTACCTCTGACAATGTCAAAACATATGATTTGAAGATAATCAAAAAATCCGAAAAAATAACATGTTTATAGTACACACTCTTAACAGTGGTACACATAGTTTAATATTTTGGTAACAATTATGTTTTGTCTTAAAACGTCGAAATAGTGTATGCCTGTCGAGAAAGTGTAAAATGAAGAACGAAGTCGTGTATTAAAAGTTCTTTTTTTGCCGCTACTCAACTTGTATATCTATGAAGATAATTTTTCGCTCTATCACATATATTGTCATTATTGTCGTTTAAAGAATATTTCTCTAAAACCCACCTGAACAGACAGGTAGCATTTGAATTACAATGACAGTGTACACGTATCAAATGAATGTTGTTATTTTGTTATTCTCCTTACCCATCATAATATACTTTCGCCCGATCCTTGGTCTAATGTTACACCCCAGTGGCGTATATATCTTTGTGTGGTCAATGTTCTTGAATTTTCGTTCTCCCTGGAAAAGAAAAAACAGCTACAGTAACAAAAATGTACCCAAATAATGACCTCACGTACCAATTGGATCGAAGGGATGTTTTGTAAATTTTCCGTCAATTACATGTTTATTTTAATTCTACCTTGGTGTAAATGAGTTTTATAATTCATTACATCATAATACCCCGGTTTACCTACAGTGTTTGAATAAAAGCGATAGAAGATGGGTATGAACTTATAAGACAAAACGGTTTTGAAAATTATAATGCACAAGAGTAGCTTTTTTTTAAAGAGTACAGATTGTATCGAAATCAGAACAGTCGTTTATTGATTTGATACCGTGTAACTACTTAAGCTTGAAAAGACGTTTACTAGTATTTTTATTGTGTATAATGATGTCGAATATCAATATATAATTCTACAGTACACATGAAAAGGCTTTTGTTTGGGAAAAAATATTAAAAATTTGTTTTAATAAGGATGATACGGTTATATTAATCTAGAAAAGTTAAATTCGGTAAATTTCTGACGAGTTAGTTGACCATTAAGATTACAAATGAAATTATAATCAATCACTTTTTTTGAAGTTGTTAGATGATGTTTACCGTGACTTTCCGATCTTGAGACACGATCAACTGTACATGTAGGTAGTTAAAGAAAGATTAACTTTAAATGTTTACTATTTCACTATTCACTTTAAACGGTTACCGTAGTAGTTAAGTAACTGTTAGTAGGTTACTGTAGTAGTTAAGTGACTGTTAGTAAAGGAAAGTTGTTTCACCGTAAGTGGTTGAGAATTGTGTTATTCTGGTAAAAGTTGAGAGCTGATTTAACCTTTTTGTAGTTGAGAGTTAATTACAGACATCTGTTTAGTTGCTGATATTCTGTTAAAACTGTAAGTTATTGAGTTACATTTGTATTTGTAAGATGATTCTGAGTGAGTCTTGAATAAATGCAAATGACTGTTGAGAGTTAGGAAGCTTTTGATAATGTATTTTGTCTGATTAGCTGGTTGATTAACGATAATAATTACCAGCGAATTTAAAAAAATTTAATCAATGGAATGCTGATCGGGAATGGAAGTTTTTTTTTAAAGTTTAACTGTTAGATGGTTGATTAACGTTTAGTTATCGAGAATTGATTCACTGCGAGTGATCGAGAGTAGATTAACTGTAAATAACTGTTACGAATTGTTGAGATTGAGGAAGTTTATTAACTAAAATTAACTTTAAGTAATTGGAATTTATTAAGGAAGCTGACAATATCATGCAACTGCCATCAAGCGCTTTTCAACTGTAAAATAGGAGAGAGGTTTTTCTTGCCAGTCAAGCAGGAATCATTATTACACTTTTCTTCTGACCTTGAACTTCTGATAGATGTGGACATGAATGTGGTTGCCAATTGGACGGCCAGGTACTTGTTTGGAATACACTCGGGTAATGTTCGTGATGTAGGCTTTGATGACTGCAAAAGACCAAGTGAACCCGTCACCAACTTAAATCAAGTCAATACTCAGTCTCAAGTCTGAGCTGAGTTGAGTTGAGTGATTTGAAACATTTTGGTGACGGTGGAGCCAAATCTCGAAGGTTAAATGTATTTCGGACAACAGTAATGTATAAAATAATGTTATTCTTATAACAGTAATAAAATATAATGCTATTCATATGTCTACATGTATATGTAATCTAAAGTATTCCCACAAGCTTTAATCATTTTAATTTACATGAGGAAAACAAAATTAATTACCAATAAAACCAAATAATTTTATAGATTGAAGACTTGAATATAATGTATTAAAGGTAAGTTTTGTATTTAGCCAATTGGTTCATATACATGATTCAAAAAGCAAATTTAATGATAAAACATGTAACAACAATTTTGATTTGAACACATTGCATCAATAGTTTTACCTATATCAGATTTGCAGTAGAGCCATTGGGGATGTTCTGGACCGGGACATTTGCAACATGACGTCAGCTTCGGTCTAAACAGGCACAGCATGCTAAGGAAGAAAATCAACTCTTTCCAATCCATCTCTGAAAATGAAATTCCCTTCCGCCATATAAAATATGTTTAAGAAACCTGTGTTCTTTTTTCTTATTAATTGGTTAATATTAAGGTGGTATGGGGCACCTGCATGCTGTGTCGTATTATTTATCGAAATAAACAATAAAATCAAGTAGAATGTTATAAATAATTGCTTTCTCAAAGTTGTTTTATAACAGGGTAAAGCAGAAGGTTAGTGGGTTCACTTACGGAGCTGAAAGTCATGAGTTAGAATCACGCTGCTGTTTTTTTAAATTTGTACTTTTCCAAAAAAATTTAAGACGTATTTTTTTTGTTAAATAATGTAAAATTTGAAAATTCTAAATTGGTAAAGCTAGTATTTAATTATAATGTACTTTAATCCACATCAATATCGACAGGTGTACCATACCACCTTAATAACTGCAGAAACTAATTTTGGCCAGAATTTGCTTACACGAAATTTATCTCATTGGTTGAGAGATTGATCCTATAATGTTTTTGATCGCATCCCAGAACTTGCTCATAATTTAGACGAAGCTTCTGCAGCAACAAGTTTTTTGTATGGTATAATAATGAAATAAATGGACAAATTTATGTCTGAAACCTCAGTCGCTGTTTTATAATGCATTCCGATCTAAAAGATGTAGAACTTGGACCAATGTGTCTCTCGTCCACATCTTTGATAATGTTGAAGGTTAATACAAACATACATGTACGTGACACGTGCAAGAATTCTCACACGACGTCTTGGCTTAGGGTGGTCGAATTAAAAAAACACAAACTGAATGAGTTGGTATCGTATTTCCGCCACACACAAGCCTTTCTACCAAGTGAAGCCGTTTTGAATTGGAAGGTTAATTGCGCAGTTAATAGATTTGTATTTATCATGTATATGTTTCACGGGAAGGTTCCTTGCCTGGAGTCTGTTATCATACAAGACCCCAGAGAGAGAGAGAGAGAGAGAGAGAGAGAGAGAGAGAGAGAGAGAGAGAGAGAGAGAGAATTTTCTGAATCATTCATTTTCTTTAATTCATTCAAATTTTCTGTTATTTCAAAAATAGCGAATTCTTTGACTAACTGGCATTTTTTAAACAGCAGGCAACACGAATGATTGATAAGAAAAGTACAACCTGTTTAATTAGCTGTATAATAAGAAAAGCTAACAGCGAACTGTCGGAACAAGCTTTACGCACCGTCTATTATAATCCCAGAAGCACGACAGGGTTAGCTCTGGATCAAAGACAACAAAACAAGTTTTGCTTTTGTTTGCTTTGAGAGAGTTTTTTCCTTCTGAATTTGGTCGAGATCTTTTGGGATAAGCTTGATCACGCTTTGATTTAAGTGTTGTTTATTTTTGTTAATTTTTTTTTTTATCGACATCTCTTCTTGCAAAATATTATGCGCATACAATGTTTGTTTTTGATCTAATTATGTACAATGTAATATTTTTTCATACCATACGGTACTAAAGGAGGGTGTATGCATGTTAAGCGAAATCTAGACATGTATTAATTTAATTCATTTCTGCTAATTAAATCTGCGAATTTTTTTTTTACAGACAATGAAAATTAAGTAAACTTTGAAACAATTTTCTTCGATATTATACATTCACGTTTAAAATAAACCCAGTTCAAGATTAAAGTTTTTTACAATACTTAAATAAAAAGCCATAAAGTAAAGTTTGTTAAATATAAATGCAAATAAACAAAAGATTTAATTTAAAAATTATTAAATAAATAAACATCAATAAAATCCGTTCTTTGAACGTGTTATATTTATTATCTGCACATCAAATTAAAAGACGAATTTTGAACGATTTTAAGAATAAAAATAAAGAGATAAAATTTAATGTCCTTTTTTATACCATGCATGCGTATATAATTTGAAGAAGAAACTTATCAAGAAAGTTTAAAGCGCATTGAAGTTTCTTTTAATAAAAAGTATCACAAGATTAACGACCTTTAATACATTGTTCGATTACAGATTTCAACGTCGTAATTAGCTTACCTTTGAGCAACAAATCCAATTGATAAATCTATCAACAATTTTTTGTTGTTGTTGTTTATACGGCAGCAAGAGGTCAAAGGGTGTACAGGCAATTTGCTCTATGTGACATTAAGCCCCGTAGCAATAGTCCCTGTCGTTTGCGAGATCAGATATCTGTAATTAACATTTCATCCAAACTACGGGGCCAGCCAATTCAATGTGGCATTCCACACATAACTGAAACGCTCGTCAAAAATCGTAAAAATTCAAACTGCGAGACCTTCAGGTGAAATATACACATTAGATTTAATTCTATTACCCCTGTTATTCGGGAGAGTTTTTAGCCCCAAGTATACCATGTTCTTGCCAAGTTTCAAACGCAGGGATTTTATTCTAATAAAAAAAATAGGAGGGGATTCGCAGTTTCCTATAATCAACGTTACTGATTTAAGAGGGCAAGTCAGGCTTTTTATGACTGTAAATCGTATACATGTGTCATCCATTGTATGTTTACCAACTATTTTATTCTATTTATGTTACCGTATTTCTTACAACATTGAGTTGCGGTAACCGTTTTAGGTGTAACGTATTATTTAACTCCCTAGATGTATTAAATAGGTCACTTTTTAAAAAAGTAAGCAGATATAAGTGTTCATTTATTTAGTTGACACCTATATGACAATTTTAGGGAGCATGAAATCATTCAAACTAGGGCCTTATATTTTTTTAGTAGCCTCTTGCAAATAGGCGGAAGGTAACGTAAACCGTGTATAAAATTTTTATGGTACATACGTATCTAAAAAAGAAAGAATGACACGACAAATTTACCTTGCCTAAAAACTAAAACAATTGTTTTAATTTCATTTTTTTAAACAGATGTACAAAGGAAAAGGGTGGCGCGGGTCGGTATAGCATTAAAGTTTTTAACGATACAAATATATATATATATATATATATATATATATATATATATATATATATATATATATATATATATATATATATATATATATATATATATATATATAAAATTTTAGCAGACGAAAACACAATGCTCCAATACTCAATTTCTTTCGAATTTAATCCATGTAGCGCTTTCGCCTTATCGACTTTTCAGTAAATTTTAATTGTAACAGAAATAAAATAAATCAAAAAAATATATGAAGTAATTAATATACATATAATATCTTTTTACTTTAGAACACTTACTGTTTTCATTCATTACGGCTGAATATTACATTCCAGTACACACGTTTAATTTCTTTTCGTAAATTACTGAACTCTTTTAATGTTTACTTACCAGTGTGATGTCTTCAGTTATTTTTTTTTTTAATTACACTTTCCTCCATGCACTTGTATTGTCATTAACGTGTTGTATATTTTTATTAGTTTTAAAAACACTATCTAGAAAATGGCTGTACAACAAATACCAACTATTCACTCCTATCTTAGGATTCCATGAATTTGTACTGCTTTAACCTACTTACATGCACATTATTTTATGATACTTTCGATTTAAATAATCTCTCTCTCTCTCTCTCTCTCTCTCTCTCTCTCATTAAAATTTATTAAAATTAGATGTTAGATCCGCCCGCTTACTTACTACTTTCGTTTGTTAAGCAAGTGAGCGAGCGGATCCAACACATAATTTAAATTACACACACACATTCTCTCTCTCTCTCTCTCTCTCTCTCTCTCTCTCTCAGCAATGACTATAACAACGGCAGCTTTAAACACAATGGATACTTATCGACAGCGTACAGGAATGCATGCTTGTTATTAGCTGATATTTATATATAGCTTATATATAAAGTAAACTGAAGTAGATTGGTTAAAAATGTACAATATTAACTCGATCTACTTTGTATCACATACAGAAATAAGACAACATTTTTTTCAATTTATAGTAGGCATGCGCGGATCCAGAAAATTTTTCCAGGGGGGGTCCGAAGGATAATTGTGTTTGCCAGGGGGGGTCCGAGGCATATTTTCGCGATAATTTTACTATGTGAATTTAATAAATTTTCATTTTCCAGGTGGGGTCGGGACCCCCCCGACCCCCCCTCTAGATCCGCGCATGGTAGGATATAATTTTCTGTCCTACACGTACGAATAACTGTAGTTTCAGTTTCAGTGTTTTTTTTATTGTACAATGTGTATACTCTATAAACCGCCGCCCTACCCTAACATTCCAGGAAAAACGGAAAGCACCTTTGTTTGCCAAGTTACTCCTGTGGTAAAGTTAAAAGCAGTGGCGAAAGGAAGACACAATATGCTCATGCACGTATATTGTTCTACTTACAGATTTAACCAATTTCATTTCTCATTATTTGCGTCAATTGTACGATTAAGACGCTTTAAAAGTTATCTTTATTCTTGACCAAATGGACCATTTCCTTACGATCATTTATCCTTATTTTATTTATAGGAAAGTTTGTTTAAAGAATTCTCAACTTATGAATTGACATAGATAGAAGCCCAACAATATGCACATCTTTGAAACTACAACTGATGACTATATATGGTAAATGTACATGTAATTTTAATTGCAAATTCCGTTGACCTGTATATTTTGTGTAATTAAAACTATATTAACATTATATATCTGAATATATAAATTACAGTATCTGTACCCGATTTCAATTGTACATTTTTATTAGTACGATAAAAATATGTTGAAATCTGATAAAACTATCACCTGAATAACAAGGTGATGTTGTTGTGATTACAAAAAGAATGGTTGAATCTGTAATTTCCATGGTTTTTGCTTGTTGAATCGTATCGAATCACATCAATAATTCGAATACTTTCTTCAAACAACCATTAATTCAGGAGTCGGGAGGGCTCGATGGTCTTATTGAGAAGCCAGGCTCTACTTAAATACGTAAGAGAATATTCAAATTTTAAAAAAATTTCATTACTTTTTGATAGTTTATGGCTAACCCTTTGAGTTAGATTTGATGGATAATCTGTTGACCATCCAGACATCATAAATGATAATCAAAACGACGTTTCACCTGTAAAATTGAAGAAATGACAATTAATGACGCCAGGTTGTTATAACAGCAGATGGTTCAGACACGCAAGGGATTTAGTTATGTCCATATTATAGTAAGTGGCATTGAAAATGTGTTAAGTTATTGGAAAATGCTAGAAGAGACGCACTCGATGACGCTCCATCTTGTGAATATGACGTTTTAGGTAAGGTCAATACGAATTTGAGATAGTCCCAACTACATATCTAGAGATTAGTTGTCTAGAACGTTAGGCCTTATTTTACACAGAAAATGTAATTTTTGCCTTGAATAACGTACATGTAGTTCGAAAAATGTCATTTCACAGTAATTTTACAAAAATGTACCTTTTAACATCTACTAGATTTGAAAAATCATATATTTCTAAAAATTGTTTAAGACTTTTGTGTTAACACTCTCGTAGAACTTTTTAAAGTGATCATTGGGGCACAGATACCTTTGTAAATAAAAAGAACGGAGTATTTGAATTGAGATTCGAATGAATCGCATACAGCAAGAGAGACAATTCATATTTCATGGCAAATCATTTAACAACATTCTTTTAAATTTAAAACTGTTTTTTATTTCAGTTTTGCCTGTTTTTTATTGTTAAATTGGTCCATTTAAATTTATAGTTTTATACAATGAAGCTTACCTGAGGGAAAGGTAAAATGTTCACTTCAAGCACCACATCCTACTTTTAAATACTAGTAATAAATTAAATTGTAAATAAAAGCGGAAAACAACATAACAGGCATTGTTCAATTACAAATTTATTCAAACCATGCCAATTGCTTCAAGAAATGGGAATTATTATTTGACAATATTAATAGCAAGCAACGTAGGACAGAACTAGAAAAAAATCTGAAAGAAAAGCCCGATACATTTTGACTTATTCCTAAGCAAGTAAACTAATATAGTGTAGATTTAAGTGTGTACAAATTGATCCTCTGACCAGTATTTGAGAAGATACACACATTTTGTGATACTTTTCAGACTTCGGAATTTTTAACCACTTGAGATAAGCATGCATTGTGTCCCACTACCCTCTATAAAATTTTTCTATGAGAATTTTATTTCTTATAATATGGTTAGGATAAAAAGAAATAATACTTTTTTTATAGATATTTCAAAGTTTGGTATATCATTAATATACACGCTGAAAAACAAATAGCAGATTTATCTTTAAATTTTCTCTACTGTTGCTTTTGCAACCATTTTACTTTATCTTGTAAGTCTTTGCAACCATTATACTATGTCTTTAAATGAACTTTATACCAAATGTTTAATTTCAATATAGATGTAGACGGTTTTCTGTAGTAATTATCTATGTTTTATTAAAAATTAAAAAAAGTCAAGAAACGAAACCAGAAGTTAAACATCGTGCTTGACATACTCGAATTGCCGTCTGGTGAACCTGAAAATTAAGTTAAGACGTTCACAGACTGTGTGTTAGAATGCATAATATTGCATACGCTTTGCCCTTGGTACCTGATGTACATGGTAGTCACAGGATTATTTCCCTTTAAAAGCGTCATGGCGTTATCGCGGATTTAGATAGAAGAAAACGGTCCAAATTAAGGACAAAGCTTTCACGAGTATATATCTAACTTACAAGAAGACTTCAACACCTGAACAACTACGATACTTTTATTTCTTAAAACAACAAGAACATGAATTCAAAAGTTGGTAAGAAACTTGAAAACGCTTGTATTTTTTTTAGTATTCTTAAATTATATTTTGTCCTGTCTTTCTAACTTAATTATATTGGTTATAATTATACTTTTTTTATTTCAGAAATCAGAATATATTTACTTGGAGCATTTGTTATTATATGTTCAGGTAAGAATGTTCTGTATCAATAATTTAATAATTTCTTACAATTTTCATCTTTATTTTTATTTAAATAAACGGGTTTAAAGCCATTAATATTGTTAAACAAATTATTATATAAGCAAAGTTTTTCAGAGGTACGGAATATATTTAAATATAATTATTCATTTTTATCAAGAGAAATTTTAAGAGACTATTTTTTTATTAACTTCAGAAAACTGTTAACTTATTTGTTTTCAAAACTCATGTGAAATTGGAAGAAGCTTGTTCAGCGTAAAGCATAATTTCATTAACAAGTATTTTCAGGAACATTTAGATTTTGATGGAAGCATTGATTTATAGTGGAATTGCATTTCAGTTAAGTTCTCTTGAAAAGTAAAAAATATCATACCCAAAGCATCTATACATCTAAAGGTATTTTCTTTAGTACGGAAATATGCTCGTCTCAATAGAAAAAAGATGGTGAATATGACGACATTCAGTTTGTTTCATGATTAAAATTGAATAGCACGGTACGCAGTTTGGTTCATCCTTTAAAGGATTAAACACCAAGAGGCAAATGAATGTGCTTTACCATCGCATTGCATATCCACAAAGCAAAAAATTTGTTCAAATCCTATTTATCATATAAGTTTAAGTTATAAGCAGACTTATCATAATAACAGGTTTTTGCATCGAAATAAAATTCTAAAAAAAGAAAGCTCATATCGCTTTAAACATAGGCAGTTAATTTAGAAAGAGTCCGCTCCTTTCAGAAAACAACTTATTTTGCATTATAAGCTCCAATTTTTATATATAAAGAGGCTTTATACTGGTTGATTTCAAAAATGTTCAAATCATGTGGCATCCCCCATCAAAACAAAATGTGTTTTGCATTTTTCATTCCTATCAACGGTATATAAAATATACAGAGTGTCAAACGAATTAAAACCTTATTAAAAGGTGGAATGCAAGGGTACTTTCTGTGTGTAGAGGTTTAAGAATTTAATCCAAATACATTACAGTGGGCATCTCCGAGGCAAGCCAGAAATGTATGTATTGTAACAGGGCCGCTAACATCAGTGACTGTGCCACTAACATCATCGAGTGCTCAGACGCCGAGGTGAGTGGATAAGTAAATTAATGTTTAGCGTTACCTGTTCAGGAAAAGATGACGTAGACGCTCTGTGACCTGTTTAAATACGAAGCAGCGCTTTTAAGCGTCCACCACTATTCTCAATCATCGTACATAGTGTTTGCAAGTGCTTGCTCTCTTAAACATGGATCCGCACGGTACTAACGACAATACGTAACTTAGTCTCCCTAGTAGTCCTACTATTTTAACGTTTATTTAAATTACATTGTCAAACAAAAGACATATTGCAAACCCCCTTTTTCCTCGCACATAGTGAACCTAAAAATGATACCGTATATTTAAATTTTATGTCGCGCAATTTAAGAATTGAATTTTATTTATATATATATATATATATATAAATTATATATATATATATATATATATATATATATATATATATAATTTCTGTCATACGTACACAGGAATGCTTCTTGGAGAAAATCACAACTCAAGAATTAAAGACAGCTTACGTTGCTGGCTGTCGTTCAAAAACGGTGCGTATTTTACCACTTTAAGGATTATTTCGAATTCCTTTAAAAGTTTAAATCAAATGAAACTGTAATTGTTCGTATTGTCTGATCTTTTAATTAAGACTTTTTCTTGCTCCAAGGTTTGCGCTCTAATGGCTTCTTTGGGCAGTGGAAGAAAAAGGAGTGATTATACAAATTGCGTTAGAATGTTGTAATTCAGCCCCAACACAGGAACACGGACCATGTAATGCCAATCTCTGTGGTGAAAGTGAGAATAATTATTTCTAACCAGTTTTGACTACATCATTCTGCCATCCCTGAAAAATCGCCAAAGGCGTCTGTAGATTTCGTTCTTAAATGTCCAAGCAATATTTAATGAAGAAGGAAATAGTGTATTTGTAAGTTCTGAAGCAAAATTCGTTTTTAAATACCGATGAACGGAGTTCATAGCAATCATTTCGAAATAATTGTGAAATCAAATATTGATAATGTTTAACGAATGATTGACGACCAAATTATTAAGATGTATATTTTGTCAAAGCGGGAAGAAAATATAAAAGTAGTACGTTCCTTACCAAACGTATCCGTGTAAAAAAAAAAAAGCACGATTGAATCATTTTAAATAATCTTGATCCTATTTCCTTGGACTATTCAGCTCTAAAATTAAGTAGAAAAAAATAATTTCAAACGAAAAGCCAAAGATTGACTTTTTTAAACAAACCTAGTTACTTTAAATATTTATAAGAAAATGTGAATGAGTTACTTTTTGTTACAAACATTTCACAGGAAAGTCGTTGATTTTGATCGACTGCAAACATTGTTAATACCACAAAGTTACATGTAATTAATGAAAGTAAACACTTGGGAATACCATAAAATATCAATATATATTTAAATGTCTTAGTTCTTAAACCTTTTTTTTCTGTATTTAGCTGGCCTGTCCAAAGCTGGATGCCTGGTGTGTGATGATCTAGTCCGATCAGCACAGGGAGGCTGTACTAACAGACAAGTGTGTCAAGATACCCAGGTAGGCCTCCCTATCAACAGTCTAACGCTACAAAACGTTATCGCACAATAGCGAAGAAGAAGCATTTTATTTGTGAAAATAATACAATCAAACATTTCATATCTCCCAATACTTTTTCTTAATTTAGTATTAGGTTGGTTTAAATGTTCGACTTTTGTTTTGTACAATAAATTTAACCTTACATCATTTGTGTAATATCAATTACAAGTGTTATTTTACATGTTTATACCATTTAAAAGGCAAGTATTCTCTGGGTGATTTTTTTTGTTTTAATTAAGGTCTGTGCCAATGCTGTCCACATTGTTGGTGGTGATATCTTATACAGATATTATTGTGAGGAGAG
This sequence comes from Magallana hongkongensis, assembly GCA_015776775.1. Classification (NCBI taxonomy): domain Eukaryota; kingdom Metazoa; phylum Mollusca; class Bivalvia; order Ostreida; family Ostreidae; genus Magallana; species Magallana hongkongensis. The sequence continues at coordinate 27,183,388 of CM027470.1, read as the reverse complement.
ACATGTAAGATATCTAATTAAGCTCACAATATCCGGCTCTGTCGTCACCATCTTTTTTAAAATCCAGATTCCTAGCCAAAAAACTGAAGTTTTACTTCAAATATACGAACTTGTCTTTTAAGGCTTTGACTTGGGATATAGGTCGAGTACTAGTAGTTCGAAATTTTTGGTGACGGTGGGGTCTGCTTGTTACTGCTCTCAATTTCAACGACAGGTTTTCCGAAATTTAAAAAAAATGAATGAATGCGTCTTGAAGTATTTATTCACAATTTGCAGATTTGTGCCATTGCTTTGGGTAACAATGTTGATGGACATGTCATAGGAGAAGTGGTAAAGCGTGTTAATAACGCTGAGAACCAAGGGCTCATTGTCTGTTCTGCCTGTTGCTATGGAAACGACTGTAATCAAGAAGGATGCTTCGATTTGAAGAAAAAAAGTAAATTTAGTTTTGAATTAAGAAAATTTCTAATGTTAGCAATTGGTAAAGAATAACTATGATTTCAATTATGAATAATTGTTTTTGCAGATATCACAATTGACATGCTAGGAACCAACCCCCCTCCCCCTCCCACTGCTGGATAAAGATGAAACTGTTTTATTTAATGCTTTCATAATTCTGCTCTTGATACAAATATCTGGTTATGTCAATAAATGTTATTTTTTGAAAGAAACCTTAGTTTTTACCCTTTTATTTCTTTCTAAAGATAGCAAAAAGTAAGATACTTTTTATTTAATTCCGGACGATGCCATTAAATCATTTTAATTAACGGGTGGCAAAATCTGTCGATTTGTTTTTACATAAATGGTGTTTCCTTAGATGTAAAGTGGAGGATAATAAAACTTTTGTGCCAAAAGTATTGAAATTGGAGCAAATACATCAAAATATTAAATTAATAACACGTACCTTAAAATGACCTAAAACGACAGGCTTTAAAATGTACAATATTAGATCAACAAAAGTGATTAAGCAATAAAACATATATCTAAAGAAACCTTTTTTGAAATACTTATGTAGATTTTTTAAATAACTTTCATCATTCTTATATACAAGGACAAGAATGCTGGTTGTTGGTACATGTATATGTTAAATTCAGCGCGTCAAGTTAACATGATAATGCAATACTAATATTGAATGTAATGTCTTAGAAACACGCGAAATATGTCTTTCTGCTATCTTTTTTTGAATAATCATTATGATAAATGCAAAATATTTATATCCTTATTCATGTAAACAAATTGAAATAGTGAAATGTCCTTTAGAGACTGCAAAATGTTTTATCCAAACACAACAAAAGATAACCAGTATTCAATTCATCCAATGATCTTCATCGCTTAAGAAGCCAAGCAGGAAAACCATCGGTGATATCTGAAAGATAAAAAACTTTTACATATTTTTTTCTCAACAATCAGGTCAGATTTAGGCATTGACCAATCAATGGTAATACAATCTGACCTCATTAATTAAGTTTTTTTCTCAGGGGCACTGTCCAAAATATATAATGGTATATTGAGTTTAGATAAATGAACTTTAATATTTTACCACATTCTCTCCCACAACTTGGAGCAGGACCAACTTTGCAGAAGTTACTGGCACAATGAAAAACAAATCCATTGCAATCTTTGCAGTCTGCGTCGGACACACAACTCGTGGTTCCTTGTAGTGAAATATTTTTGACACATGTTCCAGACTACAAATCAGTTAAAAACAGTAGAGTGAAAAATTTGAATTATCCCGATTGTGCCACCAACGAAATTATGTCTCCACGAACTAGAAAACTTGACCCCCCCCCCCCCCCGAATAAAAGTGATTCAATAATTTTTATCTAACAATACAAATTAGTCCATTAAGGCAGTGACTCAGATTTGGTAACAAAATAATGCATGTAAAACTTTGTAAAATGGTCACGTATTACATGAATCATATCAGGGGTATATTCAAAGGTATCATATCAGTAAAATAGTGTGCATGCACATTTAAATTATCCATGTTTGTTTGTCAGAAGAACAAGATTGAAAACGATCTTTGTTTTGACAATGGCGTGTCAACAGAGAAAATAATTAACCAGAACAACTGTGTAAGATTTTGAAATAGAGATCTTGATTTATCTATTGTAATTACTCATGTTTTCTTATATTTTTGTAAAGTGAATTTTATTACACAGACATCACCATTTTCTTGCCAAGTTATATATAAAAATTGCAATTGTTAGTTAAAAAGATTATGTATCAAATAACAATATTTTACTTCATCTTCGAATATGGTCACTTGATGAGTCAATGCAGAAGCAAAGGAACCGTAAGAATAAATCGCTGTTTAAGTGATACACTTGCTATCCAGTAAACTTACCCCGCTGTTTATAAAACCCTCCGTTGGGTGTGATTGTTCAGTATTCTTAACATCGCTTTGTAATACTCCGAAACCACCACTTAGTCCAGAATCATCTGATGGAACTACGTTTGGTCCAAAGCTTCCAAAATCAGTTTGATCTGAATCTTGTAACATGTCATTTAGTTCCATTTCTTCTGGGTCAAAAATTTCGCTTGGTTCGCTTTGAGTATCAATAAATTGGAACGACTCATAGGGCTTCAGCTCACTGACTATGTTTTCTGTCTTTGGTGGGAAGTTATCTTGATTTTCTGGTGAAAGAAACCTAGAGCTAGGATCGAACGCATCATCAGTCCAAAAATCCCTCTTTTTCTTCCAAAAATGGAACTTTTTCCATATCGGTATATCGTTTGTTTCTGTTTTGTAAGTTTCAAATAAAGAGTTATACAACTTCGATTCGCTTTGTTTTGGCGAAACAATCCCTACGTGATGAAATCCAAATGGTGATACACAGTCTATAGTAGCGGCCAAAAGGAAGATGAATATAGTCTCCATGTTGAATAAAAACTGTGATTGGTGATTTTCTAAAGAAAAAATATACATTTTTCAGAAAGGTTATTAAAATAAATGAAAATGTATAAATTCCGTTCTATATATAACTTGATGACAAAAGCATGATTTTCATTAATTAAATTAATATATATAATTATTAAGAATTTTTGCAATGCAATTATAAAAACCATTTAAATGTACATATGCAATTATGCAAGTTATTTATAATCAATTTAATGCTTCTGTGTAAAGACCTTTTGAGAATATTGCGTTTCATCATAATTTAAAAATGAACCCAACACTTCAAAAGGTCAATGAGTCGTTAACTTTTTAAAGGCCCCTTTAGCCTACTTTGAAGGCTTGTATGGAAATACGCCGTCACAGGATGGGGAATTGGATAGCGTCAAATTATGAAAATTGACAGTTACGTTCTTCTTACTTCGTAATTTATTGAGTAATAGATCCCAAGTGTGAAATCGGCAGAGAGATTTAGGGGCTTAAAAATTCCAAAATATCAATTTTTATGGCATTTTTTATTTTTTACGAAATTCTAGAATGTCAAATATTTTATTAGGTATTTGCTGTACTGATTAAAGAAACTAGTCTCAAAGGTGTTCAGGAGCCATAATCATACAATGGATTGGAATGTCATATATGTCAATTCTGATCGTCAACAGCATATGTCTCTTATTCAATTAAAAGAAAGTGATCAGTCATCATTCATTAATATCGACTGTATAGAGTATTATGCGAATGTCATTCGTATTTGGCATATAAAAAGACCCAATAAAACTATCAATTCATTTGCAGCGTAAGCAATGTGATTGATGATTTCAACAAGTAACAATTATATGGTGAGACTTGCTTGGATTGGCAAAAAAATACTTCCTCTTGTGCTGCCAATATGCAATAAAAACTATTACAATATCAACAAGTGTCTTTTAAACAAGCCATCTTGGCAAGTGAAAAAGCATCCCCAAACATAATTCGATAGTAGAGGTAAACGATGATTGAATGATGAATAAAAACAATAGTATATAATTTGATTGTACATAGCGGTGAACCATAAAATTATATTTAAATAGAAAAAGGAGAGAATGTCCCTGATAAACGATATCTCCAAATGGATATTGTAATTTAATTAAGCAAATGTAAAAGTCATCTTCCTTTTCTTTTGTACAGTTTCCTATATTTTGAAAAAATGAACACAAAATGAACTAATGAAACATTGCGAAAGTAATTGAAAGGAAGCTTTTCTAAAAAAAAAAAAAAACATGCATAATCTTATGAAATATCAAACTTCTATTATCGTTTAAATTAAATAAGCTACCAGTAATATCTAGTTGACAAGGTGACTATTTATTCTTTCTTGCCAACACGTATCTATGCTGGTTTAAACACCCACTGACGTGATCAAATTTAGAAAGAGGAGAATAACCTCGGATTCTTCCATAAATGAATTCTACAATATCCATTGCTACCACTAATTTAAAAAATCTCTAAACAGCGTAGAAATATATTTGTAACCTATAAAACATTACTTCGGGCTCTTGTGATAATAATTAAAGTGTTAAGAAATACATTTGTAACACTCAAAAGACATTAGATATTTTGAGAACAAACATTAAGATTTTTTATTTCAGCGTTTTGAGATAACATTATGTGTTTGAAATCGCTTGACATTATTGTCGTTCAGGCTGGGTGATTATAATTTTCACTTTTTCCCACATGTCTCCTGTATTAACCAAAAAATATGTGTTATGATGGATTTAAAACTTAAGTTTCTTGTATGCTTTTAATGATTTATTTTTGATTTTGGCTTTTACTGTACAATGCAGAGCTCTAACTTACATTAAAGAAATAGAAGAAGATTTGGTTTATTTCTTTTCTTTTTGAGACACGTTCTGCTTTCCTTTGAAAAGATCTAGTAGTCAAACTTAAATACGACTGTGTGCTACTTTTTTGTCTGGCATAGAACTTAAATGAATTAATTGAATATCTCTTGAATTATCTTGCGCATTTGTATTCTTAAACAATGATTCCTAAAAATAACACTCTTTAGTTATTTTTAGTAATGTTGCTAAATTACACGCCTCCACTTAATGAAGTGACGTAATCAGAGCTAGAGTATTCATTTCTTAAAACTTTGGCCGGCTTTAAGACTTCTTAATAATGCCTCAATTCAATTTCAATTAATTACCACATGGTGGTTATTTTATACGAATCTGTTGATTTACTCCAAATAAAAGGAAATTGAGAGTCCTATAAGATTTGCCTTTAATAGATGATGCATTTCGTTGAGTATGAAAGTTCCATGCAGAATGTAATTGATTTTTTTCTTCAGCATCATTAAAAACCTCAGTGAAAGTAGTACATCTATATGAAGTTGACAGCAGTTTAGACAGAAGGGCATCATAGCCCAGATATCTAACTTGGAGTCATTACATGTTAACGAAGATTAATTATTGAAACTCCGCTGGGTATACGTTATCTGTAGCTCATCCAACTGTTAACAGTTCTATATCAGAGTATGAGTGAAATTGTTAATTTTGCCTAACTACAGGATTTAAACTTTGTGGACTTCATAATTACCATGATTCTATTGCAAACGTTAAGAATTATCAACGAAAAGTAAAAAAAAAAGATACCCAAATGAAATTAGACAAATAGTTACCAAACAGAACAATTTCCAACAAACAGAGTATTGAGGGATAACATCGGCATTGCTTATATATTATTTTACAATTCGAATTCCTTTAACTTAATTTTGAAAGTGTATTTTTATAATCCGATAAATTTTTCATGTACATGTGTTTTCAGGTTGAGTTGTTTTTCTTATTCTTGGTTTGATATATTTTCGTAGGGCGCTGCAAAATTTCAATTCAATATGAAATAATTTAAACAAGCCTTAGACTTCTTTTGAAAGAGTTCTGAAAATACATTAATAAAAGAGGTGTTGAAAGGGAAAAACCACGATTCTCCTATTAAGAGAATCATTATTTCTTAATTTGTCACCATTCTTAACAAGGGTGTAAACAGATTTGAGTTACCGATGGGATTAAGATCTACAACAGCCACCTACAATAAGGGCCAGTCAGTCACGAACACGTCTGCGTGGAGCAGTAGATGGGCGATCCCGCCAATTATACTCTCGTTAAATCTCGACCTACAAGACTTCGTAGCAGACGTGAGTATAATACATGTACATAGATCACAGTTCATTTACCTTTGAGATCCCTGGCTACAAAATGCACTTTACAGTACATCAATATGTTTCAAATTGTTAGGTAAATGTCAATTTCCTCTCTCTTTTTTCACAAAATGTTAGAAATGTACTTCTGAAGTTCCAATATTATATTAATTACAAAAGATCAATGTTTCTTTTGTGGGTTTTTTTATTTGCTCTGATATTAATTTTTAATCATATCTTCAAACTTGTGTTTTGAACTCGTGTATGAGCATGTAATTCTCACATTAATATCTGTTGTTGATTAATATAAAGAAGATGAGTTTTAAATTACTAAAAATAACGTGTTTGATGGGTGCTCATATTTCATAACCGACATATGGGTGCACTCAAATAAATAAATAATATATCGAACAAAAAAATATACTAAAAAATGAAATCCAATTTGTGTTATTGTAATCTAATATGAATAGATTCGAATAAAAAAAAATCAATTAAGAATTTGCAAATTGGTCTGAAAGCGAACTCTATCAATTTTTTTTTTTTACAAAGATTTCAACAAATGGATTAGTTTGTGTTTAATTTCTTTCAACCCGATAAGAAAACTGAACAGCGATCTCTTTTTGATAAAAATTAATTATTATGATAACCAATAATGTGTTGTATTTGTGGCATGCCTTTCATTAACATGTAAGTATACTGAACATTCACTTTGCACAATTTCTATTGTATGCCTGCACAATCCTCGCATGGTAGACATTGATCTAATTAGATAACAAATGATTTTTTTTTTCATTAAAAAAAAATAACAAATTCTATATTTATGCATTGGTTTGTTTTCATCTCAAAACCTAACGTGCTTTCAATTTCTGTATCATTGTAATGATGTTTTGTCCAAGATCAATTCCAAATATTGCTATACTTAATCAAAATGTTTATCAATTTTAAGACAAATAAAGGAAGTAATGCCTTTTTTGAAATATTCTTGAAAATATTTATATGCAAAACATCTTAATGTACGACCATGGCTGAGAAAAGTGAACAGCAATTGTAATATCTCAATCCTCGATTTGTAAGAAAATCGAATTTGTTATCCGAGAAAAAGTGTTAGAAGGAAATTGAACGTCTTGGGATTTTCAGCAAAGTTAACATTTTTTCAGATCATCTTAGTAGTTTAAAAAGAGTTTGTCGTGGCATGTATTTAGCAAAACCAGTTATATTCATGCACATATCTCTGTTGATCTGATGGGCTTTATCCTCAATAATGTAAATCAAACATTTTTTTAAATTTTGCATTGTGATTCCGAGTTTTAGTTTTTTTTTTATATAAAGTTCTTTAGAAGCTGCTATTTTCAATAACGAAAATATCAACTTTCTCAAGTAAAGGAAAATCGAACGCTGTTTATGGCATGGGCCATGTATAGCAAGGTTAAAGCATAAAAAATGATAGAACGACCACTTTTTGTGTTGGATTTTTTTTCATTGGGGAGGGGAGGGGTTGTATGTAAAGAAAAAATGTCTTCCGCTTTATAAATAATGTAAATAACCGTTGTTAAAATTTTGTAATGTGGGACGTTAATCTAAAGCTGCTACTATTTTTAAAAATGACTTTATTTTCGTCTAGTGCCCTACACAATTCTGTCATATTACTATTTCCTTTTACCAGTAATCAGTTCTTTATTATCGGAATTAACAATAAAGCGCTGTCACTTAGTTTCTTTGGCCAAAAAACCGTTGTACTTAATTAAAAAACATAAATCATGCGATATCACGACAGGAAGCTAACAGAACCTATACATCGTGTTAGAGTTTTATATGCTATAACAAAAATGTATCATTTTTCTATTTCTTTTTAACCTTTAATTATCTTTTAAAAAACCATCAGTTTAACGTTTTATAATATAGATTTCAAAGTACAGGGATTGTTTTAGTAAATTAAAAAAAAACGGACAGCATGTTTAAAAATGGTATCAAGCTCCTCTAAAACTAGTCGTTTTCAAAAAGATCTGCTTTTGGTAAATGTTAGGTATAAACATAAACATTGAACATCGTTCAAAACAAAATACAGGATAAACTAGTACTAGGTACGGGGTTATGTAAGATATACATATAATCCAAAGTGTTTCTGCAACATCATATATCATTTGAAAGGCGGTCTTCTGAATGGGAATTTATTTAATGAAAACGAAAAAACAAGTACCGGTATAATTATACAAAGTTATATTCAAACATTCAATGCTGCTACAAAGACCATTATTTACGGAATTTTTAGTAAAAAAAAAAGAAAAAGAAAAAACAATAAAAGCTAAAGAATATATATACTTACGCATTTTGGCTTAAGATAACAGGACCAACTGGACCAGTTTCCTTCAACACCTGTTGAGCCTATATATACACACTACCCTGTCAACACCAAAGCGATTGTCTTGACACAGCTTCTAATTGTGATGTATTAAACCGCGCTCCGTGGGCTAGCTAGGACTTCTCGTCACAGCTACTCACTGCAAACAAAGATCACCAATCCAATAGAGGGGGAAGAGGGCAACTCTGCCTTTTGTATTGACGTTATCAAGAACATTGCGTGAGTTACAGATACATGCAGTAAAAACAAGGAGCGTCATCGAGCAAACGGTTAAATACACATAGCTATCTTTATTTGTACTGTGGACATCAGGTTTCATTTTTTGAGAAGACTGTTTTCGTGAACGATTATTGCTGACATAAGATTATGCAATGTTAACGAAGTTGAAGTCAGAGGCTTGGCTTTTCTGTAAAAATAAATCTAAAAAAAACTAACGAATGTTAGTGCAGTTTTTGAATTCAGATGGATTTACATACGAATTTAGTCATTTTATTAAATGACTAGAAATTAACCAATATAAGGGGACATTTTTTTTTACATCAACTTGCATAAAACTTACGACAAAAATCTATGCATCTATGAACTTCTAAAATTGTTACAAAAGCAATATATCAAACCAGTTTTTCTGTTTCCAATTTCTTTTCATGCACAAGATTAAAATTTGTCTTAAAGTAATACTGCAAGCCTAACAGAGGGCTATGTAATCAATAACAAGGATCCATAACCAAAAGGAACAAAGCAACAAACAAACAAATAATCAGGATTATTTGTTTTTATATCAAATAGTCTGTATTAATTTTGAGACCCACTGTATATTCGAAAAAAAAACTCGGTACGAGCTAAACCATTGGCTTACCCGGAAGCCCCTGCAAAAACCCCATAGTTTTCATCGAATTTTAGCACCCACCCACCCAGCCCCCAATTTTTTTAACTATTTCAAACTTAAATATTGATATCTATATTTGTGCATTTGGTTTCTTTCTCGTTTTTCTTTTCTTTATTTTGACAGGTCATTGAGTAACAAATCGAGAGCAGACTGGAAATCCGCTAGTAGACCAGAAAAACAGCCAGACAGGATGACAAGCAGCTCGGTGTCATCTGGACTCGTGTTCAACAGTTTATCTTTTTTCAATAGACTTTCATCTTTTATACTTGTACATGGACCTTTTTCTTGTCACATCACATTTTTAGGGGGGATGGGGACTGGGGTGTCCGCAGTGGTATGTGTTGACACTTTCTGCTCCAAAACCTGGGTGTCTCCCCCCACTTGCTTTCAAAGCTATGGGGGTAGTATATAGATTAAATCATTCAATATGGTTTATAAATGGCAAAGCTATTACAGTTAACTGCGCCATGTGGTTACAATGTAAAATTGGGTTTATTGTATAGTGGGGCCTACACTGGGTATAGGTGGGGCCACATCCACCTAACTCCAGTGAGGGGATGCTACAGGCTGGTGCATGTAATAATTGGTTGATAAAGTAGCCTTTGTAATGCAAAGTTCTAAACCAGGTAGCACTGCAGGAGACAGGATGAGAAGGGCAGGTCTCACTACCCTCCTTAGAACGCTGGGGATCGTTCAGGTTCGGGCACTGATGTTTCATACTCGGGCCCACAGTGTGTCCCTACATGGGTAGTTAAACTGGCACACTGGTCGGCTCCCCAGTTACCCCACAAAAAATCATTATGCGGCCAACATCCACCAATTGTTTGTAATAGCGGAGTAATTAATATTTCTCATAATATAAATTGTTAAGTTCATAATTCCCGAGTGTTGCCAGGCTCTGTGTCTTTCAAGCGCATATATGTATAGTGCTGGGTTAGCTTGGTGAATTCAATAATTAATTGATATGGGTATTATTATTCTTAAAATCATTTAAACCCATTAAATTAGTGATAAATAATTTACGCTGTTTAATTGATTCAATAAAAACAAGACTGTGTGTATAATAGAGCATGGCCGATTTAAATTTTATGAATAAGAGAAAGAAGACAAATAAATGATTAAGACTTTTATAGATATACATGTACCATATATCAGGGGGTTTTTTTTCGCGTGTCACAAATATTTCTAAAAGGGGAAAACTATGTTACGTATTTTACGGTTTAAAAAGTTTCTTAACAATAACGGATTGAATTTTTTACGTACTTCATATCTTGCGATGTAAAAGTGATCGCGAAAAAGATCGTAGCGAAAAATACCGGATTTAGACTCTGTTAATTTGCTCTATCAACCGGACAATAAATGGCTTTAAAATAAAAATGAAACGAATTATTATTTTAAAAAAAAACACTTAAGGAACTTGGTGCTTTGCTTAGCATTTGCGTTCATGTTGAACTACAATACATTGAGGTTTGATGAAGGGATCAGTATCAATTAGGGAGACCGTGCTTTTTACGTGAAGTCACATTTTAGGAAGTGTATCTTTCAATGTTGGTATTTTCAAAAGCCTTCTTTACGTGATTAGGGCATCGTTTTGCCATTCGTTCCCATAAAGGGTATCATTATTTTGTCATTAAAATCTTTAATGAAGACAATCCGTTTTCATTAGCCTCCCGGGTTTTTATTTCACAAAAGCATAAGATTCTCAGCACAAACGCATCACGGTAACTTGTACTGATTTTCTTTTTATATTTTCCAATAGTAATGCTTTAAAGCAAATAACTAAATTACTTGAATCTCTGAGAGTGCGTCTTTACTGTGTACATGTTTAATGGCATGTATACGTATTTGTATATTGCCAATAATGGTATAATGTATGTTGCTTCATAGCTTGATTTTTCGTTTTGTTACCTATACAACACAAACTAGCATAGGCAAAGAACTAGGTACAGTTTCAGTCATATTTTGCCCTGTTTTAGAGTGATTTTTAAAACTACCACCAAAAATGGAAATGAAACATTTATTTACACAAAAATACCCATAAACTAAGAATCTATAAATAGTTACCTACTTAGACTTTCACAAGGGTAATTGTGACGTCACAAACAGTGCATTTTCCCGTAATTTTCATAAAACTGAGCAGAAGACATCAATTCCTCGGTGGTGTTTTGAATAGAAAACTATGTTCGCAGCCATCGCCCACAATGAAACTCAAATTATAACTTTATCATGTTAAAACACATAAAATAAAATAATTTTGTTGTGGGCGACGGCTGCGGACACATTTTCCTCGTTAAAAAACTATGAGAATATGTGCTATTTTTCACCATTTTTGACTAAATCATAGAAATGTGCCAAAATGTTGAGGTCAATTTTATTGTTTGAAACAAGATAAAAGTGTATAACTTAGAATTTCATATACACATATGTTCAATATAGTATATGTGTATTTTCATGAGATTTTAAACAACTTTAGAATTTTAGGGCAAATATTAAAAGAAACTGTACCTTGTTCTTTATAGGGGGAAATCGGAATTTTATTAATAAATAATTAATTTCAAAATTAATACCTTATTATCACAAACTACATGTCTATTTTCAAGCGAGACCTATTTCATTCGCATATTGTCGCATTTGATGCATAATGATCGATAGTAAGAATTTGCGATGCCTTTTCTAGTATCCTTTTCGTGCTACCAGAAACTTGGTTCCATTTCTATACTGAAAAGCTTATGTACAGCGTTGAACAATACATGCCCCTATGCATTTTGCCTACAGTAATTGACAAAGAGATTGTGACACAGATCATTCGATTTCCTTCATCATATCACTTGCCTTGAAAGTCTTTTCCGGTAGGCCGATGGTATCAACATCAGCGTCGGATGTGTTATGAAATGAAAAGCACTACAATGTCATTATCGTAAATCTGCGTTAATGGTTATTAGAACTGATGGAGGATGGACAATGCAATTTCTTTTCACGAAGATATACACAAAAGAGCCACAGTGCACGACTACACAGCTTTGATTAAATCAAATGACGTTTGAGTAAATGCTATTAGTGTACATTCAGCAACGGAGGTCTGGAGGGAGGTAGAGCATTTGTAACCAGTGTATATCTGTAGATGGCATTAGCTGACATCTACGTGTGTTGTTTCGTTTGACGTGATCAAATGTTTAGGTTCAAGATCATAAACAAAGAATAGGATTTTGTCATTGCCTTATGGAATATAGATCTTTTATTTGGTCGAGTCTTGAATTCTTAAACATTTTACCACTGTACTGTATTTCGAGTTGTAACAGCTAAATGTTCATCTTATTAAGGTCTTCCGCTTCCAACAGAAGACCTCATAGAGATTGTAGTGTTTTTTCTTTCTTTCCATTTTTTTTTAGACCGGACGCTACAAACCTGTTCTTAATTTTTTAATTTAAATGCATGCATTGAATGAATCAGTACAAAACCTTACAAATGATATATCCTCTGTACAGTGTTAAATAAACAAGCAAACTTTGCTTCCTGTGAATATTGTACCCGTAAAATCTAAAAAAATGTATGTGATTTAAACACTAAACTTTTATGGGCGATAGGCATTTGATTTGCGATGCGTTAACGGGTTTTATTTTGTCAATCTCACTACCGGCTCAAACAAACCAAGTTTGTATTAAGTTCACTGTATTTCTTTCACTGTTTTACCTGGACTCTATTTACAACTACGTATACTGAGTGATTTTTCATCTATTTTCTAACTTAATCCATTGTGATTCATTGCTCTTTTAAAGGGATATGGTCACGATTTTGGTAAAACTATATTTTTCTGTTTTTATTATTTGCAATGCTGTCGAAATGCATCTCTAATGATCAAATGAATTTTGAGAGTCAGTCGTAGAGTTTTAAGCAATATACAGGGCTCATAACTCTTTATCATATAAACAACGCTCGTGTCCTGTTTTTGTTAACATAGGTTCAAAATACCTGTAAAACATCTTTTTCAAACTGATTTGTCTATCTTCTTACTCATTTTAGTGCATAAATAAACAGTTCTTAACGTTTAACAATTTGCAAATCAACATTCAAAATGTAAACTAAAGCTTTGTTTACATAGCAAAGAATTTTAAGCTCCGTAACTCGCTTATATCTCAACAAATGCCTAGTAAAAATGCTTTACTGAAGCATTGCAAACAGTAGAATCGGAAAAATGATTTTTGACCAAATTGTAACCCCATGCTCCTTTAATCTGAGAGGGATGAAATAATATTATATCATAAATATACTATATATTATGCAGTTCTAACAATTTTATCGATCGATATAAACCATCATCAACCTAAACAGTCACGGACCACGCGAAATAAATATGATGTCAGACTTACATACATAGAAAAATAGTCATTTCTTTTATTTTACGTATAAACGTTCCAAATAATAAATTAATTGCTTTAATTTTCTTTTATGATTAATTCATTAGTTTGTTAAAAGAAAGAAGTAAGAAAAAATATAAACAATGACGTTTTCCTGGTGATTCATTCGGAATATAAAAGTACATGTAACGATCATTTCTCTTCATTATTGCTGCTCTCATATCTGCATGAACCACCAAACAGTGAAGTTTACTGTTTAAATAAAGGTTTTTCCTAGTTTGAGCAATGATAACGCTTTTATTACAGTTAACAAATACCTGATCAAATACCTACTATCTAGGCACGTCATGCTTAACAAAAAAAAATACAGAATTATCCGCGGTTAATCGCTCTAAGCAGTATTCTTTAATGCAATTAAAAAACCAAATTCAATCAAAATTGTTTTATTGCATTTCCTCGACCATTATGAAAAATTCAGGAATTGTTATATTCGTGAAAATAGTTCTTTATCAACAGTATGTAAACAACCTTATGACAGACAGTCTGTAAGCTTCTTTGTATTGCAAGATAAGGCTTTGGATATTGTGATAACGATGAAACATTCCATGTTTGATAACCATTAATTCACAACAGGTAAAGGTTCAAATTCTAGACTGATACTACCGCGCGTTTTTGTGTTTTGCACTGCCGTATATCTAAGGGAAGAAAGGATTATATATTTGTAAGGAAATATGTATCAACAATTTTTTGTCCTCCTTATGGTAAATCTTGTATGCAGTCAAGACAATGTGTTAGACATTGCAAAACAACGTGGAGCCATGACGTTGGTGAAGTTACTACAAAACGCCGAACTGAGCAGCGTTCTCAAAGGCCAAGGTATGATAAGTTCAATCATTGCTACAGAGGTCAAATAAGTGTACATTTCACTGGTTCTCTAGAACATGAACACATTTGTTCATTTGTAAGTCTTCAAATATCAGTAACTGTATGTTGTTCATAACGTAACAAATATGTCAACTTTAACTTTTACCGTGGCTATTTTTAGAGTGCTCTGATAATCTTAAAAGAACTATGTATAAAGATATTTAAAAGAGCTATGTATAAAGATAATAGAAAAAATATTCCAATTTTAAGGCGGTACTACACTTTGTATTTATTCAATGAATTATAGCAAATCATACCTGGAAATTCAAAAAATGATTTGATAATAATTGTTAGCCACCTAACCTCCTTAATCTATCATTTTTCTTTTCTATATACGCATTATTTTGAGTATTTGGTTCTTCAAAACGCCGCATCATAATTTTTGGAATCTTCTTCTACAGGTCCATTCACACTGTTTGCTCCGACAGACAAGGGATTCGATGCTCTTCCTGCCGATGTTTTGGATAAGTTATCAAAAGATAAAGCTCTTCTGAAAAAGGTTTTATCATATCATGTCGTTTCCGGTAAAATACTGGCAAAAGATCTAAAGAATAACGAACTTTTGGATAGTTTGGACAACCCTGAAAAACTCAGAATCAATATCTACGGCCAAGTGAGTTTTTCTTTATCTAATATATATTTAGATTTAAGAATACAAACCATGCCTTGGGTTTGTTTCTTTGTTGTTGTTGTTGTTGTTGTGATTATGGTTGATGTTTAAGTACGATTTATGAAATAATGCAATAGATGATGCAACAGTGGTGTTGTTGACAAAGCACTTTTGTAAAGGTTGCATTCTTTATGTTGCATTTCAATGAAGTTGTAATCGTGACTTGTCCGTTTCAAAAGAACTTAATACGTGGTCCCGAATCTCTGACATTACATCAGTATTACATTAATATAAGTATGGTTTTACTGTTATTGATTACAATAACGAACTGGCAGCTATTAATAATGAGCATGTATATGGTTTAGTCGTAAGTGTTCTGGTCCCTTTTTAAAACCAACCCTTGCCTCAGAGCCCACAACTCGATTCTCTACCACTACATTAGAGTTCAATGTTACATGTTATGTCCAACAACTTGCACTATGGACTGATGTAGAGTGTAAACGATCAATACTTTATTTTGAGTTAAGCAGTCTTACAATATAAAGGCACGATAGATACCTTAAACTAAACAAGTATTGAAGAAGGAGTTAAAATACAAATGTACCTCATCACAAATAAGTCCTTACATAGTCAACTTGAAATTTGAATGAAACACCATTTTCCAATTAATATTAATTTTATAATTTTTGATAAAGACTATCACTCAAAAATCTTAAATTCGCAAAATAAAGCGGTCACAATAAACATTGTATAAAAAATGCATACTCTTATGTACAAAATAAGTTAAAATTGTTTAATTGCTATGATTTAAGTTTTGAAAACCAATGATTGTGTGAACACTACAAGTTGTAAACTAAAATTTTCTTAGCATTGAGGGACACAATAAACAGTAAATATGTATATTTTGTTTTTGCATTTGTATAAAAATAGGGAAAAGTTCAGAAAATGGTGCAGCTCAGGTTAAGTTCTTCTCGAGAAATCTTTTTTAAAATTGCAGAATTCTGCAGTTATACCATTAGAAATAAAATTACATGTTTCAGATAGGCTTGAACATACGATAAATCATGTAAAAATCTTTAGAATATTAACTGTATTGTATATCAATTAAGCACTTTGGGGCATCACTTCAATTTAGATCATAATCGGACCAGACGTTTAATTTCCCTAAGGAAAATCAGTTGCTAAAGGCGAGCAAACAAGTATATGATTATTTATCTCTCAGTAAAGACACTACAAAAGCCCGTTGAAGGACTCGTTATTCAATCTAATTGATTAAAATTATCTATTACATCTACACCCGTCTACGGACTGTGTAAGTTGTGGTTATTAAGATTAACCGATTAACTTTTTTCTCTTTAACTTTTTGATTGACTAACAAATCTCAGAGTAATGCGGCCTTCAGCGGTCAAACACTCAAGAATTCCAACCCTAAACTTTAGTGATGCCTTAATGGTAAATCATTTCACTTTTGCTCTGTTCTAAACTGCATCAAACTTTGCAATTAGTGTTTAGACTCTGTAGTCTATACTGGATACAAAGGCATTAAATACAGATAATTAAACAATTGATATATCCTTGTAAAGATTCCATCATTGCTTACAAAAACCATGATATAGTCTTGTTTTTTATTTATAATTTCTATAAGAGTAACTGTGTCTGTAGATGTACAATAGAATTACTTGCGTCGACTTTGAATGTAGCTAAAAGAAAAGCAAAACACCCATCCTTCTGATTCTAAATTTATTTTTTATCTAATTATCAATCAATGTTCATCATAAAAGCAATGGCTTACACTGCTAGTGGGTTTGAATGTTAATTATTAATAACTATTTTCGGGTAGAAATTCATGTAACATGTAAAGGAAAGAGTTTGTTTCATGTCATAAATAAGAGTGTTAGCATTTTTATCTTTGATAAAATCTATGAGTTTCAATTTCATAAATTTTGCCAGGATGTTTTTGCCACAGGGCGTAAAGTGATACTACCTGACAATGATGCCTCCAATGGTGTAGTCCATATGTTAAACCAAGTCATCTACCCCGTTCCCACGAAAAACATTGTAGCCGAGGCTTCCACAACTCCGGAACTCAGTACATTAGTGTACGCCGTTATTCGAGGAAATTTACAGAAAACGCTAACAGGTATCTGAAAATGATATCACGAATGCAATATTTTGAATAAATCAATCTCGTGAACAGAAAATAAATTATATTGATTTGATAGTTTGAAAATTGACCATTTAAAAAACGTGATAAGAAGTCAAATATACAATGAATATTTTAAGAAGGCTCGATGGCTGTAGCCATTTTCAAACCATATCAATGTCCTTAAAAAGAAAAAATGAATTTTAAAAGCTAACTTATTTTGATTTTCATTTTATGAGATTTACAGTTTATGGCTTAAAATATCATATTTCAATTCTAAGGCATATCCCATGGATAATGTTGTTGATATTCAGATCCCTTAATTCATTCCGTCCGATGAAGGACGACTACAACAAAAGTTGCTTTCTATATCGCCTTAAGAATAATCACTATGTTACTTTAAAAAAGTTCTGTGTTTTGTTTATAGACGGCAACTTCACGGTATTTGCTCCAAATAATGCTGCTTTCCAAAAGTTACCACCTGGGAAACTCAGCGACCTCCTCAGTAATGAAACAGCCCTAGTTTGTAAGTACAATCTAATCGGTACCTAATGTTAAAATCTAAGCATAGAGAAATAAATGAAAAAAATATCGTGTGTGTTATCTGCAGATGCAAATGAATGAAGAAGGAAATTATGTCTCACATTCATGTAAAGTAGATATATCAGAGATCGTGTTTTTTCCAACCATTGGAAATGTGAGCGCAAGAAGGAAAACAATTTACGGCGTGTATAATATAAAAGTTGTATTGCAGGACAACAGGGATTTCATTTGAATAAATTGCACAAATTAGTCTTTAATTGTCATGTTCAGAGAATAAGAAGAATGATAATAAGAATCAGATATATTGATTCAAATGATATACTTGTGGTTTTATGACCATTGCTTCCATAAATTTGAATCAAATTTGCAAAGCTGTCGACAAAATCTTAATTATCAAGAAATGTTTGACATTTTTGGCTGTTGATGAATTATCAACCTACAGCTCCCGTAACGTTCATTGGTATTCTCGTTGCTATATTCTCCTCATGAGTATTGTTTTTCTTAATTTGTAAATTGATCTCAATTCGTTGCAACGATACAAAAAAAGTGTAACAGAGATAGGATTGAAACCAAACTGCGATTTTATAAGGTCTTGTCTTGAATTAATGTCGAAGCATTGGAATGTATTTATGATGATTTCACAATCAATAAACAAGATAGGTTTTCTTGATCGCATCATTTAAGAATGAATAGTAATAAGTGTAGACTTATACGCTGGGGTTTGCAACAAAAGAAGAAAAATTTCAAAAACAAAGATCAGACAATTGTTTCACATGGTGACCCGGAAAAAGTTTCAATGTAATCAGATACTTTGAAATATTTCTAAACTTTAAAAATGAGACTTTTTACAATTTTTAAAATATTTACGATACATTGAATAAATTTTCTTATCTGGTTTTTTTTTTTGTTTTTACTTACGCAAAACCAATCTTTGTATCTGGGTAAAAATATCTTCATGCATGTACTTCATATCGAATTTTTTCATCGTACTAAATTGAAGTAAATCAATTACAATAGTTTCAATCTTCATGAATGAGTAAACTTGCAGCTTTCATAGATCAATTGCGTTCTATCAATGATATTATTGTGCTGGTAAATCAATCAGAACTGTTTTTGATTTCGTGAATCTTTTTGAACCGCCCATACATGTATCAATTTCCGGGATTTTGAGTGTTTGTGCATCTATTGACAGCTCTGTTGACATATCACGTGACCGAGGAGGTACTCTACAGCGGTGGACTGAAGGATGGACAGGAAGTTCCCACGGTGGAGAAGTCAAAGCTCGTGATTAGTATTAATGGTAATCACACTCAGATAATTCGAACACTCTCCAGTTAAATTGAAAATGGGCTCTGTTTACAATGATAAAAAGATTTTCCTTTGTGTAACTATATTTTCTAATTATAGTGTATCATTCCAAGGTCGATCAATGGCATTTGATGCATTCTTCCGTTAATGAATATAATCAGGTCATAATAGGTTTAAGTAACAGTGCCTTATTTACACGCACTTCCAAGATGAATTCTTGTCATAATAAACATTTGATAACTTCAGGGGAAATTATATGCTTTAACGTTTGGTTGAGATTTCATGTTATTATCATAAATGAATCGTGCGTCTCTTAATTTTGAAAATAGTCTATACTAACCTATATCATTCGTGATGTCATCCGGTCATAATGATATACATGTACTTATATATAAGCTATACAATTACAAACCAACAAAAAGGTAACCATTGATTTACAGTTCTAATGTTTTTCAGGCATGATTGATCTATTTCTTCGTCTTGAAAAAAAAAAACATGAGCCAAGCAATTTTTTGTCCATGATTTGTCAGACTAATATTTGTTCGCTGATAGGTCTCCGCTTGATTTTGTCTTGAAGAAATATCCTCGAAACTATATAATCCGTTGCTAGAATTGGAAAACTTTTGTAAATTGTCCCTTATTTAAATTAAATTTCGTTTTGATAATAAGCTCATATTGAAATAAAGATCACGGGTTACAGCTGTGCTTCAGTGTAAAGTAAATACTGTATACAGGCTTATTTTCGCCCCGTGTAATTTCCGCCCTTCTACACTTGCAAACGGTTTCATTCCGTCTTGAATTCGTCCTGGACACAGTTGTTTTAAAGAGTGATTATTTGAGACACTGAGATTCGCCCAGTCTAAAATTCGCCCGCTGACAACGAGGGCAAAAGAGGCGAAAATAAAACGGGGACGAATATATTCATGTATACAGTACAATATATTTTCTCAATTTGAGCAGCATGTGCAGCACTTACATGCTATATAATATTCCTTTATGACTATATTCCAGGTGGCGTGGTCAAGGTTGGTGGCTCAACAGTTGTACAGGCTGACGTCAGCGTAACTAACGGTGTGATTCACGTCATTGATACCGTACTCACATCCGCCTAATTAACAAAGTGAAAATAAAAAATTGCTTTCAAAAATATCTTTGTATAGTTCTTGTTATGATATTGTTTTTCGTCAATATCTTCCTTTTATCTAGATTGCTTGAGGTATATTGTAAATTATTCTTATAATGCACTGCTATTACAAAAGCTCTAAGTTTATCATTAATATTTTTTTCATGACTAAATATACATCAAAAGTTCATAACATCAAAATAAAAGAAACAGACTTTCGCTTTTTGTTTGTGGAACAAGTGTTTTACAGACTAAGATACTTTAGGATAGTAATACTTATCATGTGCAAGAAATTGGCAATCGCCAAATAATTTTTTTTAAAATAAATCCTGCACCATTGATTAAATATTGAAGTGCCCATAACATGATAACAGACCATCTTTGGTTGAGAACGCAAGAATAGTTTTCATTGATATCTTTTATCACACGTTTAGCTTAATATACGGAGGATATCACATCTGCATATTTTTAATATTATGCAGTCACTGTGTATTCTTACCCAATGTGACGTCATAATGAACCATTGCGTAGGAAGTAATATGAAAAGTAAAAACAAATAATTCAGTTGTAAAATTTAAAGTTGTAAATGTGAAACATTTTATGTTGTTTCCTTTTTCATATAAATAGATAAAAAATCTTCGAAAACAGCATAGATTATCTGAAAATACAAACCTGTCCTCAATGCAGGTTTTAAAATGCAGGTTTAACCATCTCTCCCTGTCATGTTATATTTGGAAAACAGTCTGAAATCCCGTATTTACTGAGTCACTCATATTGGCTTTCCAGGAAATATAACGAGGATACAAGCCATGGGGTCGTCGGAAAGAAAGGGTATTAACTAAAATATGATACCTTTTCCTAAGCCTATTGGAGGTGCATTTGTAGACATACGATGTCATTTGACTCCATGCATAAAAGTACAAAGTGCAGTTATTTATTCTGGTTTTAACTCGTAGGTGATCCATATCTTTTGTTTTGTATTTTTTTTTAGCTGTTGTTAATTATTTGAAATATATGTTTGTTTGTTAAATTTAACGGATATTTTTACCATGCTTTAAGTAATTGTCATCTTGAAGTAAATGTGTTGTGCGGCTCAAAATTATAACTTTTACAGAAAGGATTCAACAAAATACTCGGTAACGTGATAAAAAAGAAGGCTCGTGGGTAGAAAAACACAACTCGTTGGATAAAAATCATGAACTATCGCAAATCATGAGAGATTCTATATTTATTCAACTGATTAACCGATTGCTGTTAAACATCATATTCAAAAATTGTTGTTCTCTTACTAATAAAGTTCTCGTACATGTACACTAAATTCTAGTTATTTGTGAATTCAAATCACAACAATAATGCTTTATCCAGGGAATAACAATTTGCTTACAATATTTGATATATGTAAAGAGAAGAAATCAACAATGAAAATAGCAACCTGACATCCTATGACTCAAACACGTTTACAAACAACACCGTACTAACATTTCATTAAAATAGTTAAAATTGATCTGAAATAGAGACAATTGATCAATATCATAAAATGATTAAAAGTATTAATTAAATTGATGAAGAAAGTCATAATGCAAAACGTATACACATTTAATTTAACGTGTTTCATTTCATTTCTACAATGTTGTATACGCCAGACGAGTTCTCTCGCTTTGGCTGGCAGTCCAAATACGATAATTAAGCTTTTTTTCTGTAAGTAATTAATCAATTAAAGTAACATCTTCAGTCACAAATATTTCTAATAGCATGTACAGAATATACATGTATAAACTACACATGAGCAATAAGACCTGTATTAAAAGGAAAAGGAAACACATATCTAATCTGCTCCATAGTTGAACATTCTTGAGGTGAAAATCTAAAATAACGTATCATAAGCCTTACGTTTTATACAGGTGAATCATAAGTTATAATTGTACTTTACAGGTAGAGGCATTTTATCAGATAAATGTTATTATTGGTCTCCTTGGTATCCAAAAAAAACCTGTAAACATTGGTTTTCATATGACATGAGTCTTGTCAATATTCTTGAAATGAATGAAAATAAAAATTCCTCACAAACTTTTTGACGCAATCCTGAAAATAAACAAAATCTACAGAAAAACTCATTTCTCTCATTAAGTTGTTATTATTATTTTTTTTTTTTTAAATTTCGGGTGGCAGATTTTGTTAAGTTAAAAAAATCCCTTCAAATAAAATGCTTAAAAATGCCACAATTATAGTAGCACTCATCCAATTTGTTATGGAATTGACCATTTTTTTGGTTACATTATTACCATTTTTATAAGCGTTTAGACATTGTAATTATATAATACACGACTCTTTATTGTGGATAGGGCACTTGGCCAGTTTACAGTTTAATGTACTGCCAGATTTGAATAACAAAGTGAAAAATACACCATTTTGGAAATAATCATAATGGTGATCGGATTTAGTCATTTTAATTACGTGGCCTACATCTCACTTCCTACGTATTCAACATTTCTTAAAATAGAGCATTGACATTGACATTTATCTTAAAAGTTAAATCGAACCAAACATGAAACAGTGTAAACTGAAATGAAAAGAAAATGTACGAATTCCTGATTAATTTTAGACATCAGATGTTAAGTTGTCTATGAAAACCACTGTTGTTTTTTTGTTTGTTTGGTTTTTTTTATAAAACGAAGCTACATGTATTTAGACTTTCCAAAGAGTCAAAAGTATTGTTCTATACCTAATGCTGTTCATAAGGATCCACCTTTTTTTAATTTTACTGTTTATTTAGCATTATGACATGTTTTTGACATTGTCATTTGATCCTCTTTTTGTTTTTTTGTTTTTTGTTCTTCAGTTCTTTTTGAAAGTTTAAATACATGTACATAATTTAATCAATACATTAATATTACTAAACAAAATATTTGTATCAAAGCTTGAACTTTATTAAGGGTGTTTCGTTTTAGAAATCACTTAATTTATTTTAGTAATCCTAAATTATAGACAATATACAACTAGGATAAGAAAGGGCAACTCATTTACTTGCACGCCTCGATGAGTCACAACTATTATACATCATTGATTGGTGGAAGTTACTCAAAACCTTGACGTACACACCCATTCATATATCAATGACAATCCTTTTACACTAAAACTTGACCATCCACAACATTCTTTTAAACATATTATGAAATTTAAAAAAAGACATCAACCTACAAACTTTATCACTATCATTGTTTTCTTTGTAAGGCTATTTGCAACCGTAACTGAGGAAACAAGTTTCCCTGGATACTAGTCCTACTACATGAGAAAGTCATAATTTATTGGAACTTTTGTGTTTTAAAAGTAGATTAAAATTAACATCATACCAGCAACTTTAGAAGAAAGAATTCACTTTTCATGAAATACTTAATGCTTAATGTTTTGACTTTTTAGAATGTTAAACAGTTGCAGAGTAAAATTTGCCAACAATAATTTATTACTTGCATGAAATTATTTTTACATTTATCGAGTAATTTCTCCTCTATATTTAAAAAAAAGATTGTGAATTTGCAGCTCTAAAGAAACTGACACGGCTGCGATTTACATGATCCACTTCTAAACAGTTTATCGATTGGTCGAAATATTTAGCAACCTAAGGAAAATCAAGACCTGCACAAAATAGTCATCATGACGTCAGAGTCAAATTATCGTATAAGAGAAATTGGCTATTTCTTTTATCCAACATACTGATGTAAATTAACAATAATTCAGTAAAATTTAGTTACTTTCTACGATCAATTCGTAAACTTGTAAAAGGAAGGATGTAATTATAAACAATCAAATGCTTTCTTTGATGATTTACTGGGGTTATGAAGGTAGCAATCATTGCAAAAAACATGAAGATAACCCAATTGCACAATCTTCATATCCCGCATGAATCACCTACGAAAGCATTTTAAACTCATTGTTAAAATAGTGTAACTTAAATCTTTTGGGTCTCAAAAATGTTCAATGAGTTATTTAAAAATTCAAATCTGCGTTGAATAAATATATTATATCGTGGAATATCGTTGAATATTATATACAAAAGTATCACATTAAGAAATTTTGCTTCGGCTGACTTTGTCAGGAAACTATTTATATCCCAGAAATACCGGTCATAATATGTATCATCTTTGGACTCCTAAACAAAACATCATAAGGAATTCGTAAGCTCAGTAGACAAATTAATTACTTAGTAAAATTGTAATTCGGAATATTTCAAACACCAACATCAATAACGATATAAATGTAAGATGATTTTATTGAAAATCTGATGAGTTTGCATATATAAATCGTATGCAAGTTGCAAAATATTGCGGGTTTGTTTTTCATCAATGAACGTCAGAGGTTTCAGAAGTTTCAATTTATATATAAGCACTCAGGGAAAGATCCGTTAATCTACAATATTACAATATATTTTGTTCTTTCTCTTGTTTCTTTCTTTAACTATATATAAAGCTGTATATTAGATGAATTGAAGTAAAATTGTACTTTTTATGTTATTATATGTAATGAATGTTCTTATTCTCAGGATAGGTTGATTTGGTTTTCGGTTAACTTAAAACTTTTTCAACAAATCCAGTCAAACTTAAGCAAGATAGTTTTTGATAGAAATTAATTGGACGGACTGTGCTTTTTTATATTGGTGAATGTGAAATAAACAAGATTGTGAGATAAACAGTATGATATTGGACGACTGCTTTAACAAATGACAAATCTTTTAATAGTATCTATATAATCTAAAATGATACAGGTATTTGATACGAAAATATCTCTAAGGGGAAAATCTTTTTCCATTCTTTTCCAAATTAAATTTCATATTTGAACGATGCCTACTTTCCGGTTATAATTTAAGCAGAGGGACGTCAAAAAGAGCCACGCATAACATTATTCATTTCTTGACGGGGATAAACACTTTTTCTCTTTACATTTATATTACTTCGTTACACTGTGTTTAAAGATATTGTATAATTTTACCAGACAGGACATTCTAAAACAGAAGGATGTTTTTTTGTCAAAAAAAAACCCCAATAAGATTAGGTAAAGTTACTTAACTTAATATAACAAAAACAACCTGTCTTATTTTACGTTTGTAATCTTTTTTATATTTGTCAATAAAATATGTACCCCGTTTATTTTTTTTTAGGTTCACGGTGCTTCAATTTTGAGAAGTTTGAGAATTAAAAGATTTAAGGTTATTGATTTTAGAAAAATTATTTCATTTCTAAACTTTTTAAACTTTACCTGACTTATAAGAGAAAAAGAGAGAGAGAGAGAGAGAGAGAGAGAGAGAGAGAGAGAGCATAATTTTGACATTATTAACAAAATTTGACGATAAGCAGTCGTTACAATGTAATTATGTTTATTTTAAAGAATGTCTTGTACTTATGCTGAGGAATATGGTCTACTCTCAAGAATATAAACTTTTCCAAGATTTTCTCTCTCATGTGAGTTTTATGTTATTATTATTTCATAAATAAGTTAAAGTTATATAAGAGAGCTTTAAATTGAAGTGACAATCATGTTGCCGTCGAAACCATAGGCTCATTTTTTTGTTATATCAAAATGAACAAAAATAAATATGAATGTTTTCGTAGGCTACGACACCTGAAATTTGATAAAACAATCTCATGTGAAAAAAGCACAATTCATGTCGGGCTTAACGAGACAAAATAAATGAATTTCTCATTTTCCGCTTCGAAATCACGTATGCGCGACAGATTGACGATGTTTAGCATGACCAAACGAACTGTCGGAAAACACTGATTTCTTCATGAACTATTATCTTTTGTGTATGAAATTAAATGTATCCATTGATATATTCTTTTACAATTTTTTAAATCAAAATTATTAAATGAATACTTAAAACATTCATTACTTTTAGATAAATGAAAACAATTTACTTGAACTGTTTAATCTTTATTTGAATAGCATGTAAGCTGTAAAAAGGGAAGAAAAAGTCAACTTATATATATACTACACGCATAAATCGCAATATTTATTATTTACACAGTCGCAAAGTCATTATGTTAGATGTAACAATTCTCTCTCTCTCTCTCTCTCTCTCTCTCTCTCTCTCTCTCTCTCTCTCTCTCTCTCTCTCTCTCTCAACACACTATGGTATTTCCATAATGTGCTTACTTTTTTATTTTATCAAAGTGGTACCTGCACGGGATATAAAAATCAACCGGGTTTTGCAGCAAACATCGTAAGATTATTACAAAGATTACTACAAAGATAACTACAAATCTAAAAACGAATACAGCACAGGTGTGGATCACTACAATGTTATTTACATGTAACACCTGTTTAAGATGTGTAGAAAATTGTTTGTTCATGAGTTTTGATCACATTTATCTAATTTTAGAAATGTTCGTATTTTCCTGGGGCATCAAAATTCTTTCCTGTATAATATTGCATCACAGGCATCGGATATAAATATACCTCTACCTAAAATGTAGAAATTTTTATTATGAGAAAAAACTACACGTCATGTGCATATGTATTACATGCGTGTACATTTTAATGAGTGCTTCAAAATCATTATTAAAAGGGGATACAAAGGTATGCAAACGATGGCTAAATCTATCTATCTATCTATCTATCTATCTATCTATCTATCTATCTATCTATCTATCTATCTATTATATCATTACATTTTGTTTTCTTCAAGTGTGTATTTTTTTCGTGTAGTAAATGAACGTGTCTCTAGTAGCGCGTAAACATCAGGTCCACCCAAATTGAAAATATCGAACGAAGCCGAAGGTATAATTTCTTTTCATGCCGTTGTAACATCATATCTGTATCTATCTACCCAAGTATCTATATGTCTATCTATCTGTCTGTCTGTCTGTCATAAATAAATGACAAATTTCGTCAAATCATGACTTGTAGTATTTCAAAGAAGCAAAAAAAAAAACAACAAAAACAAAGTTGCAGTACCAATTTAGATAAAACTGGTTTACATAAATACATGCATCATCTAATGCATTATGTAATTTTTTGTTTGTTAATAGAATAACATTTGTAACAGCGATTTGGGATACACATTGTATATATGATACACGACCATTTAAGCGTCAAGTTATCTTAAAATTGTAATTAATGACACTTGTTGGTAGGTTATTGCGGACATTGCACTTAACCACTTTACTATGTAAGAAATTATTATTAATTGTCAGATTGGATTAGCAAGGTGAAAAAAATACATTATTTTGAAAATAATTATGATAGGGACTAAGACATATAAATTAAGTGGCATACACCTCACCTCCTACAAACATAGATGTTTACCCTTTATATTTGAAAGTTTCATCCAAGCATTTAATTGTGTTAACTAAACCCAACAAAAAATGAACACAATTCTTTTCTTTATTTTTATATGAAAATAAATATTTCCGTATCGAAACTAATCTAGTTGGACTTTCTAAATAATGAACAGTATCACAATTATATCTATTTTACCTTATTTTATAAAAAAAATGATACTTTGTATTTAACAACATAACATATGATAATAATATTGCCATTTAAATTTATTGCATGTTCATACGATACATTAATTTAAAAAAACAAAATATTTGTATCAAAGCATCAACTTTATTAAGGGTGTTTTAATCAAGAAATAACCTACTTATCCTTAGTTTAGTAACCTTGAATTCTAGAATGATATACAATATGGAAAGGAAAGGACCACTCGAACGGCTATATCCGTTTTTTTCCTCGTTTTCACTTAACGATTTTTAATATGCTTCCGTTCTAGGAGTACGTTAGTTCAGGATACGCCTCGATGAGTCACAGATATTATACATCACTGATTAATAAAAATTGATAATATACCAGTAGCTTTAATTTTTTTTTACTTTCTATGGAATGTTTCATGCTCGAGGATTTAGATTCTTTAATATTAATCAGAATGCATTGTATTTGTCAACAATCATTTATTTTTTTATTTAATGTTTTTGATGAATGAGAAAATAAATACCCGTTATCTTATTAATCATCTTTAGACTCCTAATAAAAAAAGATGTAACACATCATCAGGAAGTTTACCCGATAGGTAAATTAATTACTTTAAATTTGTAATTTGGAAACTTGCCAATACAGACACCACTAACGATATAAATGTTAAACGATTAAAGGTACTTTTGTTTGAAAATGTGAAATGTCTTAATGTATAATTCTTGATGCAAAACATGACAGAAAAAAATACCACGTAAACATTGGTTATTTTTAATCACTGATTTCCGTTATTTTAATTAATAAGCATTCAGTGAAAGACCCGTTACTCTCCAAGAACACAATATATTTTGCTCTAGTTGTTTAGTGTAAACCATAGTTTATTATGAATACAACGTACAACATATATATACAATGATACATAATTAGGCAAGGATTCGAAACAAGTAAACACTTATATTAATCCGTTTCCTTAAATATAATTTACAAATCATAAATCATTGAAGTGCCCAGGTTGGAATGTCTTTGTAATCACGTTTATGAAAAATTTACGTCTAAACTAACAATGTGTATGAGAAAAATGCGTTATGGGAAAAAACAAGATGCAGGGTGAGTAAGATAATGGGAAAGATGTAGGATGTGTGAGTAATTTTTATGTTTGAAAACGTTTTGATGCTGAAATAAATTTGTGAACTGCTTTGAAAAGTGTTTCATTATTTGCTGAAGAAAGATTTGTATCCCCATATAATAATATGTTGACGTCGGTATGGAAAGGTATAGTATTCAAGTGCAACCTTCTTGCATTGGTATATAGGGGGCATTCAAGAAGATAGTGTTCGTTAGTTTCGGGTTTACCGCATGTGCAGATTTTAACTATATTGCGACAGAAAAGGTGATGTTTTAAAGTGCTGCATTTAAGTCTAAGTCTGGTATGAAGAATTTGAACTCTACGATGACCGAAATAATAGTAGTTGGGAATTGTATTTTTGGTATGCAGTATGCGCTTTAAATTTGATAGGGAAGAATTTTGTTTCGTGGCAGAAGAGAGATTCACTGGATGAAATATCTGGTTTCAGCGCTGCGGAAACCCTTTGGAAACTCTGCAGAAACTTAAGGTTACTTTAAGTTTCCAACAGGTTTCAGCACGGAAACTTCAAGTTTCATTAAGTTTCCGCAGTGCTGAAACTTAGGCTGTCCATGAATCCAAATGGTTTCCGCAACGGAAACTTACTGAAACTTGAAGTTTCTGCATAGTTTCAATCTCCATATACGTTTGGGATACATATTGTTTACAAATGGTTTCCGCGACGGAAACTTACTGAAACTTGAAGTTTCTGCATAGTTTCAACCTCCATATACAATTGGGAAACATATTGTTTACAAAGGGTTTCCGCAACTGAAACTTACTGAAAATTTTTATATTTTTTGCTTTCACAAAAGCTGAGCAAGGTTTCTACTGTATGTAAAAACAAAACAATTTCAAACAGTTCCAAATTTATTTGTTCAAAAATCTGAAATTGTTTCCAATAATAAATAAAATACAGCCAAGATACAATAATAGAGAAACGTCCATATGGCAATTCCCTTATTAGGGACTTTTATTTAAAAAATGATAAAATTGCACAAGAAAAAAAACTCCCATAGAAATCTTTACATTTGTATTTTTTTCATCTCGATTAAATGCCTATCAAATCTCCCTTTAAAAATGCAACAAAGATCTTACTTTTTTAAAAATATGAATGCAATTTACTAAATAACTGCACGTACATGAATAAATAAAGAAAACTTCACTGTTACATGAACATGATACACTTGTCTCAATTTGTTTTGAACTACAATGAATATGTACACCATAAAATATTTTTGAAAAGTCTAAAGTATCCATCTTTAGTAAAAAAAAAAAATACACTATAAGATAGTAGTTGACTATAGAGGTATGACCCAGATTTGATTTGAATATGTCAATAAATTCCAAAATGAGGTCAAAGTGACCCACTTACAAGTTGGGATAAACCTTTTCTTTGTTAGTAATATAATCTAATGTTTTACAATAGAACAGGATTTGATATCATTTTTTTGATAATCCAAGTCCAAAGTGAACTTTTCATTTCCACCCATGATGTACCAACTGATCAGATTTTAATACCATAAGCCTGTCAGTATTTAATAGATGACCCAGAGGGAGATATGAAAAGCTTGTTGGCCAATAAAAAGCTAACAATGGAGCAGTCTGTCAAATCATGTGCAAAAATATGATGTACACATTTAATTAATTATGCTGATTCCAACACACTTCATTACTGATGAATATTCTTCTTTACATACGGTTTACCTTCCTACATTTCACTACTTTACCTACATTAATATTTTTAAATCCAAGACATGAAGTAAAATATACATTGTTTATATATGACAAGTATTACTACATGTACATGTACTTGCTTTTTGTAGCATGAATGTATAAAATACAAAGTATCACACAGATCATTCACCTTACGATTCTCATCAATACCAGCATTTTACTTATGATATAAAAGCTAATTCCAATTATATATTAGTTACATATTAACACAGATTAAAATAAAACCCACATGGAAACAACTTTCCATCAAAGTAATTTTGTTATATAAAAATTGTAATACATGGGGTATATGTTGTCTTTATATATTTTCATATACGACATAATTGAATATTGTTTGGTGTATTTTATCATTTCTATGACCCATGCATTCATCTCCTAATGCAGTGTTTTTACATTTAAGATAGGTTTCTTAATTTTTCATATATTGCTGCAAATAAAAACTAAGTTATCAATAAATGTTTAAACTAAGAAAATGGAAAAAAAAGTAGTTAACACTTATCAACTTGGAGGTGTGAGGATATATGTTACATGGAGTCTAATATTTTATGCAATATTTGCAAATATAACAAATTATTTAAGAAAATGAAAGTTAATATCTGCAAGGTCTAATCAATTATTTAATAAGTCGAAACCATGTGATTTTCTAAGATTCTAGCTTACAGACAGACATTGTAATATACTGGTATTTGATCATATAAAAAAAGTACTTTTATAGTTTATAGGTTTTTTGAAATGAGAATACTTTACAGTTAAAAAGTCTTGTTCTGCAGAGGTTTAGTCGAGTCGTAGAGATGTGTCCATTCGAATCAATAAGGAGTGTCCTTGGCTGTTGTTGATGTAACCCGAGTCGTAGTTATGGAAATAGGCCTTTTTGGGGGACTTTCGAGCATTGTCCAGACCGGTGAAGCACTCATATGATCTCATCATGGCTACAGCAGACTTAGTAGTTCTGGACAGTGGTAGCATTAAAATTCTTCTTCTTGCGATGAACTTGTTCCTTTCACTGGGCTGTACTTTATGTCAGTTCTATTTATCTTAAACATGAATAATAAAGTTTCATTTAGATTTTGAAACAATAAACATAAGTCATTCAGCCTAACATGTAATAAAAGCATTCTGAATAAAATTCTGAATACAGAAGCTACTATGCAGTTGCCAGTTGCTGTTTAAACTATGTCATATAATGACTACAGTAGTATCTGGTCTAAAATGTTTCATTTTATGTTTGAAGCTGTTATTTTCATTTTGATTCAATTATTGTTTGTTGAACAATGGAAAAACTTATCAACAATAAGTGTGTTTCACCCCCCCCCCCCCCATCAACCTCCTTTTCAAGAACTTAGACCTGGATTTCCCAAAAATTACTACAGTAAATTATAAACATCCAACACATGTATAAGTTAATGGTGAAAATAATCAATTCCAAAGCAATACCTTGCGTTCACATCGTCCAGCTGGTCAAAACATTCACCCGAATCACCGAACAGAGGATGCAACTAATCACCGGAAACATTGACTTTGTATGCTGTCAATGCTGAAAAAGAAAAACGTGAAAGATTTCATTTTCCGGATTTAATTAATAATTTTTTTCGTTACATTTAGAGTTTGTAAATTGTATAATGTGCGAAAGATTCATTGTTCGTCTTGTTTACCAACCAAGCATTCATATATTAGATACGTTTATATAAATATATATGTGTGTGTACCCTGGATAATCTTGATTATCATGCATATAAAGTTGGTTAATGGTTAACTTGGTCAAAACGTATATTAAAAAGAGATACGGTGATAAAAATTAAAACGCCGAACCAAGTTTGAAAAAATGACGCCATCTTGATTTGATGGCGCGAGATCTCGTTTACAAATGAGAGATAAATAAGAGCCTTGAAAATGTTATTAGGAGTATCTACATTGAGAATTAAGTTACCTTGACATGAGTTCTTCGTTCCTGCATTATCTCCTTGTTGTAGAGGCTATTAACTGATTAATGCTTCTCAATTCTCCATTTTACAACAGCACCTTCTTGTCCATTTTAACCTTCGCTCGGAATCATAAAGTGCGCCAATACTGACCAATCAGAACCCGCTAAATCTTGGAAAAGTGCATCTTGGGATAGTTTAAAATGAATAATGTTTAATCAAAATTATCATTATTTACCGAATAGTATACTTTAAACATGTATATTTATTTTAAATAAGAACTGTCGGAGTCAGTATTTCCTGGTTAAATACGACAAAGTATTGGCGTGTGTTTGTTACAATTGTATTTGTAACACGTGATTAACCAAAAAAAAAAATGGCCGACCGTTTGTTTACAAATGTCAAATGAAATTAAACAAGTTTTAATGAGACATATGTATCAGATTTTGTCTTTAACTATATTTTATTTACATGTACTGATGATTTTGCCAAACTAAATATGATAGAGCCATATATAGTTTACTGACAAGTACTTGACTTGTCCAATTTTCACCGCGATTCTAAGCACGGTCATATTATTATTCAAAATATAGAGGTGTAAAAATATTATGTTCATCACAGAGCAGGTTCTGCATGAACACACAGAAATCACAAATATAATTAGATGCCGGTCAATTAACGGTGAATTTACAACTACGATGAATTGATGGCAATTATTTTACAGTTACACATGTGCACTGATTGGTCATGCGATGAACAGTACGTTAAGAATACTTATGAAATTAAAATACAAACGCGTTAAACAAGCCGGGAAGTAAGACGTACACGTCGGACTGATATATAAACAAAATATTATTTTAATTATTTGGTATACTTTCTACATCAAATGTATACGAATGTATAATCAAATTTTAAAAATGGGATTAAAATCA
The DNA here is from genome assembly GCA_015776775.1 of Magallana hongkongensis. Taxonomy (NCBI): domain Eukaryota; kingdom Metazoa; phylum Mollusca; class Bivalvia; order Ostreida; family Ostreidae; genus Magallana; species Magallana hongkongensis. Next base: position 27,149,891 of record CM027470.1, on the reverse strand, counting down.
CGTGCACCACATGGCTAGTGCTGGATTTTAAACTGATTTTGTAATATAACGTATAACTTCAGTAAAATTATAAATAATGCTTATTATATCTTATAACAGAAACTTTAGCATGTTTCATAAACATGTATCAATATCTATGTTTACAGTACAGAAAGTAAATACAAAGTATAAAAATGCACGAATCACATACGCGTCGAACCGAAGGGGGGGGGGGGGGGCTGGGGGGGGGGGGCTTAGTGAAAAGTTAGACTTAACCAATAGGCATATAGCCCCCCCCCCCACACACTTTTTCTCGCCGGAAATGTAATTGTTCCTGAATTTACCTTGAAAGATTGAGAAGTTGGAGTAATAGATATACTAGCCCCCCCCCCCCCGACACGGATTAGGAATTTCATGGTTTTGGGGGGAAAATTTGGGTAGGGAAATTTATTTTCGGAAGTATATAGTATAGGTATATATATACCCCCCCCCCCCCCCCCCCCGGATTAGGATTTTCATGATTTTGGGAATTAGGGTTTTTTAGGGTTTTTCCTCAATATTTCTGAGGATTAGTCTAGCCCCCCCCCTCCACTTTCAATTTGCTTCCGACGCCAGTGAATCATGATACAGTCATACATGCAGTAAAGTCTGAAATGCATTAAACAATTATTATATTAGACTTAAACTCCAAGTAGGTTTTACTTGTTATTATCAACTGTAGAATTTTTAAAAAAAAATTCCTGTGTACATGTGTTGGCGTTGTATTAAAAAAGAAATGAATTAGCTCTAAACTTCAGGTTGTACGAATATTTGGTACGATTTGTAAAAATTTACAACGAATTTGTTTGCTTAATTAGTTACTGTACCTCAAGGTTCATTCAAATGATAACTAAATGATTTAAGAAGGAGTCTTACAAAATAGGTATATTAATTTATTTTACTAAATAATTATAATTTACTTATCAGTTTTACTGACTCAGGTACACACAAATTGAAAAAAAATTCCCGCCAGGCTCCAGTTATAAACTCACGCTTCATACTGTGTATATGTTATGTAACAGTCTTTTGTTCACTCCTGACAGAAAAAACCCTGCAATCCACACAGAATATACAGGAAAATCACAGAGGAGGTCACCTGGACAAAGAATGTATACACATGTATACACGTGCCCGAGTACCTAAGATTAATGATTTCATCATATGCATTAAACAAGATCAGACATCAGTTTTTCTTTTCAAATTCAATTAATTACTTAGTAAGGTTCTTAATCGCCTTATTTGCCACATTTGAAGATAGTTACATGTATACATATAGTTTCAGTCACGCTGAAACCTTACTATACATTTTAGTATGTACGGATTCATTATCATTAGGCTAGAATAAAACTTAAACCTGTTGAAAATAAATGATATCACTATTAAACTCAAATCAATTTTAGTAATAGTTTCAGCAGTGCGTGAACCATTTGGAATCTTAACTTAAAGTTTCAGCATACTGAAACCTAGCGGAAATGTTCTGAAACTGATTGATATCTCCATAATAATTTACACAACTATTCACACGATTCAAATTTAGTTTCCGCATTGCGGAAACCATCAGGAATCTTAGACTAAAGATTCTGCTGACTGAAACCTAACGGATACTTGCTGAATCGATATAATGGTTTCCGCATTGCGGAAACTATACATGAAACTTCAACTTCAAGTTTCGGCAAGGTTTCCATATAGTTTCAGTTTTGCTGAAACTTGATTTTTCATCCAGTGATTATTCCAGAGTTTGGTTGTTGATGAGAGAAATGAGTTTTGGTAGTACATTGTGTTGCATTTGACCTGAGTAATACGTTCTGCATTTCTTGTAGGATAATTGTGAGTATCGCTACCTCTCGGGGGGGATTAAGCTGGTGAGGTAAGGTGGTGCGAGACCGTGAACTATTTTGTGATACTGCAAAATCTTATGGTTGCGACGCCTACTTTGAAGGGTTTCCCATCCCGTTTCTGTATAGAGATCTTGGATGCTGCTTAACTTAGTTGCTCCTGTGATGATTCTGGCTGCTTCAATAATAATGTGTTCTATCTTTTGTGCTGGTTCAGCTGTAGTATTATCCCTGATGACGTCGGCATACTCAAGAATTGGTCGAATGTACGAAAAATAAAGAGTTTCTAATGATTTACGATTAAGCTCATACTTGTATTTTCTTAAAATTTGTAGACATGAGGAGGCTATTATTTATGTAGTGTGTTCGTTCATCTTAAGTCTGTTTTCTCATCTTTGCGGTTTTGCCCCCATCCTTCCCTATCGCATCATTGCAACTTCTGAAAATCTTCAGTTTTTCTTTTAGAATTAGCACAATTTAGAATTCGCTCTGAAGGAAAAAGAGATCAGGCGAGTGGTCCCAGTCAAGAACACCTATGCAGACATATGCAAGTTACTTTTATTTTATCTACTAAAACTCATTTTCACTGAATTTAGTGTATTACTAGTATATCACAATTGGTTAGAATTGTTTATCATTATATACATTTACAGTAAACATATGAGAGGCGTTTCTACAATATATTCGTATACATGAAAATAACTCTATAAAATAGGTTTGTAACCATTTTGTAGTAAGTTTTACCTCACAATTACAAATCAGATGATTTTCACTATTAAAATTCCAATTTTTGATTATATATTGTTAAATAAATTGTTCATGATGCACGGGAAGTTATTGTTTAGACCTAAATGTCGAGCCCCTTTAAACAACAAATCCCTTAGGCAAAGTTATATTTATTTAGTGAATGAGAAATAAACAAGATTGAGAGATAAACAACATGATAATGGGAGTCTGGTTTGATAAGTGAGTCATATTTTGTCCTAGTTACTATATTATCTAAAAATAACGATCCTCGTTATTGATCGGAAAACACCTCTTAAGGGAATATATATCTCTTTCCTTAGTTTATAAGTTTGTATCAAAAAGATGACAATCCTTCCGTTTATAAGTAAAGTTAAGACACGTCTTAACCAGTCATGCATAACATGATTCATTTCTTGCTGGGAGAAATGACGCGTTGTTTCCACATATATTACTTTTCCTTAACAAAAGTGTTTTAAGATATTGTATGATTTCACCGAATAAGACATTCTAAACCCGGAGGATGTTTTTGTGTCATAAAACGATTAGATTAGGTAAGGTTACATTAATAATTATTACTAACAAACAGCATTTCTTAATTTACTTTTTTTTATTCTTTATATATCTTTTTGGAATATTTTTCAATAAAATGTACCCCGTTTTAAAATCTTTTCAAGTTGAAATTACTGTGTATCAATTTTGAAAAGTTTGAGATTAAAAACAGTGTATCAGAGGTTATTGTATTTTCAAAAAGTGATTAATTTTAAACCCTTTTTTAACTTTACCTGACCTAAATTATGAGAGAGAGAGAGAGAGAGAGAGAGAGAGAGAGAGAGAGAGAGCTCTAAGAAGAGCATAATTTTGACTATAGATGTTCTTACCTACTTGTATTTTTCTTTGAATTTGACGATAAACAATTGTTACAAACAAAGTAATTATGTTTATTTTGAACAGGTTTGGTCGTACTTTATACAGTAATCCTGAGGAATATGGTTCACTCTCAATATACTAAACTTTTTCAAGATTTCTCTCTCGAGTGAGTTTTAGATTATCTTCTATTTTCATATCAGAAAATAAGTTAAGGAAGAAAAACATCAATTATACGTAGAGCTTTGATTCAAATTGGAATCTCTCTCTCTCTCTCTCTCTCTCTCTCTCTCTCTCTCTCTCTCTCTCTCTCATTTTTCAAAATAAATTGTGTTACTACCATTCTATGTACTTACTTTCTCGTTGTGTTATAGTATTATCTGCACGGGAAATAAAGGTCGACCTGGTTTCTCAGCGAGATTAGTGCAAGTTTGCGTTAAAGACGGTTCTAAATCACATTGCATCGATGGTATATATCACTGAAATATTACTTTTCATGAAACGCATGATAAAGTTGTGTATGAAGGATGCTTCATAAGTAATTCGTTTAATCGTTAAAATTGGTATTTTTTGTGCACGAAAACCTGGTTCTTCTTGCATAGTTTTTATATGTGAACAATAGCACCAAATATATATATATATATATATATATATATATATATATATATATATATATATATATATATATATATATATATATATATATATATATATTTAAGGAGGTACAGTAAAGAGGAAATATCAAATTTCCTATCTTTATTACAGATGATGAGGACATTTCCGGAAACAACAGCGAAGATGATTCGGACTATCTGTTCCAGGCGTTTGTCGAATCAATCGGTTGGGAAATATGTCTAAACAAAACAACCGCAATCATTCAATTTTTTAATGAGACAAAACCTCTTTTCGGTAAGAATATCTATCTATCTATCTATCTATCTATCTATCTATCTATCTATCTATCTATCTATCTATCTATCTATCTATCTATCTATTGGTCGTAGAAAAATTACATCATTAAACTTTTTTCTCTCGTGCAGAAAATAGAGGCACCTCTAGTGACATAATAGTACCAGATCCATCCCAACCGACTAAAGCCGAAGGTATACTACTAATCTTTAATCATATTACTTTTTCCTACCTACAATGTGCCTATCTCTCTCTCTATATATATATCTATCTATCTATCCATCCATCTATCAATTTATCTATCTATATTTATATATATTTATCCATTGATCTACCGTTTCTGTGTAGGATTAGGAATTGTCCCGGCTCAAGAGAACGCTCCAGACCAACAAGGACTGAAATTTTTTAACGAAAGCGAAGGTATACTGTTATGCAAATGTCAGGGGTTTTTTTTAATTCATGAAAATATTCACTTAGGTAATGTAACATACCTATATAAATGTTATATTGTTAACTTTCCTTTTTAAATTCACATGAACCGTGACAATGTGCCTCGTGTTTTTAATACGATTGCAAAATCTTGCTTTTTTATATTCTTTACTTTTACTTTAATTAATTGTCTTTCATATCACCACCAAGATAATGTATTTAAAAGCGCTAAAATACGTATCACTGTTGTTGCATGTCAGTTGTTCGTATTTGAGTTTCACGTTTTGAATAAAAACTGAATGCTATAATCAATTTCAGTTAAGGACCACATACTACACAAGTTCGTATCTAGGCCCGCTCGGCGGGTACCCTGTATTAATCAGTACTTCGTCGACAAATTTCATTAAAAAAAAGCAAAGAAATTCGTCGGTCTCTTTGTCCGGGTTTTTTTCTCTATTAATTTCATTCACCATATTTTCTTTGCCTCACGCTGGGCTCAAACTTCAGCGATGAAACCCGTGGGTTAGTGTGTGCCCTGTGATCTTAAAGATTTTTTGTCTGGATGAAAGGTCAAGGCTAATAATTCTTTTGCGCATAATTTTTCTGGGTCATATTTTTCATTTTGTTTCTCCTTTTCAATCATGCAGTACTGGTCTAAGACCAATTCTTGTCAAGTATCATTTTTCGACTTTACATTACTATTTTATAAATATTAGCATATAAAATTACTTGTACATGATTGTATGTGCCCATGGACAGAGGATAAACAAATCAACATTGAATGTTTTTTGTCCGTCTGTCTTTTAAAACAAAAGACAAATAAGAAACAAACAAAAATCATATACGTTTTCCCTTTACCGTTAGACATACCTTTCCCTAAAAACAAAATTATCTTATTGCAAATTTAGCCCTTTAGATATGCTTCATATCTTTTAAATGTCTTTTGCTAAATCCGTGCTCTTTTGAGATGACCACCATTTCAATGATGCCTTATTTAATGATCTGCCTTTGAATTTGTGTATGTGAAATTACATCTTGTAAACAGTTTAGGAATGAAAACACAAATTACATGTAATTCAATACTTTATTTGCTATATTTAAATAATAAAATGCTTTCTTTGGGGATTCATTCGGGATATGAAGGTAGCGACATTGCAGAAAAAATACATAACCCGCGTTAGCGGGTTATGTAATTTTTTCTGCAATGATCGCTATATACCTTCATAACCCGCATGAATCATCAAAGAAAGCATTTTATTATTTATATTAATATCTTTCTTTTAACTAATTAATAAATTGATTATGAAAAGTTAGTAAAATTCACTAGATTACTGTTAATGTAAATAAGTACGTTAGCTAAAATAAACAGCCAAATCGTATCCTGTGAGACATCATCATGATTATTTTGTGCAGTCCGTGATTTTTCTTAGGTTGCTGGTGTCTTCGACCAATCGATAAACAGGGCATGTCCATTTCATTCCTGTCAGTATCTTGTCAGTTTCAGTCGTTGTAGATTTCGACCAATCGATAAACGGGGCATGTAGATTTCAGTCTGGCTGTTTCTAAAGAGCTATGAATTAACTATATGTTTCCGTAAGAAATAGAGAAAATAATACTTAGTAGATGTAAATATACCCATATAAAGATATATTAAGTACGAGTTCCAGATCTCTGATTTTTAGATGATGACATGCGGGCCACAATAGACAGGTTGCGGGTTGGAGTCGCAGTCGGAACCATCCTTGGATTCGTGGCCGGAGTCATGGTCACGGGGTTGTTGATATTACTGTACACAAAAAAGATGCAGAGACTTAAAAATTCAAGGTATAATTATCAAGTGGTGTTATTTGTTCTAGTCAATATGAGAAAACAGTTTCGTGAATTGACGATTCTCTTGGTTATACAAAGATAAATTTGGTAGTTTAATGTTCTTGTGGATGTCATTCACGTGTATGATGTATTATAAAAAAAATTACGAAATTCCAGACAAATTATCATTCCGTAGTATGAAAATATAATTATTTCGTAGTATGAAGATATCTTTTAAAACTGGTCATATTTTCTGTGATATGCAAATCCACTACATTCAGTCCAGATGGTTTTTTTCTGATTATTTTATTTATTGATTTATTAAATCGTTACTCGATCAGCAGATTAAATAATAGAATCATGTACATTTTTCAGGTACTCTTCACAGGTAGACACACAGAGAAAAACACAATTACACGGAGAGAAAGCAGAATACCAATATGATAATGCACATTACACATACTGTGATGTCAATGATGAAATCGTAAGTTTATAGATATTTGTGTTTTCTTGTTTTTTTTTAAATTAGATTTTAAAAATAGTGGGATCAAAATGGAATACTAGTGATTCATGTATAACAGTAGAATAACAGTAGAGTATATACAATTTATAGTACTTTTACGAAAATATTCGAATATGAATTGGGGAAAATATTTGATAAAAAGGTGAGAATACAGCTTAGTGGGTTTTTTTTTCATAAACTGCAAATTATTTGGAGCATATGTTGTACTCTGTAGCTAAAATTCAAAGTTACTGCAAAGTAGAAATAATATACCATTAAGTAGCAAAGCATTGTATGAATATAGCATCTGTAAAAAAAATCTTATAAATATATGCACAGTGAACATACGTTTATACTATGTTGTAGATTTCTTTACAAATACAGCAATATTAGTTCTATTTCCAGTGCCAAAGGCCGATAGAACCATCTTCTAAAAGTCAAAATAGCGAGGAATCCCACAAGTACCAAGATTGTATTTGAACACATATAACCATCTTAACGAAAGCAATTCCAACAATGCTATCAGACATGAAGAGTATGACCATGTCCGGGATGCGCGCGCAGACTCGTTACCATCAGACGGAGAATACAGGATGTTAGAACCAGCCAACTCGAAGCAAGAAGTTGGCATTTTGCCACTAGAGAAACCAACATGCGACATGAGTAAACCAAGTGATGATAATTACTTTGAACTTGAAAATGTGAAATGTCAAGCCACCAACCCGGATGCGTATTTTGTTTTAGAGAAGGACTCCTAGTAAAAACAAATCCTGATTATTATTATATACTTTGAAATTCTTATTTCTGTTTCGACAGTTTTGTTTATTTGTTGTTGTTGGGTTTTTTGTTGTTGTTTTTTTTTTTTTTTTTTTTGGGGGGGGGGGGGGGGTTGCTGTTCTTTTTTTTGTTTCTATTTTTGATTTTGTTTTCTTTTTAGTTTTTGTTTTATTAGAAATTTTCAATAAATTATTTTTTTATTATACAGAAGTACGTTTTATAAGAGTCACATGTACATTTTCCAAAACAGTTAGAAAAAACTGATGGGCGGTTTGCATACATTGTACATGTCATTGACTAAATACATGTAGCGGTACGTACGTACGTATGCTTACAATCACTTGATGCAAAAATAGTGTGTATATCGTTATGTGTTTCATCAAACTAAAAAAAAATGTTAGAATATATATATATATGTATATTGTACGTAACAACAAAATTATAAACTATTGTAAGCGTAACTTAGCGACCATTTGTCATTTAATTCATATGATAAATAATGCCTGCATTGAAAATTTGTGCAATAAATAAAATATTGAAATTACAAAATATGTACTGTAATGACAATTGATAAGGTATTGTTCAGGTATAGTATCAGAAAAAATACAAATCTAATGGTAAATGAAAAATATCAAAACAAAATGCAGACAAGGAAGTTGCATTAAACAGTGTTAATTTGTGTGTATATGAATAATAAAGTTATGATGAATAGATTTAGTATACATCTTTGTGTATACGGTATCTGGGTTAGCGCAATACATTACATTATGTCATATAATTTTAAATCTAGAAAAGAGTGCATTGTATGTTTAAACTGGTGCGGTAACTTGAGCGTTACGAAGAAGAAATTTCATAAATTAAAAGAATAGTACTTGGGCCTCTCTCACAAATCTACATGTACCTTATGACTGTGATCTGCCTTAATTTAGTCTATAGTTGTTATAACGTTTCACAAAACCGTCATATATTTAAGAGATGTCCTAAACTTATGACAACCAGATACTGTACACGTCCCAAGTCCAAACATAACAATATTTATTGTCAGCTATGTATACATGTATTTTAGTTCAACACAAAGGGGACCAGTATAATTATATAAGTCAAGTGCGCGTGACTTCGCGCAATTCTAATTTCATGCAGTCGTTTGCAATTGTGCGAAGTGATAACTTCTTTAGTATTGAAATTTGAAAATTGTTTTTTATTTAATCACAGTTTATCATTATTCATAACATTTTGTTGATTAATTGGATTTTTAAGACTTTAATTCGGGTCAAGTAATGAAATGGCAAATCGTGCTTCTGATCCGGTAATTGTAAACATAATTTAATTATAAGGAGTCGAGAGAAGCATGATGTTAAACTAGCATTTTATAATTTAATTGTATATCAAAAATAAAAATAATATGTAAAAAAAAGTCTCTATATTCTCTCTCTCTCTCTCTCTCTCTCTCTCTCTCTCTCTCTCTCTCTCTCTCTCTCTCTCTCTCTCTCTCTTCTCTCTCTTTAGTCACGAATGCATTTAACGAACTGGTAACACATATTATAACAATGATAATGATTAATTAATTTATGCGACACCTTTAATATGAGGAGCAAAAAACCAACCTTTCCAAGTACAAATAACAAATGTGCTTCGTGCTTCCTAGGTTGGAATCTTGTAAATTTATATTCAGAATGTTTTCCTTATTTTCATTCATGTAAGGCTAAGTGAGCAGCAGTTTTCATGAATGACATTTATAAACATGAAAGGTATATTGCGAATAACAATTGAATTAACCTATAGGATCTGTATGGGTTTCTGTCTTTACAAAAAACATCGATTTCCTTTCCACGTCTTGATTTTAGGCCATACACAGCAAACTCTTAGGTTCTAGTTCTCGTAATGCACAGTGATTGAAAAAAAGAAGAGATTCACAGTCGTTGTCCGAGCAGGTATAAGTTATCGCGCCTTTTTACTTGATTATCTTTAAATTTAAATTTTCAGTTTTCTTTCGATTATAAACGATACATGTTCTTTATATGCGTTTATTTACAACCAGGGGACATATACGCAATTTATATCGAAAGTCTCGCGCGACGCGACTTCAAAGCTAGGTTTCAAACCCTTTGCTATAAACAATGCAAGTCGTCTTAGTTTTTTTTCAACAGAAGTAACAGGAAGAATGATGCTTGTAGATGTAGAATGATTTTTACCAGGCATTCGAATTCTATCATCATTCACCGTACATTCAACTGAACTCTTTTCGTATTAACAATTAATTAACTGCATGCATCCTTAAGCTTTGTATAAGGGGACGTACCTGATGCCGGGATGACAATGGGGACGGATTTCAGATTCTAACTGACCTATCCCCATTTCTTAATCTATAAACATTCCCCCTGCATTTTTGGCATAAAATGTCACAACGCACACATTCTTTGCAAAGAACGAACTGCATCTTCTCTCACAGTTGTACTACTTCCTATAGATGTTCATGAAAGCAAACGCAACAGTTTTTGCTCGGCATGTTTTTTTTTTTTTACGTTGCACCTGTTTTGATTAACACAGAGTGAATGATTCTTGTCCTCAAACAAAGCGTGCTTACACTAAGGTATAAACACTGTGTCGGATAATTATGCCAGTGCCAAGGTGGCATTTTTGCACCCGCTTTCGATGCAGTTTCGAAAAAATCTATATATACCAATTGATAGACCATCGTCTAGTCAGAGTATAAAACCACTTTTGCTTTTAGTGTGTTTCACCTGACAGGTGAGATATTTACCTTTTAAAATTAATATCCCATACGAAAATGTTAAAGGTATATGTGGCGTATTTGGAGTAAAATTTTTGACATGAGTTTCAGTAAAAATATACATCATGCTTCTTATAATTAGACGTTTCACAAACTCTAGGCCCGTAAAACATGTTCTTTCTTTAGTTATTTGTCTCTAAATATGCTTAAGCGTCTGATGAGTATTAAAGTGATCGGCCATTTGTAACGCCACTGCGCATGAGTGCGGAAAAACCTATACATGTAACACAGATGGAAGAACAGTTTAATTGTTTACAAATTAGAATCATGTTTTTATGTCTTAAATTATATAATTCCTATATCAGATGATACTCGAACCATTATTATTCCGTTATTCATTAACGTAGAACGATATAAATTGTTGGTAATTATGTGTAATAAAGATGAAACAGTGACTATTCTAGCTTCAACGACACGGTAAAATGAGTGAATACCCCCTCTCCCTGAGGGATGCATGTACTGAGAGTGTTTATTTATTCTTTATTCAAAAATTTCTCTAAACGAAAATCCACTTGTGGTTCATAACTTATAAAGTAAAGACATGGAACACATGGAGCACGTACGAACCTGACTAGCAAAACCCCTACATCTTCAAGATAAAAACTTAGTTTAATTCAGTCTATCTCTTTTTTCTTTCTTTTTAACCCGATTGATATAAACTGCATAATTTATTGTGAAAATATATCTTTATATAACATATTTAAATAAATAAATCAATCAAATATTTTTTAGCATGACAAAATACGCCACATATACCTTTCATTCCCATAGGAGAAATTATTCTTCTACAGGAAATATTCACAATCCTATAGGATTTTCTAAAAATCCTTGAGGAATTATGTTTCGTGTAGGAGAATGGTTTTATTTTTCTGCATGAATTTGATTCAGACAGGTAGTTTCCAATAGGAAATTAAGATTTCCTTTCGGATTTTATCAAATCCTCTCGGAATTTAATTGAAAGTCCTAGGCCTGTATGAGGTGGGTTTTTTTTTGTATTCCGATCGATATTTTCAAATTTCCGGGAGGAATATTGCTTTTCCAATGGAAAAAAAAAAATTCAGTAGGAATTTAATTTTGAAAGGTAATTAATTATTTCACTTGACAGGTGATATACAATGATAACAAAGGTGGTTGTAAACTCTTTAAGTGTTACATGTAGTCTATCATATGGCTTATTTGAATTTTTCGATATATGTAGCATAGGGTGCAAAAATGCGGGCGCGTCTTTTAACCACAATGAACCACAATGAACCGCAATGAACCACAATGAAACCACAATGAACCACAATGAAACCACAATGAACCACAATGAAACCACAATGAACCTAAATTAACTTAACTGGGGTGAGAATTAGTCTTTGAAAGGTAAATAATTCCTTTCAATTTTGATTCTACCTATTTGACGGCAGATTATATGTCAAAGAATTTTAAAATGCTGTAAAAAATTGTATTCTTTATTTGGCACATGCACAAACCTTATACCTTATAACAATATTTAATATAATCATGACCTTATTGTTAATTCGAGCTTAATATATGATTAGATCGGCTCTCGTAAATGATTATCTGATTAATTTTAAAGCAATCAGTTGTTTCCCATAAACTCTAGATTATTTGATCACCTGATGAAAAAAAGGTAAATCTTACAACATATATAAAATGTGGACAATATGGCTGCATTTTGTAACCCCCCCCCCCCCCCTCTTCAGAATGGGAATTTCGAATCACGTGTGAATACTATGACTGCTTCTGTATAAAAATGCGTGTTTTTGTTCATGCAATGAAATGGTATTACAACGCTACCTAGATATTAAATTCGCAATTTGTTTGTGTTGATTATTACTGGTTTATAAACGTTCCCCTCCATGTTTCTACAGAGAGCGTACGCAGGCACTGCATAGGGTGGATATATATTATGGATACAAATAATGATTTACTTTTACTTTCTGAAGACTAGAGGGGGATATTATGAACTAATCAGTTAATAAGATCATTTTTTTCGGAGTGCCTGTTTTGCCACTTTTAAAAAGTTACTGCTTCGATATACCCGGAAGAGGATCGCAATATACTATAAAGTTGTGGTGTCATAAGGTTTACCCATATAACAGTCCCTTCAAAGACAGACTATTTCATCACATGCTAGCCGGGGGTGGGGGGAGGGGTGGGGGAGGGATGGGGTGGGGCTCTAGGGGAATTTTTTGTGTGAAATTAATATGTTTTACATGCATTTGATTCACAGTGTTTGCAAATTCAAAGCTGCCATTTTACACTCATAGATAAATATAAATTTTATATTCTTAATTTATTTATTTAATTCATTATTCAATTTGCTAGCAAACATGATTTAATGACGATTGTGCTTGTTATTTTGAATAAAATAACTGATTTTTTTAAATGTCACGAGACCATGTGGTATACAAAATGATTTCAAACCAGAGTCGAAAGTGACTTGACTTAACGAATTTTAGCAATCTAAAGTCATTTTTTGTTCTTCTTTAAAAGTACGACTGACATACGAGCTAATATGTCTTTTTTTAATCCATTAAAATAAAATTAAAGATGGGATTAGAGGTCGTTAGATAAAATTTGTATTCTATCACAAATATCATGAGAGATCTTATATGTATATAAAAACTCTCTATATAGTTTTGGTTATCTTCAATCTAACATGTGCAATTGTCGTTTTTTATGATCGTCTGATTATTGAACTGATTTTCTAATTGTGAGTTACAGAAATTATAGCTAAATGTAGAAAATTCGTATTTATAGATAAACGCTCGTGAGTTGTTTAATGGCTCAGGAAAAGCAGACGTTCTTGAATTAAAACGTTTTAGCATTTCTACCTTAACCAGCGCACCACGTATATCAACATAAAATTTAAACGTTTTTGAAAAAAATGTGGTGCTGTTTCGCAGATATTTTAACTATTCCGCAAATATCATAGCATGAAAATTCCGCAAATATTACATTCAAAATAGTTGTAAACGTGCAAAAATCCGAATACATACAAATATCAACCCATTTCTAATTATCTTTGCTGAAGTATATAACGATCTTCGCTGCCGGTGCATATGATCATCTCATTTATTTCATGAATGATAGAGGTTTTGAATAGGAACCTGTTTCTTCAGTTTGAAAAAAACAATCTACACTCTATGATATGATGCTATTTATCACACAAAAATTGCAGTATTCCAGCACCTCTCTGTAAATATTTTTCTATCAACCCGTTTATACATGAAATCCTTGAATACAGATTAGTATCTTTGAAAATGTGACTTTAAATCTTGATATCAGGTTATAATCGAACAAATATTTCTAGAAATAAAGTTTGATTATGATCGATAAATAGGTACATTTTGATTGTGACCAATTGACATTATTTTCCGGTACTTGATGCATGTATTTAAAAATGTAGAGGAGGCGATGTTGTTTGGGATGGGGAGGGATATAAGTATATTGGATGGGGGCTATAGTTGGCAAAGGGGCAAGTTTTCTGAAGTTCCTTCTGTATTTGCCCATCATGTTCACCGAAAAGCAGTTAACCCTCTCCCAAGCCATATATGATGCGATGTTTATTGTTGGGAGGAAGGAGGTGGGTCGGATGGTTACATTAAAGAACGCAGTGGATGACAAAATTCAGTAGATATCTGACTAACAAACTATTGAGTGTTTCCTTATATAGAGATGACGAGTATTTTTTAAAAGTTTCTTTAATAAAAGGACAACACATTCAAGCTATAGGAATACATCACAGATATGGCTATACATACTATCCATCTAAAAACGGAAATAAAAAAAAATATCTGCTGTATTTTTCAAGTTTCAAATGTCAGCAATGTGTGTCTATATGTGTGTATATAAACTGTAATTTAAGAGAGAGAGAGAGAGAGAGAGAGAGAGAGAGAGAGAGAGAGAGAGAGAGAGACCCAATTAACAACAAGGTGTATCGTATATTCCCGTCCCTTCTCTAATTTGGGATACCCCTCTAATACATATTGGGAGGCTTTATTACACCTGCTGTCATTTAACTTGCCGTGTATACACGAGAGCTACTGTTGGCGTGTGTATACTAACAACAATACACACAGGGGATGTCATAATTATTAGGTTCAATAAATGTAATAGGCGAAGAATAGATTAGATGCCTTAAAATTTTTACGAATGTTTTTATTCATAATTACGCCTAAATTTGTGAATGCTTTCCAATTATTGATTAAAGGTATGGTAAGAATCCCTGGCTTTTTTTATAACAATATTATCTAGTCTGTACATTTGTTTGGAATTTTCTATTCCTCTCCACCTATAAATTGGACGAGTATGTTAATATACGTGTTTGGATTTGAATTGTTAATTAAAGAATAAATTCAAAATTCAGGCACGTATGATCGTTTTAAAAGTGGGGAGGGGGGCAGATTCATCCAAAAAATCTTAACAAGTAAATAAAAAGAAAAAAAAAGCAGTTTTCCTATATATCTTAAAACCGTAAAAAGGGGGGATAGCGTAGTGTTCCTTTAACTTCATTTCCTCAATTTTTTACAAGTTCCCCCCAAAAGTGAAGGGGGGGGGGTAGGCCAACGCCATGACAATTCATTTTTTTATATGAATATTAAAAAAAATGTTTGATGCGAGTATAAGTAGAAGGGGGGAGGCGCCCAATCCTCCCACCCCACCCCATGCTACGTACTTGAAGTTAACCATATACTATAAAATCTGGAGTGGATTGTTTTATATGAAAAAAAAAGTTTACAAATTCCAGTAGAACCCTCGCTATGATAGCGTTATTTGAAAGTCCCTATAGTTTACAACTATAAAAAAAATGGATGGCACAATCTTTAGTTATCAAACAAATCTAGATGACAATTTTTTTGGAATTTCGTACTTTTATTCCCTTTTCTGATCTAGATTCTATGGACATTGGTAATATTGAGAGTTGATCCACTCTATTCGTTTGGGTTTTTTTCTCGATAAATTAGAATGCGTTTATTAGTATCATTGCACTGCACATCTTAAGCACGCAAATTTAATCCAAAAATGACAATATTGGAAATTTTAAAAAATTATCTTATTTAAACAGTTAATCAGACATTTTCAAATGTCATGTAATGTGACTGATTTTAAAAAAAAACAATACGACAACTTAGCTAATTTAAGCTTTAATCAAATAATAACATTTTATATTTGTAATTATATCAAAATTTACCTTATTCATGTACATGCATATAAATATTTTTTTTATTCATGCTTTACACATTTATAATAAACCACCATCTAAGCGTTACATGCACTAAAATAATTGAATTTTGAATGAATGAAATAAGACGTGTGTACCTGAACATACATATAAATTATTGACTGAATGCATTAATTCTGTAACATAACATGCCGTCAGAAATTTTTGAGGTATATTATGGATACACGCGACGTTCCTCATTTTAAGATAATTTTCCTTGATATAACATTTCTTCCTTAAAAAACATTTATCACCTTAATAAAGTTCATTGTAGTATCATTGTGGTTCATTGTGGTTTCATTGTGGTTCATTGCGGTTCATTGCTGGTTAAAAGACGCGCCGCAAAAATGCTACCTAATGGCACTGGCATAATTATCCGGCACATTGTTTATAGTTCCGGTTGATTGCTTTTACGTGTACTACATGTAGTTAAGTATATACTCTTTTCATCGATATCTTTCATTTTAAGAGCAAATGTACATGTGTATTTAAGGAAGAAGATCGAAATTAAATATACAAAATCCACAATGCTGCATAAAAAAGAAAGGGCGTTTATTAATGCCGTTACTTTTAAAATAAGAAAAGTATATGCCCAGTGACAGACGGAAACGAACCAGGACACAAGAAAAACACCGTATCTTACAAAGCCATCGGTTTAAGCTAAATGTGCTATCCATGACTTACACTCTTCGGTGTAAATATAGACTATACGATAGAAATCAGTTTCCGAAATTTTTGTCGGTTTTTGCCAAACTCGATCCCAGGGCCAGGTTGTCCCTTTTAAAAAATCGATCTTATTAATTTATTCCTTTGAACAAAACCTATGAAAATATCTAAGTTTTTTTTAGGGGCAGGCCGGTCTTAAAGAATATCTAGGCCAAAAACCATGTAAAAATATACAAATTTACTGAGAAAATACTTTACTTTTTTGGTGTGGGCGTAATGCATGTCGTGTGGAGGTTACTGTTCGGGTTCGATATACTTGAAACATATACGAGTCACTGCGTAATGAGGGGAATCGCGTAATTTCCGGCATAAACAGGGATTTTCCAATTTGGTTTAAAATACATCGCTTTGATAAACAAGGAAGGATTACTTAAGAAAACAGATCTGTAAGTGTCTATGAAACCACTTTGATTATTGAATATCTCTTCCCGCCAAGATTGAATGAACTGACAAGCCGATGAAACGTGTATAGAAACCAGTATAGTAGTCAATAGGGTCAAAGTCTATGTATATACTAGTATACTACTTAGCTTTAGCATATGTAATTCAGAACTCATTGATTTTTTTAAAATTTTGTTTCATTTTCTAGTCATTAGAAAATGTATTAGCAGATACATAATTAACATTTTTTCAACAACAAAACACGTTAATGGCGGTGTTGCCAATCTCTGTTATTTATGTCTGTGGTATTAGCTTTAACCAGAGACATAATTGTTATTTATGTCTCTGCTTTAACAATCTACAGATTTTAAAAACAGTTAAAGATATTCAAAGTGGGTGAATTTTTCTTTCATACACTTTTCGGAAAGGTTTTTTTTTTTAAATACATTGAAGGAAATTAACATCATAATTATATAATTGTTTCCCTGTAGACTGCAAGCATGTGGCGGATCAAAGATCTACAACTATGTGCTGTTTTGATTTTCTTGTGGCTAGCGATTGCTTTCTGTGATTCAGATGGTAAGATTGAATTTTATTGTAATCCGATATACATCATGGATCATTATATGTACACATGGTACATGTACATGTACAGCACCTCTATTCTCAATATTTACATTTACAAATATTTTTCGTTACATGAACCTATAGAATAGTGAAAATGTTCAATTCTGTATGAACTTTTTCATAACGTCACAATAATCAGAGCACGAGCTTATCGCTTGTGGCTTGGATTATTGTAAACATAAAATCTCTTGTAATTTTAACAGTTCTGAATGATTTCTCTTTTATTCCAAACATTAATATAAAAAATAAACAGCAATATTAAAAAGTTCACTGGGATATGAAGTTGTGGGTACACTGTATGTGATCAAATATACTAAAAAGCCTTTTGGGCTTCACAGGATTTGATCACGGGACCAACCAACTTCATATCCTGGTGAACTTTTTTAATTGCTCTTTATTTCTTTATTGAATAATACATGTATTTTGTTTGTTCCTTTTCTGTCAGCTGATCTGTTGCATTCGAAAACTGAAAATGTTTTGAAAATTTAAGTAAATATTTATCAAATTTCACTTTTTAAAATAATTATGTTAATATGTGAATAAGTAAATATGTAATATCAGTACTTACATGTATCATATGCTTATGCCAATGTATACAATTACATGTATTACAGTTATGATATATTTCAAAACCAACAGCAAATGCTTTCTTTATATGGTTTAATTTTTACATAATTTATATACTGGCAGTATAAGCTTTTCAAATGTGAGGTTATGATCAGTAATGCAGTATTAAAGTATATGCATAAGAATTTAAGTCTTAGAAATATAACATTGTGATACATGTATTTATTACAACTGAAATTTTATCGATTTATCTCTCTTGCAGACTTTGATTCCAATCATTCCGATTTTGAAAGCAGTTACAATGTGGTAAGGAATGCCACCATGTCTATCGCGGCCATCATTGGAATCGTGGTCGGGCTGATCATCCTCGTCATAGTTGTCTCTATAGTCGTCGTCTGCTGTTGTTGTATGCGAAGTAAGTGATCCATGGATTTTGAGTTTGACTAATTTAAAAGTAATTTACATGTAATTATCCATCCTGATATTTACTCAATAAAGGTTCATTCTCTCTCAGCACACTCCTTTAGAAATTTGCTTCTGAATCAATATTCAAGAAAAATTTAACAAACTTGATTATGAAACAAAGAACTATATATGATATTAGTCAAATTTGGCCCCCATAATTCGCTATTTTTAAAGTGATTCAGGTACATTAATTTGTTGTGTTATTTAATAAAAGAGTTGACATAAAATATGTTTTTCACCTATTTATTCAAAATCAGTCAAAAATTGACATTTTTCTTATCTTTTTTCGAATGGGAAATATAGAGCGACTCTTTGAACAAGAACAAACTTTTTGTAAATTATAAATACTGGGGAGATACGTCTTTGTTGAAAATATTTTGTTTGTTCAAGCAGTCGCTCAATGTTTCCTTAAAGAAAAACTGCTTCAAAACAAGCCGTTTTATGCAAAAAAAATGAGATAATGGCGGGAAAAGGTAAACTTTATGATGTCATATTTTTAAATTGTGGGCACTAAAATCAAAATGAAAATTATGAAAAAAATTCAAATGTATATTTGTACAAATAAAATAAAGAATTACAGTAAAATGACAATGTTCATTTTAGGAGGCCATTTTAGGCTCAAACCGTATACAGTGGGGCCTCTGATATCCGGACGCCAGATAACCGGACGCTTCAGTTTACGGACGATTTTATTTGGGAACAGATTTTTTATACGTTATTTTTTCTCATTTATCCGGAATTCCGCGTTCCGGATCCGGACGGTCTGTTTTTACCACAAAACACTGATTTTTAACTAATCTTGATTCATTTAACCGGACGGTAAAATTTGATGATACCCCAGTCTGTACAAAAGATTACCCCTGTCAATTAAGTTTCACACCTTTTCACGTGCTAGACCCTCATGAGTGGCTTGTATAAACACTGGCTTCCCAAATCACTTTTAAAAAAACCGACAGTGCTGGCCAGACAGGATTAGTCACGCCTCACAGCACGTGGCTTAGATATCTTAACTTGTGCACCTGTCAAGTGACATCGCTTTTTTAAACATCCCTGTATTTCAAATAAAAAACATGCTTTTTAATCAAGAAAACTGGAACTTTTTACAAAGCGATGTGTTTTATCTACCTATTAAAACCTTCTTTTTAAAACGAATTGTCCCATGAACGCCTGTTAGATTAAGTCATAACCAGAAGTACAGGAAGAAAACAAAATGAAAGCATTTTAACTCATCGGAAGTGCATTGGTGGATCTAACTAGTAAACGTTAATTTTATCAATAAAATTGACTTTATTTTAAAAGTAAAAAATGAATTTTAAATTATAATGAATTAATTATTGTGGAAATTGGCATTTCTAGAAATAGATAGTTTACATGTAAACATGGTAAATGCCAGGGCACCTATCACACTTACACAAAGAATTTAGGTAGATTCAGTTATCATTATAGTCCGGTTAATATTTCATGACAAAATAATAGAATAAAGCCGGTTTTTATTTAAATTTAAAAATGTTCATATCAACGGACAATTCTATTATTATGTGTTGCTATTTGGTATGAAAGACAAAAAAACGGAGTATCAACACTGGGAGCCATTGTATACAAATACAATATCATTCATGACAACAATAGACACATTTCAAATATCCGTACACTTCACCTATCCGGACGATTGGACTTGGGAACAAAAGCGTCCGGATAACTGAGGCTCCACTGTATAGTCCTTTATAATTCATCATTACCATCAATACTTTCCTAAAGAATTTTCCAAACATAAAGACACCTGAAATACATATATAACTAAATTTTACACCCTGGCATTGAGTTCAAAATAAACATGTCTGACTGATTTACAAATGTTATACAAATGTACGTGATTAATAATAAAATTTATAAATTTGAATACTCAAAACTTTAGTAAAAAATGATATGTTTTAAGTTTTTAGCGTCCGTCCGTCTGTCTGTAAACTTTTCACATTTTCAACATCTTCTCAAGAACCACTGGGCCAATTTCAACCAAATTTGGCACAAAGCATCCTTAGCCTAAGGGGATTAACATTTGTGA
The DNA here is from genome assembly GCA_015776775.1 of Magallana hongkongensis. Taxonomy (NCBI): domain Eukaryota; kingdom Metazoa; phylum Mollusca; class Bivalvia; order Ostreida; family Ostreidae; genus Magallana; species Magallana hongkongensis. The sequence continues at coordinate 27,129,149 of CM027470.1, read as the reverse complement.
AAATTAAGGATCACGCCCTTTTGCAAAGGGAGATAATTAGGAATTTATGAAAATTTTCGAGAAATTTTCAAAAATCTTCTTCTCATGAACCATATAACCAGGAAAGCTTAAACTTGTGTGGAAGCATCATCAGGTAGTGTAGATTCTAATTTGTGAAAATTATGACCCCTGGGGGTAGGGTGGGGCCACAATGGGGGGGGGGGGTTCAAAATTTAACATAGGAATATACAGAGTAAATCTTTAAAAATCTTCTTCTCATACACCATAAGACCAGGAAAGCTGAAACTTGTGTGGAAGCATCCTGAGGTAGTGAAGATTCTAATTTGTGAAAATCATGACCCCCGGGGGTAGGGTGGGGCCACAATTGGGGGTCAAAATTTAACATAGGAATATACAGAGTTAATCTTTAAAAATCTTCTTCTCATCAACCATAAGACCAGGAAAGCTGAAACTTGTGTGGAAGCATCCTCAGGTAGTGTAGATTCATAGTTGTGAAAATTGTGACCCCCGAGGGTAGGGTGGGGCCTTAATGGGTGGTCGAAGTTTTACATAGGAATATATATAGTAAATCTTTAAAAATCTTCTTCTCAGAAACTAATCAGCCAGAAAAGCTGAAACTTGTGTGGCAGCATCCTCAGGTAGTGTAGATTCAAAGTTGTGAAAATCATGATCCCCGGGGGTAGGGTGGGGCCACAATATGGGGGCGAAATTTTACATAGGAATATACAGAGTAAATCTTTAAAAATCTTCTTCTCAGAAACTAATCAGTCAGGAAAGCTGAAACTTGTGTGGAAGCATCCTCAGATAGTGTAAATTCATAGTTGTGAAAATCATGATCCCCAGGGGTAGGATGGGGCCACAATGGGTGGTCGAAGTTTTACATAGGAATATATAGAGTAAATCTTTAAAAATCTTCTTCTCAGAAACTAATCAGCCAGGAAAGCTGAAACTTGTGTGGAAGCATCCTCAGTTAGTGTAAATTCATAGTTGTGAAAATCATGATCCCTGGGGGTAGGGTGGGGCCACAATGGGGGTCGAAGTTTTACATAGGAATATATATAGTAAATCTTTAAAAATCTTCGTCTCAGAAACCAATCAGCCAGTAAAGCTGACACTTGTGTGGAAGCATTATCAGGTAGTGTAGATTCATAGTTGTGAAAATCATTACCCTCGAGGGTAGGGTGGGGCCACAATGGAAGGTCAAAGTTTTACATAGGAATATACAGAGTAAATCTTTAAAAATCTTCTTCTCAGAAACTAATCAGCCAGGAAAGCTTAAACTTGTGTGGAAGCGTCCTCAGATAGTGTAAATTCATAGTTGTGAAAATCATGATCCCTGGGGGTAGGGTGGGGCCACAATGGAAGGTCAAAGTTTTACATAGGAATATACAGAGTAAATCTTTAAAAATCTTCTTCTCAGAAACTAATCAGCCAGGAAAGCTTAAACTTGTGTGGAAGCGTCCTCAGGTAGTGTAAATTCAAAGTTGTGAAAATCATGATCCCCAGGGGTAGGGTGGGGCCACAATGGGGGGTCAAAGTTTAACAAAGGAATATATATGGTAAATCTTTAAAAATCTTCTTCTCAGAAACTAATCAGCCAGATGATTCTTTATAATTGTTACAACTTTGGCCCCAGGACAATTCTTTGGCCTCACAAGAAGGTTCAGAGTTCATGTACGTTTATATCCATTATATAAACAATTGTTAAGGATCTTTTTGAGAACTGCAATACTCAACATATGATATGACTATAAAATCATCCTGTTAGAAAGATGATTATAAACATAAGAATATCCAGGGGAAAAATGGATTTTATTTATACAGGATCAACATGTATTATTGTACATTGTCCAGATAGTTTGTATTATGACTCCATTAAGCTGATTTTATCATACCAATTGTTCCTCAGGTGAGCGATGTGGCCCATGGGCCTCTTGTAAACACTTATGCTTTTTTTCCTATCATTATATTGTAATATTCTCATTAGTCACCAGTGTTGTTTTCTGAATCGAACAGTTCAGTTCAGTTCAGTTTATTTCACTCAACACCATATAATGGTACAAGAGGTACATAAGAAGAACAAACATATTTACATATATACAATATAGTTGTAAAGTTCATGAAAGTAAGTGGGGTGAACGAACAGTATGATTAATTTTTGAAATAAAGAAACACAATTTTCTTAATGTGATATAATCGACTGAAAACATGATTTCATAGAACTTTTTAGTGTTAGGAGAAGAACAGTAATATGTATCTAAAAACTGACTTCGTAATTTACTTAATGCCTTGCATTCTAATATAACATGAAATTCATCACCAATTTTGTTACAATTACACAAATTACAATAACGTTTACTTTTTTCAACAATGCCCCACCTTCCTATTTCAACAGGAAGATGATGATTTGTAGTTCTAAACTTAACTAATATTTTTCTTAATTTACTGGGTAACAAGAGTAAGTAGCGTTCACATTCAAAATTTGTTTTATAAATTCTATATATAACACCCTTAGTCGATTCCTGAATATCGTTACGCCATTTTTGTAAAAATTGATCTCTTAACCTTTGGTTAATAGTTGTCTTAATCCAACTGGAGTTATAATGGTACGATTCATGATCACACCATAAATGTGAAACCCCGCATTTATCTAAAACATTTTTTAAAGAGCATAGCCATGGATTTAATGTTTGTCCCTTATCAAATAGAATACGTACATACATATATATGGTTTTGCTTAACTTGTTTTCACTGCTATTGATAATGTTGGCTCAGAATGAAATCAATCTAGTAAAAATGGTTATATACAGAGGAAATCGTCCAGTTTCACCATATACCATGTAACAGGGATGTGCTATAAAGTTAACAATTTAGAAATGCTAGTGTTTACATCCTCTCATAATACTAGTTCATATGATTTAATTTAACTCTATTCTTTTTAAACAGGGCAAAGGTCAGCTGGTCAGGTGTACAGACAACCAGCCAATCAGATGATTATCACCACAGGAACACAACAGTCCTATCCAAACCAGTATCCTCCTCAGCAACCTTATACACAGTACCCCACAGCTCAAAACCAGTACCCTTACCAAGGGTATGTTCAGCACCCACCCCCTGTACAAGGAGGGTATTCCCCAGTACAGCAAGCACCACCAATGACCGGGTCAGGGTACCCCCCTCAGGAGAACAAGGCAGCACCCTCAGGTATGTGTTCAGTAGTCAAAGGCAGCAGGGTGGGGTTTTTTTTTTAGGTGAAAATTCTAATAAGCATATACAGTCAAAACTGCCGTAGTGGTCACCCCTATTAAGCAGTCACCTTTCGTATGCGGTCATTTTATTTCCTCCCGATGAAAAATCCTATATAATCGCCCTCTAAAGAGCGGTCACCTGTCTAACGCAGTCAGCGGTCATCGTATTTTGATCAGAAACTGTACAATTGACTTGCTAGCCTGGTTCCCAAGGCCTTCCGATTGTGCTTCTGTGCTTCCACAATCGGAAGGCCTCGGGAACCAGGCTATCGACTTGCATTAGGTGGCCATTTTGGCCGGTCACATGATTTACACCCGGGGATTTTAAACATGGCTTCCGAATGTCGGGTGATAAACGTAAACAATAACTATACGCTTGAGGCGAGAGAAATCATATTAATCGATGTATTTATAATACATAATTGGCAGATCAGATACCAATTGGAATCAAGTGAATTGTTTAAACATGTATTAACAATGTTTGTTTAATAAACATGAATGAAATAGGTGTCAAAAATGTCCGCGGCGAGGCAAGAGAAAATTGCTTGATTTCATAATAATCTACATTGAAGTTCAGATAGGTTCGGTTAAAAACTTAATTGTTGATTTGTGTTAAAAGTGTTTGTTTTCTATGTATACGGTACTCATGAAGATAGTTAGTGTTATAATTGTGAAAATGTTACCGACAAGGTTTTACCACATAGTGACTTTTTTTTATAATTTTAAAAAATACAAAAATTGCATGTACAATGCATTGTTATGTATTTGTACTTATTTCTAAATATAATAGATACTATAAAAAACATTTAATCACTTATACTTTATCTATCATTTTGATACATTATTGTGGTAATCATTTTAATAAGATATTTAATGTTGGCAAATTCACAAGTCTCTATTCAAAGGTCACCTCTGTTAAGAGGTCACTTTGGGTGCCTCCCACAGGTGACTGCTTAATACAAGTTTGACTGTACATTGTATTTTCATCTCCTGATTAAGGGGGTACATTTGCTTTACAAATAAAAATGTACAACTTCACTAAATTCAAAAATAAAAAAAAAAATGTCAAGTATAGAATACTTAAATACATGTATATGATACATGAACAAACACATGTAAACAAATTGAGCCTGTCGATAAAAATAAAAGTTTGTACATGCTATTGGTTTTTCAGTGTTTGTATGCATTTCATATTTGTTTGTAACTAGTCTAAGTAACTGGTGCATGCACTTAATATTTTTTCAATGTATGTTTTGCTGTTTTGTAGCCCCTCCCCCAGATGATGGTTACCCACCCTATCCCACAAACCCCCAACAACCCCCACCCTACCCAGGGAACTGAAAGCAAGGCCAGAGGAAATATATCTTTTCTGGATAGAAATCTATAGATAAATTGTGATATGACTAAAGTTGAATCCCAATTTTGTTATTATATAAGTATGTTGTCACTTTTATTTGGTTTTTAGCTCACCTGAGCCAAAGGCTCAAGTGAGCTTTTCTGATCACAATTTGTCCGTTGTCTGTCGTTGTCGTCGTCGTTGTCGTCGTCGTCGTTAACTTTTCACATTTTCATCTTCTTCTCAAGAACCACTGGGCAGGTTTCAACCAAATTTGGCACAAAGCACCACTAGGTGAAGGGGATTCAAGTTTGTTCAAATGAAGTGCCATGCCCTCTTTAAAGGGGAGATAATTGAGAATTATTGAAAATTTGTTGGTATTTTTCAAAAATCTTCTTCTCAAAAATTATTTGGCCTGAAAAGCTTAAACTTGTGTGGAGGCATCATCAGGTAGTGTAGATTCAAGTTTGTTCAAATCATGGTCCCCGGGGGTAGGGAGGGGCCACAAGAGGGGGATCAAGTTTTTCATAGGAATATATAGAGAAGAGCTTTAAAAATCTTCTTCTCAAAAACTATCAGGCCAGAAAATCTCAAATTAAAATGGAAGCATCCGCAGGTAGTGTAGATTCAAGTTTGTTCAAATCATGGTCCACGGGGTTAGGGTGGGGCTACAATTGTGGGATCAAGTTTTAAATAGGAATATATAGAGAAAATCTTAAAAAATCTTCTTCTCAAAAATTATTAGGCCAGAAAAGCTCAACTTTGAGTGGATGCATCCTCAGGAAGTGGAGATTCAAGTTTGTTCAAATCATGATCCCCGGGGGTAGGATGGGGCCACAATTGGGGGGTCAAGTTTTACATGGGAATATATACAGAAAATCTTTAAAACTCTTCTCAAAAACTATAAGGCCAGGAAAGCTCAACTTTGAATGGAAGCATCCTCAGATAGTGTAGATTCAAGTTTGTTCAAATCATGGTCCCCGGCAGTAGGGTGGGGCCACAATAGGGGGATCATGTTTTACATAGGAATATATAGAGAAAATCTTTGAAAATCTTCTTCTCAAAAACTATAAGGCCTGAAAAGCTCAAATTAAAATGGAAGCATCCTCAGGTAGTGTAGATTCAAGTTTTTTCAAATCATGATCCCCGGGGGTAGGATGGGGCCACAATTGGGGGATCAAGTTTTACATAGGAATATATACAGAAAATCTTTAAAAATCTTCTTCTCAAAAATTATTAGGCCAGGAAAGCCCAACTTTGAGTGGAAGCATCCTCAGATAGTGTAGATTCAAGTTCAAATCATGGTCACTGGGGGTAGGGTGGGGCCACAATTGTTGGATAAATTTTTATATAGGAATATATAAAGAAAATCTTTAAAAAAAATTCTTTAAACATTTTGGCCAAGAAAGCTCAAATTGGCGTGTAACCATCCTCAGATAATGTAGATTCAAGTTTGTTCAAATCATGGTCCCTGGGGGTAGGGCGGGGCCACAATGGGGGATAAATTTTTATATATGTATAGACAAAAAGTCTTCTTCTCAAAACTATTAGGCCAGGAAAGCCCAAATTTGAGTGGAGGATCCCCAGATCATAAAGATTCCAGTTTGTTTATCAATAGTCCAGGGGTAGGGTGAGGCCACAATGGGGGATGAATTTTTACTTAGGAATATATAGAGAAAATCTTTAAAAATCTTCTTTTTAAAGACTATTTGGCCAGAAAAGCTTAAGCTTATGTATAGAGGCATCCACAGGTAGTGTAAATTCAAGTTTGCAAAATCACAGTCCCTAGTGGTAGGGCGGGACCGTGATGGTGATTTGAATTTTTACATAGGAATATATAGAGAAAATCTTTAAAAATATTCTGGGAAAGTTTTCGGTCCAAAACTCAGTACTTAGTGTGAAAGCACAGGTTATGCAGATTTAAGTTTGATGAAACCATGATTCCCTAGAGAAAAGTGGGGCCACGAAATGGGGAGGGGGGGGGGGGTATATAGGAATAGAGAAAAATCTTCTTACAGGTACAACAACAAAAGGGGCTTGGTATTTACCAAAAAGCAAGATCTACTGTACTCAGTTGTCAAGATATTTTGATACTGCAATGCTAATTTGATCAGAATTAAGGCAATTGTTGCTCAAGTGAGCGATTTGGCCCCTGGGCCTCTTGTTTTTTCATGTACTATGATGTTTGGGATAAAATACTCTTTATTGTTAATAAATTCTTTTTAGTACAATACAGACTCAATTAAGGTATTAAATGTAGTTTTTGCTTTTTTATGTAATGTGAATTTATTTATTTTGCCAGAGTAGAGGCTCAGTTATAAGAATTTTTTTATTATAGGGTTGCTTTTTTATATGATTTTATATTTTACTTTTAATATGTCACCAAAATTTACAAGTTTATGTTAATACTAAAGCATCCACATCAATATTTGTGTTACTTGACATGTATTTTGCCTAGATATGTACAGCTACTTGATTTATTCTCTGAACTCTTTTATGCTTTTTTTCCCCAAGAACTTTTTTTATTTATTTTTTTTATTGAACATGTTCTTTTTTTTTTTTTTTTTTTGCAAATGATCAAAATATTGTATATTATTTTGCCTATACTCTTTCAAACCTACATTATTGTTTTGTTCCATCACATTGTTTTTCAGGTGAAAATTCTCACTGCTCATCATTCAAATCATGTTAAACTTTGTTGAAGACAATTTGTTGCCATATTACATGAGCATATTTTTTAGAAAGCATGCATTAGATATATATTCTTATTTTACTTTTATGAGTGAGTGATTATATATTATCTTGAATTATACATGTGTCTTGGAACATTCTCGATATAAAAATTTTTATATAAAAAAAAACGTGTCTTGCTGAAGAGGTGCACGAAACTGTATAGATTGGACTACTAGTCAACTAGATAAGATGAAGTTTTAATGAAGTCATCTTTGATCTTGGAATATGTAATTTTGTTTTTGTTAATTTTACACAAACTGTGTTTAATTATTGATTACTTGATGTGAATGCTTCAAAAATTTTAATTTTAATGTTTTATTATACCTATTTTTATTGCAACAAATTTACTTGATTATCAATGTGATACTCAGTTATTTCATTAAATTTTTGTAATCTGGATGAGTCAAAAGAATGAATATAATTATGTTCCAAACATTAATTATTAAAAGTCATAAGTCATTCAGTTGAATTGTTTTTCTTATAAACTACAGAGTACTGTACACATAATGTACGATATTTGTCTGTGTAATCTATAAATTGTTTCTGACAGACTATGCAGCTTTTATTTTTGATCCAACACAAGTAATTTTTCGTAACTTTGCAGTTATGTGATATACCTTTTGTTAAAGCATTATATCCATCATAATGATAATGTTTATAATAATTTTATTAAGGGCCACAATGGAAATGTGGATTATTTGAAAATTTGTCATATCTTTGAATCAAGTTACAGCTGCATGTAATTTGTTTGTTTTAAAATGTAGTATACAATGATATATTTTGATATACATGTATGAGTATATTTTTTCATTTTTGCACAAAGGAGATGAAAGCTTTTTAGCATTAATTTTTGGATCACTTTTCGTTTGGTGTTGGTCTGTTAACTTTTTAAATTTTGACTTATCATCTGACTGACTGTCTGTGAGATTTTTTATTGAATTTTCAACTACTTGTCCAGGGCAAGATTCAACGAAACATGTCACAAAGCATCCATAGGGCAAATATCTAAACTTTTTACATATTTTTTATCAACTTCTTCTCTAGAGCCAATTTTTAAACAATTTTTTCACATTGAAAGTATTTCTGGGCATGGGAAAAGCTTGTGAATTTTTTAATAAAGAGCCAGAGATCCACATCAAAGAATTACATTCTTATATTATGACCTCGGGGACACAAAGAAAATACTTTAATAGTATGAAACTAAGCCTATGTTTATGATTTTTATGCATGCATGCTATACCGTACATGTTTATTAATAGTATGTCGAAAACAATTCTTATATTAATGTTTTTTTTCCCTTAAGTCAAATTGTCAATTATTGAATAGAAAGCAGACTGATTTGCAGATGAATAAAAAAAAATTGGTTGAATTTTTTTTTTATAAATAATATTAAATATTAAACAGAAATTTAGGGAAGTTATTCTATTATATTGTATTAAATATAGTTAAAAGCTATTTGCAATATTCATGTATCGGGTAAAAAGACATTGTTGCACAGGTGATCCAAGTGGCCAATGTATGTGTTTCTTGTTTTACAAAAGTTGTATCAATAGCACATGTGAAATGGATGCAGAGTCATCAGATTTTGTATTTCGTTTTTCTATTACCGATGATAAATGCAACAATTCATTTGCAGTATATGTATAATAAAATATTTAATGCATGTTTAAATCTACATTATTATTCTTTATTTGTTCACTTTTAACATGTGTAGCGATTCTTCTTCTTTTAATAAACCAAGGGTTATTTATTGGTTTTGAATCTTTTTTCAACAATTATACACTAATATATACATTTGCAAATGTGTTTCCTTACAATGTATATGAACCTTCGTGCATCACATAATTGGATCACGTGACCAACAAAGTTCATATCCCGGTGAACGTTTTAACTTACTTTGTTTTTTTTTTAGTTCAACTGAGCTGAAAGCTCAAGTGAGCTATTCTTATCACATTTTGTCCATCGTCCGTTTGTCTGTCTGTCCGTCTGTTAACTTTTTATACCCCCGCAAACGAAGTTTAGGGGGGTATATTGGTTTCACCCTGTCCGTCTGTCTGTCCGTCCGTCTGTCCGTCTGTCTGTAGACGCAACTTTGTCCCCCCTATAGAATTTTTTATTACTGCATGGAACAGTTTGAAAATTTGTACATATGTTGAACACCATCTGAAGATGTGCACCTGGAAATTTTTTTAAGATCAGACAAGATTTAATGATTTTATGACAGTTTTCATTTTCCTTATTCTATATATTGTACACTAATGTTGAAAAGTAAGGGAGGTAATCCTACAGATTTTATTAATTAATTAATAGAAAACACTCTAAAATATATTTATATAAATACATCAAGATGGAGTTTTTTGTCTTTATGTCTTAATTAATAAAAAAGAAATTATTTTTTATAAGTGTTCTATCAACTGACAATGCAAAGTTTTTGTTTGTCAATGATAAATTCTTAGGAGCTAATAAGAACATCAAAGACAAGTGTGGCTGAATTCATTTGTCCCAAGGGAGCCATTATCTGAGCCATGGTTCAGATGGAGCATGTGTTTAGGGGAAATTGATAATCTGTAAAGTGGGTGATGGTTTTGGGGCTATTTTAAAACTGTTTCATGTAAACCAAAAGGTCTATCATTATAAGGAAATAAATAATATAATTATTAATAAAGAAGTTAAACTATTTTTAGGGGTTGTTTAAATTTATTTGTCAAGTAAATTGATGAAGTGACCCTATTGGGCATTAATTTTAATGAAATTCAAAATTACTGATATGATTGTAGTGTTTTGGCAATTTTGAAATTGTTTGTAATATTAAATTTTCTTTTTTTACATATTTTTACATAGTATGGTAATTATGGTAATGTTTTGGGAGTTTATTAAATTTAACAAGTTCATCAAAGAAAATCATAGTCCTATGGGATCAATTTTCTGATATGGAGTTCCATTGTGCCATAGGAGAAAGTGAGGAAAATTTGAAACAACTAATTGCATCTGTCAAGACTCTTATTAGAAAGATATTGAAAGTTTTATCAACAGAAGAGCATTGCTTGGCTACTGGTATTTCTATTCACTGCAAAGGGAGGGATTATTGTCATTTTGTTGGTTTTTCTTTAAATCAATTAAATTAAAAAAATATATCATCAAATACATACATTTGTAAAAGTATTACTGTTATAGATATGTATTTACAGTGAAATTCTGACAATTTTGATTTTAATTTTTCTTTGTTAACTATTTTTTTTTTTTTTTACAATTCTAGAAATTTTTTTTGTATGTGTTCCAAACCTTTATTATTCAATTCAATTATTTGTCCCATTTGAAATTAGCCTAGCGGGGGTATTAGTCCCATTAGGACAGTTCTAGTTACATTTTGAACTTCTCTAAAAACCCGTGGCCAATTTCTACCAAATTTGGCACAAAGCATTTTTATGGGAAGGCAAATATAAATTGTAGAAATAAAAGACCGATCTTTATTCAAAGCGGAGAAAACCTCTAAATTGTAGAAAAAGGGGGGTGCATTTTTAAAAATCTTCTTCTCAAGAACTACTGAGTCAATTCAACGTTATTTAGAATAAATAATCCTTATGGAATGGAAAATATAAATTGCAAAAATCATAAGCTAATTCTATTTCAGATTTGAGTTATTACGAAAATAATAATAAAGAAAATGCTTGTTTCAATCAGTTTATAGCTTCGGGTTCGGTATTCCTAACGGAGTCAAGTGAAGTCGCACCCAATCAGACTCGTATCCGAACAGACTAATAATCCATTGGTCCGGTCGTAAACAATGATACTTGAATTGTAAATGACTAAAAGATTATTTGTTAATCTAAGGTTTTAATATAATTACAATAATTAAGAAAATATGAGATACATGAATGTAAATTATTGATCATATAATGTCATCTCCTATGAGTTTGCCAAAGAGGTCCCTTTCGTATATTAACGTTTGATAAAAAAAATTCTGTTAACATGCAATCTTTAAAAAAAAAAAAACCAATTATTTAGCTTGACAAATTTATAAATTCTTTTCACTATTTGAAGGAAGGCATAATATTATAAATGAATTCATTTTTTACTCGACAATATGATTACAAGTCTGTTTGGGTACGAGTTGAATGTAATTCTTTCATACTCTTTGTTTAAAGCAGCCATGACGTATGACAAACGGGGAGGTATAATAGTAACATGTTGTTGGATTTAAGAACCTTGATAAGAATATCGATCTGATTGGTTGCCTATTACGCCTCCATAGTTCAGCGAGCCCTCATTGGCTGATGATTTTTCTTTTTAAACTTTACTATAGGTCACCTTGCACGCTTGATAATCATTTTCCTACATTATTAAATGATTAGAAAACAATTATTCCTTAATTTATTTTGAAATTTTTTTTTATTTTTAATTCAATTCATATTATGTTGTCTAAATGCACCAGAATGTGCAACGCTACATTTTGGCCATATTGATCTTAGAACCTTATATACTTTATTTAAGCTATATCTAAGAACCTTGTCTACTTTATACTGGCCATATCTAAGAACCTTAATTGTCTTCTCTATACTGACGATATCTAAAAACCTTGCCCTGTTTATACTTGCCATATCTAAGAACCTTGTCTACTACATACTTGCCATATCTAAGAACCTTGTCTACTACATACTGACCTTATTTAAGAATCTTGTCTACTATATACTGGCCATATCTAAGAACCTTGTCTACTACATACTTGCCATATCTAAGAACCTTGTCTACTACATACTGACCATATTTAAGAACCTTGTCTACTACATACTTGCCATATCTAAGAACCTTGTCTACTACATACTTGCCATATCTAAGAACCTTGTCTACTACATACTGACCATATTTAAGAATCTTGTCTACTATATACTGGCCATATCTAATTACGTTGCCTTGTCTATACTGAACATATCTAAGAACCTTGTCCTGTTTATACTGACCATATCTAAGAACCTTGTTTATTCTATACTGACCATATCTAAGAACCTTATCTTGTATATACTGACCATAACTAAGAAACTTTTTTACTTTATACTGGCCATATCTAAGAACCTTGTCTACTTAATAATGACAATTTCTTAAAGAACCTTCTCCAGTTTATACAGGACATATTTAAGAACCTTGTCCTGTTTATACTGACCACATCCAAGAACCTTGTCTTCTCTATACTGACCATATTTAAGAACCTTGTTTATTCTATACTGATCATATCTAAGAACCTTGTCTTCTTTCTACTGGCCATCTCCAAGAGCCTTGTTTTCACTATACTTACCATATCTAAGAACCCTGTATACTTTATATAAGTCATATCTAAGAACCTTGTCTTCGCTATACTGGCCGTATCTAAGGACCTTGTCTTGTCTATACTGACCATATCTAAATACCTTGTCTTCTTTATACTGTCCTTACTAAGAACATTCTCTTGTCTTTACTGAATGTATCTAAGACATTGTCTTCATTATACCGACCATATCTAAAAACTTTTTCCTGTTTATACTGACCATATCTAAGAACCTTGTCTACTTTATTTTGGCCATATCCTTGAACCTTGTATTTTCTATACTAAAAATATCTTAGAACTTTGTCTACTTTATACAAGCAATATCTAATAATCTTGTCTTGTCTATACTGACCACATCTAAAATCCTTGTATAGACAACGGAAGGTTCTTACATAAGGTTTAGAGAAGACGGGGTTTTTGGAAATGGTCAGTATTGAGAAGACAAGGTACTTAAATATGGTCAGCATAAAGTAAACAAGGTTCTTGAATATGGGCAGTATAGAGAAGACAAGGTTGTTAGATATGGTCGGTATAAAGAATACGTCAAGTTTCTTACATATGGTAAGTAAAGACAAGGCAAGATTATTAGATATGGTCAGTATACTGAAAACAAAGTTCTCAGATGTGGCTTATATAAAGTATACAATGTTCTTAGATATGTTAAGTAAAGACAAGGCAAGGTTCTTAGATATGGTCAGTATGGAGAAGAAAGGTTCATATATATGGCCAGTATAAAGGAGACAAGGTTCTTAGATATGGACAATAAACACATTACAAGGTTCTTATAAATGGTCAGCATAGAAAGATATGATTCTAAGATATTGTCAGTATAGAGTAGACAAGGTTCTTAGATATGGTCAGTGTAGACAATGCAAGGTTCTTTGATATAGCTTATATAAAATATACAAGGTTCTTAGACATGGACAGTATAAAAGGGACAAGGCTCTTAGATATGGTCAGTATAGAGAAGACAAGTTTCTAGATATGGTAAGTAAAAACAGGACAAGGTTCTCAGATATGGTCAGTACAGACAAGGCAAGGTTCTTAGATATGGCTTATATAATTTAAGTCTTGTTGAAGCGCGTTTCCGATTGGCTAAAACATTATTTCATATCGTATAAAGAATGCTGCCGTCGTCATAGTAAGACTAACGTCAAAAGCGTATCAATACGCCTGACGTTACGTTTGAAGTTTGTGCAATTTACGTCATTGTAAAGGTCAAATGACCGTTTATGTAAACTGCCCCAAACCATTCTTCATCGTATAAAAGAAATATTTTATTGATTCCTTAAATAAAGTATACTAGATTCTTAGATATGGTCAATATAAACAGGACAAGGTTCTTAGATATGTTTAGTATAGACAAGGCAACGTTCTTAGATATGGCCGGTATAGAGAAGACAAGGTTCTTAGATATGGCCAGTAGAGACAAGACAAGGTTCTTAAATATAGCCAGCATAAAGTAGAAAAGGTTCTTAAATATGGTCAGTATAGAGTAAACAAGGTTCTTAGATATGGTTTATATAGAGTAGACAAGGTTCTTAGATATGGTCAGCATAGAACGGACAAGGTACTTAGATAATTATGGTTTATATAGAGTAGACAAGGTTCTTAGATATGGTCAGTATAGAACGGACAAGGTTCTTAGATATGGTTTGTAAAGAGTAGACAAGGTTCTTAGATATGGTCAGTATAAAACGGACAAGGTGCTTAGATATGGTTTGTAAAGAGTAGACAAGGTTCTTAGATATGGTCAGTATAGAACGGACAAGGTTCTTAGATATGGTTTGTAAAGAGTAGACAAGGTTCTTAGATATGGCCAGTATAGACAAGGCGAGGTTCTTAAATATGGCTTATATAAAGCATACAAGGTTCTTAGATATGGTCAGTATAAACAGGACAAGGTTCATAGAAACGGCCAGTGTAAAGTAGACAAGGAACTTGAATACGGTCAGTATAGACAATACAAGGTTCTTAGATATGGTCAATATAGACAAGACAAGGTTCTTAAATATGGTCAGTATAGACAAGACAAGGTTCTTAGATATGGTCAGTATAAACAGGACAATGTTCTTAGAAACGACCAGTATAAAGCATACAAGGTTCTTAGATATGGTCAGTATTAAGAATACAAGGTTCTTAGATAATGTCAGTATAGAGTAGGCAAGGTTTTTAGATATGGCCAGTTTAGAGTAGACAAGGTTCTTAAATATGGTCTTTAAGAGAAGACAATGTTCTTAGAAACGGCCAGTATAAAGTATACAAGGTTCTTAAACATGGCCAGTATAGAGAAGACAAGGTTCTTAGATATAGCCAGTATTGATCGAGTAGACAAGCTAGGTTCTTAGATATGGTCAGTATAAAGTAAACGTTCTTTGATATGGTCAGTATTTAAAAGACAAGGTTCTTAGATATGGCCAGTATAGACAAGGCAAGGTTTTAAGATATACCGGTAGCTTATATAAAGTGCATTGTATATAAGCTTCATAGATCAATATTGCCCAAATCTAACGTTACAAATTCTGTTGCATTGAGATAGCATAATTTATATTGACTGTATTAAAAAAATCCGTGCTTTTTAAAATAAATTAAGGAATAGTTGTTTTCCAATAATTTTATAATGTGGGAATTTGATTATCAAGCGTGCAAGGCGACCTATAGTGAAGTTGAACAAGAAAATCATTAGCCAGTGAGGGTTCCTTAACTATGGAGGCGAAGTAGGCAGCCAATCAAATCGTGGTTCATATCAAGGTTCTTAAAACCAATAATACGTTACTATTATACCTCAAACGGGTCGATATGACAAAGATGAATTTGTTTGTTTTGCAACAGTTCGCGTGCGAAGGAAATCTTTGAAACATATATCATGCAAAATACATTAATGCCGATTAAGTGAAGTAAATTGAGGTTAAATATTTCAATGCGTTGACATTTTTCTCATAAGACGGTGGTGTTAGCTTGCTTTGGTTTTCGTTTCGTTTTCATTAAGGTCTTCCGTTTCCAACGGAAGACCTTTCTATTATTGTGCGGGTTAAGATTATTCTTATTTTTCTTTTTTTTTTTTTCTTCCTAGACGCGAACTTTGAGGCTTTATATCGTGCTCATTTATGAACGGTTTTTGCTCAAATTTTCAGGGCTAATGGACTTTACAAAGCACTATCTTCATCAATTCATAAAAATTAGATTTCTCTTTCCGTTAACGAGTTATTCCCCTTTTAAAATTTTTTAGGGCCTTTGGTTTCCAGACAAAGGCTCCGAGACTATGATAGGAGGGAATGGGAATCCAACGAATTTGAATAACAAAGACATTGAAGTTGTATACATCGGATTTTGTTTTTGGATTACGTTCCTCAATTAGGAAAAGGTAGGGGGTCAAAAAACAGGATTCCAAAAAGTGCAAAAATTTAGACATATTTTCCTTTGTATCTTTTTAACGAAAAATATTTTGTTAAGACATGTAGAATAAAAGTTGTGCAAAATATCAAGGGCTTTCATTTGACACCAATAAAAAAGGGCTGGCCCCTCAAATTAAGGGCCAATAGCCCCTAAATGTTTTTGCTTAATAACTCAAAAACGGTTAGGATTTTGATATGGATGTCGCTGGAAAAGTTGTTTGTTGGGATCTCATAAAGGTCGTAACAATATTATTTTGTAAGTGATTTGTGTAGTATGAGTGTAAATAGCTTTACATGTTGACATGTACCTGTTTTCATTTGACAAGTTAACGAAAGTCTTTGTGCGTACAACTGGCATACAGTTGCCGCAGAAAGTATGCTGGTTTATACAGGAGGCATTAATTTATAAGTTTTTTTTTTTGTTGGAGTACATGCTTTTTTTAGTAGTTTAAGTCATTGTTGTTAAGTTCTTATAGTGCACAATCATTTAAAACGGCAATTGGAAAACAAAATATTCTTTTTCTTTTCTATTTAACCACAAAATATGGAATTAAAAAACTCTATGCATTACATTTTATTTATTAACTCCATGCATTTAAAATCTACCTTGAATCAGAGCTGTGTGTGTGTGTACCATTACGTAAGCTCTCCATCGCCCGCGGCCGAGAAAATCGGTCACCATGCTCGCGGCTGTAGCGGTCAGCGGTTATCTAATACACGAGAGCTGTGTCTCTCATATACATGTATGAGTTTATTTAGCCGCGAACTCGATAATTGGTTTCGTTTTGATTACACATAATTTTTTTATGGATTAAACGATTGGGTTTCAATTAAGAAATCGTTCAGTTAATTAATAAAAGCAATGTCATTCTCAATCTAAAGCAATAATAGACACAGATCAATTGTGGGTTTTAAGTTTAAAATAAGTGAATTCTATTTGATAGGGTATGGTCATTATACTGCAAACTTTTCAAATCTTCCTGGGTTCTGAACTGTGCCTGTCTGTGCGTTGTACATGTACCTTTACGTAATATATCCTTCGCCAACGGCCGATGAGATCAGCCACGGCTGCACTACCTAGCGGTAATTAAGCAGGTATTTAATACACAAGATTCTCACACCGCGACGCACACTTACATGCATATGAACGTGTTTGAGTTAATATAGCCGTAAAAACAGGAACTGTTTTAATTTAATCCTATAAAAGTTTGTCCATCTTGTATTTATTCAATTGAACATTTGAGTGTAAATGAATATTAATGAGCGATATTACTCCAAATCGTAAACATCGTACATGTAAGACATAAATTAATGGTTAGTTTGTTTATGTAAAATATTTTAGAAACTGCACAAATAATGTTTTAAATCAACCCCCCCCCCCCCCTACACACACACACACACACACACAAATAGTAAACCTTTAAATGATGATCATCCCTCGCACATGGCTGAGGAGAACCGGCGCGAGTGGACAAGTAATCCGGGGTCGGTTCGTGTTCTTCTACATGTACCTTATCACGCGTTCATGATTCATATTTTGCACGGACACAACTATATTTTATTATGTTTTCAACTATTTTATTCGTTTAAGATGAAAAGATAAATTCATTAAACTTGTACAGTTGATTAAGCATTGATTTATAGATAGCATACAAGGTAGTTTAAAAATCAAATTATAATCAAAGTTCCGTGTAACATGTTTGCAGTAGGTGCTAGCACGATAAAAAAAATGTCCTGAATTGAGGCATTCGATGATTTAAAAAAAAAAAATTCACATGAATTTTAAACAACTTTAGATTAGATTCTATCGGTCACATATTAATCACTTCTGTAGTTTTTCTACATGGTCGTTCGTTTCTTTGTAGAAGCGAACTCATTGCTGCCCCCTCCCGCCCCGCTGACAGGAGCTCGCGCTGGACTTTTTTAATTGTAAAAACGATATTAGGATCTATCGAAAATCATTTTTGGTGGCTTCTTCTCATGTGTAACATTTTGTTTCACTTTCCCACCCGTTTGTTTATTCGGTCAGTGTGTGTAAATTCAATCGCCACATGCGACCGAGAATCTTGTGTCGCTTCAGCGCACACAGCTCGGAACATATATAGCCCCAGGTCATCAATTGTTATATAATTGAGTAACTGCTGGAATGGTGCTTTCACATAAAATAATAAAATCATCCAGAAAAAAAGTTACCGTAACTCAATAGTCAATACCAAAAATAAAATCCTATGATTGCTAACTGAAATCGGTTTTTCAGTATTCGGCGGGATTTAATTTTTCTGCTAACATTAGTATTTTTATTGGTTTCAGAGATTACGATGTAAAAACACAAACAGTAAATACAACTGATATTATTTACATTGATAATGTTCAAAAATATTTAAAATTAAATTAGTCACATTCGTAAGATAAAAATATTCTACGAACAACCGATTATTTTTTTTCCTATGTCGTATGATTCGCGCATAAATAAGTATGTTCTGTACATATATATACATGAACCCAGAAAAAATTCAAATGATTACACAAAAAAGATAGTTGTAATTAGTATTTCGGAATTTTTTTCTGAAAGTAATTTCACATTGTATTGAAAAGAACAAGAAATAAAAATGATTTAAATTTTTGACTCAATATTCGTATATTATTACCGGCGCTTCGTACATGTGTAACGGCGTGCAGTGTATAGATTATTATAATCTGTTCGAATTAAGTACCATGCGTAAAGATTCCCATAATAATTACTAGTAATTGCATGACTGTGTACATTGTAGGCAAATCCCTGTGTGTTAATTACTTCTAAGACTCTTTATTTTCCATTAACAGTGGTTTAAATATTTTTCAGATAATTAATAAAAATGTTGTCATTTGAATTGTATGCTTCATCAAATACTGATTCCGATTACCTTGAAGTGATTAATTTTCCATTGGCTATTGACAAAAAAGGAGACGCTTGACCATCCAATGAAAACAAATACACAGAGGTTGATTGACAGGTTCAGCCAGGTGCAGGATACACCCGATGTCCGAGGTTATGTGTGCTGCTTGTACAAAGTCGAATGGTCTCAATAAGAGTTATCGATGTAAATAAATAAAAAATATATATGCTTATCAAAACATAATCGTTTAAGTTACAGCGAAGTACATTGAAGCGTTTAATAGGGGTTTACTCCAGAAAAGTTTCTACCTAATGTTTTCACTGACCTTTGTCCAATCAGATCGTAGCTGGGCGGAGTTAAGACATTGCCGCTCGTGACTTGAATGAGAGAAAGAAAAGAGAGAGAGAGAGAGTAAAGTTGAGTAAATTATAAGTGGTGCCGATAAAGGAATAATCATTAGTTATAAACTTGCAAACATATTAATTAAGGTCTGTATATAAAAATTACATGTATATCCTATATTGTATAACTTTAAAGCTTTTAAAAGAACGATTGTGAAAATTTCTTTGGCCGCGCGCCGTCGACAACATGCACATGGATAAGAATGACGTAGCTTATATTCAACTAAATTTCCTAGCATGGATTCCGAGAATACGGACAATAAATAGTTTAAAATGCGAACGAATAATCACTTATGAACATGATGAATTTAGATGTAGTGTAAAGGAAAGGCAACGAAGGCGGATGCTTAGTGGAAAAGTAAAACGTCTAAGGTAAAGAATGTTTCACACTGAGTAACCATGAAGAAAGTTTTTATACAAAGTAAATTTACAACTTATGTTTAATTCCAGGAAGATTCGGCAAACTTTGATTTAATTATTAACGGTAACACTTGTAATAAAAACAGTTTCTTAAATATTCGTACAGTCTTCGATGTTTGACATTACTAAGTCTTGTCAGCGGCGATGATTTGTGCTTAGGTGCAAACACAGTTTCAGTTTCGGTATGCTAGAGTAACTGCATAGGAGAGTTGATTAAAATCAACTCCCAAAAAACACAATTCCTCACATGAATCATGAGTACATGTAACAATGCTTGCTACACTCTGAAAATTTAACTCGCCATTAAACATCTCATTTTTTAAAGAATGTTTGAAACGATTACATAAACTGTGTTCGACAGATAGTTTTCCTAAAACATTTTCTTTCTTTCTTTTTCAAAACACGTTTTATATACAGGCTTTCAATCACAACACATTTTTATAACAAAAGCAGAACTGAAAGTTTAGTCATTATAAATTGTTGACACCATATCACATACATTTTCAACTCGTAGCAACAACGGAAGACCTACTCGTGGCTTTGCCACGAGCTCTGCTCTAGTTATTTATGCTTTTTAACCTGGGAACTATCGCCTGTATTTTGTAACATTTACGTATCAAATCGAACAGAGACTTCGGTAAATCAGACAATTGACTGTTTACATGCGCAAATCAAGCAAAATCTGATGTATTAACAAAGTACTAAAATACAATTCATTCTATCGGTAATTCGGTATGATCATTTGCGTAATGGTTGATTAATGCAATATGTTTTAATCAATTTAAACAGTGTTTGATATCGCTGACTGATATATATATATATATATATATATATATATATATATATATATATATATATATATATATATATATATATATATATATATAAGATACATTTTGAAAAAAATGGTGCTCTTTATTTGTTATAGTGCATGTTTCTTATGTTTAATTGTTTACATTTTCTATTTTTTAACCTTATTTGAGTGTTAGAATCGAATTATCAGCAAGATACAGAGCTTTGCTTACCATTCTATGTTTGCACACAGATTTAAGGCCATTCCTTTTTTCCATTTTAACTGCGGAATAGGAAATACCAAGTTAAAAATCTTAATCTGAATGGAATCAACTCATATGAACTAAATAAGACTCAAACTTAGTAGAATTGTGAGCTCTGTATCTTGTTTATAATTCTACGAATGTCGCTGAAATTTTGGTTGATCATTAGAAATGTCTCGCTAAACGTCAAATACTTGTACAAAAAAAATTAAAGGATGATATACTGTAACTACTCTCTGGGGCCCCCTCTTTATACAATGAATAATATGAAACCTACGTCAATTTTGATATTTTTTCATACACGAGTAAATAAAAACAACACCGTTAAAACAGTTTCCATTGTACATTTGTACTGACACAATTTTGTTACGGGGATAAAGGCATTATCACTAATCCTAAGATTAAAAATAAAATATTACAGCGGAAAATCATCCTGGTTTGTAGCCATTCATTGTTTTTTAATAAAGATGAAAAAATGAGTGTTAGTAAAATAGAGTGATATGCCTGTCAATACATTGATTTTTATAGCTCTTTTTCATGTCAACATTTTTTATTCCATTGTATTCATCAATCATGTGTGAGTAAGGTTATAAAAGTCACACGCGTTAACGTCAGGTAACAACAGTCGTTTAATTAAAATGGGAAAGACATCTTAAAGTTTTGAATGTTTTCAATTTGAGGAATTGAGCGCATTGAGGTACAATCACATCTATAGGAATTATTTTTTAAAATACAATAACTATTATAATATATTTTTAAAAAAATACCATAACTAGTAAGTAGTTGAGGAAGAAATGTACCGATATTCTCTCATATATTTGATCGCTTTATAAAATAGGGGAAGGAGAGGGGGGCGAAAATATAGGGTATTTGAAGTTAACAGTATACCCCTACCAAATGTTTAGTTTTATATCTTGCGTATGATTTTCTTATTCTCGGTAAATATAATATTGCATAAAGACACAATGTCAAATATTACGTGTATGCAAAAATAAGTGTAAAATTCGAATACTTTACAATATTTTTTTGTTATTCTACCGACCGGCCATATAGCACGAACGCCCATTTCAAGTCATTGTTGCTCAGGTGAGCGATGTGGCCACATGGGCCTCTTGTTTAAATATACATGTCCCTTTTTTGTCTTACAATGAACACAATTGAAAACTGAAGAATTTTTTTTTTTTAAATCTTTATTCATAGGTATGAAAAATTTATTTCGTCTTCTCCAACACACTTATTTCAATGAAGTTACAAATGTGATTTGAATAATTTCTTTGGAAATGCTATACAATTTTATTAATTCTACATGTAGCTAAACAGTGAGTAGCGTTGCATGTATAATGTAAATTTTGAATTTAATCGTTGGATGTAAATACAATATATATATTGAAATTCAGGGGACCATGCACATTATTTCAATATATCCGTATTTCAATATAAGCGAAATTGACTGACGTGAAGCTGCCATTTTTGAAAGTTCTATTTGAAAGACCCGAACAAATTATTTGGTCATCATTTATCTATTACAATAAACGGACTACATGGAACATTAGTCCTTGAACGTTTGATTATAATTATATCCGAAAGTTTTGTAAGTTTCATTTTGTTACTATCTTAAACCTCATCATAATCTCGGATCGCATTCTTTTACGATTTAGAAAAACGTTAGAGAAAAATCACCAGACTCAAACGCTTCAAATATTGCTGAACGCTGCTTGTATATCATCGTAAGTGTACCCGCATTAATCTCAAAATCCTTAGCTATTTCGAAATAAGGCTTTGTCCTTTCATCAATAGCCATAACTAGTTTGTATTAGCGTCCGGAGATAAGATATTTCTTTTCCGTGGGGTTGCCATGTTACGTGAAAACAAAAAATTAAACAGTGAATAAATTTTACTTTTTAATAGAAGTATTAAAACACACATGAAGAGAACTTATCAATTCACACCTTTGTATATCAACCGGTCAGTCTGGCATAATTACTGTCACCAACCGTGACGGCAGCCGCCAGGGAGTACTTCAATATAACCGTTGTAAAAACAAATAATTATCACCTTTGGGGACCGATCAGTGGCTTCAATATAACCGATATATATATATATATATATATATATATATATATATATATATATATATATATATATATATATATATATATATATATATATATCTTTATTTATTTATTTATTTATTTATGTATATGAACACACTGTCAGATAATTATGTCATTGCCAAGGTAGCAATTTTGCACCCGCTTAAGATGCAGTTTCGTAAAAATCCATTTATACCAAATGATAGACCATGGCAAGAGAGTATATAACCATTTTAAATTTGTTTTAGTTGTCTCACCTGACAGGTACAATGTAAGATATTTACCATTAAAAATAATATCCCATAGGAAAACAATAAATCCCATGAGAGAAATAACTTTCCTACAGGAAATATTGAAAATCCTATGTGTTCCACAAAATACTATAGGAATTAAATTTTCTAAAGGAATTTGATTCAGACGGGTAGTTTTCCTATAGGAAATTATGATTTCCTATCGGATTTTAAAATCCTATGGGAGTTTTGTTCAATTCCGATCGGAATTTAAATTCCTATAGGAAGTTCTTTTTTTCGGGTGGGAAATTCCAAATATTCTATAGGAATTTTTTTTTCCCATGGGAAAAATTATTTACCTGTAGGAATTTATCTTTTAAAGGTAAATATCTCACCTGACAGATGAGATACATTTATATCAAAGGTGGTAATAAACTCTTTAAGCAATGGTCTATCACATGGCATATTTGAATTTTTTGAAACATGCAGCTTAGACGGATGCAAAAAATGCCACCTTGGCACTGGTATAATTATCCGTCACAGTATTTATGGTTTTAGCAATAACTTAAGATATCTGACCAAAAGTTAAATAATTGCTTATTGAAAATCACTGATCAAACTCCTAGAACGATTAAAGAATTGAGGGTCATTGAAAGAATATTTCTTCCTTCCGGCACTTAAAACAAAAATTAAACACGCGTCTTTGAAAATGTTGATTAACATGCATTTGTCATGATTTTGGTCAATTTTTTTTTAAATAATATTATTGTTTACAATGCTTTAGTAATGCATTTATAATAATCAAACAAAATTTGAATATCAGTCATAAATGTATAAACATTGATACAGAGCTCTTTGTTATGTAAACAATGCTCTTGTCATGTTTTTGTTTACTTTAGATCATTATACCGGTAAACAATTACTTCAAGCTGAACATAAAAAACAGTTACTGACGTTTGTCTCATTCATTGTTGGTCTAAACCGGGATTTTTTTTAACAATTTAAGAATAAATTGAGCTTTGTTTATATATCAAATGATTGTGGACATCGTATTTTGCTTATTACTTGACGACTGAAAAATTTGGTTGATAATTAAATATGCCTTACTGAAGCATTGGAAACCATACAAAAGTGGAAAAAATGATCAAAATCGTGACCAGTTCCTTTTAAAACCAAACGTCAACATATTTACAATGGGATTTGATAATTTTTGTTTTCCCATAGGAAAAGCCTTTTGTAAAATGTGGATTGGTCTAGAATAATAATGAAAGTTATATTAGCATTTAAGTAAATTAATTTGAAACATTAGATGCTACAGTATGATATGATGATTACATAATAATAATAATAATATTAATAATTATAACAAGATACGATCTCGTTACGAGTAACGAGTAGGTCTTCCGTTCAATTTCTAAACGATACGATTAAATATCAATGAAATTTCAGAATTCCCCCTCAACTATTCCCTTTCAGATAATGTATACGATTGTCAATATCCTTTTAAATGCTTAACAACGTGTTTTGCTTTTTCACATCTAGCACAATAAAGATATAAAATTTAAGTCCTCTAAGAACCCTAATTACGTCACCAATGGGTGTGGCAATCAGTTTTACTAACTGATATTGTTACGATCAACAACTTTGTTTCATATTACAAAATCTTTATTGTTTTAAAGCTATGTGTAAAACAGTTTACGAGTGTCTTGGCATCTAATTTAAGGGGCCAGCCCCTTTTTCATGAATTCATTCGAAATTTCTCACGAATACCGACATTTTTTGTTCTTACGCCTATCTAAAATTGTTTATAATTTTTTTTTATAGATAAAAATGATTGAATATTTTAGTGGCCAGCCCTCAAGATCCTTAATGGGGACAAACATTGGTCTTTTGATTAGTGTAATCGATTATAATCATCAATGCAGATATTTTCTCGTCTAGAGTGTTTAACAAAATATGTCTCCTTCTCTAGATTTATTGCTTCAAAGTTTAAGTACGTTGGCCCTTAAAAATTCCCCGATTTCGTAATAAATGGGCGTGGCAATGATTTTACCTGATGGATATTGTTACGATCAACAACTTTGCTTCAATAATGAATTCGAAAATCTTTATCGTTTTTAAGTTATGTGTTATAGAGATAACGAGTGTCTTGGCCCCTAAATAAAGACGCCATACCCTTTTTTCTGATTTTGTTTGAACGGTCTTAAGAATACAAACATTTTTTGTTCTTACACTCATCTGAAATTTTTTATCTTTTTTAGGTACAAATAATTGTTACAATCAATAACTTCGCCTCTATAATGCATTGTAAAATCATTATCATTTTTAAGTTATTTTTAATAGAGTTAACGAGGGTTTTGGCCCCTTAAAAAAGGGGCCAGCCCCTCTTTCTTGATTTTGTTGGAAAGAACTTTTGATTCTCTACCACTTTTGTTGTATATGTATTAACAAAATATCAACTGATAAAAAGATACAGATCAAAAAGTATGAACATTTTGATTAAACATTCGTACCAAATTTACATGCCCAGGCGAGCTCCAAGAAATGGGGCCACTGGCGTAAAACAACACAATAGTGCACAATTTCAAACTATACACTACCTATCCTGAAAATTTCATAGTCATATCTCTGATAGTTTCTGAGGTCAGATCTGCACAAAATAGGTCGTAAAAAATAGAAAATCGGCCGTAACTCGGTACCGGAAGTGACGATTTCAGAATTTAAAAAAAAACGTATAGAATTATGACCTCTAACAATCATCTGTGAAAAAATGGTTGAAAACAGCCTACTAGTTTCTGAGAAATCGCGTGCACAAAATTTGTGGAAAAAAATAAGAAGAAACAGAACGAGAACAATAAGGTCTTCCATTGGAAACGCACGACGCACGACGACGGACGAAGACCAATTGCTTTAGGTCACCTGAGTGATTCAGTTGACCTTATAAAAGGTTTTAAAATTCACAGGCTGTAATCCAAAGCCTCATAAGATTCATTACAATACACATCGTTTCAGAGTTCTTTGTCAAATTGAATACAAAATCGGATCAAGTATCCTTTTCAGTTTTGGCAACTGTTTTTAATACTTCGGCGTAATTTGTAGCAAGCGTGCCCTGATCACTGCCGAGTGATAGATTCAGAAAGGAAAAGATAAACGATATCAAAATCAGTGTAAAAACATTTTGCTTGGTTTTCTGTGAAACGTTCTGCAAAATCTCTTGATTACGTTCCAGTAATGCATGTTGCTGTGAGTTAATATTTTGTAACTCACCTCTTGGGAAAATTGATATACCGGTATCAGAAGAAAAAACAACATGTTCATTTCCAGCTACATTCAACGTTGTTGTTTGAGTACGATACTGAACTTCAGACTGCAATCTGGCTAAACGATTTACGATATCAAATTGCTTTTGAGCACTTCTGTGTTTTTTTCCTTTTTTGTCTTTCATTTCCAATACATTTTTGTCTATATTACTAATGCCTTCAATATCACTAAGGTCTTCATTTGATAGAAATGTATCAAAATCATTTCCACAAGCAGTATTGCCATCTGATTCATTTGGAATGTCATTGCCAGATTTTGTTTGCAATATTCGATGTAATCCTTTTTCGGTGTAAGATTCAGAATCAAAAAAAGGTGATCTTAAAAAAGGGTTTGCTCGTTGCCAATTATCTGTTTTTCTTTTAGAAGCTGATGGTGACCCGAATTTATCCTCAGAATCAATTTTTTCAGAAAAACTCTGGGCAAACGGCGTTGTCATGGGTCCCTGGTTACTCAGCCGTTTTATTCGTGAACCTTCATAATTTTGTCGAGTGTTTGAAGCATTATAATGCATTCCTGTACGCTGATCATTGAATACTTTGTTTGAACGGTATTTGTTACGATTTTGCTTTTGACGACGATTTTGATAATGATCAAAACCATCATTTTCATCATCACCGTCATTATCATCACTACCACCATGATCAAAATCATCATCATCATCTCTTTTGTTATCAAAAGGATAAAAAGGCGGGTCGTCAAAATGGTAATAATTCTGAAAAGCCTCAAGTATTGCTTCTATTGGTGTAACTATACAACCTCCATATGATGTATTACCAATAGCCATGCCAATGCACTTTAGAGATCTTCCTTCATGCATAAATACAAGACTTCCAGAATCTCCCATTTCAAAAAATGAATGATTAGCCAAGGGTTCTACAAGATATTGACGATACATGACTATTCGTGGGCTGCGCTGAGCTGCAATCCCCGGCATTTGCATTTCTTGGTTTTCCATTCTAAATATGCTGCCGTCCAATGCAAGATGGCCATGAGTGAGTCCTGTAACAGCTCCACATTTTACAACCATGTGTCCAATACGTGGTTCATCCATTTGGGGAATTATTTCTCCACTTGAAAAGTGTGGAGGATTTTCTTCTGTAAACCCTGTCAAAATAGACTATTTATTTAAACGTGGTACTTGATACAAGTTTATCATGAGAAGTATACACCTTTAACGATAAAACTTAAGCAAGTAATATATTTTAAATATACAACAGCTTATTTCAAAAGTGACACTTGAACCTAAGTTAACTTTACAGCTACAAAATAAACTTTCCAAGTTGTGTGGGGCCTTCAGATTTTTAAAATGTCAACATATAATTGCAGGTTCATGTTTTATTTTTCATCGAATCAGTAATCGACTTTTTTTATATTAGAGTCACATATATCATAAATATAATGACAGTTTGATAAGTTTTAGACTTGCTTCATACATGTAACTTGATTTTTATTTAATTTAATATATTGAAATTTTTCTATATTAATCGTTTGATGAGAAAACCACATGAACTTATAATCCAGATGAGATAAATTAGTTTATTGTAAATGTCTTAGCACGCAATGAAAACCCCAAAATATGCACCATAGATCTTGAATCAGTATCATATTACATACTAATATCAAAACATGTTCTGCAAAGTATTTGTAATTTTATGTAATATGTTAATTGACTGAAAAAAAAGAATTGATTCGTTAAAACATTAGTTCTACAAGAATGGTTGTACCAGGGGTAACCCCAGGCCAATTGTATTATCAGTTTTTAGTTTTAATTTTTAAAAACACCCCCATAATTAGTGTATCTATAGAAACATTGTAGATCTTTTGCGTGTAAATAGACATAAAACCACACTTTGGTTTTGTTACAATTAAAGGATTTTCTATCTATCAATTTTGAATTTTTTGTCATCTTTTACTTTGATGAACATCTTATTTCGTGAATGTGGCCAGCAACAAAAAATCGGTCTTTGCCTTTGCCGATTAAAAATAAAACCACCATTTTATTATGATAAGTACCTGCAAAACGTTGCATTACAACCTGACTCATCTTTTGTTCTCTTTCAAATAAAAAAAGATATTTCTTTTTTTACGAAACACTCTTTATGGAATTTCAGTTTGTATTTTGTATCATTTTTCATTTATATTCAAAAACGTTATATATATCTTGTACTTTAAGCTGCTAAAATTAATCAAATAATCAAATATCATAGTTAAGGAATAAGACTGAATTGTTTTGTATTTCAATGTTGTAAAAGAAAAAAAAAACAAATTGATTCCAGTGAAAGATTAAAATTTTGTGAATAACAAATGTGATAGGTAATTTGTAAGTTACAAGTTTTAAAACATAAACAACGAGAAAGACCGATCTCTATTGAAGTGCAACATTTTGTAGACAAAATTATATGTAAACAAAATACCAGCTCCACGTAGCTTTGATGTAGTGGCTTGTTGTTTCGTCATAAAGGGATCAATAGGAATACGGTTTTGGTCTGTTATACCTACAAAAGCTGCATCAACACTTGTGGTATATGGCTGATTATATTTGAAAACTGCATTACATACTTCTCCCACGGCTGGTTTAAAACTGATACTTGGTGGTTGCCATACATTGAAATTACTGCAAGTGGAACACCTGTTATGTGTGCTGAATCGATAGTTTTCAGAACTGGCTAAACAATTAAAATTGATAACAACGTGAGCACATGTAAGAAAAAGCATCTGTCCAGTTTGCAATTTAATGAAACCTCCAAGAGTACCTTGTGCTCCTCCTGGCCAACCAATTTCAACACCTATTCTAAGCTTTTCATGATAATCATGACTATTCAGTAGTTCAGCATTCCGAATTCCAAACGTGCAGTACCCCTCCCTTACGTCAATGTCTACACCGTCAAGGTTATTTGGAAATAAACTTTCTTGCAGAGGAATAACACCTTTCCCTCTGCAGTATATAGCAATGCAAACGTGTGCTAATATTTTTCCTTGCTTAATTCTGTAGGCGGTAGGAATGATCATTGATATATTTGAATGATTTTCCATCAGCTCTGCACCATATTTCTCTATGATTGGTCGACAATATTTCACGTCATCAGCTAATAATGTTGGTGCTTCTCTAATGCTCATTGTATTTTCCTTGTCTGTTATCAAGATAACTCTGAAAGTTTCAAAGCCATCTGGGAAGTCTGAAATCGATTTAGTTGAAAAAATAACAATAACTAATTCCCTTTTTTTGTATCCTGGCCACCCTATGACATGAAATTTCTTTTGAAGTTTTTCACATGCCTTTGATGCATCAATTTGACGTCTTATTTCTAATTCAGTGTATTTCACTGGAAAGAAAAAAAATAAGCAAATTAATACTCCGTCTAAGAATCATTCAGGGTTAAATATGTAACCGATTTATGATTTATTATCACATTTAATATTACTTCAGCAAAATGATGTTCAGCTTCCTCTTAAAGTTTTGTATAATTACTGTACCTGTTCGCGCTTAAATGACAAAATAGTTAATGATTACATCACATTTACGGGCCTTGAAGATTATATAAATCATAGTAGATAATGCTATTTTACAATAAAAATGGAAATGTCACTGCAACTTCGTTTAATCCATTAAAATTTTAATGATCTTTTTTGTTTAGTGTTCAAGGGGAAGTACATGCAAGTTTTTACAGACATCAAGAACATAATAAAAATTATATTAGGATTACAATGAAACCGGTAACTTTGAATCGGCTCTCTGTTTATATATATATATATATATATATATATATATATATATATATATATATATATATATATATATATATAATGGTAATCGTTTGCAGAATTGCTGATCGGTAAATGACAATCGTTTCCCGATTAACCGGTTACTCATATCAAAATGTTTTGAAATAGTATCATTTTTAATAATTGTTATATATGATACGAAAAGCACGATAGAAATATTCTGTTTGTGTCTGTCAAAATATCATGAAACATAGCTCAATATGATAAATTTAGAAAGAGATCATATAGTCATGAATAGTTTAAAGGAACATGAATCAAGAAAATATCAAGAATAACATCTTTTTTTATAGATACTTAGTCTTGCTTTTTGGAAATATGATCTAAAAAATCGTAAGTATGTGTAATTTAACTAACCGCGCTCTGAATGTTCTGATAAAAAAAGTTGTTGTATTGCATTGATGAAACATTCCTTGCTTGAACAATACCGACATGTAAACACTGAAAGTACATACAGATGTTATTATGGAATAGGTTTCCTAGTAACACAATATGCAAACATTAATTATTGAAAGTTTATGATTATTCTCTATTTGTATTTGGACATGTTTATAAAGAAATAAACTGAGTCGCACATTTCAAATTAATCGTCCCCTGTGTGATTCTTATTTTAAGTTATATTTAAACTTCAAAGAGTTAAAAATGAAGGTTATTCAAAAAGAAGTCAATGTAAGTGTCAAATCGACAATTAAATCAATATATATATGACCAATTTAATCAGTGAATATGGTGGGTTTTTTTATGCATGTATATTGATAACCAGAAAGATATAGTTATAAAGTCAGAATGACTTACTGCAACCACATTTCCAGAACAACCAAAATACCTGAATTATTGAGTTTCCAGTGATCAAATACTTGCAAAAAACAGGTTTCTATCATTCTATTTAAATTTATTACGAAATAATTGTTTTCTTAAAACCTCTTGTTTTTGGCCTGGCCCCTGTACAATTTAAACGTTGATTAGACCGTATGGTTGACTTTAATTCAGTTGATTCAGATTCATAACAGGAATCCTCAGACATATGTTCATTGTCTACAAGTTAAGAAATATGGTATTAAATCAATTGCAAATGGTTCTAATTTTTAAGCAAAATAAAGCGTTGGTTGTTTGAGGAACATTGTTTTATATACACCACATCTAACCCCATCACTGTCAATTACATCATAAGTATGTACATTATATACATAAGTATAATGATAATAATAAGCAATGATTATGTGTTTCTCTGGCACAATGTACTTCTTTTGATCTGTAGAAAATAAATTACCAGTTGAGCCTTCCATAATCAAATGTTCTAATCCCAGACTCCTATACATAGAGAGAAAGCGCCTACAAACCACTTAAGGTGTCCAATTCCTGAAAAATAGACCGACAAAATTCAGTACGAAGTTGTAGAAGTGGTTGATTCAGTAGTACTTTTTGCTGTTTTATCAAACACTTCTATCATTAGTAATTTTGACACTCGCGAGGTTTTCAGCTCACCTGAGCTGAAAGCTCAAGTGAGCTATTCTGATCACATTTTGTCCGTCGTCCGTCCGTCCGTCTGTCCGTCCGTCCATCTGTCCGTCTGTAAACTTTTCACGTTTTGAACTTCTTCTCTAAAACCATTTAACCAAATTCAACCAAATTTGGCTAAAAGCATTCTTATGGAAAGTTGAATATAAATTGCAGAAATGAAAGAAAAATTTTCATTGAAAGCGGCGAAAACCTCAAAACTGTAAAAAAAAAAAAAAAAAAAAAAAAAAAAAAAAAAAAAAAAAAAGAGGGGTGCATTTTAAAAAATCTTCTTCTCAAGAACTACTGAGGCAAATTCAACGTAATTTAGCATGAATAATCCTTATGGGAAGGAAAATATAGATTTGCCAAAAAAAAAATGGGCTAATTCTGTTTCAAATCTGAGTTATTACGAAAATAATAAGAAAGGAAAGGGGTAGTTTCAAGCAATTTATAGCATCCATGAGTCTTGGTAAAATGGGTAGGCATGACCGGGCCAGGGCAAAAACAAAAGCTTGACAGTTATTAATTTGCCAATCTCATTAAAATTTCAAGATAGTTACTGACCAGTATATTTGTATTCGCTGTAAATATTGCTGCAAAATGATGCGTAATTGGAATTGACGATTACCGATCTGCCCTGGCTTTTATTTTGCCTCGGCCCGGGTTTGCTTACCCATTTTACCAAGACTCGTATTCCATAATTCTAAAACGAGGTACTTTGTTTAAAGCAGCCATGCCACTATATAATAAACGGGTCGATCTGACAATGATGAAATTGTTTGTTGTGCAACAGTTCGTGTACGAAGGGAATCTTTGAAACATGCAAAATACATTGGTGCCGATTTTGTGAAGTAAATTGAGGCTAAATATTTCAATGCGTTGACAGTTTTCACAGATGACGGTGGTGTTAGCTTGTTGTGATTTTCGTTTCGTTTTCATTTATGCTTTGCGTTAACCTGGGAACTGCCGCTTGTATTTCCTGATTTTTACGAATCAAATCAAACAGAGACTTCGGTAAATCAAACAGCCTTCTGTTTACCTGCGCAAATTAAGCAACATCTGATGTATTAAGAAAAACTAAAATGCAATTCATTCAGGCTATCGGTAATTCGGTACCATATTTTGCGTAATGGTAGAATAATGCAATATGTTTTGTTGAGATGCTTGGCATTTTCTCGAGTTTATTCAGTTTAAATAGAGTTTAATATCGCTGACGAAAGTATGTAGGTATATACATGTATATGATTCATTTTGAAAAATAAATTGTGTTCTATATTTGTTATAGTGCATGTTTCTTGTGTAAATTTGTTTACAATTTCTATTTACTTACCATATTTGAGTGTTAAGCTTCGAATTATAAGCAAGATTTTATGTTTGTACACAGATCTGATGCCATTCATTTTTTTTATTTTAAATGCCGAATAGGAAATACCAAGTTAAAAATCTTAAGCTGAATGTAATAAACTCATGTGAACAAAACCTCAAACCTGGCAAAATTTTGAGCTCATCTTGCTTATAATTCTACGATTGACGCTGAAATTTTGGTTGATCATAAGAAATTCTATATGAATTAAAGTATGTTAAATACTTGTACACAAAAAAAAATTAAAGAATGATATGCTGTATATAACTAATCTCTGGGGCCCCCTCTTTATACAATGAATAATGTGAAATGTGAGTAAATAAAAACGACATCGTTAAAACAGTTTCCATAGTTCTGACACAGTTCTGTTGCAGGGATAAAAGAATTATCGCTATTCCTAAGAAAATATTACAGCAGAAAATTATCCTGGTTTGTAGCCATTTGTTATTTTTGAACAAAAATGAAAATAATGGGTGGGCCATAGTAAATTAGAGTGATGTGCCTGTCAATAAGGTAACATTGATTTTTATAGCTCTTTAACATGTCACGTGACAACATTTTTCATTCGAGTGTATTCATCAATCAAGTGTGAGTAAAGTTATAAAAGTCGCGAGTTTACGCGAGGTAAACAACAGTCATTTAATTATAATGGAGAAGACAAATTAAATTGTTAAATATTTTTAGTTAGAGAAATTGAGCGCATTGAGGTGCAATTTTCTTCTTCACATATATACATGTAGGATTTTTTGGATAAAATACAATAACTATTATATTTTTTTTTAAAAATACAATAACTAGTAAGAAGTTGAGGAAGAAAATGTACCTTTATGCTCTCATATATTTTGATCGCTTTATTAAGTGTGTGTGTGGGGGGGGGGGAGAACGAAAATACAGGGAATTAGAAGTTATATAACAGTGTACCCCTACCAAATATTTAGTTCTATATCTTGCGTAGGATTTTCTTATTCTGTGTAAAAACAGTATTGCATGAAGGTACAATGTCAAAGATTACGTGTATGCAAAAATAAGTGTAAAATTCGAATACTTTACAATATTTTTTTTATTCTAGCGAGGGCCATATGGCACAACATCTTTTGAACGCCCATTGTTGCTCAGGTGAGCGATGTGGCCCCATGGGCCTCTCGTTTCTGGATTCTTATCTTAAACTTAGTATAACTAATTTAGTCCTTGAAAAAGAATAGGCAATGATGCTTCATTCATATCATTTTTTAGAATTTTTGTAATTTCGTTGTATTACTCTTCTTGTGTTTGACAGAGTAGCTTATTAGATTAGTTTACTGTGCAGTTTGCTTAATCAGGGGTTCTATCAAAACTCGTAAAAGTAGCTAAAATGTCGTTGATGACGTAAGAACCTTACTAAAATATTACTTGAAAACGTATGTCTTTTGACTATCTTATTTATTCATAAGTAAAGCTTAGGCTTTCATAACACATTGGAACAACCTTTAGAGTGTTCGTTTATTTTCTCTCGCTTTTAGGTTGATATATCAATTCTAATATATTTTCTTATTATTTCTAGCAATCGATGCAACCTGTTTTGTATCCGATCTATTTCTTAATGAGAGGTTAAAAAATAGTTAATCAAAATGACCAATAGCGTTTTCTTATTTTTTGAAAAGATGAAACAAGTTATGATTTTATCCGTTTTTAAATATTGTGGTGTTTAGGGCTTTCTAAAACGTTTAACCTTATATATTTATTATTATATTTATCGTTATTTATTCTGCAACAAAATCGTGAAACTATACGAATTCGATGATACGGCGATGTCAGGTAAACATATGTATCATTTTGATCAATCAACGGAATTTCTTCAATTTTTTAGAACCGTTTTAACAAGAGCTTGGACTATCTGTTGGGTGTTACTCTCTAGTTTGCTCATCAAAACAAACTGTCAAATATTGACCTGCTTCCTTATAGAGAAGTCCATTAAAATATTCATACACTGTCAAAACCGGAATGTTGTTTGCCAAGATCTGCTCTGCTGTGAATATGACGCTGTTTCATCGAAATATACATCTCTGAGTGAAGACGGGCAAGTGTCATTGCGTTCAATATATATGACTGCCGTCACGAGAAAAGGGCCCTTAAGGTCAAAATTTCACAAACTCACTTTTTTGTCAATTCTGATAAGTCAACTCTTTCTGAATACAAATATACTAAGATATCCAAGATCTTGTGTGTTTTAAGCATTTTATGACAATTTTAGTAAGAGATGTTAACACGACTTTGACGTAGCTCGTCGAAAACGTCACGACGTCACGAACGTCAAATTTTTTTTTGGCATTGATATTTTTATTCTATACTTCCTTTCATCGTCTTGAATTGTTTGAAATGAAGTAGAATTAATTTATAATTTTCTACCACTCTAGAGTTTTTATAGTTTTAGCAAAAGAGATCAAAACATTTTCAATATCCGGATATAGTTAAAGTTCTGCACACTAACCCCCCCCCCCCCCCCCCCGCACATAAGATAAATAGATAAAGGATATTTAAGGAAAACAAATATCAAACTTCTTCCCAACCTTGAAATAAATCAAAGTTATTTAAGCTGCCGAGAAGCAAATTAAATAAGCAAACATGTAACAAACAAAAAGATTGTTAAATTCGATGCCTATGTTTCCCAATTTCATGGCATTGTAAAATTGCATACACGAATTTATTTTCAAAAAGAGAAATATTTATTCTTTTTAATTAACCTTTGGCACGGAAATTTTATCGCATATTTACTGATATTACTTTTTAAGTATCTTTATAGTTCTGAAGCAAGTTAAAATCAATTATAGCTGTTTTTGAAACTCGGATGGTATGGTGTTCAATTATTGTCATGATTTCTCTTCTTTTTTATACGTTATCAACACTTAATTCTTATTAAATTACCGATGGAAAAAATCGGCTTTGACTGTCTCACTGAAAAGTAATTACAACTACAAGAATGTAGACAGTTGATTTGAGAAAAAAGATTTTAACAAAAATGGCATCTTATATTTATAGATTAAAATTTACATCCACTAAGTATGATTCCCTCTATTTCTTACGAAAATTGATTGTAATTCACAGCTGTATAGAAAAAGACAGGTCTGAAATCAACTCGGTCTAGTCCTAACCATGCTATTTACCGATCGGTCGAAATCTAAAGAAACCTGAGAAAAATCACTGATTTCACGAACTACCGTATATCAGGTTTTTTTTCCGCGTCATGTTTTTTCCGCGATTCAGAACTTAAACCTGTATATAACATTTTTTACTATTTCAAAGGCATAGTGGAAATATTATAATATTCAAGATTGTTTAAAATTGTGAGGTAGGAGGGTAAAAGTATCTAAATTGCCACTCTTAATAATGAAAAAAAAATTCGACAATAAAACCATTTACTCGATTTCCTTAATGTTAAATAATTACCGATAACTATTTTCAGAGACGCAAACAGTCATAAATAAATAGATTATGTACCGTTACAGATACCAGTAGCTCAGGTATAATTAGACATCGGTTTACGCAAGAAAAGCGACCATTTTAATAAGCTTGTCAATGGATTATTAAAGAAATTACGAGGACTACATACTTGTTATCTGGCGCTTGTACGCCGATCCCGCAATTTCTACCTCTAAACTTACTGATCACAGTTCATTGTACTTTAACATACCTGTTTACTTCATAAGAAAAGAAAGAACTAATTTATGAGAACAAAGCTTTGTATAATTTACGCTGATATATTTTCTGCGATTCGGAAATCGTCGCGAACAAAGCGGAAGTTGGATACACGCGGAAAAAACTGATATATGGTATATAATCATGATGATGCCAAACCCAAATTCCCATATCAGACGCGTTGGCTACAGCTTTTATCTATCGTTCTGGTGTACATTAACAATAATTTAATGATCTTTGCTTACTTTTTACGATCAATTCAATTCAGTAATTTACTAAGTAAAAGATGTAAATATAAACAATAAAATACTTTCTTCGGTCTTCGGTGATACATGCGGGTTATGGCTATAAAGATAGTTACATTTCATAACGTGGGTTACATCGCTACTTTTTTTGGGGGGTTTATTGTTTTAATATACTAGTACACACCTAATTAAGTGTATCAAATACGGCAGACCAACAAAATACAAAAGGCACCCCACGTGCTGAATCTACACTTCTATTCAATCGCTTTGTAAGTTCACGCATACCGTTGTATTTTTGTGAAGCGATTTTTTTAAACCATCATCGTTGAAATATGTAAGCATTTTCACTTTTTTTTTCAAAATGTAAGATTGCAAGTAAATTTCAATAAGACTTCTGCATTAATTATGTCTATTCGTTTGCACTAATTGATTGTACAGTGCCGATAGACATAGCTTATACTCTGCAAGAACATTTATATATTGACTAAATTTAATTTTCTTATTATCGATGTTACCCGATTAATGAATCTCTCTCTCTCTCTCTCTCTCTCTCTCTCTCTCTCTCTCTCTCTCTCATTGAATACAAATATCGGCCAAGTGATTATCGATTTTAAACAAAATGACACATTAAATGATGCAAGTTGCATACGGTATTCCGAAGTTTAAAGAAATATCGCGATTCTCGGATTATTTTTATTGCTGTACATTGTAACAAACACACGTTTATACACATTGACTATCATCGAAATTTGTATCTTGCATAAAAAAGAAAAGATGAGAAACCATTATCTATGAAGGTGAATTGTACGGCCATGCATGCTATTAATTGTAAATGTCGCACATTTAGTGTTTATATTTATCGATAAACATGAATTAATTTATAAAACGGCAATTTTATCGACTTGATATGAAATGTATTATAGAAGTGTAATGACTGCGTTTACAAACCTGTTTAATTTTGAATCATGTACGTAACTGACTTGAGATGAATATAATCGTATAAAATGCTATAAATCCATGAAAATGTGGTGAGTTTTCAGGCATTATATGACTGATTTTTTCATGTAAGTTAGCTAAAAAAGTACACACAACATGTGGATTTGGGTTATTAAATTGCACAAGAAAGCAAAATATGTTGCGCTCAAATAATAAACAACTTTTTCATTCGTATATGTAAACATATTTTTATGTTGTTTCATTAAAGGCCATTTACATGAAAATGTCACTAAGAATCAGGTCTTCCCATAAAATCAAATGCAATACATCAGAGTAGATTTTTACGCTGTCAGAATATTTTTCAAACTCTTCTAATCCGTTAATTATAGCTTTTTAATTCCTTCCTACTAATTTCAAAATTTGATTGCAAATTCTTAAATTGTAATAGAATATGCGAGAATTTATTTTGTATGTTGGCAGTGGCACTATAACTGAGACATAGCCGCTTCTCTCGTATTCCTTCCTACTAATTCAAAAAGTGCAGAATCGTCTCCCGTGAGGTGAACTTCCAAACTTATGATTTGAAATATTTGACTTGTATTGTTTCACAGTAATTACTGCACAGATAACTGTTATATTTAAACAATACTGCGCTGCATCGATTCGGTATGTCTCAGCCTTCAACACCTCTTATCAACAACGAGTGTGCAGTGTAGTTTTTTTTTTTACTTTATTAAATCATACATGTATTGCTCATGCTAACTAAAGTTGTATAATTTTACTCAGAATACTTTATAAATCATCATCGGAAATCCGCGACCAGTTGCGCATTCAGTTAACAGCGTATGCGAGACGGGTTTTTTGGTTTTTAACAGTGATTTATAAAAAAGCGATTTCCCAATTAAAGAATATTTTCATCACACACTAGAATGTAAAATGTTGTGTTTAAGTTTCATAGCGGATGCAAAAGCAGCAATTTTATGACGTCTCAGCATCAACTTTTGTGCAATATTTACGCGTTCGAAATGTGTAGATATTGACGTTACATGTGTATATTTCATTTATCAAATATTTATTTTTTAAATCAACAGGTAATATTTGACTGCAAAAATATTGATCGCGGTATTAAAACAAGGCCAGACTCTAGTTATTCAGAAAACACAACATAGACGCAGAAAAAAAATAGAAACAGAAAATTAAAAAACTGCGTTTACGAAGCCGCAACTTTGACGTTGTTTTCTGAGCATTGTGACGTCAAAAGATAAGGGCCCTTTTCTCATGACGGCAGTCATATATGTTTATATCTATTAGCCAATGACTGGACAGTTAATCATGAGTAGACCCCGCATTCGTCAAATTGGAATTTGACACGTACTGCCCGAAGTCCAAGCTCTTGTTAAAATGGTTCTATTATGAATTGAAATTTTGATAGGGCAAATTTGATACATCATCGAAGCATCTATAAAAAGCGCCCATGAGAAGAGTGGTTTGACAGTACATTATGACCAACCTTGCATTTTGTTATTTAAAACCTTAAGTTTAAATTTCCATTTTTCAACAATGTGGCAGAGATAATTCCGTTCTTAATTTGGGTCCAGCCTCTTTTGACAAACGGCATTTTTGTAAATACAAAGCTGCATATTCCAAACGAAAATTCATTTCTTATACTCATATAAAGAGAAATAAAGGCTCATTTACAATGCATAGGATGATAAAATTGCAATTAGTCTACCTAAATGCTTGAAACTATTGGAACCTGAAGCAAACTCAAAGATGCAATAATTAAGAGTTTGCAACAACAAAAATGATTTAAATCATCTAATTATACTTATACTAGAACAGACTTCAGAACTTGCTGTACATTTATTAACATGTTGGTAGATTAAGTAAGTAGGAAAGTAATTTTGCTTTATTGTCATTTGCATATAACTATGTATTTGCGTACAGATATACATGGAAAGTTACTTCATAATTTTCATTTTGTTTTAAATGCCCACAATTTAGAAATATGACGTCATAAATTTGACGTTTTCTGCCTTTTTCTCTATTTTAAGCATGAAACGACTTGTCTTTAAACAGTTAAATTTTCTTTCAGAAAATATTGAGCGATTGCTTGGAAGAGTTTATCTTTCTAATAATAAGGTAAAAAAAAAAAACAACTTTGTCAAAATGTCACTTTACATGTCTTTTCGAAAACAGATAAGAAAAATGTCAATTTTTGACTGATTTTGATTGAATCATAAAATTCTGACGTTACTCCCAGTGAGTGCAAAAAAATATATATATAAAAACTACATAAAAAAATTTCTAATATCAACTTAAAAAAAAAGAAATATTGTATCTGAAAAACTTACCAAATGGCGAACAGTTGGGGCAAAATTTGACTCATATTATTATATAGGGCATACACAAGAAAGGAAATCCCCGTACTTTCGGTTTAAAATTAAAAAATATATACTTTATTATTATTAAAAAGGAATATTATTATACATGTGCCACATATGTATTTGTAAACATGGCAAGTGAAGTTGACAAGTGTTTAAGTGTTTTTGAAAACAATGTTTGTTCAGGAAAGAATCCTTACAGTTTTGATTGGAAGGAAAGTGGTGACTCAAGACTGACTAGAACAGTTAGCAAGGCATTAACAATGCATGGCTGTGAAAAGTCAGGAGTGGGGTCCCACTTGTCCACCCACTTGCGAGAAAAAGGTGTAAAAAATAAACTTATAACCTTTAGAGGACATAGATTTTACCATCTTTTTTATGCAGCTGGGGCTACATATCACCATTTAGCAGATATCAAAACATTTATTGACCGTTGGTCAGATCCTGATGAATTATTGAAAAGCATTTCTTTTGATGTGAATGAAAAAGTTTACACTAGCAGTCTTAGAGCTTTAGGTATCATAGACAAAATAATTACAGGTCCCTTCTGGAGGGTTATTGAGAAAACAGAAAATGTTTTGGATTTGAACCCTGTGCTTCTCAACATGAAGTTGAACTTGTCACAAGATGCATCACCTCTTCTGGAAGGCCATTTAATTTTTCCAGAGGAGAGTGTGCATAAAGATGAGGTGTATGATTCTCTCTTTGAGAACACAAATGATGCAATATTTGAAACATACACTCAAATGGCTTTAGAATTGGCTATAGGTGGCATGTTGTTGATACTTGAGAGGCAAGCAAAAGATCAACTTCCTGGTGGAATATATTATGAACCATCTGAAACTGATCAATTGAGAGCCGCTGCAGTACCAACAACAAACATATGTTCTGAAAGAGATTTTGCCCAACTAGATGTTTTAATGAGACTTAAACCATCAGCTTCTACAACTGCATATGAGTCTGTTATCATGTGGACTAACAATAAAACATCTACTTGGTTAAACTCTCTTTCAAATAGTGAAAAAAAACTCCATTATTAATGAGGCAAGAAAATCTGCACCTGAAATAATGGAGTTAATAAAAGAAAGACAAAGGTCTTTGTATGAAACAAAACTTGAAATTTTAAGAGCTATACAAGAAAAAGAGAAAGTCATTCAAGAAAATAAAATGTACATCCAAAAGGTAAAGTTAACAAATAAATTGACAGATATTGGTGGTTTATGGCAGAAAAGAGATGACATCCAGTCTTACAAACTAAAGGTGTCTCAAGAATCTAACAAAGACCAGCTGTTAGGAGATGCATTAGTTGCACAATTGCAGTTTAGAAAAAATATTCTT
This sequence comes from Magallana hongkongensis, assembly GCA_015776775.1. Lineage (NCBI taxonomy): Eukaryota > Metazoa > Mollusca > Bivalvia > Ostreida > Ostreidae > Magallana > Magallana hongkongensis. Next base: position 27,087,524 of record CM027470.1, on the reverse strand, counting down.
ACAAGCAAAGGCCCTTGAAATATTTTTCAACAAAGCAGTAAAGGCGTTATGTATTCTATTGAAGATCTAGAACATAATCTGGTAAAAGTTATGCAAATTAATGAACATTTGGAAGAGGTGTCTGAAAATTCTAAACTCTCTTACCATCCTTTAAGTCAGGTTGAACAAAAATTTAATGAATCAAAAACAAATATAGCTGAGAGACTTAAAGAAAGTAGGAGAAAAATAACAATCCAACAACAATCACTTCTTCTTCCAAGTTTTATTGAGTCTCCTTCCAAATAAGTTGGAAAGAAAATTCTTCATAAATTAAAAGATCAAACTTCAAATGAAGTTTGTTGGTACAAGGGGGAAGTTTTGTGTGTAAAAAGATTGAATGGAAGGATGACAAAGTATGAATGCTTGTATGAAGGTGATATGGAAGCATGTGAATTCCTATTGTTAATTGATTTCTAAAAAGGTGAAATAATAATTCAAGATTAGACACACTGTAAAACATAATACATGTACATGTACTTTGCTTGCATGTAATAATTCTAAGGCCCTAATATGTAATGTATCTATAAATTGTTAAATATATATACATGACTAAGATACTTGTTGGATTTTTTGTTTTGGTCATTATATTAGTTATAATTGATATATACATGTATTATTAGCAATTGACAGTAATTAATTTTTTTTATTAAAGTTAATTAATAACAAAAATTTATCTTAAGCATCAATTTTTAAAATTCATAAATTACTTAACATATTTTATAGGAAATTTGAACAACTTGCGGGAATTATATTTAGATAAATCTTCATAATTTGTGTATAACTTACCTGATGACCATATTTGGAAATATGCAAATTTCCGCCATTTTGGCGGCCATTTTGAAATTATGCAAATTATGATGCAATTAAAATACTGCTTGAAACATGACAATTTTAAAAATATATAGTTTGCTAAGACTATAAACAATATTTATATTAAATTTTGAAATCTTAATAGCAAAAATGCAAAAAAATTACAATTTTGGTGCCATTTTTACCTACACATTGCATAATATAAATCATTACAAAAAACCGGTACAATACTCAACTTTAAAATCTTATATCTTTGCTTCTAGATGGAATATTTCCATGAAATAACTAAAGGTGTTTGTGTCTTGTTAAAGATTCCTCTTTCAATATAATTAAACATGAATCGAAAGTAAATAGCTGGAGATTTCACATGAACCCCCTACTTGTGGGAGGATATTTTTTCCATATCATGACTACTTGCATATTTGTCATGACTTTTTATGACTACAACAAAAATGTTTCTTTAAAAATCGTTTAATCCTTGAATATAATGAATAATCAAACTGGAATTGACGTCATCATCTAATGATTTGATAGCAACGAACCCTTTAGATGATTTAATGGTCATGAAAATTTGGTACAAAATTGATCGAATAGTATTTAAGTATTAATACTTTCAAAAAGAGTTTAGGCTTAAAAGACAAATAATAGAGAAAAGACACCTTAAAATAATAATCAAAGTACTGAAGTACTGAAAACCGGGCTCTTTTGGTGTGTCTTTATGCATATTTTGTAGCAAAGACTGAAAAACTCTCTCTCTCTCTCTCTCTCTCTCTCTCTCTCTCTCTCTCTCTCTCTCTCTCTCATGCTTATAATGTCGGCAAAACATCAGTGAGCGATCAATTTTTGTAAGCGGCTACAAACAAAAATATGTCTGTATAGTAGAAAAAAGTTCAACAGTTTCTGCCTTGCATTTTGCAACAAGCGTTATATATTCAATCCCCATTTCTTCAACGCGCAGCAAAATAATTCATGGAAATTCATGCACATTGTATGTGTCCGAAATGCATAGTCTTGTTTTTAAAACACGTTATTATTAAGAAAAGTAAAAAAGATATACAATACTCTCGAAATTATAAAAAGGAAACTAAATGCAAACACTTTTGACAAAACGTGGCTCTTTGTGTAACTATTTGATAAAGCGGAAGCTTTGACTTTAACACTGTTTGGTTTTTTGTTTACTTTTGAAGTTGTGCTATTTATAGTAACATTGGCGATTTGCCTGCCTACATCCAGGCCCCAAGGTTATAAAACTTTTTCCATACTCGTACTCCAACTCGTACTCCGTACTCCGAGTATGTGCTCCACTGAGTACGGTTCTAAAAACAGAGGTTATAAAAGTTTTGGAGTACGTTCTCCGCTGAGTACTATTTGGAGTATTCTTTTAGTATGCTACTATTTTTAGTATGCTCCAAAAGCCGATCGATGAAAGTTTACGTCTCTGGAGAAAGACAGAGAACGGTAATTCATGTAAATAGTCCTGGCATGTAGGTGAAGTGTACGTGTATTCAGATTAATTATTTATCAACAAAATGTACCACATTATCTACATGTACATATTACCTTCTTTATCTGCAAGCATGGAGATGTGTCTGCATCTCTAACTTATGAATTTGTGAGCAACAAAGACGATAAATCCAGTGTGATTGCTAAAATTATCAACAAATTGTGTTTATGTCAAATTATGCCAAATGAATATAAAAGAAAGAAGTAAGAATTTACACGGATATGAAGAGAGTATTTCAAGATCGAATTTAGTTCGATATATCTTAAGTTTTCCTGGCTTTTTAACGAGTTTGATATTTTACATGCCAGGAAAAGGTCAGAAACTACGCCAGTACAAAACTGGAAAGTCACTCCACCCAAGTGGATATCTCTTAAGATATTTAGTGAGCAGTTCCTGTATTAGGAAAAACAGGGAAGAGTTTAATTCAAAAATAGAAACATATGCTTGGGAAAATCACAAAAATACTTAGAAGATCCGTTTATTTTTACACTCATATAGTATACAGTAAGGAGAGCATATGGGTATTCCAATTTAATTGCAACATGCTATATTTGCCTTAATTCTTGTGAGAAAAAACATGTAATATCTTGAAAGAGTGGGGTGGGGGTGGGGGTTGGAATTGCATCAATGAATATATGCCAAAAGCCAAGGACACACGTAAAGTTTCTAATTTTTAATATTTTAGGAATGTGCACGAGAAATTAAGAAAACTCACTAACTGAAATATTTTTGAAATTTCCAATATGAGGACCACGTTAAACCGAAACAACGTGTTCAAGGAAACTGTGTGCTAAAGTTGCTGTAACACTTTTTGTGGGGTTTTATTGATGATTCAAGTTTTTCTCACTTAGTCAAGGCTTGAAAATGTGTATTTAGAATTTATACATACACGTACAGTGTCATTTTTAATCTTAAGTAACGTCATTTGATATTTTTGAGCAAGCATTTTCCTATTCATCTTTAAAATTCGAAATACATATGTTAATTTTGATGCATTTGACATAAATATTTGGTTACGTTAGATAAAAAAGGAATAACTATATGAATTATCTAAATAGTTACTTGCTAATAAAATAAAACAATTTAAGAGATGAATACTCCCACAGCTAAGCTATTTAGAGAAAAATCTCTCACATGAAAATTCGAAGAAGCTATTTTATCACAAGTAGTACATGTATTTTCAATCGATTGCATAGAATATATGTAACAATAATCCCCTTCATCTCTCTCTCTCTCTCTCTCTCTCTCTCTCTCTCTCTCTCTCTCTCATAAATTCTAGCTTCTATCATGCGGGTTATGATTAATTAAAGTTTTATTTTTTTTCCCATCAACAAGCTTTTAATTAGCTGTAAATTACCCGAATTTTGAAGCAGAATATATACGTCGATCATACTTAAAGTTTTTCCATAACTTTGTATTTAAGAATAAAATTTGATGTCATAACAACAAATTTTATTTTTAAATATTCATTTGTAGAAAGATACTAATATAATACTTAAGACTATGGGGTCACCGGGACCTACCTTCCTTACATTAGAGGTTTTAGAGGTGTAGTAGCACGTTTCAGGGTAAAAAAATGTACATGAAAATGCAATTATTTAACTAAATAATTAAATTTTTCAGTAAGGGAATGTAAATTTAAGCATTAAATGATATATTTTTGACGTCGTCGTGTCAATAACTGCCGTCAGGTGAGTAGACAAATTGAATAACGCGCGAAAATTGTTATGAGGAACCGATGTCTTCTTTTAGCAGTTATGCTCTGAAAGTTTCTTTGTTAAAACTCTCAAAACGTCTGAACCATACTTCGTAGAGACATCAGGCCCCAAGGTTATAAAACTTTCTGGAGTACGATCTCGTACTCCAAACAGTTTCAACATTACGTACAGCTATAATACGTCGAAGAAAACAAAATACTGTGGTTTCATCAATATTCGTTGAATACCAATTTTCGTGGATTTCGTTGTTAAGTTGATCCACGAAATTAAATGTTCATTGAAGTTCAATTTCAACTAACATTTTGTATTGATATGATCATTGTCCACGGAATTACGTATCATTGAAACTGTGGTTTTCAGAAAATCCACGAAAATTGATACCCACGAAAATTAATGAAAACACAGTAGTTTTTAGAGAATCACTTTTCGCCATAAATGTAAAGTATCACTAAAAATACCTCTGTCATGTAGAAATCCAAGAAACATATCCTTTAATTTTTTTTCTTTCGAATGACTGTAAATTAATCAGTTAAAAAACAAGTTCAATGGGACAATGTAAATTAAAAGAGTTTTAATAAAAGATAACTATATATACCAGCTTATATTATAATAACAATGGAAGAGTCGTTAAAACACTAGTTAGTATAACCAATTACTTAAAGGTGGGTATATGGGTGACTAGTCATATTTGAACACAAGGACAGCGTAACCAAAATGGGTTTTTTTCTGGTATTTTTAGTTACACCATTGAACACAAGCGTGTTCTTCATATTGCACCATTGAAATCAGTTTAATGTAGAGAAATCCCCAAAGTTAAAAAAAGATAATTAAGACTCGCAAGTTGTATATTTTCTTTGCCAGAAGGAGTATGATTTAACTTTATTTGGACAATTTTTTTATGGCTGTGGTGGGCGCCGGGTGTGAAAAATTATCAATCGAAGAACGACTAATATTTTCGTGAAAAAGACTGAGGAGGCAGCTAGCGAAGGGTTATGAGCACTTCTTATTTACATTTATGGCGAAAAGTGATTCTCTAAAAACTACTAGTATTTTGTTTTCTTCGACGTATTATAGCTGTACGTAATGTTGAAACTGTTTGGAGTACGAGATCGTACTCAAGAAAGTTTTATAACCTCGGGGCCTGATGTCTCTACGAAGTATGGTTCAGACGTTTTGAGAGTTTTAACAAAGAAACTTTCAGAGCATAACCTTAAAGAAGACATCGGTTCCTTTTTTTGGTATGAATAAATCGAAAGATTGTTAAAGTTAACAAAAGACATTGGTAAAAATTTCAATTCTCTATCTCCTACGGTAAAAGGTAAAAGCGATAACAAGCATTTTGTATAATAGAGGCAATCGATCTCTGAGGCAATAATTATAACTATGTTGTGGCTGAAGGGCTACATTTTGAAATTTTTGCTATATCACCTACGAAACTATGTAACTTTCAAGGGCAATAACTGCTAGAAAGGAACATCAAGTCCTTTGGTTTGAATTGATTGGGGGATCCTCTAAGTGAACCAAAGAAATAAGTAATTGAAAGTTCCATGTCTCTATAGCTTATAATTTTAGAAGGGTTGCTATAACAAGCATAATTATTTCCTTCACAAACGACTACTCTTGGAAAGGCATAGATTTTTGGCTTAAATTAGTTCGGGCGCGTTTATATGTTTTATTATATTTACATTCTAATGTGTTTTTCCATTACATTCAGTGATGTTTAAATGCCTCTAACTGCAACACCTATTCACTGTGTATGAATTTACGAGTAATTTACATTAGTAGTTCTCAAACAGTGATTTCTATGTTATCGGTTAAAAAATGTATTTCATGAATGTTGTCAAAACACCATGTTTTATAATTATTCAACAAAAAAGTTTACTTTATTGTTAAAAGCAACTTTTCAAGAGCTATTTTTCATGGATTATATTTTCATGCTCGTCAACTCATCTCAAAAGTCTATGTGAAAACCAGTTTAAACCGGTTTTAAGAAACAGCTGTTCTTGTTCTAATTCACTCCCTCCGTGATCTGCACTTTATATCGATTTATTTAAGTAAATAATTAAATTTTTCAGTAAGGGAATGTAAATATAAGCATTAAATGATATATTTTTGACGTCGTCGTGTCAATAACTGCCGTCAGGTGAGCAGACAAATTTTCATAGCGCGCTAACGCGCGTTATTCAATTTGTCTACTCACCTGACGGCAGTTATTGACACGACGACGTCAAAAATAAATCATTCAATGCTAAAAGGTCTGGAATTACGGCGGTATAAAGAAGAATAATCATGATAATGATCCCGTAGAATTGTTATGTAAATTTTGAATTTACCGGGTGGCAGTAAATACAAAATTTTTTATTTTCATTTTATTTTTTCTCATATTGTATAAAACAACATACACTGTAGAGGAAATATACAATACAGACAATAACATGCAAAAAGCGAGAGTGTATACTGTACACATCAACCTGGAGAGTTGACTTTCTTAATTATTTACACATGTAATATTGACAAATTTACATAGGTTATTAATAACAGCTAATTTTTTTTTTACATGAAAAGTCATTTTTCGCCATAGATTAATGACCCCCAGCTGTGTAGAGTAACTGGATTCTTTAATGAAGAAAAAAGCACTGGCGTCGGAAGCAAATTGAAAGTGGGGGGCTAGACCCTCAGAAATTGCGAAAAAACCTAATTTCCAAAATCATGGAAATCCTAATCCGCGGGGGCGGGGGGGGGGGGGGGAGTATACCTATACTTCCATAAAAAAGAATCTTAACTACCAACCATTTTTTTTTTCCAAAATCACGAAATTCTTAATCCGTGGGGGGGGGGGGGGGGGGGGGTTAGTGTGCCTATAACTCATCCAACTTCTCAATCTTTCAAGGTAAATTTCGGAACAATTATCTTTGCTGCGAGAAAAAGTGGGGGGGGGGGGGGCTAAACCCTCTATGATGCTATGTCCCTAATGGTTAGGTCTAACTTTGCAAAAAAGTGGGGGGGGGGGGGGGTAAGCCCCCCTAGCCCCCCCCCCCTCCCGGTTCCGACGCCTATGAAATTTTTCATCGTATTAAACATGAAGAAAAATGACCCCCGTAGAAAAATGACCTCCACCGTAAACAAGAAAAGATATGCATTTGTTACCCCCATATACAAAATATTCGACTTTTAATTAATTAAATTCTCACTCTGCTCAGCTGATTTGGAGGTTAAAAACACTGATTTTGTTAAGAATATCTGCATAGTTTTTCATATCCGTACCAAACACACTTACATGTACATTGTAATAGTTAGGTCTTTTCGCTCGTGACGGGAAAATGACGCTGTATTTGAGTAGAGATCTACGAAATTGTTTTCATTATAGCTTTAGTATTTTAAAACGATCTTTGATTTACTTTTATGCACATCATGCTGAACTACATTTTGTCGTGAAATACAATAAATTTGCATCAACAACAAATAGCTCAGGTCGAAATCTGTACAGGTGTTGCATAACTATTAAAAATTATCAATTAATTAAAAAAAAGAAACAAAAGAACATAAAAACACAATCATACACAATGAATGATTAACATTTTCTCTCAGAGAAGATTGTGTGATAAAAAACGAAAATGATCACATGAGTAACATAATTATTGTAAAAATATAAGTTCATTGTTCATAAATAGTGAAAAAATTGTCAATCGAAGAACGACCAACATTTTTGTGAAAAAGACTGAGAATGCAGCTAGCGAAGGGTTATGAATTCTTCTTAATTACATTTCTGGTGAACAGTGTTTCTCTAAAAACTATTTTGATTTCTTGGACGTTCATGTATTACACATGCATCGATATTCGAAACATATTGTTGTAATGTTGAATCTGCTTATCATGAATGGAGCTATATTTTTCAGCACATTTGTGTAAAGAATACCTCACTAGTACTATTGTCCTTTCCGATATATTTCATTTTATCAAATAGTCATGTTGTATATATTTTATTTGATAAAATGAAATATATCGGAAAGGACACTATAGTAGTATATCTTTAATAGACAGTAGGCACTGATCGAGTATTTTTTTTTTAAAAAGAGTATATCGAAAAGCATTGATAAGTTTTAAAAAAATGCATTTACATGTAGTTCAGATCAAAGATTTTATTCTTTACGTATATTTGAAGTTTCTGTCGCAATTTTACATGAATATTAAATTTATAAAAGTGCACTTGTGGTCCCCGTGTAGGAACGGCCTGAAGTATAGTGTGTTACCTTACACAGGGTTATTAGGGAAGCTGGGGTTAAACAAATTCACCATCAGATATGCCTTAAACTTTTAATAAGAATTTTTTTCTCATATATGTTAATGAACATTAAGTAAAGAAACAAAATCCAAAAATTTTAAGGTTCCGCGAAATATTGTTTTGAATGCGAACATTTGATAGAATGATATTCGAGTAATAATTCCTAACAACGGAATATACTTTTCATAATTTTGGTTAAATCAATAATTCTGGGTGCTGCACTTGCATACCCAGTAGTTAGACGTATGGAAAATCAAATGTCGATGTGTTATACTCATTACCAAAAATCATTGGTAAACAAACAAGCATGCCTTTCCCACATGCACATCAAGATCACATATGCATATTGACGTTCAAGATTTTCAGAGATTAATATTAATTAAGGGTGTTGTTTACTCAGGGTTTGAGTTCTGAAATTCGGATTGTTATAAAGTTCAATTTCATGAGTAAAATTTGTTCTTAATACAAAAAATACTTGTGAAATGAATTATTATTGACATAACATTCGATATTTCTACTATATTATGGAATTATGCCCAAACAATAATAGACTTTTCGCCAAACAGAGGAAATTCGGACTAAATTTTGCAGATTTTGTTTTCCGCTAAAACATTTTTGGTAGTAATCTAATTGTAAAAGTTAAGATTTTATGTTTTGGTCTTTATAATTTTGCATATTTTCTGTTAGTTTTACCTCACTCATTCATTATATTAATCGTATGGCACGAATTTAACAGATATGGAAATTGCTTAAAATCGAGAAAAGACACCATATCTCAAAATTTTGATCATTGACCTCATATAAATTATATGCCAACAGAATAAGATCAATATAAGTAGTTTAATACTATAGATTTTTTTGTATTATCATCATTCAATTTTTTGTAAATTGGATCAAAAAATGGGTTGGGATTTGAAAAGTGATAGAGGAAATTCGGACTGGAATATTTATAAAAATTGTGAACGAAAACTTAATGCTTTGTATGTATTTAGTGTCACTGCCATTCATAAACTGTATTTCATTTTTAAAAGTATTGAGCAATTTGTATTAGTTTCACAATTAAGATAATCTCAAGCATAGTGTAAAATTTTAAGGGATTTTCCTTTAATTTTCCAAAAATATACAATGGCCATTAACTCAAAAAGTAGGTCATTGACCTACATTTTTGAAAATGAAAAATAACACTAAACTAAAAGGTTTATAACACACAATAGATGGTTTTTCATTATCATCAGTGGAATTTTTTTTCATTCTGAGTAAACGTCATCCTTAAATTTCAGATTATTTGTATATACATTTACATACATGTCTTTGTTACACTATCATGGAATTATTCTGTAAATAACAGAACTGACTGATGACTCTTAATTGATTCAGTTCTCTTCATATCACTTATTCCGATGCACATTTTTCATTTACATCGCTTTTAAAGTTTTCTTTTTAATTTTGAATTTGGTTGTTTGGTTTGTTTTGTTCTCATTGAAGTGAATCCTCATAAAACGAGATCCAGACAGAAATTAATTACCTCTATCTCCCGACATTTCTGTGATCGATTTGTCTAGCTTGGCTGTGAAAATGAAACCGGAAGTTATCCTTTCAAGTCATGTGAAAAGAATTAATAGTTGTCAAAAATGAGACGTTTTTAACTCTTTTTGACCAGTTGAATGATTTAATTTTATCAAAATGAGTGCGAGGAATTATAATTCAACAGATACTAGTCACACAGATGCTGCTGATGTTCCATTATTTGGCGATCAACAGCCAAGAGTAAGCATATTTGTAGGGTTTTTTAAACATGATTGAAATACCGTTAGATCTGGGCTGTGTTCAAGATTATAGCAGCTAGCTTACCCGCTAGGTCGTTGATATCTAGGTCTATTGAATGTACTGTCAGGTTATAGCCGTTAGGTCTCTTATTTAAAGTAAGAAATATTCAACTAAAGACTATAATTGCAATGTACATAGACATAGTTTGTTAATTTCCTGCGGATATATGCATGTTATAATTTATTATAACTAATAGGATGAACAAAATGTCACTAAATAATTAGATTTAATCTTGGTAACAAAGTGGTTACTCAGGTTGCCATCTTGAAATTGATGCTTAGCTTTAAATATTTAGGCTACTAATATCTTAATATGTAGTGGCTAGGTTAGCTTACCATTCAACGGGTGCCTTTCAACAGCATACATGTAGCTGCTACATAGCCGTACATATCAGCTACAATCTTTAATGCAGCCCAGGACATTGAATACTTTACTTTCACTTGCTACCATTTAATATGAATAATTGAATATTACTTTTTAGCTCACCGAGACGAAGTCAAGGAGAGCTTATGCTATACCCTCGGCGTCGGCGGTGGCGTCGGCGTCGGCGTCCGGACCTGGTTAAAGTTTTTGTTGCAGGTCCTGTATCTAAGCTATTACTTGTCCTATCTTCACCAAACTTGCATGGATGATGCATCTGGACCTACCTATGGACTTGAAAGACTTGGATGCTGAATCTGGGTCCTAAATTTCAGATGCTGGAGGAGGTTAAGGTTGTTGGACCAGGTTAAAGTTTTTGTTGCAGGTGCCCTTTGATAGCAGTATCTTGGTAACTGCTGGTCTGTACTTCACCAAACTTGCATGGATGGTGTGCCTTATGATACTGATGCACCAGACAGGCTTGAGTGCTGAATCTGAGCTATAGGTTTCGGATGCTGGAGGAGGTTAAGGTTTTTGGAGCAGGTTAAAGTTTTTGTTGCGGGTACCCATTGATAGCAATATCTAAGTTACTACTGGTCCTAACTTCACCAAACTTGTATGGATGATGCGTCTTATGATACTGATGCACCTGACAAGCTTGAATGCTGAATCTGAGCCATAGGTTTCGGATGCTGGAAGAGGTTAAGGTTTTTAGAGCTGGTTAAAGTTTTTGTTGCAGGTGCCCTCTGATGATTAATCTTAGTTACTACTGGTCCTAACTTCACCAAACTTGTATGGATGGTGCGTCTTATGATACTGATGCAACTGACAAGCTTGAATGCTGAATCTGAGCAATAGGTTTCGGATGCTGGAAGAGGTTAAGGTTTTTAGAGCTGGTTAAGTTTTTGTTGCAGGTGCCCTCTGATGATTATATCTTAGTTACTACTGGTCCTAACTTCACCAAACTTGTATGGACGGTGCGTCTTATGATACTGATGCACCTGACAAGCTTGAATGCTGAATCTGAGCAATAGGTTTCGGATGCTGGAGGAGGTTAAGGTTTTAAGAGCTGGTTAGATAAAGTTTTTAAAACAGGTGCCTTCTGATGATGATATCTTAGTTATTACTTGTCCTTACTTCACCAGACTTCCATGGATGGTGTGTCTTATGATACTGATGCACTTGACAGGCTTGAATGCATAGTCTGGTTTCGGATGCTGGATAAATTTAAGTTTTTAGGAACAGGTCACATGTTTAATAGATGATAGTACTATTTCAAACTTGCATAGTTGATTTAACTGTAATATGAATGAATCGCAGAGGTAGCTTCAGATGCAGAGCTTGATCTCCATTATCAAGGATGCTAAAAAATAAATCTTAGTTATTACTGGTCCTAACTTCACCAAACTTGAATGGATGGTGTGTCTTATGATACAGATGCACCTGACAGGCATGGATGCTGAATCTGAGCCATAGGTTGCGGATGCTGGAGGAAGTTAAGGTTTTAATTGCTAGTGCCCTCTGATGATGATATCTTAGTTATTACCGGTCCAAACTTCACCAAAATTGCATGGATGATGCGTCTTATGATACAAATGCACCTGATGGGCTTGAATGCTGAATCTGAGCCATAGGTTTCGGATGCTGGATGAGGTTTAGTTTTTTGGAACAGGTCACATGTTTTATAGATGATAGCTTGCATAGTTGATTTAACTTTATTATAAATTAAATGCAGAGGTTGCTTCAGAAGCAGAGCCTGATCTCCATTATCAAGGATGCTAAAGAAATCTCTTACCTCACTCAAACCAGCTCGATAGATAGATGTGTTTGTTGATAAATGATATAACATGATTCCTATGATAAAGTATTGTATGATATGAAACAATATTGTTTGATATGATACAATATGATATCATATGTTATATTATAAAAAGTTATATGATACGATATGATATTGTATCAATTTTTTGATATTTTATGATATGATTATGTATCATGACATTGTTATGTATAGTATTGTATATTATGATACAATATTGTATAATATTATATTGTATTTTTAATTTATCATTTTATCACATGATACAATTACATAAGATATTGCAAAATATTATATTGTATCCTATGATACAATATTGTATATTCTATAATATTGTATCATACGATATTGTATAATATGATATTGGTTTCAGTAATATAGAATTATATCACATGAAATTGTATTATATGATATTGTAATATTATATAATATTGTATCATACGATATTGTATGATATGATATTGGTTTATATGATATATTATCATATCACATGAAATTGTATTATAAGATATTGTAATATATTTTATTGTGTCATATGATGCAATAGGTATAATATAATATTGTATTTTATAATATTTTACCATATCACATAATATTGTATCATTTGATAAGATACAACGTTGGAATCAAATTATATTGTATTATATGATATAATATCATATAATGTATCAAATATGTTTCAGTGTCATTCAATACAATATCATTCTATATTATACAATATAATATCATGTTTCAGTGTTATGATGTATTATGTAATATGATATTGTAATATGATACTATATTGTATTATATTTTATGATATTGTATTATGTGATCAAATACAATAAGGTATAACACAATACAATGTCATATCATACGTTACAATATCAAATCTCATTATTGTTTATTACGGTATTTTATTTATTATATGATATATATTATATTAGAAATATGACATGATGCAATATTTAATTTTATATCATTGTATTGATTAACATATGAACATATGATTATCATAAAAAAATTTATCAGATGATATACGATATTTTGTCAAAACAGAATCCATGAATATCCAAGATCATAAAGTATGATTTTCATATAAAATGATAAAGGTGGTCTTATGAAGGTGATGTCTCATTAGGGTGATGCTCCGTCTCGGTGAGCTTAGTAATCTATGATTACCTATGTTTATTATTTTATTTGAGAAATAATCGTGTAAAAATAATGTCTGTGACTATTATACTATTCTTATAATTCTTTCATTTGATTATTTTGAATTTATTAAGAAAAATCAGAACATATTTATTAGTAAGAAACATTGTCAAGTAATGCATTATTAAAGTTTTATATATTATGGCTTACAAATTCATAACATACATGTATTCATCCGTAATGGTTTGTTGGTTTCATTTAAGAATGAACAATTTATTATTATTTTAACATTTGGTTGTTTCTTATTCTTATCTCTTATAGGACCGCATGATAAACCTGGTTGTTGGAGTCTTCACAAGCATAGTTGTAGCTGTAAGTATTAGTCTACACATAATGAGCTTTTTTTAATAATGTTATTTTAATTCAGAGGATATATAATACATGTATTACTTTATTAACGGCAAATGTACTATACCCCTTAAGTGTCTTTTGTACATATATACCTATTATTATAAATATATATTTTTTGAAGAGAAAATAAGAGCCCTCACTCAATATGATTAGAATTTCATACATTAAAGGGAAGTATTTTGCATTTGCATCATAATAAATGTAACCATATTACTTATTAATTATCATATTTTTTTACGTATATTTTTGAAAGATTTCTGAAAAAATTTCAAACCCCTCCCCTTGTTTTTTGGATTTTTTTATGGGGAGGAAAGCTAATTACTAAATTGGTCCAGGTAATAAAATCTATAAATTGAAGTATATGATTTGTGTAGAATACTTTTACAGTAGAATATATTCTGATTGATATAGAATATTATGAATATTCAAGACAATATTTTTACTTTGAAACCTTTAACCGCAGACAAGAGGAGTTGCAAATAGTTTTAAATTAGAAAACAGATTATTTATTCCATTTGTACAATATTTGAATACTTTCAGATGTTACTATTTCAAGCAACAAATGTATCATATTTTTACTTCCTGTACTATAATACTTAAAATGTTTTATGAATCATATATTTATGTGTGTTGCATGAATTTAATAAAATAAAAAATCTATACTGGCGTGCGACCTGTTCTCGCCAAGTTCTATTTCTTGCCAGTGCATTGCTACATCATTTTTCGTATTTAATTTTATGTGTTGATAAAATGACCTTACAATGCATGGGTGAGAAATGGTCCTTGTATGCTTAGTAGATGTTCTATAACTCTTCATTAAATTAAATTTTGTAATGTACATGATGTAAGAAAACATCTACGTTTACTAAATGGTAATACAGTGAATTTATACTTCTTATGATTTTTTTTCGATATCATTCATAAAATTGAACACAATAAACAAAATACAGATAAAGATATATAGATTTAAAAAAAAAAAAAAAAAAAATTCAAAATGAATTTTCCTTTGTACAGAAGAGGAGCATTGCCATTGTGCTAATATGATGTTATGATAAAATGAAGCTTTAATTGTAGGAGTACTTTATAAGAAATATCATAAGAGAAAGAGAAAAAATCATAAGCCATTGAAATTTTATAAACAAAATAATGCTATCCTCGAAGGCATTTTCCTTATTTTTTGAATGAACCCATCATACCAATTTTCATTCTTAATGCTCCAAATATATATAGCAACATTTTGTGCATTTTAATATTTTGAGAAGCCCCCCCTCCCAAAAAAAAACCATACAGTAGAATTTATTATTTTTTACATATAAGGAAGAAAATGATATTACTAATCAAATATAACAATTTGAGAAAAAAGCTATGGTAGTATTTTTTTAATCTGCTTTGAAGTGTGGAAAATGGCAGTTTCCTATATATTCCTATAGTAAATGTACCTCTACTTTTAGATGGCCCCTGAAAAGAACCAGATGGTCGATTTTCTTGAAACTTTTGCAAAAAACTAGAGTTTCGTGTAAATGACAATGAAAATAAAGAGTTTTGCTATTGTAGTTTTTAAAATCCACCAAAAAAAAAGAAATACAAATTGGCCTCCTTAAGGAATATGTTTGCTATTGATACAAACTCTAGATGAAGTAATTTTTTCCTTACAGGTTACTCTTATAAGTGCATTCGTTTTCCCAACTTTTCCTCCCAATGGAATCAATGTTTTCTTTGCTGTTGTCATCGTCATGATTTGTGGATCTCATTTGTTATTGGTAAGAAAAGATAGAAGGTGTTACTGAAAAGATGTTAAATTCTTAGTTGCAAGTTATTTAGAGATTTATAGAAAATAATTTTATGTACACTGAAGCACTAGCTACAAGTTTTACTGTCTTGCAGACTTTGATGTCAGTTTAATTTAGATTCCTACCCACCAACCCTATCTCAATGAAAGTACCATAAGATATGTAATCCATCATTATGGGAAAAATTACCATTAAAAGAAAAGAAAAATTTTGGTGGGAAAAATTGTGTTATTCCCCTTTTCAAATATAAAGAGAGATAACTCTTGCTATAGGCATAACATACCTGCCAGTCAAATTATATTGCCCTTTTTTTATATATAGTAAGTTTGTGGGTTTTGTTTTTTTTCATTTGAACTTGGTATTACCTATGTACAAGTACATTGAAGTGTTAAGTCTGGTCTAGGTTATGATAGATTATGATGCATAAGATAAATATTATGTACAGTATGCATTAGCAATTAATTTCAATGTCATACACTTCGCCTGTTATTCATTTACTGCATGATTGTAAAGAGAAAAAAAACTCTTGATATTTTACAGATTTTCTGGTACCGACAGGGAGATTTAGAGCCCAAGTTTCGACGGATGATTATCTACAATGCCTTCACCATCATACTCTTGTGTGTTTGTGGCAATCTGTATTTCCATAACATTTTACGAAAAAAAACATCTTGATGAAATTAAGGTTACTTTGTTCATGGAGGGAGAGAGAGAGAGAGAGAGAGAGAGAGAGAGAGAGAGAGAGAGAGAGAGAGAGAATCATATATTACATGATGAGTTTGAGAAACTAAAAAAACTAAGTTAACATCAGGAATGTGTCCAAATTTTCTCATTTGTTTTCCAAAGGAAAGGGTGCCATAGATATCTGATATTTTGAATGTGAGTGAATGTAATGTTATTACCAGAGTTTCTTCCATTTATGTTTTGGGTATTCTCAAATGCCTCTGAGTCCACAGACTGCATCAATTTTGCTTGTTACATTGTTTTTTTTACATTTACATTGTCTTTAATAGGTACATGTAGGCTTTATTACAGCATGAGATATGTAGAAAGAAAGAAAAGTTATTTGTGAATTTAAATGTGAGTATTTTAAAATATCTGTATGACTGTGAATAAAGGAGAATTCAAAATTTGAAGATGCTTGTATTTTTTTTTATATAACATGTTTATGAGGTCTTTAAGAAAATAGTAATATGGTTAAGAGAGAGAAACTTAATGAAAATATGGTGGCACACAGAACATAGCATAAACAAAAATGTTTAATTTTATTTTACAAAACTTTATTTTCATTCTTTTAAGTTCTAAAATAGTCTATCTGTTTAAAAGTATGTCCACAGAATAAACATCCATTTTACATTAACAATAACAAGTGTTCATTTTTTCTTCCATTGTATATTAATATTTACCAGTCATTGTAACCAACTTGCAAGAAAATTTTGATCACCTCGTTGTGTACATGTACAGATAATTATCTATGCTTTTTTAGTTTGACCATAAATTTCATATTATGCTGTATGATTTTTTTAAACATCTCTGTCATCTGTAAGGAGTAAGGTGATGGCAATTTACTGAGTTTGAAAAAAAAACTTTTAATGTAATTTGTTTATTCTTTTCATTTATTCAAATAACTTTGAGTTGTGAAACATTCATTATTTAGCGCTTGTTTTTTTTTAATATATCTTCATATATTTTCTTTGTAATATAATTTCGAATTCCTGCAAAGAGGAAAATGTTATTGTAGATAAATATCAAGAAATAATTTTGAACATTACATACCATAATGTCTGACCTTTTTGGTATCCTATTTTATCATTGAATGTTATTAAAAACCAAGTACATGTCATGTAACGTGTTGTTACTGTCATTTTGAAATGTTAAAATGTTTTGAGCACTGTACATTTATATATACAATACTGACAAAACTAAAACGATCTAGTTATAAAAGCAATTGGCTATGTTTATATTTATAAAATAAAATGATTTCCTTGGTGACTCATGTGGGATATGAAGGTGGCGACACTGCAGATAATATAAATAATCCGCTTCAGCCAATTATCACAATTACGGCAGTTTAAACTGCGCGATACAACCCGGGTTTTCTTCGTTCTTTTTAATTTATTGAGAAAAATCCAAAAATTTAAAATGTACAAACACTTCAGATCTTGCTAGTGTGCATGTTGTAGTTTCTGGAATAAAGTACTTGTAACTTATTAACAAGTTATCTGATTGGCTGCCCGATTTGTGTTTAACCTATATGCCCACCATCCGTCATGTCCGTACACCAGGATTCATGACTTCTGTTGTATCGGAAAGCTCCTGTTTGTCTTCTTACATACATGTATATGCCATTGCCTCCCAATAGCATGACATTCAATCATGTTCGAATAAATCTGTTTCGATTGTAAGCAAAACAAATTCACTGTGATGTTTGGAAATATTGCCTGCAAATACTTTCACCGTATATATATGGCAGTTATATATTGCAATTTAAGCTACTTTCTTACACGCTTAACTGTAATAAGAACGCACGAAAAGATCATTAATATATGCAAATATATAAACATATATTTTGAATTTTGTAATATTTTGTGCATAATGAAAAAAATACGTAAGTCTTTATCGCAAGGAATTAATAAGAGGCGAGTTATATAACAAGTTGTTATATAGCAATTTGAAATTCAAATTAGCTTAACAGGTTTGACAAAGAGGCAGTGTCTCTATTTGCCATAAGTCCGATTAGGAATCCTAACCCAAACCTTAAGATCTTATTAATACCGATAACCAATAAAATGTTTTGTTTTATCGTTCTTACGGGTATAAAGGTAGCAAACATCACAGAAAAATATACATAACTCCGGTAAATCACTCCATGTCTAGAAAAGTTTATAAAAGCTTTGAGATTATAACCACAACCTCCTTAATTTATTTCTTCCATTTTTTAAACTGACCTTCTGTTACGAGTATTTAAAATCCTAAAGTGATTGTTATTGCCGGTTCAACATGTATTTTTCTATGCTTTTTATTTATTTTTTTTAAATTATTATGAAATGCTGATCACAAAGTGTGCAATAAGGACAATATAATGTAAATATATATATCCAAAACCTTATGTGTGTCTACGCCCCTTCGAGCGTCCAGAAGCAATGACGGATGTAGGATTGAGGATGTAACTTCCAAACAAGGATCCGCGTCAAGGATCTCGCGCACCGTATGTCTGTCCTATTTGGTTGTACGATAAGTTCCGTGCAATCAGCAGTGCATAGCGATCAACATCCTTGTTTCAAAATTTTGTATCGAATTTTCTTCTAAAATTCCGGATTTTTTTTAAAAATCTGTTTGAGCGAATTTTCTCCTCTTAACTCTTCTAAAATTCTGGATTTTTAAACAATATTTCTGGGTTTTACTTTTTTTTTTGCTTCGTTTTTGTTGCATAAAAAAATCTTCTTTTAAGAGGATGGCAATATTTTCTATATTGGCACGCATTTTATAAGCTTATTGTTGTTATTGCCGCGTGACCTGAAGTAATACTGGTATATCGTTAGAGACCCACAAGCGAAATATGCCACTTGGACCGTGAATGAACTTCCACTGATGAGCTATTGATATTCATTGATTTTAAAGCAAAACGCGCTATCGGTATTTTGTATACATACATATGATATAGCTCTGCTGCAACTTATATCATAAAAGAACTCGATCGATCATTTCTCCAATTTTACTTTGAATCTTTAATTCTGAAGTTACTGCCGTACCGCTAGCGTTTTGATTTCTTGACATTTTACTTTAAATCTTTTAATTTTAAGGTTATTGCCGCATTGCTAACGTTAAGTTGACCTTTCGGAACCTATGATTTACATGTTTTGACATGTTTCGTTGTTACAGAATAATATTACGAAATACTGGTAGTAGAATAGTGAAAAATAACCGGACTTGGATTTCTTGAAAGAAAAAAAAAAAAAACCAAACAGGAAGTTTTTAACCAAGTTTGATCGCTACATCTTGAGAAATTAAGTACCTGAGATTTTACATGAATTGCATTTCTCAATATTCAGCTGAATTGAATATTTCACTTAGCTAAGTTAAGAATGTGATTGTTTGATTAGAATGAAATTCCCTGTTCATGTTTTATAACAGGTATTCGTCCAACTCTGTTTAAATTATCAACTTATTTGTCGCTCTATCATTTCTTTTGTGAAATCATGAAACCATTCTTCTAAATTATCTTGAAATATACATGTATAATGGAAAATTCAAAATGTCTTCTTTTTTTTGCAAGTGTTGTTGTTTATTCATTTTTTATTTTTAATTGTTCTGATCATAACCATTTATATTAAACCAAATATAATTATCAGATACGTATGTATGCATGACTGTATTCAAGCTGTAATTAAACGTTTGTAGATTGATATTAAAGTTATATCTTCACGGAGGCAAATATAGCTGTTGGATTCAAATTCTTATATGTAAATGCACTACTGATACAATTCCATGTTGATGTATGCGTAGTTAAGATGCATTTAAGATACTTTCGGTATTCAATATTGCTCAATTGGTCTCACATCACAATTTATTTTTTTTCCATATTAACATCAAGTTATCAGTTGTTAACCATGTATATACATGTAACGCAAGATGTACTTTTTGTTGTTGAATATTGAATATGTTTTGTATGAAGGTAACAAACTGTTGATTATAAACTGTTTTAATTAATATTATAATATGTTAATGTATAAAACAAGGAGAGGACTAAGTTTTTAGAACTTGTGTCCGATCCTTTTGGCATTTAATAGTCAATAAAATATGTACAACTCAACATTGTTGAATTTTTTTTCTCACTTACTTAGGATGGCTGTTTAACAGATTGGTTATCAGATCACTCCTTCATTTGTAAAATAGGATCGTTCTAGCCATTACCTAGTACTGTGAAATCATTTAAAGCAAAATGAGCTGCAATTTTCATGTTGTGAAATTTTTTTTTTTTTACGAAAATGTTATTTTCTACTAGTTGACAAAGAATATCACTGGTTTTTTGAATTTCTGTAAGCCATATTTTTGTGGAAAAGGCCGTTAAGAAGCCTTATTTGGAGCAAAATTGAATTATAGTCGTCCTGTACAAAAACTGATCTGCTATATATTCCGTAGAATAGAAATCTTTCCTCAGACAAAAATCAACCATTTTTTCAAATCTTATTTATCATAAAAGTTTAAGTCACATGCAGACTAATCATACTAGCAGGTTTTGCCGCAAAATAAAATTCTAAAAAATACAGCTCATATTACTTTAATTTCATGGGGGCCAATTTTCATGAATTGTGGAGTTTTTGTTTATTTGTGGGAATGTAATTTCCTGGATGCACCGGTTTTCAGTTTCAGTAGGAAAACAAAATCCTAGTATATAATTAGTTTTCATATCGAAGATGTTAATTCATTGGTGAGGGCTACCAATGAATATCATAAAAATGGAACCACCACGAAGTCTAATGATTCCACGGTGTTTTGTAATGAAACATTCCACAAATTTCAGCTTTTAAAATAATTTAAATTATTTTCAACATTTTTATACAAAGCTATCCTTCTAAACTTCTAAAGGAGATTGTCATAGTCTAAAAATGGTTTCGACCATCCAGCCCCCCTAAACAATATTATGTTTTTGCAACCAGAATTTTCAAGAACTTCGGAAAATGACAAAGTAAATTATCATGTTAGGATACCCGTAAACAATTGTTCGATTATTCCACTTCGGGTCGAAAGTTGCGCAAATAATGAAACTTAAAAAAAACCTTATTCATTGATTAAAAAACGATAAATGCAAATGTCTAGATTTCAGAAATGAAAATCTGTTGCAAGAGTCGAGTATCCTATAAGTTGGTGGGTTATGGGCATGCACAAAATACTTATTTTATATTATTAATTTATTCAAAAGTAACCAAATTATTTTTTTTTTTAAATAGCAGCTGAATTGTTTTTCTTTCTCTGGCCTTCGCATTCTATTATGCTTATAAAAGTTTCGGGCAGTGGTTATATAAAATTCAGAAAATGTCCCAAAACTACATGTAATTCTCAAGATCAGCATCGTTGTAGCTGATCATATAGCACGGATCCCAATTCTTACACAACTTCCTACTTCCTATTAACGGCTTGATAAATACACTCCCAAACCTGGATGGTATTCTATCTTACTCAGATCAGCCCCCATAGCCTATTGTATATTTCTTGTACCGTGAAATGGGGCTTTACTTCCATCCATTCAAAATGAAATGGAAATTCTTTTTAATTTCTTGTGCTTTATTCCTTTTGGCATTGCACATTCCAGGTAAGTGATATTTTTCATATTTTATTTTTTTTTTATAAAATATGAATTAATAGATGTGAAGATTCAAAACTTGATAGACGTAGACTTTTGAAGTTCGGTTTGTGACGAATTTCGGTGAATTTTATCTGTAAAATATTGTTTTCGACCCGTCTCTTGCCGTTATCTATTTAATACGGATAATAGTTGGAATATCCCATGTTAATTTATCCAGAACCATATATATTATTGTTTATTAACCAAGAACCTATACGATTCATAGGTTTATTAACATTTATACACTATTCTTGAGTATGTTGTGCAAACCTATGTAAACAATTTTTTAAATACCACAATTTTAGAATAGTCTGCGTGATAGCAGCTTATATACAGTACCGAGCAACGTTATCTTTTACAAGATAAACGATCGGATAGGTTTTATGCACGATATGATAGGATAAACACACGAATTTAACAACATACACGCACGATAGGATAGGATTAACACACGATATAACAATATACACGCACGATACGATATGATTGATACACGATAGGAAAAGGATAAAATGTTCATGATAAACGTATAATTGCCCTAAACGATTAACCTGATAATGGCAAAATTTGATAAAGAACTCGTGCGAATCAAGATATATGCAGGACTTATTATCAATTACAAATGGCGAGTTGTTAGTCCTCACTGTGTCATTTATACAATAAAGAAAATTAACCAGTTGAAATTTATTAACAAAAATTAGGAGCCTAATGGTTGATAAATTATTTGTATTGGTAACATTGATTTCATAACCGAACATCCCTGCCGACCACCGCGAACATTTCACCCAATCACACTAAAAATAGAAGGTTCAATTAATTATATAAACTACAACTCTTGTTACAAAAAATATGTTTACATGCATTTGCCCACTGTCTTTGTCTGTGATAGCATTACGAATCAATTTTTAACCCTTACACTCAATATCTTCATAAAACATGAGTGACACAAAATGGGCGTGTCTTATAGCATAACCGAAAAACGGTATTGGATGCGCCGCGTAGTAATACAGAACATGTGCTACATAGTAAAATAGTAGGTTTCAAATAATGTTTTTTATAGTGTACAAATTGAAAATAATATAAATATAAGTAATAGGAATTTATTCTTTGAATTACTGAGGTGATAATTCGGTCAGCGCATGGTCAAATCTATCATAAAGCCCTTCGTGCTATATTGGATTTGACCACGCCCCGACCCGAAATCATAACCTCCTAATACTCAAAGAATGTTTCCTTATTCCTTGAATGATATATATCATAAATATCTTTGTTTCTTAAAAAAAAATAAGAAGAAAAACGACTCTACGTACGATTTTATCTATTCGACGTACAGGTAATATGTTACCTTGTTCCAAAGAATTTCGATTGTTGACATTTTTCATTTCCACTTACTAACAGATATAATTTAATGTAATATCTTTATATTTTTGTTTTAAAGAGTTTATTAGAAATCAATGTGATAGAATGCTGAAATTGTACATTTCTTATTTGATAAATTATCGTATACGGCGCATTGAACGACTTAATTGAAACTTTGAAATAAAGTTGCGTGCATATGAAAAGGCACGAAACGATTAAAACGATAGGATAAACGGAAGGAAAAAAAATTAAATCTGAACGATAAACCTGATAGGGTTAATGCACGATAGGATAGGATTAACGCACTATGGAACATTATACACGCATGATACGATAGGACTGATACACGATAAGATTGGATAGGATAGGATAGGATAGGATAGGATAGGATAGGATTGTAAAAAATAACGTTGCGCTATATTTGGATAATATGTATATTGCAATGAAAATGATAAAGTAGAGAGGAAAAAGATGATAGTAAACAGGATAATGGAGAGGATATTCTCAAGACATAAAAAAATAGAATATTTTATCTTAATTTTAAGCATTTTATTAAGGTATTTGCCCAAGTTACACAACCCTTTGATATTCTTTGTCAGAAGTATATTCAAACAATAATTTTTTTTTACATACATCTAACTTATATCTTTAATTTATTAGCTAGGATAAAATAAAATTCAATTTCAATCTTTGATATCATAATTAAATACAGTGAACATAATTTATAAACTCTCTCGTTTCTATGAATATCATAAAACCTGCCACGCTCAATCTCAAGTTGATGAGAGGTCAACGATATTTACTTAAAAACTGTACATTGGTATTCATTGGATTTTTTTAAAAATATTCTTGTAATTCAAAATTATCGCATAAGTGCATACACATTATGCATTTGGAGGAACCTTCAAAGTAGCTATATATGACCTTGTTATATAACATGTTGGTTAACCTCTGTTTCACTTTAAGTAAAACACATCTTCATTAAATTGCTCCTTATAGTTCCATATGAACCCAAAACCTAAATCATCAATCAACTTACTGTTTAATGTATTACATGTACTAAGACAGCCATCAATTAGGGGATACCTCTGTTTCACATACATTAAGCATATCTTGTTTTAAGCATATATTTTGCTTAAAAAAACCGTCTCACTATATATATTCTTTAATTTTGACTGTGCACAATGGTTTACGAACCAATTAAAATATACCACAATGTATCTCTTTTCGTAACACAGTATACTATCTTACAAAAAATCTAAATGTACCCTCTCTTAATTACTTGCTGGCTGTTGTCCACACACCGGTAATTCACAACCGCAATGCATTACTAGTATACTACCAATGTATGTCTCAAACAATGACAATTTTGTAGTTACGTTCAAATGCAATGGCTTTATTTCGGACAATAAACAGTGCAGTCTTTTTACTCTGTGATGCCAAAACACTTTTTGTTTTGTGAAAACTGCCATAAGAATTCAAAGTTATACCAAGAATAGGTAATTAACATTTTTTAACGATATCAATAACTTCATTATCATAAATGCAACAATGCTCATTTTTTATTCAACCTTCCGTCTTTCCTATATACAACAATTTTAGTTATTTCTAAAGCAACTTTTAACTTCCAATTGAATGTGTATTGCTGTAAACAATCAAGCATATCTTGTTAACCCTGTTCTAGTGCTGAAAATAGGACGAACTCATCTGCATACATGGTCAAGAATAAGACAATTACTCTAATTTCAACCGGTAAACGCATCTTCTTCATGAATTCAATTCAATTCCATGGAGCAACTTTAATTTTTCTACGCTACAGTTTTGACAAAAAAATTGAATTCGAGTTTGATATGATAATTAAAAGTGATTAGAAAAATAAAAAAAAAATGAAAGAATATGATGAAACCAATGAAACGGAGAAATATAAATCTTATTGAAAAAATATCTCCATATCATTATCTATACTTGTATTTGTATGTGTTCTTTTTTTCCGGAACAATTATGATATACTTATGATTTTTTTTCTGACAATGACGAAAACATTTCTTAATGTTACCAGATAATTACAGTAAAACACGCTTATAACGAAATGCCATGGATGGAGGATTTTGCTTCTTTATAAGCATAATTCGTTACATCCGTTAAGCTCGCAACAAGTAACAAGTCACCTGGAATGAAAATCATTTCGCTGTAAGCGTCAGTTCTTTATAAGCGCGTGTGCTATAACCGTGTTTTACTTTATATTAAAATTCAAGAAACAATTCTCTATTTTCTATATTTTTGATTTTATTTTTTGCAATTTAGCATTCTGGATGGTCAAAAAATTAACCATCAGATCGACCTAAAATTTTAAAATATGATTTTTTAGCTATAGACTTTTATTTCGTAAAGGAAAAATCGATATAAATGTGTATTTTATAAATGTAGCGCCTACAAGTGCTGAAACGACACCATCTGAAACGTCTACGGGAAATGCAGCGTCTTCAAGTACTGAGGCATCTACAGGTTCTGAAGTATCCACAGGTTCTGAAGTATCTACAGGTTCTGAAGTTACCACAGGCTCTGAAGTATCCACAGGTAATGCAGCATCAGCAAGCACTGCAGCATCTATAAGTACTGAAGCATCAGCAAGCACTGCCGCATCTACAAGTACAACGGCTCCCCCAAGCACTGCAGCATCTACAAGCACCACGGCTTCCCAAAGCACTGCAGCATCTACAAGCACCACTGCTCCCCCAAGCACTGCAGCATCTACAAGCACAACGGCTTCCCAAAGCACTGCAGCATCTACAAGCACCACGGCTTCCCAAAGCACTGCAGCATCTACAAGCACCACGGCTCCCCCAAGCACAGCAGCATCTACAAGCTCAACGGCTCCCCCGAGCACAGCAGGATCTACAAACACAACGGCTTCCCAAAGCACTGCAGCATCTACAAGCACCACGGCTTCCCAAAGCACTGCAGCATCTACAAGCACCACGGCTCCCCCAAGCACAGCAGCATCTACAAGCTCAACGGCTCCCCAAAGCACAGCAGCATCCACAAGCACCACGGCTTCCCAAAGCACTGCAGCATCAACAAGCACCACGGCTCCCCCAAGCACAGCAGCATCTACAAGCACAACGGCTCCTCCAAGCATCGCAGCATCCACACGCACCACGGCTCCCCCAAGCACAGCAGCATCCACAAGCACAACGGCTCCTCCAAGCACAGCAGCATCTACAAGCACCACGGCTCCCCCAAGCACAGCAGCATCCACAAGCACCACGGCTCCCCCAAGCACAGCAGCATCCACAAGCACAACGGCTCCTCCAAGCACAGCAGCATCCACAAGCACCACGGCTCCCCCAAGCACAGCAGCATCCACAAGCACAACGGCTCCTCCAAACACAGCAGCATCCACAAGCACCACGGCTCCCCCAAGCACAGCAGCATCTACAAGCACAACGGCTCCTCCAAGCACCGCAGCAAGCACTGCAGCATCTACAAGCACCACGGCTCCCCCAAGCACAGCAGCATCTACAAGCACAACGGTTCCTCCAAGCACCGCAGCAAGCACTGCAGCATCCACAAGCACAACGGCTCCTCCAAGCACTGCAGCATCCAGAAGCACAACGGCTCCCCCAAGCACTGCAGCATCAACAACCACTGCAACTCCAACAACCACAACGGCTGATCCTTGTGCAAGCATTACATGTCAAAATGGTGGTCAATGCGTTGTCACAAAGGGTATTGCCGGATGTGTTTGCAATGCCAGTTTCTCTGGGCAACTTTGTCAGTTCGGTAAGATTTCGTGAAGATTAAGTCAACTGGGAAGTGATAGTTTATCTTATGGCAATATTTCTTGGAGAGATAAATGGAATATTTAGTCTATAAATATTTAATTTTTTTGTCTGTGATAATACTAAGAATCAATTTTATAACGTATACTTCAACGTGATTCATCAATGACTTTATTGTTTAATCGTACATTTAATGAAAATTATATACATACACATGTAAGCAATAAGGAATTTGTTTTGAATATAATAAGGTGATCATAAACGGTTGGGCGTGATCAAAATTTATCATAAAGCCCTTCATGTTTAATTAGATTGGATCAACTCCGACCGTATTTGATCACCCCATTCTACTCAAAGAATGATCCCGGCCTTGTTATTACATGTAGTATAGAATTGATAGTCAGGAGCAAAAAGATATTCATCGAATGAAATCTTGCAACATTATAGCTGTTCCTTACTACACCCAATGGTCAGCATATGGCGCCTGTGACTCGTCTTGTGGGGATGGTCTGCAGAAAAGAACACGTAACTGTACCGATATTACTGGAGCAAACAGAGGCCAGGACTGTGGAACTGACTTGGAAAACGAGAAAGCTTGCGTTGGTCTGCCAGAATGCGTGGGTAAAGAGCTTTGATTTGTTGGCAAAATTATGAATACCTATTCATTAATGTCACATTTTTGTGTTGGTGTGTGCAGTTTTTGTTGTTTGTTTTTCTAACTGAATAACAGAGTTGGGGTCAATTACTTTGAAAAGTAATTAATTACTTTCAAATACATTGACAATTTTATCAATTACTTGCAATTACAATTACATTGATTTTTTAACATGTAATTAATTACTCTAAATTACTTTGATAAATGTAATTAATTACATTTCAAATACTTTAGTTTATTTTTTTAAATCTTGAGAACATATACATATATTAACAGCATTAAGATATACAGAGCTTTATGTACGGTTATGTTTTTAAAGGTTGTATAATTCAGTTCAGATTTCTTGAAAATTTCTAGAAAAATTTTCTTTAACATTAAATTCATTAAGTACCATTGAGTTCATTTTTGGTTCTGAATAATATTTTCTCTATAGTGAATTAATTTTTATTCACATATTAAAACTATGTTTATTCAGAAAGTACAACTTTCGGCAATACAGCATATCAGTATATAAATAATAATTGCTATAATTCACAAGAATGAGATATTTTGACTCCCTTAAGTCTAAAATCAATGGGGGTTCTTGGGTATTAGAGGAGTTGACACCTCCACAAAATTAGATCTTTACCTATTGCCCAGGGAAGTGTTATGCTGTATAAACATATGAAACATTATGGGACATTTAATTTTTGCATAAACAAAAGTCCATACCAAACATGTATAAAATCTATTTATCATTATAAGACACCTTTTTTTATATTTTAAACTTGGAAAAAAAGTAATTGAGATGTAATTGAAAAGTAATTGAAAATACACAATATTTTTGGATTGTATTTAAATACATTCAATTACTTGTAATTGAAGACAGACTCAATTACAAATTACTTTCAATTACTTTGAAAAATGTAATTAATTACACTCAATTACAAATACTTTTTTCAATTACCCCATCCCTGCTGAATAACATATACTACTTTTTTTTCATCAGTGATAAAATGCATTTTTTGGGTGGGTTTTACTTTTCAGTAACTACCAACCCGTGCGATGCACCTGTCAACCCTTGTTTATCTGACGGTGTTTCGCACACATGTCGTCTCCAATCTGGTGGAACCTTCAAATGTAAATGTAAAGATGGTTATGTCAACGATGCTGCCGGAAAATATTGTGTCAGTAAGTAGCAATATTTATACTCTCAAGGTACACTACATGAAGCGAAAGTATTCGAGAGACAGAATGAAAACCAATTTCAGAAAGAGATAACTGATGGCCAGATTCAAATGCAATGATGCATTATAGTGCACTATAATAGAGGAAACATCTTTCATCTATTTTTTTTTTATTATCCATGAGTCGCTTCAATTTTTCTTGTTATGGCCTTGCTATGAAAGGAAACACAGTTTATGTTCAATTTAAAGCAAAAAAGTGTGGTCTGTTTTATTTGTGGCCACCAATTTTTGAGAATCATATTTGTATGAAGGTCAATAAATGAGAAATGTTTTTCATAATTCAGTTGCGAGCTCTTATATGTATTTTGCAACAAATCCTCAAAACTGATTAAGCACCTTATATGATCACAATGTTACGCAATTATATAAAATCATCTATAACAAAGATCTATTTTCTCATAAAGACAAGTATTTAATACTGTGAGTTTGATCTTAATCATCATTTTCCATGCTTACCAAATGTAATTTCTAAATTCTATAGTGTATGTAAGTCCGTTAAACCTTTATTTACCAAACATGGAAAAAAATCGAAAAATCCATCAGATTGTGGCTTCAAACAGATTATGGGTATTCTATTACCGATGTTTTAAATGCTATGAATTTTTATATTTTTGAATTTTTCAATTCTCCTGTCCCCTTTGGTTTCAAATGTATTTTCACACTGTCATTCGTATGATAAGAGAACCTATTGTAGTAACTCTCCATGGTTTCACAAAAGACATTATATTTTTTTTTTACTGCATGACCTTTTGCAAATAAATAAAAAAAATGCATAGCAAAACCTACAGCATCTTTTTTGTTATTGCTTTGCAGATGAAAACGAATGTAATAGGGTAATCAATGACTGCAAAGATCTCAACACAAAGACCCTGAAACAAGGCGTGGCGAGTTGCAAAGACACGGTTGGAAGCTATGACTGCGTTTGTGCTAGTGGATTCACATATAACAGTACATCTAGAGTGTGTACCGGTGAGTTTGTATTATATAAATAGTGCCTGTTTGGGAGGGTAACAGTTGAAATTGACACCCCGAGAAAACCTTTGTCAACCGACGCGAAGCGGAGGTTGACAATGGTTTTCGAGGGGTGTCAAATTCAACTGTTATCCTCCCAAACAGGCACTATTTATTTTGTTATACTGAATGTCTTAATTTTTAAGAACATTTTACTGCTTTTATATAGGAATAACGTGAATTCTA
The DNA here is from genome assembly GCA_015776775.1 of Magallana hongkongensis. Classification (NCBI taxonomy): domain Eukaryota; kingdom Metazoa; phylum Mollusca; class Bivalvia; order Ostreida; family Ostreidae; genus Magallana; species Magallana hongkongensis. Next base: position 27,057,268 of record CM027470.1, on the reverse strand, counting down.
CAGCGAACCGTACGCGCATAATTTTCGCGCATGTAACATTTTTTAATGTTACCCGTTGCTAAGTGCGTTGCTAACGCTGAGGGTAATAGAAAATATTATTAACTGCGTCTTAACCAATCAGATTTCAGTATGTAACATGAAAGTATAACAAAAAAATATAACAATATACAAGAAATATTCGCCCCGCTTTATTTCCGCCATTTTCGCCCTCATTGTTAGCCGAGCAAATTTAAGACAAGGGCAAATTCATATGTCTTGAGTTATCTTTATATTGTATCGTTACTGTGTCTGGGCAAATTCAAGACCAGGCGACACTGTTTGAAAGTGTAGAAGGAGGAAATCATGTGGGCCAAAATAATCCTGTATTTATTATGACTAATAAGACAGTGCCTTATAAGAGAAATATTGACGGAGAAGTCAATCTCAGCTCATATTGCAGAACAAATAAAGGAATAGGTATTGTAAATGTACAATTATATTGTGTCATTACGTCATCATATCATAATTGGTAAGACTTTCAATTATTTATGGAAAGGTGTATCTATAAACTTTATCGGATTTCTTTTTATTTGTGCCTAAAAATTAAGAAATGTACAGTTTCCGGGACTCATACGGGTTACAAAAACGTGATTGGTATATTTTCATAATATTTTCATAAACTTTTGAATCTCGTTGATATATAAACATATGTTCTTCTGTTGTTATCGTTTAACGGGCAAACATACAGCACTATGGAAGAAGATATTCCCTATATCAGATGCGGATGGTATTGTTTAAAAACCCTGGAAATAATATATTAAGAATTTAAAAAAAAACCATTTACAGTTTATTTTATAATTTGAATGCCCCTCCCGTAATTACAATGGAATCGAATGTTTTTGTGCACAAAGAACGTGAATTTGTACAAATATAAATTGCGTGGAATTACATGTATGCCTTTTCTGAGTGTATGATAAACAAATGACAACTGGTGTTTTACAGACGTTAACGAGTGCAGCACAGGTGCCCACAACTGTGACATCACCTCTCGAGCTACCTGTACGAACACACCTGGCAGTTTCACCTGCAGGTGTCTCGCTGGGTACCAAGGTGCTGGTACAACAGGAACGTGCAAAGGTTTGTTAGTTTGTCACGTGCAAGGCACCTTTTAATAAGTTAACGGATTGTAAATCAATTTGGGTTTCAAATTGATTGTTTTGATTTTTTTATTTTGATGATTTTGATTCTATACTGTAATTCCTAAAATCAATTTTCTGAGATATTCGGTCAAAGAAGAATTTCGTACAAATTTTACTTGGCTGCACGCTAATTCGGTGTTCTTTTATTTTTATTTTTTTTTTGGGGGGGGGGGGGGGGTAAAAGTTGTTTATCATCATTTTGCTTTTTAAAAAGGGTACTAGTACATGTAAAAGAAATTATATCAAGATATAATTGTTGCTTCGTCAAATTCTCACATCATTACATTATTAAGTTTTTTTTCTTTTTTTTCTAATATTTATGATATATTTCAGAAAATCGGCTGTTGAGTTTCACAGGACACTCCAAACTGTCTTCGTCTGCTATATACTCTGATTATCTAGCACCGAATTTTGCGATGAAAGTAGGGGGTTTCCTATACCCTTCATTTTATGTAAGTTTTTGATAACATATCTCTAAAATCAATAACCTGCTAATAATTAAAAGTATATATATATACACATTCACAATGTTGTTCAAGAAATGAATGTTATTAAATAATCCTGTTAGGAGCTAATTTTTTTCAATAGAGAAATAAAGCAGACTTGCACATAGAAGTAATCGATCTGAATATTTTACAGAATTTTCACAAACGCTCCTTAAAAATCGCCGCAAAAATGTTATCGAATTTTATTCTTATAGTCACGTGCACAAATTCAAAGATCGCAAAATAATGACCATTACCTTATATTGTTATTAAAACATTGTAGGCTATAGAAATATTTATCAAAAAATATTTACAATTCTCTGATACAAGATGTTTCTATGATTTGGCAATACAAATGAATGTAGTTTTATAATTCGTTTCCAGTTCACCAGGGGAGGTTTGATCCTTTTCACTACAGTGACCAGTGACACTAAGAGCTCAGGGGTGAGACGTCCCTTCACCAACCCCTCCAAGTTTTCTTTGGACCCTTCTTTCCAGGAAAAGGCCGCTTTTGCTCCCTGGTGGTCCAACCTTATCACGGGCACTGTAAGTCATTAGATATATTGTCACATCTTAGAAACATTTTAACAGGAACTTGGACTTTGGGTAGTTGTGTCAAACAGCTTTGTTATATAGGTCTGTCTATTTCATTGCTTGGCCACTTAGTTTTGGGGTTTTTTTCTCTCTCAAATAAACAAGATCTTTGTATATTTCAATTGAAATCAGCGTCATTCATTTTAACTTGTTTTGATGCAAGAAAAATATTGTAAGATCCTACCGAAAGTTTAAAATCTTGATAAAAAGGTTCTAATTTCAAATGATATCACCATCTTTAAACATATCCAAAAAAAAACTCATTATATTTGCATTTCACTAAGCATTTATATATTACACTCTTGTCAAGGTAGGCAAAACAAAACAGATGAAACGACTAACCAAGGGGTGCAACTCAACCGTCAAATTCTCGACCATTCCATGAATATCTATTGAAAATAAAATGGAAAAAAGAGAAACACCTTTAAATTAAAAAAAATTAATTTATTTCAATTCAAGAATGTAGACTTAAACACCAAATACTCTGTATATTTCTCTAGATAAATAGCTTTCGAATCACTTCCAACACATTATTGAAGTTTTTTTCTCTCCAAAAATGATCAAGACCTTTATTATTTTTTGAACAGATATATATATATATATATATATATATATATATATATATATATATATATATATTGAATGAAAGTTGTTTTTCACATAAATATTACAAGATTATCAAAGATATCTGAAAAATTTAGAATTGAATATAGCATTGATTTTTAATACTAGTACTTTTAGAACACAATATTATTTATTATAATCTACCTCATTTAAAACAACAAACATAAATTGCTAATTCACACTACGTGACGTTGATAAAGGCACATTAAGGTCCGAATTTTCATTGTTAGGATATCTGTGTAACATTTTCTTAGTGAGATATTGATAATATTATCTTATTCTGGCAGGATGCAAAAAGTGGAGTTTATTACAAGGAATTTTCCACAGATGTTCCGAGCGAAAACACTGTAATACAGGGAGAGAAGAGAGATTTCTCTAGCAACTACGCCGGATTCAGTATGTCATCTCCAAAGTATATGATCATTATAACATGGAACAAAATGGAACTCAGCAAAAATCCAAGAGCCAATGCCGAGGTGAGGACTAAATAGTTGGATTTTTTTTTCAAAGGATAAAGGAGTCCATTTTATACCCCTTCTCCGGAAAAAATTAAGAAATTACATGGTTTATCTTTTATCTTTTACATTTGTTTTACCGATTTTTTTTCAGTGATATCGGTTTTTAATTACAAATGTTATAAATTAAATTTGGTTTAAATTTAACCAATAATAATAAGACCATATAAACTACAATAATTACATTTTCCAGTGAATCAGCTGTGAAAACACTACGGGTCGATTTTGTAAAGTATAGTTCAATACATTTCATCAATGACTTTAAATATTTAATCGTACAACTACAATTGCTGAAAATTATATATATAAGTAATAAGGAACCATTCTTTGAATATTAGGAGGTGATCAAATACGGTCGCGGTTGATTAAACCTATAAGCCCTTCGCGCTTTATTGTATTTGATCACACTCAACCGTATTTAATCACCTCATAATTCGTTTTAATCATGAAAATTTAAATACAACGTTGAAAACTAAAACTATTTTCGTGTAAAATATTAAGATTCTCTTTAAATTTGTTATGCTAAAAAAAAATAACTGACAGGGATAAACTTTTTAATAATTTTTTTATAATGTCAATATGGACAAAGGACTCATTATCTAAATGCATGCTAAAACTTAGTGGATTTGTCAAAAAAGAGAGAATTTAGTGCTGTAAGTAAAAAGTGATATATGAGGTAACCTTTTCTTCCCCTCTCCTTATTTAGAGGTGTATATGTAGGAACGTTAACTATTGTCAGTATCAAACGAACTTCCTTTTTTCAGGCTGAAAATTGCTAGCAGAGCCTTGATTAAAAATAAGTTGGTTTTTTTTTTACATTTGCAGACTGTGACCTTCCAACTTGTCATGATAACCGACTATGAGAACACCTATGTCAAGGTCATTTACAACGACAGAGAAATGACTTGGGACGTCCTCAACTCAGTGGGCAACTACCCCGTTAGGATTGGAGTTCTGAAACAAAACGAAACTGCCGAAGAGTATCCCCAGTCCTACTTGAACCTTATTTCAAGTCCGCAGGATAAGAGCAAGATAGAGAAGATTGACGAAGTCATTCCCACAGGCCTAACAGGGGATGTCTCGTGAGTGTATTAGAGTTTGTTATATGGTTACATGCACTGACAGTGTGTTGAATATCATCTTCAGTCCGATTCCTAAAAGGTTGAAGACGTTTCAAGTGTTGTGATTGATCAATCATAGGTACTATCTACGAATTTACTAGTATACGAGAGATTTGTACTCTGCCTATTTCAATATTCATAAAAGCAATTATGGTTTTTTCCTTCTCAGAAAACTTAAGTGACTAATTGCTATCTTTCTTTGTCTGTCGTTGTACGTCGGTCGTTAACTTTTGTAGTTTTCAGCTTTAATTCCCTTTATTCATAATTGTATTCACCACCACCCCCCAATCAGCGGTAGGGAGAGGGCATACGCTTTGGATAAATGTACGGACATTTTTTTCACAAATTTACGTTCTTAAGCATGCTATCAAAATCTGCAATATTACCAGCATAATGTACAAAAAGGACTCCGAGTTTAGAACTTTTTTTATAGAAATGCAAAAGATCTATGGGTCTCTCATCAATAAACAAACAGAAATAAAGATACTATATACTATATAGCAATTTAAGTAATGAATTTTAACACAACACATATATAAGATGCAACTGACATTATATACTGAAGTTTGACGTTATAAATTACAGATGGAAAAGGAAAGGATTTTCATATTATAAGATTTCTGGATCAGGGGGGATTTCCTCTCACCCTGGCTTACAGTGTAGTTCCTTCCTTACTACTAAAAGATCCCAGCTCAGCAATCCATTGTTCTCCGTTAAGACAGATGAAGTCAGCAAATGCCCACCAAGTCTTTTGCAAAAGACTGACTCTTTGGTGGCATTCTCAGCTGCAGGAATTCCTAGCTCCATTATATGTTTTGGCAAAAGAAGTGCTTTGTCTAGCACAGCCAAGGATGAACGAACCCCACGTTGCTGTTATGACAGAAGTAACAAAGGTCTTATCATGGAAGCTACTATTGCTAAAGGATTTAACACGTACATGTAAGTACAGAAGACTAAACTATTATATCGATTTCAGAACTAAAAAATATAAGGTTTATTTTACTATACCTACTTATATTTAAACGTTGCTGTCAGAGTGTTAGCCAGAGCAAATATTAAATTTTAAGTTCTTACATTCAAAATATCTTTAAAGGATTCGCAAGCCAAGTTCTGCTATTCAAACAACAGCAGATCAAGCATTCGACACATGCTGCAATGCTGAAAATAGTTATGCTTCAAAGTCAGACCAATGCAGTGAATATCTAAATGTTCTACCTGTGTGCTCCTCTGAGAACTTTGTAGCCAGTGGAGCAGGTAAGGTATTTTTTCGGAGAGAGATGAAACTTTTAATTTTTGTTCCATGATTTCAGCTGTCTCCTTTCTTAGTTCTTATTAAATTTTGTATAGTACAAAACATATTAAGAAAAGAAAAATAAAAGAATGGTTTATAAAAGTATTCTTCATGATGATTTATGGTATATATTAATTTTTGTCTATGTTTATCAGGTGGCGCTTTGGGAGATCCCCATTTGACCTCCCTTGATGGTTTGTCATTTACCTTCAATGGCCATGGAGAGTTTGTATTGTTGAAAGCAACTAATGTCGAAGTTCAAGGCCGATTTTCACCTCAGCGAAACGCTGCTGGAGTAAAGAGTGCAACTTTCATCAGTGGAATTGCTGGCCAACAGTCAAACCCTGCAAGTGCTAAAGTGGAATTCAGATTGGATGCTAATAGCAATGATACAGGTATTGAGACAATATTTTGAATTTTAATTATACTATAATGCGCATTAAAAAAATGTGTATCCGTTTTAAACTTTAAGAACTATTATATTAAAATTGCCTACACACTTTGAAACAATACTGGGGAATCATGGTGGCTCAATTTTTGCGGTATTCGTGGTTAGCCTTCCCCCACGAATTTACATCCTCAACAAAAACAGATTTTAAAAAAGTAATTATTCTTACTAAAATTGAAAAAAAGAAACGACCAATCCACGAAATTATATCCCCACGAATAAGCAAAAATACCCAAAATCCACAAAAATTAACCCCCACTAATCTAAATGATTTCACAGTATAAATAATAATCAGTGTGTCATTTTTTTGATATTATTATTTAAAGAGTTTTTGAAATAATTCCACAAAATATTTGTGATGGAATTTTTTCTTTTTCTTTTTAGTGCACACAAAAAAAAGTAATAATAATAAAATTCAAGATCCTTCCAATTTCACTTCTTCTACATCAAATTTATGTGTTTTCTCTATGATTTGTCATTTCATCTATTTTAATTTATGTGTTGTATAAAACGTGTTGCAAAAAATGTTTTCTGAATCTGATTTATTATTTTTTTTGTTAATTTTTAACGAAACATATTGTCATTAAGCAAATAAAAAACAAATCTTTGGTGATTCGAAACACATATATAAACTTGGAACTTTGGGTTTTCCTTCTTAAACATCCTCTGAAACATTATTTCAGTTCGAGATTCATAATAGATACTTAAAAGTTTAAAACATTAAACAGAAAAGATGTATGTTCACTTTGTAAATTATAGTTCTTTTGATTGGGTACTATATAAATCAATGTTCAAACGTCAGATTCAAATCTGTCAATAGCCTTTATGTACTATTAAAGAATATATAAAAGCCAATTACATGTATATGTTTTAACAAATGAGGTTAGTGGGGCGTTATATTAAAATAAGAATCTGCTTATAAAATTGCATACTCTCATTTCATTGACTTATCTTTATATGAACTGCTTGAGTATGTGTAATATTTTCCAAAAATGTTGATCATTGCGTTTCACTTCAAACTATTGTTTTCAGTATATGTGTTACATTAAAAGATTAAAATCAAAGTCTTCTAAACTTATCTATGACAATCTAGATAATTATAGATAAGTTTAAAATCTTTGATTTTAAACTTTTTATGTAACACATGGCAAACGTTACTACAGCTAATCAAAATGTAAGATATGCTCATCTATCCCCATAGCAGATATTTTTTTTAAATATTAAGATAATTGAATGGCAGAGTCAGATGCATTTGGGTTATACATGTAACTCGAATTCAATTCGTTTTATCAACAGAAATCCTCATAAACGGAGTGCTCCAAAATGTGGACTTATCATCAGGAGCAGCGGACTTTTTGGAGGTTACAGTGACGAAAGAAACCGATAGCAAAGGTGTATCTACATGGAAGATGATCTTTTCTGGAGGATTGACAGCTGGTGTACAGCTGACAAATAAAATGTTCCAGCTTGTGATCTCGGCTTCGGCAAGCTACCGTACACAGTTTGAAGGTAATGGTGTTCAATTGCCTTGTTTTCTGCAACTCTGGGAATTATTCCAACTGGAAAAGCAAATGAAAATTCTTAGCCAACCACTTTGAATTAAGGAGAGTGGGTGGTCAACAAATTAGCTGCAGATCTTCTAAATATGAAATTCAAACCCAACTGAGCTAAAACTTGTTTTATAACTAAGCGTTATTGCTTGTTTTATGACTAAGCATTAAAATACATTTTTTTTTTCATGAAAGGTTTACTTGGAAATTTCGATGGCAATTCAACAAATGATTTTAAAGCACCAAACGGGGATATAACACCGTCGAACTCTGTTGAGAGTGTTATCTACACTTTTGGAAAACTGTGTAAGCTCGTTTTCATAGCAGCAAGTGTACACACCTGATAATATATTTGTTGTGAAATTTAACCTTTGATTTAATGAAGTTTGTAAAATTATAATTAGTTTAGAATAACTATTTGTTATAAGTGCTTGTAATCTTCGAACAATTTATACCAGCAGGTTATTAGGGTAAATTAATCTCAGGGATAATCTCAATAAGGCGTTACTGTATTATTAACATAAAAACAACGTTTCTTTTCCTAACAAACAAAGCTTAATTTGAGAGAAAAAAAAAAACAGTTTCTATTTTTTTTTCAAACGAATATCGATGCTTCTTCAATAATGTTAGAATTTGTAGCTATTCACCTGAAAAAAAAAGTAGAAATAAGATACATGATTAAAGCCAAAGTAAGCAGTTTACATTCAAAACGATGTTTTTGCAGGGCAAAACACTGAGAACAATACTTTGTTTACGTATGGAGGCAGTGCAAGTAACGCTAACTGGACCAGTCACATAGACACATCGTATACACCTGTGTTTTTCAATGCTAATTTGACCGTCATGTTTCCCGATCCATCCAAACGATCTACAGCCATTTCTACGTGTAACAGTGGTAAAAGCACTGATTCTGATCCAGAAAAGCGCAAGGAATGTTACTTTGACTTTAAGGTCACAGAAAATGCTGCCCTTGCCGCTTCCACCTCCGATACCAAAACGGCGCTGGCTGAAACACAGTCTGCTCTTGGTTAGTTGAGAACATTGTAAAAGTGAAAAAAAGAATGTTTTAATTTCCAGCTAGAGCTTTGCATATCCTTAAGGCTTAATATTTTTATTGGTTTATATAACTCATAATTGAAAAATATCTTGCAAATTACATTCATTCCCTGAACAATAAAATAACACAAATATCTTTTTAAGTGAACGGATTATGAAAGTAATTTTTCTAAAGCTAAAGTGTACAATTTTCCCTCTACCGGTTATTAAGAAAATGGTTTTTATCTGCCTTTTCAGCAAATTATCCACCAGAAATCAAGAACGGGAATGTGACCATTGAAGTCACTGTGGGTGGAAACTACTCCCTTGTGCTGAATGCTGTGGATGAAAATGAAGGAGATACAATTTTTTTCTTGCTAAATAGCGATGCTCCTTCTGGAGTTACCGTCAACAATGCCACAAAAACTCTAACATGGGTTGGAGTTCCGGACAGTAATTCAATGAGTATCAAGATCACTGTGTCCGACGGAAAAGCCCAGTCTCTGTGGACACCAAAGATCAAACTTTGTAAATGCAAGGTAAGTTGATTGTTTTATGTGTAGACAATATCAATCCACATAGTCGATACATTAATAAAAAATCATGCAACAGTCAAGTTTTTCCCATTTCATAAATCACTCATTATATTTGCGAAGTGTAATGTACTAAATATATAGATAAAACTAATACTTTTGAAAGTATTTTCAAACAACACCCGAAGTACTTAATTTTTAAAGCTTCTGAAATTGGTTGTGACTTATGTTAAAATATGCGTAGTAGAGAGATATATTATGCTCGAGTAAAAAAAATTCTTCAGAATGGTGCTACATGTGGGTTTGGCGTGGAGAGCAGTGAGCAGTTCTTTATTGTCCCTTGTACCTGTGTGAAAGGATATGACGGTACCTACTGTGAGAATGATGAGGATGGGTGCGCTTCTAGACCGTGCTGGCCCGGGGTGGACTGTACTGATGTTCTTGCTAGGGACCTCAGTACGACTCCTGCAGGATTTACCTGTGGATCGTGTCCATCTCATCTTGATGGAGATGGAATCACTTGCTCGGGTATCTATATCTAAATAATAATTGAAAATAGAAAAAAAACTTTATCAATAAACCTTCTTTTATCTGTGACTTTAATGAAGTAGACAGCAGTTGTAATTCACTTTTACACACCAAATGTAAGGAAAATTGAGAAATTATTTTTTATGCGATATCATTTGGAAGAAATATCGACGATTTAAAAGAAAAAGCTTAAACAATTTCATTATCTGTAAATCTCCAATTTAATTCGTAGACAAAGATGAGTGTGTTGTCAATAAACCTCCGCCTTGTCAACAGAAATGTACAAACATTGCTAACGGATACACGTGTTCTTGTAACGCTGGCTATGTACTGGGAAGTGATTTAAGCAGCTGTGTTGGTGAGTCTATCTCACTTTTATTCTCTTTCTGATGTTTATTCTTACCTCGTATGTACTCAATATTATTATCCTTTCGTTTTGATGTCCATTCTGAGTTACTTAAATATGGTATCTTTCAAGCCTCTTTTTTGGAGGGTGCAACGATAATGAAAACTTTTACATGTTAGAGTATGTTTTCTTGAACTTTGCCCACGGTTGAACATTGGATATTTTTTTTGCAGATAACGATGAATGTCAGCTTAAAACAGACAACTGTGATAAAGCGACCACAACCTGTACCAATACCGTCGGTTCATTCACTTGTGAATGCAAAAAGGGTTACACTAGGGAGTCCGCAACTCAGTGCACTGGTACGGAAAAGGTTTTCACGCTATCATTTAATTTACCAAAAAAACTTTTAAGCAATTAAGTGAACTAGTTCAAAGCTTCTTTGTTTGAACTGTTTTGTAATCATTTTCATTTTGACAAAAAGATATAAAACGCACAAAAATACTTCTTTTTGAGTGTACAACAATCAAACTATATTAAGTTAAAAAAACCTTACAGATTAATTTTCATTTCTTAGAATTAACGTGCAACATTTAATAAAAACTCATCTACTGTAAAGCGTGCTTTTTGATCAGTGTTTCTTACCTCCCTTTTCAGATATCAATGAATGTGATAAAAATCCTTGCCCTGCAAACTCAAGATGTCAGAACACAGTGGGCAGTTACACGTGTACATGTAACTATGGTTACCAGCTAAATACACAGTCCAATCAGTGCGAAGGTTTGTATTTTTTTCACACTTTGACGACTTTTTCGTTTTAATTACTCTCTGTGCACAAGATTGAATTCCACACCAGAAGTATGATATTAAATTGATTGTTAGAATAAACAAAATCTACTATACAAAACAAATACATGTAAAATAAAAGGGGAAATGTTAGCACAACTAATTCTGCAAATTACATTTTTAAAAATACATTCAAAAGATAAATTTTTAGTTTGAATACAGGTTTCAAATCTGCTCTCTAGGCCGTGCGGCCGATCACTTGAATGTATCAAACAGAAGTGTCGATAACCGACTTTATAGCCGAATACGTGTATGAGATCATGCATCGGGCAAAAGTTTGCAAAAACATATAAATGTACATCATTTAGCGTGTTTGGAAACGGAAAAAGGACAATCCAAAATACAGAATAATAATTAAACAGTTCATCATTTAAATTAAGTACACGAAGAAGGTCCATTCCCTACTCCTCATCTTTTCTTTCCAAACATACACTGAGTAATATTTAATAAACTGGAGTAACAAACTTCAAAATCTCGATAATATAAACCATTTTTTGGATATGGCGTAAGCAAATATTTTTTTTGTACCAGATACATGTAAGATATCCTTTTAAAAAGAGATCCCTTTTTAAGGAAAAAATTTGCTGCATTTTAGTTGTTCATAAAGAAGCATGGTCACGATTTTGGTTAAGAAAATGTTTCCCATTTTTAATGTTTACAAGGCTTCAATCAGGCATTTCTTATAATTAATCAAACTATGAGTATAAGTTTAAAGTAAGATACACAGCACAAAATTCTTTGATATGTAAACAACGCTTTTGTTTACATTTTGAATGTTGAAGTGACAATTTTAGTTTCAGAACTAAAATAAATGTGATAAAAGTTATTATTTGTAGTATTTGATTTAACAAAATTAGCAGCCTTAAATTCAACTTGAACAAGAACTTTTATTGAACCAATGAAAAAAGAGGAAACAAGACTTATTTACATACCAAAGAATTGTGAACTTTGTATCTTGCTCCTAACTTTACAACTCAACATTCAAATTTTCAAAGGTTCATTGTGTCTGCTAATAATTATGAAAACACTAAACAAACAAAACTGCTAGTAAACCTTTGCAAAATTCAAATTCACTGTGTCCTGAAAAATTTGAACATACGTAATTTGTGTGTGTTTATTTTGTATTTTGTATTTCATTTCAATTATGCTTTGTAGATAAGGATGAATGTGCAGGATCAAACAATTGTCAACAAAGGTGTATTGATGGTGTGGGTACTTACACTTGTGGCTGTAATACTGGATATCGCCTGAACGAAACTGACCTTATTAGTTGTTTGCGTAAGTCTCAAATTTTCTTTCTTGGCTGAATTTATATACTGTATTCTAGGAAATATTCGCCCCCGTTTTATTTTTGCCCTTTGGACCTCGTTGTCAACGGGCGAATTAGGTACTGGGCGAATTACAATGTTCCAAGTTATTTCTTTAAATTAGTACAAAAGCAGTCTGGACGAATTCAAGACGGGGCGAAAGTGTAGAGGGGCGCAAATAACACGGGGCGAAGATAACCCTGTATATAGTACTTTTGGTTTTGTCATATTTAAATACAAAATCTCCTTATAATAAGAGTTTCATCGATTCATGAATAAACGTTCAAATCTCAAATATACGATAAACATAGTTTCACAATTTATATAATATCAACTACAGTCTACAGACCAATAACCATAACTATCTCATTGTAAACTATAGTTTACGTTCGTAAAATTATACCTAACAGTTGTAAGGTATACATTACGAATAATAATCTAGCTTTAATATCTTCAAATAAACGATGACACCATACAACTTGTTTGCTAAGATTGTATATTCACATCCAAAACTTATAATTCACGTTTATTAACTATATACAAGTAGTATAGTTGGGAGCTGTAACTATGTTAAATGGGCAACGTGAATTATGGGATTTTAGAAGAAAAAAAAAGGTTCAGTGTTTTTATAAGGAATCATTCATTACTTTTTCTTTATTATAAGAGAGTAAAATGAATCTAATGAAATTTACAACGTGTTTATCTGATGTTTTGTTTCAAACTAGAACTACAGAATAAACAGTTTTATGATTGAGTATTATATGTATACGAAAGAAAGGCTCTGTCTCTTGTAATCTATGAACGCGTGTTAATATTTGTACAAAATCAGTTGTGTAGTGGGTTATAATAAATTTTTATTGAAGCCTTTAACTTTTGAATAAAAGAATTTTATTCCATTTTCTTCTGCCATTAAAACTGAAAATTTTATTTTTCGCTAAATAAATTTCACATACAAAGTTGCGGTTCAAGTCAACTTAAAAAAACGTGTTTTCTCATGTGAAGATATTGTCAGAGGTCAGGTTTAATACATAAGCTTTTTTTTCAGCTGAAAACGAGTGTACTGCTCAACAAAAGGCGACTTGTGATGGCGGTAACCCTCGAACGTCCTGTGCTGTGCTGAAAGGTGACGTCTATTGCACCTGTCCCTCGGGGTTTGCCCTAAATGCAACAAAATATTGCATCGGTAAGATTGTTTCATTACACTGATTTCTCTAAATTAAGAGCATACACTATAATTGTGTTTAATGTTGCCATTGAAGCTTTTTCTCTTCAGGTAATTTAGTTTTATTTACAGTACACAACCTGTCATTGAGTCAACTAAAATGTGACTGATTTAAATATCTCTGCCAATAAGTCACCTTTCTTACCCTTTAGTTAATATTCAGTTGAATGAATGGCATGACTGTTTCCTCTGTAAAAAAAGCAAACTTATGGTTGTTGATTGATCATTGTAATCTATTTTAGTAACGCAAGAATACAATGTGATAATATATTAAATCATTGCTAATTTGAACGATAAGCTACTTACTTTATATGTATTAAAGCATGATACAAACATGTAACAACACTTTGATGTTGTTCACGTAAGTATTAATTTATTTTGAAAGACAAGAGTTGTATCAATTTCAGATATTGACGAATGCGCTACCAACGTCGATATCTGTGTCGACTCAAAAAGTGACTGCGTGAACAAAGAGGGAGGCTATAGATGTCAGTGTAAAGCTGGCTACAAAAACCAGGGAGACTTTGCTTGTGCAGGTACGGAGTATTTGTTGCAGCCAGTTCATTAAATCAAATACCGGTATATTAGTTCCTCAACAATAACTGTTGCCAATGAGACAGCTTAAGTCTCGTTATTTACTAGATTACAGCATTTAAATGTATATGTTATTCATCTAGATTTATTTCTCACAGAAAGTATATCTGTTTTTGTCAACTTGGTGTCATATTAAATTACAATGTTTATTTTTTTTTTCGAAACAGAATTTTAATCAATTTTCATTTTACTTTTACTGTAATCAAAGCAAGAGCTAAAAATCATACTGATATAAAAAGCAATGCAAGATTATCGTACTTGCCATTTTAATAAAAAAAAATATGATGGACAAACTAGCTGTAGAAGATACATTTAAGGATTTGTTTTTCTTTTTTTTGAAGAACATGGGGGCATTTGATTATAGAACTGACTAGTATTTTCTGTCCATGTATCGCAGATATTGATGAGTGTACGTCTGGTAACAACTGTACGAGTCCTGCTACATGTAGTAATACTGATGGAAGCTACGCTTGTGTGTGCCCCAGTGGGTATACCAAATCTGGTCAATATGGCTGCTCAGGTATGTCACACCTTAACGAGATCTTCCATTTAAAGTAGATCATAATAAGGTAAGTTAGGGGCTATTTTCCATGCAAATAACAACCATAAGTTTGCTTTAATTAAAAATGATATGTAAACACAAGATGATATGGATGCTCTCTAAAAATATAACTTCAATTCACATGTCAATTTTGCACCATAAAAAGCAGAGACAAATTAAGCGATTTCTTTTGTAAAATAAATATCATTCTGATTCAATTTTTGTACATTCATAATCATCATTTCAAACGAGTTAATTTATGAACTTAGAGCAGACAAATAACTAGATATGATACCATATGCTTATTTTTGTAAAAGGTATACAACTTATAAACTTCACACAAAGACAACTAAAAGTTTAAATTATAGGAAATCGGTTGATGGGTTCATTGAATATATAACCTTTCTGACTATCATTTGATTAATCAATAAGGTCGTGGCATTTCAAATATACATTATTTCTAATAAGATTAGTGCATTTATTTATGGTTTAAAAAGATCTTAGATTGTGCTGTATGCTTTTTTTTTTTTACTAACAATCATAAAAAGTTTTAAAACCTGGCAGAAAAGTATTCATTTTGTTCTACAAATAATTGTTTCATTTCTTATATCAAAATATGTTAGACTCAAAACTGCGTCAAATTGTTTCCAAATTAGTAACTCCTCATTTCACATCACATTTAGCTTTTTTAAAGCATAGTTATAAACATTGCAACAACCTAAAACCTCTTCTCCCAATTAAAGAACTATTTACATATCAGTAAGGCCAGGAAAGATTTACAACAGAACTTGTGTTTGGCAGATATTAACGAATGTGCGTCGTCCGCCACCCATAATTGTGACAAGCAGTATGGAACCTGTAGCAACACCCCCGGTGGATATGGATGTTCCTGTAACAAAGGATTCACTGGAAATGGCTATGTTTGTGCGGGTAAGTGGCGGCTTGGAAGCTATTATTTTTCTTTCCTATAAAACGGCTGGATGGTGATGATCATTTTTAGTTCATATTAATATCCCTTTGACGAAAAGTTTCGTATAAAAATATAAAAAAAAATATTCAAATTTTGACGCCCCTTGCATATTTATTTTTTTGTTTACTGATAGATATATTATGGTTAAAATCATCATATATAAAATTGAAAGGCAAACTCCGTATAAAAATATTTAAAAAATATTCAAATTTAAACCTTTGCATATTTTGAATTTTCCTTTAGTTTACTAATAGATATTTTATGGTTAAAATCATCATATGTAAAATTAAAAGGCAAACTCTGTAATAAAATATATAAAAAAAAATGTTCAAATTTGAACCCTTACATATTTGAAAATTCTCTTTCTTTATAGATAGTTAATAGATTTAAAAAAAAAAAAAACATGTTTCAGATACTGATGGGATAACGACCACTTTTGAAAAACAAACTATTTCTAAAGTGGTTGATGTTTGAATACTGTTGTGACAATAGTGTAAAGTGCGTGCTTCAATCACTATTGATATTATTAATTTTACAGATTTGAATGAGTGTGCTACAAAAAACAACTGCACCCAAAAATGCTCCAACGCTATAGGAAGTTATACTTGTTCTTGTTTCGAAGGCTACACGCTAGCTGCTGACGGGCTTACGTGTAATGGTAAGTATCGGTAATATTTTAAGTAACAAATGGTTTATAGTGATTTTGTGAATCAAAGGAACTCTAAGAATCAGTTTCTCCATTTTTTTCCATCCTGTAAAAGTAAAACGTAGTATTCGGAAAAATAATCATTACTTTTGATAAGAATTATACCAACTTTTTTGTACTGAAAATTGAGATAAAGTAAAAAAGACAAATCTAAGCATGAGATGTTTATCAGAGTATCTTATGAAAACGAATGTTTTGCTCTTGTAGATAATAATGAATGTACTGATTCGGCTGCCAATGGTTGCTTCAGCAATGCGTACTGTACCAACACTCAGGGAAGTTACACCTGCTCTTGTCCCTCTGATTATATTTTGAAAGGAGACGGAAAAACATGTGAATGTAAGTTATCCTTTTGGTTTTTACCTTCCAAATTTTAAATGTATTTCATGATTTTCTAATTGTGATTTTTATCAAGGATGAAATATAAAATCAGATATAAATTTGCATTAAGTCTTACTATCTTATATATATTGTACAAAATCAACTAGTTTCAATGATTTTTTTTCAGAAATATATACATTAACATGTAGCACTATATTCTTGCTTGTATTTTACAAGTATATTTCAGGAAATATTTTTTTAGTTTCCGACAATATTTTTGAAACAAGTATATGATCATGACATGCATGACATTTTGAAACTGGACTGCGTATTCCAAGTATGCATTATTCTTTATGTGTATGCAAAAATGATCAGTTTAACATTTTTCATCAAAACATAAAATTGTTTTATGTTTTCCAATCTATTCTTAAATATTTCCAGTTTTGTAGTAAACCTAATGAAATCCAAAAAAATGCGGTTAACTATTCCAGCCTTTGTAAAAAGATTAAATATCTGTTTTGTCTTTAAAAATAGGAATATCTAGGTTACTTACATTGCATTTAGCTTTAGATTTCTTATTCCAGTGAATGAAAATTCCCAATGGCTATTAAATAATTCAGAATTGTCAAAATCGAAGATCTTATTTTTTCATATCAGCCAAATTCAAGTGTGCCGACAATCATGGATGTAGTCATACGTGTGGACGGGTCAACATGGTCGACACGTGTTCCTGTCCAACTGGAATGGAACTGGATAATACCAACAAAACTTGTGTTGGTAAGTAATCCTGTGAATAAAATAGTTGATTGGCTTTGAGAAACCTTTGCCTTTTTTAGCATGACAAATCCGAATAATATGTAAAATTTGAAATTTGTATGGGTGAAATTCTGCGGAACATAATGTCGTCTTTTCCCCTGTATCTACTGTCTTAATATTAAATTCAGTATTTACTTTTTTAATGTAAATAGTGCTTTATTGTTTGTGAATTTTTTTCAGATAAAAATGAGTGCGCTTCACCAGACACAAACAAATGTAAACTTGTAAACAACGTTGTTTGTGCCGACACCAATGGTTCCTATGTATGCAACTGCGTAAACAGCTCTTATGTCAAATCACAGGAATCGTCCTGCATTGGTATGAAACATTAAACTTATCAATTTTTTTCATATATTAAAAATTGTTTTCTTTAACAATTTTTCTTCTTTAAATTTTTCAACACCTGTATTTCATACTCAATATATTCATTTAGGACTATTTATTCAACTAAATATTGTTTTTTTTATTAATCGGGGTTTTGGTTGCTTTTAAAATTTGTGTCTGTATGGTTTTCTGTTTGCAGATGCCAATGAGTGTATATTGAAAACTGCAGAATGTCCCGCCAATTCTCAATGTATTAATCTTGACCCGGGGTACACGTGTCAATGTTCATCGGGTTACCAGAAAAATGGATCCCTTTGCCAGGGTTAGTTTTACTATAGTCTGTCCCAAGATATTTATGCAGCACATTTTCCGGATTTTAATGAAAATATACATACCTGTGAAAGAAGTGCAAATGAAATCAATGAAAGGGAAAATTTCCAAGATATCTTCATTGACACATAATCATTTTTCACTCGAAAAAATTCACAGAAACAAAAACATATTTCTTGCAGAGGTTTATAATGTAAAACATTTACATTTTTTCCAACTGGAAGTCTCTGGAAATACCTCGCTCAATTTTTGGGAGTTGATTTTAAATCAACTCTCCTATGCAGTTACTCAGACAAACCGAAAGTGAAACAGTGTTTGGACCTCAGTACAAATCATTGCTGCTGACTTAGAAAATCTTAAAAATAATTGATAGATTCGACGTAATGTATGCTAAAGCATTGTTTTTCAAAAATAGTCAGATTTTAAATGGTACGAACAATTTAAATATTTTTTGTAGTCGTATGTATTCCTACGCCAGAGTTCAATATAGTCTCGTTCAACTAGACGCTCGGCTGTCTCCGTAAACCCTTGTCGGATATTTACGGTGTCAACCGAGCGTTTGGTTGAACGAGACTAGAATTCAATATTGCTTGGATCCATCCAATTTTCGAGAAATATTTCTATTACTGATACATAGTTTGATTGAATTAATTTTATCTTTAAATATTATTTAACATGATTCATATGGATGTTTCTCGACATTCTTGTCGAAAAAGTACAAAAATTCATTTATAAAAATGTGCGTAATTCAAATCAAATTAGAAACTACATGTACTTGTCATGCAAAATAACATATCATTGATTTTAAATAAATAAACATCGACAAAATCAACTCCCATCAGTTCTTCAGTACTTTGATTTAACGTTATCATCGGGTCTGCAACAATACAAAATTCAAATAGACACCGGATTTTCAAGCCAAGTATTGAAACTTGATAAGCTAAAGAGGGCGTTTAAACTAAGAAATCTTGGAAATTTTTCATACTTTTGAATGAACATCGTTTGAATCCTGAGGTATTTATAAATACCGGGTAACTAAGCTAAATGTAGATCGTAGATATCTTAATAAAGATTGTATTTAATATTTCCTTGTTACACACAATGACTTTTTCTTCAGAGGTAATTTATAGAGTAACCGGGAGGTGAAACTCTACTGGGGGTACAAGATACTCAAACCTCGGTAAAAACGGGATCTGTTGTTTAAAGCCGGTATAGCTGTAATACCGTGTTTAAGAAGACAGAACTGTCATTGCCATTTTATATTTTATTAAACTCTATCAGACGCAGAGCTACGTATGAAAAGTTCATGTATTTGAAATATTTTATGGTTGTTTGATTTTGCTCGTTAATATTTACTTATATTAAGAATTAGTTGATTTAAATCATATTCTTAAGATTATGATATTGTGTAAGGAGGCCACTTTAAATAAGATTGAGGCTACAATGAAATTTACAATTACAATTAATGCAGATATCAATGAATGTGACAGAGCAAACGATTGCAACTCAAAATTGGGTGTCTGCAACAATAACGCAGGAGGATACTCGTGTTCTTGCAAAACAGGGTATTCTGGAGATGGACGAACATGTGTAGGTAGGTATCATTGTTTTTACAGTTACATCAGAAATGTGATACATAGAGTCGATCGTATTTTACATTTTAACATGCCACATACAGTAAAACATAAAAAATAGACATTTACGAACTAATTACTTTACTAGTACTAACAGAAGTAGAATTTTTAACTCAAAATTCTTGAACAAATTTTGTAATGTGCTACATATATCAAATTATAAACGTTTACCAATAAAAATGGTTTTTAGATGTGGATGAATGTACTCTAAATACACATAACTGCGACAGTAGGAGTGACAGAAGGATATGTACTAACACACCTGGTAGTTTTGTATGTAGCTGTCGAAGCGGTTACCAAATAGCTGCAGATGGTCGAACTTGCAACGGTAAGGGCCTTAATACAGAGAGAGAGAGAGAGAGAGAGAGAGAGAGAGAGAGAGAGAGAGATTGTTTCCTAGAGAATTTATTTATATCGAAAAGACGCATACCCGATTACTTGTCGCCGGCAACTTTTAATGGTGAACTGTAAAGATAATCAAAATGCCCTATGTAACCGAATCAGACAAACAGTAAACTTTGATCCACACTCAAACATATACAGTTTGTGCAGTAAAAACGCTACTCTAAGAACCTGCAACTTTGATGTGTTAAATTATAACTGCCTTCAATTTCTAGATGTGGATGAGTGTGCCGGTAGCCACGGATGTGGACAGTTATGTAAGAATCTCCCTGGTGGTTTTGAGTGCCAATGTCAACAGGGCTATAGACTTGAAGCTGACCAAAAGACCTGTGTTGGTAAGAAACTGCCCTTTTTTGCACTCGAATAATTTTAATTACAGAGAACTTGCGACATAAAAGAGTTTAAACAAAGGTACATCTTTTGGAATGTTTGTTTACGGCCAAAAATCGCAATAACGTTGACAGTAAAAGTATAATTTTATGCAATTTTGACGCCATAGCTTGCTTTTTAAGCGGAGGCTGAGTGCGACTCTGCAAAGAAGAAGACATGTCAAAATGAGCTATGTGCAAAAGTGAATGGAACACAAATCTGCCAGTGTCCTCCTGGATTCGTGCTTGACACAAACGGAACATCCTGTAATGGTAAGTGGTAGTACATGTATATTTTTATTTATATGTTTTAAAAATCTAATAATTAAATACATGTAAATTTTAGAGTAGTACATGTACACGAAATTATAAAACGTAAAACATAACGCTGTTAGTGAGTAAAACAGAGAATGTTTTATGAAAAGTTTTTTTAATGATTTAATATTCTTAATTAAAAGGCAATTTTTTTTCTCATAAATATGTAAAAGTTCTGTAAATGGTTATTGCATAAAAATAAAACTTGCATTTGTTATTAGTACGCGTTGATGACAGTTTACTATTTCTACTATTTCTAAGTGATTTTTACATTACATTACATTACATACCATTGATAGTCTATTGACAATTTTGCCATTTATTAAAACAAATAACCAACAGTAATTGGAATTGATGAAATATATGCGTAAAATAATTTAATGGAATAGATAAAATATATATGTTACAAACAAGGCGTGGGTTTTGTGTATGGGTTATTTTTTCATATTCCATGACATGTTGATTGTATAAGAATTGTTACATTTATTTTCTTCAGACACAGACGAGTGTCTTGCATCTCCTTGTTATAAAACCAACAGTCGTTGTGAGAATACAGTCGGAAGTTATAACTGCTCATGTATCAATGGCTTTATACTGGGACCTAACAATGTCTGCAAAGGTTGGTAAAGATTCATTGAACTTCATTAACCTAATAAGTTATGTACATTTACATTTCATGTTTATAAAAGAGATTCATAGTACATAGCTTAACCAAGTGTGGAAAAAATTATTCCAAAAAATACTTAGGTTGAAATAATTGCCTTTCTTCATCTTTTCAAGATCGAAACGGTGGGCTTTCTTCATGGACGGTATGGGGTAATTGTACCAAACCATGCGGCTCTGGAACATCAACTCGAACGCGAGCGTGTGACAACCCTACTAAGGAAGGATTCGGGGCTGACTGTGTCGGAGAGCGTTCACAGAGTAAACCATGTAATACACAGGATTGTCCAACGACGACGACGCAAGCACCGACCACCCAGCCTCCAACTACCTCCACAACACGCCCAACTATTGTTACTGGTAACTATGGAATAACTAACTGTTCACATGCAGCTTAGCATAGATTCTGTCAGTGTCAATCGTTCATTTCTTAAAGTTTCTACGATGTTTGGCGCAAAAGGATTCTTCAACAAGTTACCTTAAATTTTATTAAGTGCTATTTTAATGTGCCAGTATATCTGCCTACATATTTGACAATTGATGGTGTACTTGATTTATCGGAAGTATTTTTTGGCCAGAAAAAAAAACCCTAAATAGATTACGCCGCTTTATGTTATAAATTTGCAGTAATCATTTACAAATTGCTCAATATTTGCAGCTCAGTGCAGATTTTGTCTCTTCATTTGTACTGCTCTCCATCTACCAGTTTAAAAACTATATTTTATTGATGAAAAAACTGAAATTGAGACAAAAGTAAAATAGATTTTTGTTATGAAAATTATTAAGGATAAATTGCGATTTGCATTACACTCGCGCTTTAAGCCATGCTCACGCAATCTTAGAGGGACATAAATAGTTAAAATATTTGAGACAAAAACTAATTTACAAAACAAAATTAGATAGATGAGCATGTGCACCAACACACTTTTATAGTTTTTTTAGTAGTGTTAGTTGTAGTGCTAGATTTTGTTGTCTTTGTTTTTACCCATGTAATTTATTGCTTTTGTCCTGACGAAGGGACTTGTCCCAAAAATTTGTTTGAGTCGTTAGCCATTTTTAGTGCCTTATATATTCAGTTTACTGGCTTAGTATCTTAAGATTAAAGATACATGTACCGAGTGTTGTTGATTCTATGCAGTGCTTTATTTATAACTTTATTTAGTTTTGACTGTTATAATTAAAATCGTAATATTACGCTACTGACTAAAAGCTTATTATTTAAATAGATGACACTGCAATAAAATCGAGTAGTTCATTACTGCCACCGTGGTGCATTATTACGTGATAACTATAAATAGCTTGCATTTATTCCTTAAAATAAAATGAGATAGAACTACACCACAGTTTCCAGAAAAAATAAACATCAAGTAAAGAAAAAAGATATCAGTTTTATAAAATCTGCTGCTAGAATCATATATTTTCCTCTAATAAATAGTAAGAAGTCTAGTTCTCCACAACCCTTCCCACATTTTGCTTGGAAAATAGCTTGCTGCATCAAAGTGACACACATCATGAGATTCTATCAGCTCTTTTTTAAGTTAAGCAATGTTCGAACTATTGATACGTGTTAATTATGAAGATCATGAAATACAGGGTAGTGTTGTTCTAGTCATATATCATAAACAACGACAGAGGAAATCCTGGCCAATATTACATACCTTTTAGCGAATTTTTGATACAGTTAACATACGTCCTAGTTTTCTCTTGTTCAATTCTCAACAAATCACACCAAAATAATTTATAAGAGTTTTAAATTTCCTTTGTTTTGAATCTGTTTACAGTGCTTTCCGATCAAATATTTACACGACACTTTACTTTCAGTCATGAGGTCATCAATGAGTAAATCTACGTAATACAGTCAAATTTCCAAAAAAAAAAATATATCTTTTGTTTGACTTTTCTCTGTGTTGAAAACGAATTAAATATCTAAGATTTGTTATTCACATGTACATGACCTTCGATTTGATAAGCTTCCTTAACACCCTGCGTTAACAGAGAATGTTGTAAAATAAAACTCAATATATTGAAACCACTTTAAGCGGTAGGACACGTGTTAGAAACTTCATCTATAACTATTGGCTTGCTGGCTTCTTGCTTCTTAAACAGGTGGGTGACCCAGGGGTGTGTTTTCTTTGTTTAATAAGATATTTACTCATAAAGGAGTTAATGTGTAAGGCACGATACTCATTGTCTGAATATGATAAACCTTGTATAGCTATCTGAAAGTTGATACTTAAAAATCTAAAAATTGTTTATGTTTTGAGTTTACGGGTCCCAGAAGAGATAATGTTGACTTTCTATTTAATAATTTTATTTGTTGTTAAATATATGAAAATAATCGTCAATTGCAAAAGAGCTCTCAGCGATTGTCATCGACACCGAAAGGCTACCATCCTCATATAATGCAGATGACAATATCTGTATTTTTTCTGTTTACAGCATACAAACCTGTTCATCTGCATTTAAATAATTGTAAACAATCCTGTCGTAATACATCGTTTCGCATGCTGCTTTTCTGAAATACTATTCCCGCAAATTCAACTCAAACCTTAATTGTTTATGAATATGCATAGGTAAATCGCCGTTATTCATTTTCAAATAATGGCTACTACCCCGTTATTTTTTTTTTTTATTAGAAATTAAATTGCAAGATTTTCTATAAACTTCTATTTTATATATCTTGTAATGCTGACAAAATTTGGGTCTGGTTTTCAACATCGCAAAAAAACATCAAAAACGGTGTATATACCTTAAAGTAAAATTAACTTAATTATTGCCAAAGTACTCCAGTCCGTAAGCTAAACAAAACAGTCAAATCGTTTTAAATTGGAATTTAAATCTAACACCCTCACGATTATTTCGTGCAGTCCGTTATTTTTAGGTTGTTGTAGGTTTGACCAGTCGAGTAGTGAAGGGTATACATGTAGATTTTAGTCAGTCAGTCTCAAAGAGCTATGAAATGCAATAAGTTTCCTTAAGTTATAGATGGAACCATACTTGGTAGATGAAAATGTAATTGATTAGGCACAAAACCCTCTAAATTCATTTTCTTGTTGTTGTTTTTTTTACCTTAAAGATAATGTTTAAGAATTGAATAAAAAATATCTTAATTTTGAATGCTTGAATAACAGAGCAAATGAATTTGTTTTGCTTGAAGGACCTATCACAACATCGGTTTTCAATTCCTCGCAACCGGCAAGCAACGTTACACAGCCGCCAACCTCCAATCCCAGTACCGATTCCTCGGAACCGGCAAGCAACGTTTCACAGTCGCCAAATACCAAGCCCACTATACCAACTACCACTACCACTAGCAGTCCCACCACTACCACTCCAAATCTTTGTGATGGCTTCACCTGTCAAAATGGCGGAGCCTGTGTTGTCATTGATGGTAGCCCTCGATGTCAATGCAATGCCAGCTATACAGGAAATGTTTGTCAATACGGTAGGAAAAATGCCTTTTTGCAAAAATAGGGAAACGGCCAGAGTAATCAATATATGACGCCCGCAGAACGACCGGAACAAATAGACTGACTGACCAAAATAGACATAATAGATATTAAAACATACCAATTACTATCGGATATTGTTTGTAATGCTTTTTTGTCAAGGGAAGAGAAATTAAAAATATGACAATTCATTACTAAATGCTTAACTGTTCACATGTAAGCAATGTTGTAAGAAATATTGAGAATTTTTTAATTACAATTTATAGAATTATCATACATGTGGTACTGAATTAGAAAGAAATTGCTGATGAACTTTAAATTAAACCCCCTCCCCCATCCACGAAAGGAATGTTATACTTGATTTATATATACATACGATCATATAGAAGAGGCATAATATTTCAATATTAATTTGCAACTATGTAGCTGTTCCTTACTACACCCAATGGTCAGCATATGGGCCCTGTGACTCGTCTTGTGGGGATGGTCTGCAGAAAAGAACACGAAACTGTACTGATATCACTGGAGCAAACAGAGGCCAGGACTGTGGAGCTGACTTGGAAAACGAGAAAGCTTGCGTTGGTCTGCCAGAATGCGTGGGTATGTGGATAAAACTGAATTTATAAAGAACTATAAACATCGTTCACTTCTCTTTTTCAAAATTATTGGATAGCAAGATTATGGTTGTTATATTTTACTCTCCAGTAACTTCTAACCCGTGCGATGCGCCTGTAAACCCTTGTTTATCTGACGGTGTTTCGCACACATGTCGTCTCCAAGCTGGTGGAACCTTCAAATGTAAATGTAAAGATGGTTTTGTCAACGATGCTGCCGGGAAATATTGTGTCAGTAAGTACACAACTCCTTCTATAGGAAAAAGAAAACAATTAAAAATCTACTTAATAGAGGAGCACGCACGTTTGCAATCAATACATAATGTACCAATGGTTTCGTGATGTCCTTTCTGCGTCAATAAATTGAAAACATTTTAGCTTCAGCTTAGCACTATATATGTTTGTATAAATAGATGATATTTAACATTTGATTAGCCTGGGCGTATTTTATTGAATATTTCTAAATAACGCAATAACTGTCTCCAAGAGAAAAATCGAATATATTTCCATTGATAAGATACCTTTTGGCGTAGATGACGAACTTAACGTTACAGTACTCAAATGGTTGTAAACATCATTTATAAAGAGCACGAAAGCATATTACTGACAATTTTTTTTAATCAAATGTTTAAAGGTAATGTGTTCGATACTTTGACAACCATTATGATTATTATAGTGATGTCCCAATTGTTAATGAGGGGCCACGATAGGGTTTCATAATTTAACTTTCATAGATAATGAACACCTATGCCATCACATTACAGATGAAAACGAATGCAATAGGGTAAATAATGACTGCAAAGACGTAAACACAAAAACTTGGAAACAAGGTGTAACTGGTTGCAAAGACACGGTTGGAAGCTATGACTGCGTTTGTGCTAGTGGATTCACATATAATAGTACATCTAGAGTGTGTACCGGTAAGTCTAGATCATATCACTTTTACCAGTATTATAGTATATGTATATACCTGTAGGCTTTTACCATTTTATTATTGAAAAAGTACATATGATGTAATTTGCCTTTCATGATATATTTCATTAATAATTTATGTTTGAAAACAAATTCCAATCACTACTTTATATTTAAATTAAGGTTACATACATATATGTATGCATGTCCTGTTTGAGAGTATTTAATTCATCAGACACACTAGTGCTCTACTGAACTCATGGACATGAAACGTTTTGCAAACATCTTGATGATAAAATGTTTAATCTTTTATTTGATCATAAAGTATTCTCCGTGAAACAAAAAAAAAGTATTTTGGGTTCAAATGAGTCATAAATCTATGTTTAAAAAAGACTTCCCATGAATGAGAGTGCTACAAGAAAAATAGGTCCTAAATAAAATGAAAATAATACAGCAATCTTTTTTAAAAGTAATTATGTCGTTGATATAATATCACAGGGTTAATTTGAATTTAGATAAAAAATGTGAATGCTATTTTTGTTGTTGATCTGATTAATGACGGCTTTTTCTTTTGATCAAAACATAACAGCTTCTGACATTAAAATGTTTTTCCAAGCAACCGTTAATCCATCTTTGTTGTACAATCAATGTTTCAAAAGAATATTTTATCTTTAATTATGAAGATGTGGACGAGTGCAGCACTGGCGCTAATAACTGTGATGTTTCATCGCGTGCAACCTGTAAAAATACACCCGGAAGTTTCAATTGTACTTGTAAATCTGGCTACACAGGTGATGGTACCACAGGAAAATGCAAAGGTATAATCCATTCCCACAATAGTTTTTGTATACAATTCAAGTATTATCCATTCTTTTTTGGAGGTAATATTTTTTATGAAGGAGGTTATATGTAGATAATGAAATAGTTGATTGCCAATTTGACTTTAGCTCAGATTAGCCTCTAGAAGAAAAAAGTGTTGATTTTAGTTGTTTTTAAGTAATGTATAATAGTCCAAGTAGATCTTGACCATTAAAAAAATCAAACTACCGTTGTTAAGGAAGTAAAAAGTTTTAGATTTTTCTACATTGATTGAATTCAATACTGTTGTTTTGTTTTTTGCAGTAAACAGAATAATAAGTTTTACCGGCCACTCAAAACTTGGTTCGTCAGATAAATATTCGACATATTTCCAACCAAACTTTGCCATGAAAGTAGGAAACTACCTGTATCCGTCATTCTATGTAAGTTTTTATTTATGAAAGCACAGAAATCGAATAATTTATCTTTTTTAATCAAACCTTAAATTTTGTGTTGTAAAACTAAACTATGAGTACGTAAAGTATGCTATATATGTATGAGACCATGTATTATTAATAGCAAGACTGTACAATAATTTTGAAATTTTATATTTTTGTTGTTGTTGACTTAATTACCAATGAACATTTAAATAATAACACAATCATTTTAGTTCACCAGGGGAGGTTTAGTTCTGTTCACTACAGTGACTAGTGACACTGTAAGCTCAGGGGTGAGACGATCCTTCACCAACCCCTCCAAATTTAGCCTTGATCCAACCTTCCAGGAAAAGGCTGCTTTTGCTCCTTGGTGGGCCAACCTTATCACGGGCACTGTAAGTAAATATCTGTTGTCAATGAAGAAGGACGCCATCCTTGTTATTTTTGTAGCAGAAAAAGATGAAAATGTTTCACTCTTTCTAATAAGTAATTGGTGAAATCCTAGATGCCTTAATAGATTTAATGATTTATCATTCAAAGAATATTTTATTTTGTCACAATAAAAATATGTCACAATACTGTCGTTTTAAAGTCTTGTTTATTAAAAAGTGAAGTTTAACAGGGAATACGATCAAAACATTTATTCGCAGGAAGCAGATAGTGGCGTTTATTATAAGGAATTTTCCTCGGCTGTTCCGGGCGAAAATACCGTGATACAGACACAAAAGTCAGATTTCTCAAGCAACTACGCCGGATTCAGTATGTCCTCTCCAAAGTATATGATTATCATTACATGGAACAAAATGGAACTGAGTAAAAATCCGAGAGCCAATGCTGAGGTAAGGTATCAAAGAAATGGTACGTCGTAATTGAACTACGTCTGTTTGGGGTTTAACAAACATCAGTCGTCTTGCATAAAGAAAAAAGAGATGACCCAAAGATATTATATACAAACTTTGCATATTATTATAAAGCATCAGTATAAAATCCTTTAAAGAATATTTTAGAATATTTAAACTGATATTTATGTAACACAATTTCGTAATGGGACATGCAGTTCTTTAAGTATAGAATCTGCTTTATTATTCGCAACAGAAAATGCATTGCAAATCGCTTAAATAATTTTGGTCGAATTTTGTCCTAACTTCAATTTAAAAATAAGCTACTTTTTGAATTATGCTTACTTTCGAAAAGGAAATGCTCAACCCAGTATTTGTTTAATTTTAAATTTGATTTTAATATTTTACATTTTTAAAATTAGTGTAAACCTTCTATGAAATACCTGTTCATACAAAATATATTCTTAAAACGATATCGGTCATCTAACTCCTATGAATATTTTATATCCATAATTACAGACTGTGACCTTCCAACTTGTCATGATAACCGACTATGAGAACACCTATGTCAAGGTCATTTACAACGATAGAGAAATGACTTGGGACGTCCTGAGCTCAGTGGGCAACTACCCCGTTAGGATTGGAGTTCTGAAACAAAACGAAACTGCCGAAGAATACCCCCAATCCTACTTGAATCTTATTTCAAATCCGCAGGATAAGAGCAAGATAGAGAAGATAGACGAAGTCATTCCCACAGGTCTAAAAGGAGATGTCTCGTGAGTTTATTTCTGAAGGGGGACTTAATAAGTGATTTGCATGATTAATTTTTTTGTTTTTCAAAGACTGAAACCGACACAAATTGTAAATGTTCTTAGTCTAATTTTTAATAAATTTGCTTTGAATTTAATTTTCAATGCAAATTTATTGGATCAGAAGGCAAAATTCAAAAAAGTACTGTTTACTTTTGAGTATAGACTTTATATTTTTTAACGTTGCTTGTGAATAGTACTACAAATAGGCTGTAGACACTTTTTTGATTCGAAATTTTGAGAACAGACACTGAACTTTGTTGTTTTACTTTGGTCAGATGGAAAAGGAAAGGATTTTCATATTATAAGATTTCTGGATCAGCATCGACCCATCCTGGTTTAGTATGCGATACCTTCCTTTCTCAAAAGAGAGTTCAAATGAGCAATTCATCGTTCTCGGTTAAGACAGAAGACGTCAGCAAATGCCCGCCAAGTTTATTGCAAAAGACCGACTCTTTGGCTACAATTACAGCTGCAGGAATTCCTAGTTCCATCACATGCTTTGCCAAGAGAAGTGCTTTGTCTAGCACAGCCAAGGACGAACGAACCCCGCGTTGTTGTTATGACAAAAGCAACAAAGGTCTTATTACTGAAGCTTCCCTTGCTAAAGGATACAACACATATATGTCAGTATATATTGCGCAATCGGTTGCCTAAATGAACTTAAAGTTTCTAATGAGATTTAGACATTATTTTATTCTTAATTCATTATATCATTTACCACATTTTAAGGATTCGGAAGCCAAACTCCAGGGAACAAGGATCAATAGATGGCGCATACGTAACCTGTTGTAATGCAGAATATAGTTTTGCCTCCAAGTCAGATTTGTGCAGTGTATTTCTTAAAATGTTTCCCGTCTGTTCATCGGAAAACTTTGTAGCAAGTGGAGCGGGTATGTTGAATACTAGAATTTCTGATGCTGAAATTGCAAAACATACTGTTTAATTCATTTAAACAATATTTATAATTTACCGCCTTAAAAATTAAAAAAAACATCGCTCTTCCTGTCAGATTGATCTATGAATGGAATGTATGAAACAGCTACGAATATATTAAAAGAACTTCTCTTATTTGTTATTTTTAGTTTTTAAACAAGCAAGGTCTTTTAGTTAGTTATTCATGATGTTTTATCAACAGGTGGAGCCTTGGGAGATCCCCATTTGGCTTCTCTAGATGGATTGTCTTTTACCTTTAATGGCCATGGAGAGTTTGTATTGTTGAAAGCAACTGATGTCGAAGTACAAGGCCGATTTTCACCTCAGCGAAACGCTGCTGGAGTAAAGAGTGCAACTTTCATTAGTGGAATTGCTGGCCAACAATCTAGTCCTAGTAGTGACAAAGTGGAATTCAGATTAGCTGCAGATGGCAATACTACAGGTATTGAAATGAAAGGCGGATACATGTACATACGTATAAAATTTCTTTATTTATTTTAGAATATTGTTTTGACACATTTTAAAATGATGTTTTGACAAATTAAAAAAACCCAGAATTATCACTTTCTTTTTTTAATATCTTTAAAACCGATTAGATGTCATACAATTGTTTCTTGTGAAGAATTTGTGACTCATGGAAAATGCAAAAATATGAACACATCACAATCTTACGAGAAATAGTTATAAATTACAAAAATCTTAGAGAAAATTTTAAAATTGGTTCAGATTGAAAATGCGTTTGATAAGCTAACTCTTTTAAACACATCGTGTTGTGAACATATATTGAAATTTTTTTACATGAACATCGTTCAAACGCATCCAACTTTTTAGGTTCTTGTTCTGCAAATTATATATGCCTTACGATATATGATTTTTCTAAATAACTATACAATATTTCTATGTATCACCAGAAATTCTGAGAAATGGGGTCGTCGATAACGTAGATTTGTCATCTAGACCAGCGGATTGGAAAGAGGTTACTGTTATCAAAGAGACAAATAGCGCTAAAATCTCTACATGGAAGATGATCTTTTCTGGAGGGTTGACAGCTGGTGTACAGCTAACAAACGGAATGTTCCAGCTAGTCATTTCTGCTTCTTCCAGTTACCGCAGTCAGTTTGAAGGTATCCTGTCATGTCACCACAATATTCAACATGAATGCAATGGCATGAAATAAAACTGATCTGTGTATGAAACACAGAATAAAAGTAACTAAGTCTCCCTTTGAGTAATATTTCATGCACGGTCAAACTAAGATATATATATATATATATATATATATATATATATATATATATATATATATATATATATATATATATAAGTTATATTTAACATTTATTTTTTTCAAACTAAGCCCATCTTCTCATTCCTTTATATAAGTAAAAAAATTGAAGTTCAAGGGTATTAATGATTGATTTTGAAAATTTTCAACTTTTGTTTTAGGTCTCCTTGGAAATTTTGACGGAAATGTCACCAATGACTTTAAGGGACCAAGAGGAATCATTACTGCCTCTGACGCAGAAGAAAGTATCATTTACAATTACGGACAACTTTGTAAGTTTTTTATTCCTTATAAATTATATAATTCATTGATATCTTTAAAAACTAATATGATGTTTTGATTAATTTAATCAATGTAATTTTCGAATACACCTTTTCTTCAAAATATGCGTGTAAAGATGTGGAAAATATGGACACTTTTTTAACCATTCGATACAGCTGTTTGGGTTTGATATAAATGTCCACATATCATAAGGAACTAGAAAATGAAGTATGATTTTGTTTTCTTTTACAGGGCAAAACACTAAGAACAATACTTTGTTTACGTATGGAGGCAGTGCAAGTAACGCTGACTGGACCAGTCACGTAGACACATCGTACACACCGGTGTTTTTCAATGCTAATTTGACCGTCATGTTTCCTGATCCATCCAAACGATCTACAGCCATTTCTCTGTGTAACAGTGGCAAAAGCACTGATTCTGATCCAGAAAAGCGCAAGGAATGTTACTTTGATTTTAAGGTTACGGAGAACGCTGCTGTAGCTTCATCAACCTCTAACACTAAGGCGGAACTGGCTGAAACACAGTCTACGCTAGGTTAGTGGACATGTTGTAAAATTTATTGCAATATGGTGTAGAACTCCAATATATATGAGAGAGAGAGAGAGAGAGAGAGAGAGAGAGAGAGAGAGAGAGAGTGTTTAAAAACCGTCTTGTCAAGAACAACAATGCTACAATTTGTGATATTATTCTGCAAGCATCCTCAGGTTGTGTAAATTCTTAATTGTTAAAACCATGACCCCCATATCAATATTGTGGCCCTGGGTGGGGTTAAAAAATTAATATATAAAAATATAGAGAAAATATTTAAAAATATTCTCCTCGAGAACTGCAATGTTACAATTAGTGATATTGATATACAAGCATCCTAAAATCTTATATATTTTAAATTGTTAAAATCGTGACCCCCCCCCCTTCCCCTGAATAAAACTGGGGCCCTAAAAGGGAAACAAATTTTAAGGAAAATGTAAGAAAAACCTTATTTCTTCTTACCATCTACCATGCCATAATTTTTTTATATTTACTATGCAAGCATCCTCATTAAGTGAATATTCTAAATTGTAAAAAATCATGAACCCCAGGATTCATGTATGTTATGCAGTGAATAAACGTTTCCTCTCTCGTAGCAGACGACTATGCGTATCTCGGAGAAAATTGTTCTAAATACCCGAACTCGTGATTTAGCCGATAACTGGTCTCGGCTAAAGCAATACATGTAATGTAACTGTCCCAGAACCAGTTTATATATATATATATATATATATATATATATATATATATATATATATATATATATATATATATGTGTGTGTGTGTGTGTGTGTGTGTGTGTGTGTGTGTGTGTGTGTGTGATTTTATTTCTTGTTATATCAATAGCATAGCATTGAACGATAAATAGATAATTGTTATTTTATCTCATTGATTATTTGTCGACCTGTTTACTAGGTCTAGGAAAGCGTGAAAATCTGATTTTTATGCATGGTTATGTTCAAAACGAATACCTTAACACTTGAATCTTTAATTTAAGGCTCAAAAATAATTTTCTTAGATGAAACAGGAATGTCTCTTTGGTCAATACAAATAGAATTGATACCATAAAATATTTCAACAGTTTCCAGTATGTTGCAGCAACGGTACTGAAGTTTTCATTTTCCTCTTTTAAGCTAACTATCCACCAGAAATCAAAAATGGCAATGTGACCATTGAAGTCTCAGTGGGTGGAAACTATACCCTTGTTTTAAATGCCAAGGATCAGAATGAGGGGGATACAATTTCTTTCTTTTTGAATGACGATGTTCCATCTGGAGTCTCTATTAGCAATACCACAAAAACACTAACCTGGGTCGGAGTTCCGGACAGTAATTCCATGAGTATCAAGGTCACCGTGTCCGACGGGAAAGCCCAGTCTCTATGGACACCAAAGATCAAACTTTGTAAATGCCAGGTAAGGATGTTCAGTATGTATATCGGATGTAAACTGAAAACTGTATAGCCAAAATTAATGCTCATTTAGTCCATCACAACTATCCATTTTCGAAACAGTACAGTTGCATGCTACCCAAAGGTATTGTAAGGAGGAAAATAATAGGATGTGCTTGATCACAGTAAATTATACATTCTTATAACTTAATTATGGAAAATATATGCGTAAGGTCCGCTGGAAAACAACAACATATACAATTACCACAATTTATATGCGAGAAAAATTAATTTTAGAATGGTGCTAAATGTGAGTTTGGCGTGGAGAGCACTGAGCAGTTCTTTATCGTCCCTTGTACCTGTGTGAAAGGATATGACGGTACCTACTGTGAGAATGATGAGGATGGGTGCGCTTCTAGACCGTGCTGGCCCGGGGTGGACTGTACTGATGTCCTCGCTAGGGACCTCAGTAAAACCCCTGCTGGATTTACCTGTGGATCGTGTCCATCTCATTTGGATGGTGATGGTATCACTTGTTCAGGTAAATTAAAAAAATAGGAATACTTAAGCAGGTCGGGTACACTACCTTATATGGATAGCATTATTTAACACGTGACAGTATTTTCGTCAAACAGATTCTCCAATCCAGTGAATGAGTTGCAATGCATGACGGTCTACAACGTGTTTACGATTCAACAGACGCACGTGGTTTTTGTCTGTTTTATTTACAATATTTAATTGCTTGCCGGAATGTTCGTACATCTTGATTTTTACTTTAGAAGGTAAAAAAGGAAAGATTACGTACCATTAACTTTGTTCCATGCTCACATTGAAAAATACTGTTGTTTTAGGTGATCAATTGTTGCTTCAAAAATGATCAGTATCAAACGACTGACAAACATACGCATACAAGTACGAACAGGTTTTGATATGAAAAAACTGCACAGTTGTGTATTGGTGACTTTATCATTGTGCACTAGAAATAAATACAGGTAACTGTACATTTTTAACATACGTGAATAGCCACGGTAGTAGAAATGCACAAATATACAAACGCAGAAGCGCAAGCTGTGCAGCATTTAGTATTAAGCATTCTGATGAATGTCCCTGAAGAAAATATCAACGCGCATTCTAATAATGTTGTCTTAAATATGGGATATCACGTGAAAAAACGGTACTCGCTGCTTCTAATTCTATAGGACGTACCTCTCTTTTGAACATTGAAAATGGGGTATTTAAATAGGTTGATATAAGTCCTCATATGCAATATTTTATAAATGTGAGCATAGAAATTAAAGTTCAGACATAATTGTCAATATTAATTTCATAAATTCTGAAAAATCATTCAAAATGAGTTTCCAAAGGACAATTCAAAATGGTATATATTTTCAATACGCTTTGTATACACTGAAACTTGTAGTAGCCCACAATGCCTTGCAACTCATTCACCTGATTGGTTTGTCGATAAAAGTAAACAGATGGCTAATTTAGTATGCAAATTTATGCCGACGTCACAAAATATAGTGGTCTCGACCTGTTAAGCATTCCATGACTTAATACAATCAAATTTGAATATGCATTTAGTTAAAAGAAAACAACGCTGTCTCTTTCTATTGAGAAAATTAAAAGTTTAGGGAGAAGGCGTAATCTTTTAAATGCAGAAAAAATCAACTTTTCCGTAATTTTTCAATTTCAATTCTTTTTCACAGACAAAGATGAGTGTGTTGTCAATAAACCTCCGCCATGTCAACAGAAATGTACAAACATTGCTAACGGATACACGTGTTCTTGTAACGCTGGCTATGTACTTGGAAGTGATTTAAGCAGCTGTGTTGGTGAGCTAGTCTCTCTCTCTCTCTCTCTCTCTCTCTCTCTCTCTCTCTCTCTCTCTCTCTCTCTCTCTCTCTCTCCTGTGTTTGAGCTTCTGAAGGCATATTATATACTCGTTTTATTGGAGGATTCATTTGTTAACTCTGCATATGAATTTTGAATGTCTTACAGATAACAATGAATGTCAGCTTAAGACAGACAACTGTGATAAAGCGACCACAACCTGTACCAACACGGTCGGTTCATTCTCATGTGAATGCAAAAAAGGTTACTCTAAAGAATCAGCATCTAAATGTACAGGTCAGAAATGATTTCATTGTATTAATTTTATTGTTAATCAAAGAAATTATAAGTTATCATACTGTCAAAATTCTTTGAAAAATATGAATATTGGTTGTTCTTTACAATTACTATGAATAACATTGTTTCTTTTTGTGCTAGTTTACTCTACTTTCATTTCTAAGCGAAATTATTTGCTTATAAGTCTTGTATTCGTTTTCAGACATCAATGAATGTGATAAAAATCCTTGCCCTGCAAACTCAAGATGTCAGAATACAGTGGGCAGTTACACGTGTACATGTAACTATGGTTACCAGCTAAACACACAGTCCAATCAGTGCGAAGGTTTGTTTTTTGACAGATTTTGATAACCGCTGTGAGTTTATTTCTCATATTTATATTGAAGAATTTGATTGTGTTCATGTATTTACCGTTTAAAAACGGAACCACGATCTGACCCATTTGACCATATTAATCACATAATATACCTATTTTGTGACTATGTAAGCTACGATTTACATTAACAAATTGGGATATTAGTATCATCTGGTTGGTATTTGTTGTGATTATCCTGTGTTGTGTTAGATGTAGTACATGCAGGTATCTTCGTAATTTCCTTTTACAGAAAGACTAGTTTGTATGACCACGCACTTATTTTTGCATGCACTGAAATTGAACAATAATTTCAGACAACATTTTACTATTACAGGTTTTTTTTTTAAATCACCTTTTTCAGTTTGCTGAATATTTCAGATAGCTCAATTTATCAATTTTTATACATAGTTGCACTAATGATAATAACAAGTCTAAACCGTGTTGTAAACTGATGGGCTTATACAAACTACTTTCTAAAACAAATAAATAACGTTTATCTTCAGCATCTCTTTGTGCGCATGTTTTCATTCTTGAATTGTTTGTGTATTTTATAGACAAGGATGAATGTGCAGGATCCAACAATTGTCAACAAAAGTGCATTGATGGTGTGGGTACTTATACTTGTGGCTGTAATACTGGATATCGCTTGAACACCACCGACCTTATTAGTTGTCTGCGTAAGTCAACTTCGATTTTCAATCGATATCTTGATTCAGAATTGTTAAGCGTTTTTATGAAACAAAAAATCCTGATATATAAGGGAGCAGTCCGAGTTATTCTATGTGTTATGAGAGATTGCAAGTGTTACAGTTTGGAAATGATCGTCAAATAACGCTATTGACAAAGACAGCAGTACTGTATTTCGATAACTTCAGTGGGGGGGGGGGGGGGGGTGCTGGCTATTGTGTCGATTTATTTTTTAATATTATTTGAAAAATTATATTCAAATAAATGTTTTTAGAAGAAATATTCGTGAGTTTTTTGCCAACCAGGTCTAATACTTATTTTTCCCCAGCTGAAAACGAGTGTACAGCTCAACAAAAGGCGACTTGTGACGGCGGCAACCCCCGCACTTCCTGCGCTGTTCTTAATGGTGACGTCTACTGCACCTGTCCCTCTGGATTTGCCCTCAATGCAACAAAATATTGCATAGGTAAGATTACTTCATTACAATACACTAACTTACGTCCATTTGCATATTTATTTGTATTGATGTCGTTATAGAAGTTGTTAACGGCTTTTTCAATTCATAGAATTTCTAGCTAATTCTAAATAATATGGTAATTGCAAGTCATTATGTATTGTTCTATATTATGAAAATATATTTTAAAAAACCAATTTGAACGATATGCTACCCTAATATTTTCAGTCAGTTATAAATCCTAAAGTCAGCTTTTATCTCTAACCTTTATAAATTTCAGATATTGACGAGTGCGCTACCAACGTCGATATTTGTGTCGACTCTCAAAGTGATTGCGTGAACAGAGAGGGAGGCTATAGATGTCAGTGTAAAGCTGGCTACAAAAACCAGGGAGACTTTGCTTGTGCAGGTATGATATATTCATATTATATTTATTTAATAATAATACATTTCATATTCTTACAAATCTTTTAATCAGTTTTCTATCAAAAGGCAGAACAGTGCTGCTTATTTAATTGGTTTTCATAATGCAAGCTACTTGAACTTTGGGTAAATTTATGCTATATTTGACTTAATTTTTATTCCATAGAGCAATAAATACATTTCCAACTACTTATTTTACTTAGTGTTCTGGAATAATAAATAATTTTAATTCGAAAATTGTTAGTAATTTTACATTTTACTGGCAAAAACAAATTGCCGCTATGGACCATTTCTCGCCAGTGCATCATGACGTAACAAAGCACTTGTATTTTGTGTATGTTTTGAGACGTGTGCTCAGTTATTTGTGTTTTTTTGAACGGATTGTGAACTTTTTTTCAACTATATGGGCATTATGATATTGCCTTCAAACCAATAGCGTGTGTTCTAAACTAAATTCTAAATTATTACATGAGGTGTGGAAGCTGCATATTTAACCTCTATTTCAAAAATCATAAGATGCTGTGACTAGCCTTTAAGTCGTCATCATTTGCAGATATTGATGAGTGTACGTCTGGTAACAATTGTACGAGTCCTGCTACATGTAGTAATACCGTAGGAAGTTACACCTGTGTGTGTCCCAATGGGTACACCAAATCTACTCAGTTTAGCTGCACAGGTATGTATATATGAGTACACGAGTAGAAAATAAAATGACATGTTGCGTTATAGACATTTCCTCACTTTTGAATTATTATCTAGATTAAAATCTCCAACTTTAAAGTCAAATTTAAAATTGTTGCTCAAGTTCTAGGTTTAAGTAATAGCACAACTTACAGATGTAATCGTGAATATATATTTGTTTGGCAGATGTCAATGAATGTGCATCGGCCGCCACCCATGGTTGTGATAAAGAGTATGGAACGTGTACCAATACACCCGGTGGTTATACGTGTTCTTGCAACAAAGGATTTACTGGAACCTGGTTATGTTTGTGCAGGTAAGATGAGATATAGTACACTTGATTTCAGTCAGAAGAGAGTCTATAGCATTCATATTTGTTTAACAAGTGTTAATCAGCAAATGTAGCTATTATTATGCATTGCCTTAAATTATATTTGTAATTTTACGTGCAATCTGAAATTATTACTGTCACACATTGTAATTCTTAAATGAATAGTTTTCTTGTATTTAATATTGTACTTTATTTCTCTGATACAATGATGCCTAAGTACACACATATAAAACTTTAACAAAATTATAACATACATTTTTATGTCGTAAACTTTGAGATGTGACTTCTTTACAGATTTGAATGAGTGTGCTACAAAAAACAACTGCACCCAAAAATGCTCCAACGCTATAGGAAGTTATACTTGCTCATGTTTTGAAGGCTATACACTAGGCGGCGATAGATTTTCATGTTCAGGTAGATCTACAAAATATTGACATTACAAATGTGACCTGATACTGATTTAAAAAAGATATTAAATTTGTTTTACGTACGAGTGTATCAAATTAGATTTCTTCAAATAAAGTTCATTCTTAACTCAATTTGTGTTTAAATACACAATTTAATTGACTTACTTGAGACATAATCGTTAAAGTATCAAATCTTGTAAATAGATTGTTTGCCTTAAACAAATTCATATTTAATTTTCAAATGAAATGAATTGGTGGGACGTTTTAATAAGATGTTCATTATCTCTGCCTCTATATTAGATACTTTCAACTCACTGAAATTATACCTGATTTCTCTTTAAACCTGTGAATCTCTTAAGAAATGATTTTTACTGGTGTTTTTTTCGGCAGATGTTAATGAATGCTCTGATTCGGCCGCCAATGGCTGCTACAACAATGCGCACTGTACCAACACACAGGGAAGTTACACATGCTCTTGTCCAGCTAATTATCGTCTTAAAGGAGACGGGAAGACTTGTGAATGTAAGTTTTTGATTTTACCATTATATTAATAGTGCCTATTTGAGAGAACAGTTAAAATTGACACCCCTCGAAAACCATTGTGAAACGACGTTTCAACTGTTACCCTCAAAAACATTTTATTTATTTTAATTATACTGAATGCCTTAATTTAAAAAAAACTTTAATTATTTTATATAGAATGTTGTGAATTCTACGGCAAACCGTAGGCGCATAATGATCGCGCATGTAACAATTTGTTGTGTTGCCCGTTGCCTAGTGTGTTGGTAACGCTGACAGTTATAGAACCGATTATCAACTGCGTCTAAACCAATCAGATTTTAGTATTAAAAATAAAAGTATGATAAAATGTCATGTTATATTATTTTGTCTGTCATATACATCAAAATGGGTCAATAACCCTTTTTAAGGAAATAAGGTTGAGTTTAGTATAATATTTACAAATATATCATAACAAATAGTCGAACTGTAAAGAATTTACGATATTTTTCGTTAATTTTGTATAAATACAAAAGGGATAATATATAATCCTGTGTATTGAGTTCATTTTTCGAATGCTAGTAAAATGTTAAACGTATCTGATCTTATTTTGAATTATGTATTATGACAAAATATCGAACTTAAAACTTGATTAAAATTGAAAGTGTTATCAACAATTAAAATATCTTATAATTTGTAATGTGATTTTGATGAATGTTATGATCAGAGATTATTATTTGTATGGAAAAAATAAAAATTATTATAATTAAAAATTTTGAATCATATTTCAGCCATTTTCAAATGT
The DNA here is from genome assembly GCA_015776775.1 of Magallana hongkongensis. Taxonomy (NCBI): domain Eukaryota; kingdom Metazoa; phylum Mollusca; class Bivalvia; order Ostreida; family Ostreidae; genus Magallana; species Magallana hongkongensis. The sequence continues at coordinate 27,016,612 of CM027470.1, read as the reverse complement.
GCGGATAATCATGGATGTAGTCATACCTGTGGTAAAATCAACTCGGTGGATACTTGCTCATGTCCCAGTGGAATGGAGCTAGATAGCACAAACAAAACTTGCGTTGGTGAGTAATTCATACTACAGTTAAAATAATTTGAGATTTAGACATTGCTAGTGAAACTTTTAATTTTCCATTTAAGACTAAATACATTTACGGTTGTTAATTTTCTTCAGATACAAACGAGTGTGCTTCGTCATCGACCAATTTGTGTAAAGCAGCGAACTTCGTTGTTTGTGCTAACACCAACGGTTCCTATGTATGTAATTGCGTCAATAATTCATACGTCAAATCCCAAGAGTCTGTTTGCGTAGGTAAGTAATCTTGAATTTATATATCACAACTATACAGTGTAAGATTATCATCGTTTTGTTAAAAGATAATTTTATTTCAATCTTCGGTTCTGTCGAGTGTGTACTAATTTGAAAAGATTCTGCTCTCTGTTTTATCAAAAAATGTTTCATATACCATATATAAAATATATAACACTTACATGATTTTTTGTTAACTTTAGATGCCAATGAGTGTATATTAAGAACAGCTAACTGTCCAGCAAACTCAGCGTGTGTAAATCAAAATCCGGGTTACGAATGCCGATGTTTAACAGGATACCAAAAAGTGGGATCTCTCTGCATCGGTAAATGAACAACTTATTATAATTTCATTAAAGATAGCTGGGTGGTTATGGCTGTTTTAGACCTTATAAGTTTATTTGAAAAGAAACGCTTTATATAAAGAAATAAGAAAATATACAAATTTTATAGCTAAAATACATGTAATTATAATCATTTATCAAGTTATGGCGCAAAATAAATCATATCTGAAAATTTAAGCTAACCTGATAGGTAATTTGTTTTATCACTTCTAAATACTTAAATATATTAATCAAGGTCTTTCTATGCTACCATCAGAGTAGGTACATAGTATTACTCGAATATATACTATAGTAAGGTGTTCAAATTTGTAGGTTTAGAAACCAATGGTTTTGTGCATATAGGGTTCTAAACTCACAAGAGCTGAAGAATTAAAGATAATTGATTCAGCAACCTTTACTAATGCTGGCATCGTCTAAGGCATTGATTTTTTTTTTCAAAATTCAGTCTTCTCCAGAATAAAATGTCAATCACAAATGCAAAATAGTAGTTTTTGGTGGCCTGATCTAAATTTGGCTAGGCTGTATGGTCATGCCTCGATGAAAAAAAAGATTTACTAAAAAACGATGTGTGTTATAAGAAATATTATAAGATTTAAATAGGGCCACAAGAGTGGAACAAAAATGTTAATTGTTAGTTTACATATTTATCAGAGACAATATTGCAATATGTGATATTTAAATTGAATGTAACTAAGCTTTCTAAAATTGTTCTAATTCAAGTTAGTACAAAATGTGACCCCTTGACTGATAAAAACCAAAGAAAGGATGGGTATACATTTCTCCATTAGAATTTATATGGGAAAATATTCACAGATTTAATGTACAAGAAAAGTCCGATCATTTAGATATTTCAAGATTTGTACATGGGGTTTATTTTTTTTAAAATCTTAATCCTAGGTGACATATTGTGGTTCCACTTTGGCTCAATGACCTTATGTAAAGACCAATTATATTTTAGTTTCTTTTAAACTAATTTTTAAAAAGTAAAACCATCGACCCCATGTAGAATCTTTAATAAATATCTATTTAAAACTTTTAAAGACTTACTTAATAAGATATTTCCTTTATTCAGATATAAACGAATGCAGTGGTTCCAACGACTGTCACCCTACCTTGGCCACCTGTAGCAATAGCCCCGGGGGATATTCCTGTGCCTGCAAAGCAGGTTATTCTGGAGATGGCAGAACCTGTACAGGTTTGTATTGTAGTTGTGTCTTTAAAACTCGGGAGAATTTTTGTAAAAAAATGATTTAAACTTCTGCATTCCGAATGGGTTTGAGTTTGTTACAAAAGTGAATCATCAACCCTTGAAAAGTCACTTATATTCAGACGTTTACAATGTTTTTTATTAAGAGGCTGTCCAAGCAAAATTCAGGCAGGGCTTTGCACATGCTATGTCTTGGATTTCAAAAAAAATTTGTGTATCACTTCATTTTAACATGATTGTAATACATGTGAAAGAAAAAGTTCATTGTAAGCCTAACTAGGCAGAAAAATGTCTATTTCTGAATTTGGAACATGTTTAGTGCAAAAAGGTCACAGAAGTTGTAAAAATAATGTGAAGTTTGATAAGTTGTAAAACTACTTAATTCTATTAAACCTATTTTAAAATTATATAATTTAGTTTAAACACACTTAACTCTTTAACTTAGACTGCTTTTAAAGTATAAATATATTTCAAACAAAAAAATATGCCTTATCAAAGTTGATGCATATTTTGTAAACAAAAATTCTGGTATTTTAATGTTAATTTGAAATTTCAATAAAATCCAATACATTTTCATGAAAGGAAAAAATGAGGCATCTTTATAAACCTGAGAAATGAAATTTTGAGAAACAAAAATAACTTCAGTGGGAACAGCGTCGGTCTCATAGAAGCAGTTGCACAAAATTACCCATTTTTAACAGCGAAAATGAAGTTTTTCCATGCATAACGTGTTATTATTATTGTTAAAAGACAGTGAATGACAGAGTTAATGTCACAAATATTGACTATAATTTAATACATGCTTATATCTTTGTAATAGGAAATGCTTTATGATGAAAGAAATAATGATCACTCATCAAAAACCAACATTTTTCATAATTTTAAGTGCAAAAAGGTCATTTTGACAAAAATGTTGAAAACTGAGTTTAAGTCTGCTAAAAGTATTCACAACTGAAGAAAATTAGCTGAACATTTCACTATTTGGATGGTCTAATATACATTCAAATTATTTTAAGGGTTTTCAGTATTTCATGAAGTACATAAATTTGAGAATAAGGATTCAAAATGTGTTAATCACTGATTAAGGAATAATAATTAATGCAGTGTAAACCTGTATGTATTTTTCAAATTCAATGTATTTGTGTGTTTTCAATAAGTATTAACTAAAATTTTCTGCTTAAACTGGTAATAAACTTGGTGGGATAATAATATTGAAGCGGTATTGGCTTAAATAAAGAAGTTTTTTTTTTATCAAATTGTGCGAAAAGGTCAAATCCAATTTATCATTGGTACTACTGAATTTGTGGGGTTTTTGTTGTCGTTTTTTTAACAAAACAATAATAAAAATTTCATAATGTACAAATACACATAAATATATCAAATCATTTCTTCTTAGTAGTAACATTTGAATTCGTTATTATCTCTATATTAGTGCCATTAGCAACTTGTTCAATCCAAAGTTTCAAAATGAATGCATACAACTGTTTTGGAGTGAGAACTATATAAGAAATGTGACCTCTACTTTCAGTCGGGTAGCTTTTGGAAATTCTAGGCAGGTGTTTAACTTTTGGGTAAAAATTAACATAAACAGACTGGTATACAACAATTATTTAGTCAGACTAAGTCCACAATGAATCTAGCAGAAACGTCAGACATCACAACCCCCCCCCCCCCATTTTTGGATTTGGATCCCCCATACTAATCCATTTTATAATCCATTTATGATGAGCAGCTAAAATATACATGGGACAGTATGCTTTGAAACAACCCCCCCCCCCTTTAAACCCTATTCCCAAATCAAATCCATGCATGGTCATATAAGAATCAGTGTGCCTCTTTTAAACCGTATTTTCCTCTTTTTCAAAATGTATTTCTAAATTACTCAGCTGACTAACTTTCAAGCATGTTGTACATATTTGAATAAATAAGCAGTGCATAAGAGTGAAAGAATACATTTCATTTACATGTATCAATGCTATGTTTGGACAATTTACTTGGACAGTGTTATTTTATAATATTGCTAATGCTAAGTGATGTCATTACATGTATTTGCATGTTAACAGTGGATACTGTTGTACTAATTAATATATTTAATTATATTTAGTTATTTACTCAAGATATTGAAATCTCTTAACATACAAATTAACTAGGCTAGTAGTATAAGTTACTTTCATAGTATGACAAACAACCATAATAGATGAAGATATCAAACTAACAATAACATTAAAATTAAATTAGTTATAATCTAAGAAAGTGTGCAGTAGCAATTTGGAATAAATAAACAAAGAATAAACTCATGCAAGATAACAATTTACCGGTAACAATTTATTGAGGATTAAAATGCTAAATGATAACATGTACATACAGTGCATGATCGATGCATGAAGACAAGTTCATTCAACTTCTCTCTCCTCTCCTCTCTCTCTCTCTCTCTCTCTCTCTCTCTCTCTCTCTCGTGGTCAATCTGACAAACTTCAAAGCATCTTATTTTAGTCTTGTTTGCATCCTTTATTCATTGAAAAAAAATGTGCAGTGTGCAGATGATTAAATTGAGAAAAACAAATTCCAAGTGATATATTCTGGAAATTCAACCACTCCTTAGGAAAACATTGGTTAATTTAAATGAATGTGGCCATTTATATAATGACTTGCAAATCAAGTTAGTTTCTCTGCCATCTAAATATATCCTTTCAAATTACTGCTTCACATAATCCCTGAACCCCCTTCTTGATCTTCTTTCTTATTCGGCACACTTTCACTGTTTCATATGCAGGAATATCATTTTTACCCATGATATTAGATGCTGTAAAAGTCATCCAGATCCATCATGCCAAGCAACTTGATGGGTTTTTTTTCTTTCAACAATCTTGTAGGTTTTTTTCTATATTTTATCCAAGTTTAAATATAGAAGGACAGTATTTTCCAGAAGAATACTCTAAAAAAAAAAAAAATAGAGAAACACATAATAAAACAAATTCATGTACCTTCAAGTGTTTTAACATGTTTGAAAGATCTTAAAATTGATAATAAATATTGTGGAACACATACAGAGATTCCATTTCATATTCTGATTATCATTAGCAAAACTAATATCATACTGTTGTGTGAAATTGTTTATTTACATTTCTTGTCACATGTCAGATATGTACTCCTACCGATTGCCAAGTCAATAGCTGCTGTGAAATAATATTGCTGTGCTGTTAAACAAAAAAAAAAACACCCCATATTTTCTGCTGTGTATGTTATAAAAACTCGTCATTTCATAGCATTTTTTTCTTCAATTTTTAACAAAGCAATATTTTTCAATTACGAAAATTAAAGAGATGATGATTGAAGACTAAATTGACCTATCAAAGGAAAAAAGAGTACTCCAAATCTCAAGACAATCCTATCTAACATTTTTGTAGGAAATTTTCCAACATTAACCACGTGAAACACTCTATGATTATTGTTGTACTTTCTTTTTACAAAGATTTATTCATGGTATGTGAATGCAATTAATACAAATTAAATGTGCAAGTAAACATCTGATATTAAATAATATAAATGTAAGAATGCTCTCTGATACTCTCTCTCTCTCTCTCTCTCTCTCTCTCTCTCTCTCTCTCTCTCTCTCTCTCTCTCTCAATGCATATTATTTACCTGACCCCTCATGAACTACCCATTTGTCAAGAAATAACATTCCTCTGTCGTCATCAGGTGAACACCTCTTGCTTTTTTCTTTGAGGAGTGGATGTGTACATCAATGTACCCATAGCTGCATAATTTGTTGGCTGACTTGTTGAAATTCGTCTGGTAACAGTAATTCATCTCAGTTTCAATAAAAGGTTCGGATGCTTACTATTATTGGCGACCTGAATTAACTTGCAATGATATTTGAGATCGAGACAACATCACCAAAACACCGAAAAACAATCAACTCTGGCAGCATGCTGTGCACAGACGTTAGCGGCGGCCATCTTTGTTTACATTGGTTTTGAAAATATACCCGCACTGAATATTTTTTTAAATATATTTCAGCGTTAAAAAAATTATGTCTCTCATAAACAATTAAGCTGATTTTATATGAATTATTTATAGTTGAAAATTTATTGATTTTATTTTTTTTCTTAAGTTTTTAAGCCTCCAAATATTCATTTGGCAAGGGAGGTAACTGAAAATATCAAACATTACCAAAATATACTTGTCTACAATTTTTCAACGCAAGCTTTTCCCACTCATTTTATTTTATCAATAAAAAGTCAAAATATTTTTCTCATTTATAAAAAATACAAACCCTCACCAATAACAATGTATTGGATTTTAAAGCTCACAGTTTGGTACATGGTTTCAATGATTTATATAAGAGAATGAAATATATATCTTCCCGTCCGAATAACCACTTATATTATTTTTTCAAGCAAATCATCATTATTGTGGGTTAAAAGAGAATACAAAGAAACTATTTCAGAGGGAAAACAAAAAATTCGTGAAAATCGATGTGCGACGTTTTCTTATATATTCGCCTGATGTTTGCTTGGACAGCCTCTTAACATTAAAATAAAATGCCCAAATAAGTTAAAGAAACTATATTATCCGTTATAAGAATATAATAAAATTACCAAAACCATGAATTATCATGGTAATTAAATGAAACTTTATATAGCAACAATAGAGTCATGTCACAATATCAATCGATTTAAACAAAGACAACGTGCTTTTTTTCAAAGTGATCTGAAACAATGCTTTCATTTTACCTATTGAAACTACAATATCCCTTTATATCTTCATATTATTTCTTTTTATACTGTTTATAGATGTAAATGAATGTACTCGAAATACACATAACTGCGACAGTAGGAGTGACAGAAGGACATGTACTAACACACCTGGTAGTTTTACATGTGGCTGCGTCAGTGGCTATCAACTAGCAGGGGACCGTCGAACTTGCAACGGTAAGATTTTGTTTAATAAACAAGAACAAATAGTAAAGCCTACCAAATAATAAGAGATCCATGTATTGCTTGTAATACTATGCTATTCTTTTAAAAATGTGTCTAATTCCCTCGGGCTTTATTGAATTTGATCAACATTTGGATTGTCAGTTGTTTTATACACAAAAAATGAACATTATAATTTTAAAAAAACATTGTAGCCGGTATACATGTAGATACCCTATTCCTAAACTTTACAACCGTTTGTGTTGGTTTGTTTTTAGATGTGGACGAGTGTGCTGGAAGTAGTCATGGGTGTTCACAGATATGTAAAAACACCGATGGTGGCTTTGAATGCAAATGTCAGTCGGGATATAGACTAGAAGCCGACCAGAAGACCTGTGTCGGTAAGGACAGTTGTTGGTGAATTATTTGCACATTCGCATATTTAAGTTTTATCGTATAGGTTTAATAGTTATAATCATAAGTATTTTTCTGAAACAATTTTCTTCATGTGTTTTGCATATATGTTTCTCACTTGAAACAATACACTATAGTGCCTTAGTAATTCTTTCTTTTCCTAAGTTTACTACAAATTTGTTTTTGAAGAGAACTGACGTGGTTCCTATGTATAAAATGTCTAATGGGAAAATTGAATGAAATAATATTAGTTTTTTATAATAAAGCAAATCTTACTTCATGATCTACAATATTAAATGTTTGTGGTATAATCTCTATTATATTAATACAAAAATATCGCATGTGTAAATTATTTCAATATTTATCAATTTGTGTAATTTAACTATTTAGCATTTGATATTTTACAAAAATGCTTGTATGAGTTGATATCAATGTCCTAATTTTGCATACTGGTGAATATATTACAGTTGAGGCTGAGTGTGGAGCAGCCAAGAAAGCAACTTGTTTGAATCAGATGTGTGCCAAAGTAAACGGTACCGACACCTGCCAGTGTCCACCAGGATATGAGCTGGGCTCGGACGGCACGTCTTGTAACGGTAAGTTGCTCCTTGAATAAGCTAACTTTTTTATTGTATTAATAAAAAGAGAAGATCTATTCTTATAATTATTTGTAAACTGAGATAGATCAATTTGGCTCACTGATTAAATATTAGAACACTTGGGTTTTTTTTTTTTACTTTTTATTAAATAACAAGGTTTTATAAAGAATAATCGCAAAAAATACATTTTTATCTTAAATATCAACACACTCAGTGTATTTATTGTTTCTTTTATTAAATTGATACTGTTTAATAATTTCTCTTTTTTTAAGCACCAAGCATAGCTCAGCGCTTTATTGTCGTAAGACTTCTGCTTCAGGTGCATCGAATAACCGCCCTTATGAGCAGTAATATAATTCATTTAAACTGGTTAGAGAACCAGTTTCAGGAGTTTAATTGCACAGGCTATTGTTGTTCGGGCTACTGTAAATCTAACCTGCGGGGCTTACGTACATCACTGCAGCGGCTGTCACGAAGTGATAAGGAAATTTATTGCGCATACCAAAGTTGAAATATAGAAAAATGAAATCGATTCTTTTTAACTAAGCTATCACAAAGTGAATTTCTTTAGAACCAAGCTAGATTAGAGCTTTTCAGTACTATCAGTACTTTGATTAAGAGTTGGTATTGATATTGTTCATTCCTTGTTGATTGATAATACTTAAGATTCAATATACAGGAAAAAAGTATGCGTTGTCGTTGTTTCTTAAGAATAACATCCGATATCTGATTGTACATTAATTCTTTTCTAATTTCGAATATTATACTGAAAGTGAGGAAGTGTCGTACATCGTTTATATCAAAGAATAATTTTATTAACGACTCTGAAAATCAATCATTTGGGTTTTTTAAGGTCAGACGCAACCTATCTTCCATTTTTCTATTTTTTTCTATCTCCACAATTTGAAGATTTCCATGAAGTAATTCCATAGTTATGTTTTCATGTAATATGATGTTTAAATAATTAAGATATAAAGTGTTCAATTAAAAATATATAATATAACTTTATTTATGAGCATTAAAATGCATTTTGCATGCTATTTTATGAAAATTCTAACTATTCTAGCTTCGATAATAGCCTAGTAATTACCCTGAATTTTTGCGAAGTAACAGATTTAAATGTTAAAAAATTAGGAATAATATATTAAGGAAAATTATATAAAATCGAGGAACGTCTCGTGTGTCCTCAAAACGTGAAACAGAAAGTTTCTTTAATTTTTTTTAAACCGTGTTGGTTTCATTTATTTTTTTGAATAGATAAGTGGAAAACTTATCGTCGATTGAATCTCAGTAGCATACATCATAATTGATACATTTAAAACATTATTTATGTCTTAATCACCAATTGCTTGCAGACATCAACGAATGCCTTCAATCCCCCTGTTATGTAAACAACAGTCGCTGTGAGAATACCCGAGGAGGTTATAACTGCTCTTGTACCAATGGTTATATACTAGGGGCAAATAATGTCTGCAAAGGTAACTATATTTTACTCATTTTAATTGTTTTTACCGAAGACCTATGATGCTTCAATTTAGAAAGCACTTATCAAACTATTTTTGCATAAGAAGAAATAACAAGAAAAAAAATTAAATCTATAAATATATGTTATACCGGTAATTGTTTATGATTTAATTATGTTTTCGTTGTGAGAGTTGGACAGTAATAACAAGAAAAAAAATATTAATCTAAAATTTTAAGTTATAATTGTTTCTGATTTAAGTATTTATGTTTTGGTTGTGAAAGTTGGTGATTATTAAAGTATGCAAGGGAAAGTTTATGTCTGTAAGTCTATTTTGTCATAGACATTGAATGCAGACACACCTAAACTTATAAAGCAGATTCATTATTCCCTTATCGTTCAAGGAAAAAATGTAAGAAATTAAAATTGTGTATTTTCTTTAGATCGAAATGGTGGACTTTCTCTTTGGGGTGCATGGGGCAATTGTTCCAAATCTTGTGGAGGTGGTGTGCAAACAAGGACGAGGGCTTGTGATAACCCTACCCGGGAAGGATTTGGAGCTGACTGCGTTGGTGCACTTTCAATGAATCAAGCCTGCAATCAAAAACTCTGTCCACGTAAGCTCTCGAAATTGTAAAAAAAAAACTAGTACTGTGGTTTCAACAATATTCGTTAGATATCCAATTTTTTTGAGTTCACGTTTGTTTGACAAGTTATTTTTTCTTTTTACATTTGCAAATGGCTTTGCCCTGGCTTGAATTCGGCCAGACACGGAAATGAACACTGTTTTAAATAAATTACTTATCACAAATTATTCGAATTTGCCAACTGACAGCGAGAGTGCAAAGGGCGAAAATAAAACGTTAGTGAATACAGTTTATCATTTAACAATTTAGTGTTCATCGTTCTGTGTTCTTATATACAGCTAACGAGGTGGAGAAGAATTATGGAATCCTTCTCCAGTTTAACGGACTACCAGTGGCATATGTAAGTATTTGTCCCATTCAATCTGGATAATAAAAACGTAATCATTTTACATTATAATTCATGTTATTGACTAATGTTATATATTGCTATTAATGTTTTTGAAAGTTTATGTTCGTTTTATGGCTATTTAAGAGCTTATGTTAGGTAGTGTTTTCAATTTACATTATACTGAATATATGTATGTACATAAGAAATATACCATATTACTTGATGAAATAAATCTAGCATAATGTTGTTAATCTTTATGTAGTTCACAACACGAGTACAAGGCGAATTCAGAACAACAGTTGCTAATGGAATAAACAACTACTGTAACACAAATAACGGAAATCTCAGGAAATGTTGTAACAGCAATTCTACCTACGTGTAAGTTTCATTTAAGTGTTCCCCTTGTACACCAAAATTATTATAACGCCATTTATTGATACTTTACATTTAATATAAGAAGCTAAGATCGTCTTACGAATGATTGCTTCTGTAACGGTCGTTCGTGAATAAATGGGTCTGATCTGGAAATTGTCAGAACGTATATCAATTTATTATTGCATAAAGGTTCGTCAGTCCATCTATTACCATGGTTTTGATTTTAAATGGGTTGTGTCCAATATATCAAGGAAGTCGAATTAGCTTACTAGCTTACGAATATAGCGTTGCAGATAAAGTAATGTAATTGTTGTACTTCGTTTGTTAAAAAACATTGTGCGGTTTGATAATAACATACACAACAAAACATATTAGTAACTGATTTTGGATTTTTTTTTCATTGTATAGTAAATGACAGAATACAAGGGGAACATACTTTTGGAAAATGAAATATAATGAAAAAGTTTCATAGAAGATTTTGAATTATAAAATGGCTCAGTAATGGATCGTATCGATATATTTAACTATTCATATTTTAGGCCCAATACCTCATCTCTTAAGCAATTCACGAATTTTGGTCAAATCGCCATTGGAACCGGTTTCCCGAGAGAACGAAATGGATTGACGCAGGTCATGTTGGTTGTCAAATCCGATAAGGCCAATGCCTTATGCTCAGCCAGTAAGAAGCGAAAGAGGCGTGGAATTTCTCTGGGGGGAAGTGAGACTGCTATTCCGCAAAGCATCCTAGCAGATATCATGAAAGATCCATCTATGTAAGTCACCGACGGACAGCTTCCATGTTCTTTTCCTCCGCTTCTTTTCTCTGTTTACTAATTTTAATCTGCCTTTTTAACGGATCCCTTTTTGCTAATTTTTTTAAAATAGTAAATTTTATCGGGATTTTATTTTACAAAAGAATAGTTTGTGCTAAACGTCATTTATTTGATAAAGATATGTTGCTATAATCTTGTCACTGGTACTCGTCCCAATAGCAAATCAGTTTATAATTCATATTGCACTTTTCCTCGTCTCAGATCTCAGGCTGTTGTGTCCAACATAGTGAATACAGTTAAATCAGAATCTAACGTTACACTGACCGTGGCAGCTGCTCCCATTGCTCTGGTCACCAACGACACCAATGAAGAGATTCCAACTACAGAAGTTTCTACTGTAACAGTCCCTGCTACCACGGTACGTATACCCCCGTTAAAGTACCTGTTAAAGTATCTGTATCAGACAACGGAACATGCTGAAGTATTGTAATTCTCTGGACTATTAAACGTATCTGTGTTATACGTGCTAAAGTGTAGGTGGTTTATGCGCTAGATCATCGGTATAGTACCTGCTAAAGTATAAATACTCCACAAGTATTGGTGCTAAATTGTCGATATTCGCAACTCTTAACATAAATGCACCGGTTTTTACACTGTAAATGCTTACCTTTCGTTATATCTAAAACATTGACAGCTAAAGTGTTATTATCAACCAATCTTACAAAGCTACTGTGTATACATGAATAAACAGTATCCATCCTTGTTTATGCTAACACAGTGGTATCCTCCACTTTATACACACTAAAGTATTATGGTATTTACGATGATACACGCTAAAGTATATGGCGAATGTCAACCATAACATGCTAAAGTATTGGTGTACGTCCGATCTTATCTTGCTAATGACACTAGAGCACTATTCAGCCCCCTTTCAGTCATTTGTACTGCTTAAATTTTTTTTTTTTAAATTACAACACTCTACATGTATATGCTCATATAATATTATTTGAACATTATTGTTAACTATTATATTCAACGCTATCTTTTTTTTAATTTCAGGGTGGCAATATTGTTGTCACCAAGGAGGACAGTAAAGGATGGGTGGCTGCCATCGCTGCCATCTTCTCTGTTATTGGCGTCATTGTTATCTTATTGCTTCTATTTATTTTGTTGTCAAGGAAGAACATGTAAGTAAACTAGATACTCAACACAGCTTTGGCTAATGCTATTTATCATACTTGAAGCAAACCATTTACGTAGGCCGGTTTTACTTAGATTATTTTAGCCCGATAACTTTAAATAATGCTAGTACATAATTATATAATGTTTATGAAAAAAACTCGATCATATTTGTGATGTTAAAAAAGGCACAATTATTGAAAAGATAGATAATGATTTTTTTTTCGAATCAACCTCTAACATTTAAATGTGGATTCACATTTGATTTTAATCAATTGCATTTTAATTGGATAACATCGGGGTTTATTGACATCTAAAATTTATTGTTTCCAGCGATCGTTCGATGAATCTTTGTTAGGTGTTTTGTGGACGTTAAAAATAAAATTTAAACATAAATATATTAGTAGTCATTTAAGTTATTGTAGGACTAACAACGGCTTGTGTAGGACTTATAATGGCCTATTATAATGAATAATTTCAGGATTCCTGGATTACCAGGAAGTGGAAAGAAAGGAAAGGAAGAGGATGAGGAAATAAAAATGGAAGAAAGTGGCAAAGCCTCTGGATCAGATGAGAGTAAAGAAGAGGAGAAAAAGGAAGAAGAGGAACAATCCGAGGAGGAGGAGAAGAAGGAGGAAGAGGAAAAATCAGAGGACAAAGAGGAAAAAGAGGAGAAAGAAGAAGACAAGGCAGAAGAGAAGGAAGAAGAGGAGGATAAAAAGGAAGAGAAAGACGATAAGGAAAATGATGAATCGGAAGAGGACATAGAAAAGAAAGAAGAGTCCTCTGATGTCGTTCTAGGCGTAGCAACTGATGAAACGGAAGGAGAGAAAGACAAGGAAGAAGAAGCAGAAGATTGATGATGATAGTGATGATGATGATGACAATGATGATAATGATAATGATGATAAAGCATTGTTTTAAATACAGAATGTGTCCTTTCAATAAACATTATTTAAATGTTCTTTTTGAGAGGCAGGTCTTGTAGATGTTTGAATTTTTTTTCTAGCACATTTCTTTTTAATTTTCTGGATGAGAGGGTTCATTTCGGTTTTCTCATCAATTCGTGTTAGAAAAAAATTGAGTGTTCCAAGTTTGCCTCGTGACAATCACACATAATGTACATCCACTGATGTTGAATGATACCTTAATGAAAGTGACAAAGAGCAAGATATTAATTAACGAATGTATTCATTCATGCCCAAAATTTACAAATACCATTTAATATATATAGTTATGTACTATTTAGATGAATATGTAATCATCTTGGATTAAATCTTCTATGAGTCACATTTTTCTCGTTCACAAATATATTTACACGAAGGTGGAGTATTTCATTAATCATACCGGATAAAGGTGGAACAAATTGAGAAGTCTTATATTGACATTCTGTCTTTATTTGGTGTGTATCTTTGAATTAACTTCAGGTTAAAGTATATATAATGCGCATTGTTTTCTGTGATATATACCAAATGATTTTCATTGACGATTTATATTTAAATATTGCATTTTTGTTATTAAACTTTGATTTTGAATAATTTTTTTGTTTATTTTATACTTAAACTACCTGCTCAAATGTGTAGGGAAACCCTGAATTTCACCGTATGTGAATATGTTGATGCTTGGGTCGAGTGTCCAACGCATGCGATTGCTACTTATAAATATAATTATCAATTTTGCAAAATGACAGATGACACATTACACAACAATCATATGATTTCTTAAGAACTATATATACTCTATACTCTGTCCCGAGTTTTTGCTTCCACCACTTTTTGCTTGATATTTCAATGATTGTAAATACCTTTGTGCTCAAACTACGTTCATCCACTAATATGAAAAAATGTCCAGATTATCTGTTTTGAAACGCCCCCCTCTACCGCTTCAGGTTTCAATACACATCCCAAAATTACGGAGATTTTGCATTGCATCAGTCATTAATAAGCCCGGATGATAACGTTAAAAAATTGCGCGAAGTAATCCCGAGTACTTCCAAATGGAGAAAAGATGTAAACATTTACCATTATAAATCTCGTAAGAAAATTGTTTTCGTTCGTGTGAAATTTCATGAGTGAAAAGAGATAATAATTTTTGTTCAATGAAGATCTCTTGGATATATTCCCTTTCATCGATTTTAATTGTATTTCTTTCACAGGTATGTGTATTTTTATTAAAAATCATCAAAAATTGATGGAAGCAATAACTTGGGACAGACTATAGTATGTCTTTATCAGTTTTGATCCCGCCGTCACTATAACTGTTCAATGATGATATAAATTAAAGTGTCATTAGTTGTCAGACTTTTGTCCGTATCGATATAATTTTATCATTAACGACCTACTTAACCGTCCACTAATGATACAATGTCAAGGTCAAAATTAACGCCCCCAAATCAAATAAGCAAAAAATGCAAAATAAGCATCGTTAATGGTTGAAGTTCACCCTCTATCATAGTCTATTGCAATAAAATATTATATCATTAACCTTTAATTAAAAGTCAACGATGTACTTAATGCACTATTTTTTCTTGTATTATTAAGGGTTATATTCGGCCATCTTGTACATTTGAGGATAAGAATGTTAACATTTCTTGAATTGGCTTTTTTCTGCCCGAAGCTGGCCAAAATTTTCAATGTTCATCTTAGCAATTAAAGACTACTGCCATTTTAATTTTTTTAAATATTTTTTTAATGACAATATACCCCCTAAAAACTACCACTGCTTTAATGGCACCATAACTAATTTTCTTGTTAAATCTGCCATAAAAATGCAAGTCATGGAGTACTGTCTACAGTCAGTCTAACTTCCGTTCAAACCCGATTTTTACTGAAATCAGTTATGTTTGCGTCTGAAGACAATTTTATCAAATGCAATTATGAAAACAACTAAGTCTATAAGAATTCAGTAGAAATTCAAGTCAACCGTTTCCATCTGCATATCATGTTCTGTAACAAGAACAAACCATGAGTGAGAAACAAATAGAAGACGTTTCATTTCAAAAATGTTTTATAATCAAAACAGGAACATTAAAAAGTAACAGTTACTGTACACAACATCATATATCTGAAACAGTAAGCATTGTAACAAACGTGAGCTACCCGGATACAATAACCTTTTATTTAAACATTAAACTGGCATTTCTTGGATTTAAACAGAAGGACTGGAGCATACACTTTGGGTGCATTTTATTTTGTAGTACAAATATAGCTTTTCTACAGTTTCTTACAAAGAAACCACAAACACCTCATTTCTCAGTTGTAAGAGACAGGAGTTAATCCCCTTGTCACATATTACAGCTTTTGATTCTGCTAGCCCAATACTTACCCTCAACTTCAATTAAAGCTGCTTGGTCCAATTTTATATTAAATTTTAAGTACGCTTTTAAACAATGGTTATGCTAAGTATGTGTATAATAATAGACATTGCAGTAGTTTCCCGGTCAATTAAGCCAAATTTTAATTAAAAATGTACAAAATTTGTTATAATCAACACATACAACATTACGTTATTTCGCCTCATGTTAAAATTGACCCCTGATGTTGAGACGGGTATGGTTGTATTACGACTTTGACATTGCTATAAATAAAGGTCATATTGATCAGGCAAATTAAAAATAAACCCGAGTACATTTTGTTCGCTTTGTTTACAATTGACGCATAGCATGCGGTTGAATAACCCCAATTATTCGGGAAACGAAACCAAACGGTTTCCTTTTCTAAACATTCACATGATACATTTTGGTTTGTATGTTTGTTTGGCCATAACGAAATTATTTTTTTTACTTTGAATATTTCTAACTTTGAAAATAGACTGAATATGCTGGTGGGAAAAAGAGAAAGCCTGTGACTCTCTAAGATAATTGGTTTGTATGGACAATTATTTGATGCTGTAATAACAAAAAAATTGGACAAAGCAGCTTTAATAGACAACACATTGAGTCTCGTTGGTCAAACAATTTGTTTCAAATATTTCCCATCACTGCAATCACACATATAAATTCTTTTATACATCAACAACAAAAAAAAACTACATGCATCATTTTCCAGGGACTAAATGGTTCAATAGTTTCAACAGCCATGCATAATTTTGTGCTGTACCAGACTCCTGCATTTAGGGATCACCATACAAGAATATCACGCGGAAAAAAACTTGTCATACCACACATGTACAATATCCATAGTAAAAGATAAGGAACATAGTTCTTGTCTTATATGTCTGCTTTTTACTACATTTTTCATTACTGAAACTGTTGATCTTTAAATTCTTTGTAACATTAGGACAACAGTACATAAAATTGACCTCTGTATTTGCTGAGGTTTCCAGATGACTTCTGGTGCTGTCAGTAGCCCACACAGATATGAATATTCATGACGATGAGGTTGTGATGTCTGGACTGGATATGTCCAGTGTGACTTGACCTTGACCTTTGTCAGAATCTATGTCAGACGAAGCACCAATCAGGTCGGTCTCTCCCGAGGGCAGCATGGGATCTGTAATATGTCAAATATCAAAATAACTCAATGCGGTTAAAGAGAGGAACAGGGTTTATAAAGAAGTAGAGACTGGTCGACTTTGGTTTTATTTTAATAATAAAATGCTTTCTTTTTCGACCAATAGATAAACAGGACTTGTTGATTTCAGTCTGGCTGTTTCTAATAGAGCTATGAATTGACTATAAGTTTCTTTAAGAAGTAGAGGGAATCATACTTATTCGTAAATTATATGTATAAATGAATTTGAAAACAACAAAAATTATTCATAACTATTAATTTAGATTTCCAAAGACAAATTGCTCCTAAATAACAAAAGACTGTACGAAATTGCTATGCCATTTGAAATCACAAGTCATGAAGAAGAGAGAAAGTTTATGCATATAATATTCAAGAAAATTATTCTTATAATCAAGCAATAGCCATTGAATTCAATTGAATTTAATTTTTTAAGAATTAATTTATGAAATCAAAGTCTTACATCGATACTTTACTATATTTGAATGTGTACATGGTGTGAGAATGTCAGCTTTAAAAAATAGAGTCAGTATTTTGAAGCAGAGACTGTTTTCACACCTGATTTTTCGTACCTGACTGTGAGAACATGTACTCCTCGGTACTGTTGTCATTGGACGCGGTGACCATCACTAACTTGTAGTTTCCCGGGAGGTCATTCTCTGAGGATATCACGATCTGGGACTGACTGGCCTCATGGTCCGCCTTCTATCACAGATGATGCTATGGTCTGTTCCAAAATTAAAATATATTAATCAATGCATGATTCCTTAATCAATACTGATATCAACATTTATTTTTTCAATAAAAGAATGACTATGTTATACACTATTTACAAACCACGAGATGGTCTGCTCTAAATATAAAATGATTAATAATCATAGGGCAAGGGCAACCATCAAATTTATCTTATTCTACTGTACTCTAAAGACACAAAGGGTCAATATACTTAGTAACAACTTTACAGCTCAACTTTTAGAAACTGATTTATTTATTTTAAAAATCATACCACTTCAGTTAATATTTCCTACAGCTACCTGACCTTGTCAATAATGGATGGAGATATTTTTCCATATAACTGATAAGATTTTCAGTTAATTGTCAATTGAAAATATATATTATGAAATCTGGCCTGAGGATTATGAAGCAATTTCAAACTTGAGAGAAAATTTAAGCTAGTCACAAAATGATTGTTTATTATGAAATTCAGATTGAGATTTGCAATCAACCTTTATATATCAATACACTTTTAATAGCAATTCACATTTGTTGATGTTGTCAATCCAGGGACATTTAAACAGTGTACAATTTTGCACTTAATTCAAAGATTGCTCCATGATCCTGAGGCCTGATGTCTGAATTTTAATGATAAAAGTTCCATAAAAGCAAATACATGTACCAGTATATGCCAGGAAATAAGTCCTACCTCATTTTCAAAAGATGTGGACTCTGAAGTAATTTCAGTCTGTGTGTCAATTTCAGGTGTGGAATTGGATATCATCTGATCAGCCAAGTCTGAAAAAAAGAACAATATAATTGTAATCCTGTTTTTCTCTCATCATTCAGCTCACCATTCAGCTATGAATAATTTCAATGAAAATAAGATGTGAATAAAATCCAGAGCATTTATGAGACTTTGTATCAGACCCTCTCAAATTAAAACTCATCTAGCATAGAAAAAAATACATGTACATGTACATTACAAAACATTCACTGCTGAGACAGGCGTTCACATTGCTCAATACTAGCATGAGAGTTCCTTTATAATACATGTAGTACCCATCTACTGAGATGATGACTCACCTTGCTCGGTACTGTTAGTGGAGTTCTGAAGCGAGATTTCTGCCGAGTCCAGACTAAGACCATCTGTGGATGTGTTGAGTATGATTGGGTTCATCTGTACTGCCAAGTTCTCCTGACCCTGTACTGCTGTGGAGGTCTACAATTTTATCATTTGATTAAAGCATGTGGTCTGTACTTACAGGAATTGTATGGACAATGATAAGGTCGGTACATACAGGTAATGTATGGACAATAATAAGGTCGCTACTTACAGGTAATGTATGGACAATGATATGGTCGCTACTTACAGGTAATGTATGGACAATGATATGGTCGCTACTTACAGGTAATGTATGGACAATGATATGGTCGCTACTTACAGGTAATGTACGGACAATGATAAGGTCGGTACATACAGGTAATGTATGGACAATAATAAGGTCGCTACTTACAGGTAATGTATGGACAATGATATGGTCGCTACTTACAGGTAATGTATGGACAATGATATGGTAGGTACTTACAGGTAATGTATGGACAATGATATGGACGCTACTTACAGGTAATGTACGGACAATGATAAGGTCGGTACATACAGGTAATGTATGGACAATGATATGGTCGCTACTTACAGGTAATTTATGGACAATGATATGGTCGCTACTTACAAGTAATGTATGGACAATGATGTGGCCTGTACTTACAGGTAATGTATGGACAATGATATGGTAGGTACTTACAGGTAATGTATGGACAATAATATGATCGGTGGTGACTGGGGAGCCATTTATGGTGATGGCCGGGTTATTGTTGGGTTGTGTGATCAGGAAAGCCCCTGAGCTGGTCTGATGTAGGATTTCATACGTCTGTACAGCCTCAGTAGTGGTCGAACCATCTGAACCTGTTTTAAATATAGACACATTAAAATAAAAGGTTTTTGAGCATTCTCTTATCTCTCCACCAAATACTGGTACCTATATAGTGCATATGTCCTTGATATACTGGGGCAAAGAAGGTAGCATTTAAATTAATTTCTTATAACTTAATGGTTTATAAAGCCCAGTCTATTAGAGTATTACGCCCTCAAAATTTCAATTCAACTATTTGAACATACATGTATTTACTATTATATATATTGAAACAATGAGGACGAGCTAAAGTAGTACGGTACTTAAATTCACGGGAAAAGAATTTTCTTTGACAAATTACTTAATGTGACATAGGCAACCCAAGTAACATGATACAAACTAAATTCTTATCCCTTCAAATACCAGATTACATTAGTAACAACAAGATATCATTCACAGAAAACCTGTGTAAATCTTGCAGAAAGAACTTCAGAATCTCAGGGAGACGTTCACAATAGCAATGCCATCATGCCATTTCTTTGATACAAGGAAATAAAGTTCTAATTTTTTTTTTGCACCTTTCACACCGATCACAGATAAAACCTCTGTAGGTTTCACAGAGTCAAGAGGGAAAGAGTTGTATGATTGAAAAGAAACAAGAAACATTTTTACATACATTGTACAAACATGTATCCTTATCTATATAGCTTACATTATATACATACATATTTATATCTAACATACATGTACTCATACATGTACATATACAAAGTACATGTGAAATCTCTATATGTTTTATGTATGTTTCATAGGCACCTGCCTTCATTCTCACCTGTCTGTAGAGTTACTGGCATGGCTACCATTTCCGAGGATAATTTCATCTGGTTCTTCATCCGAACATTTCCAACATGGTTGGTCTTTAAATGTTCAAGCAAATCTGAAATTTGGTGAGAATAGATTGTTAATCAAGACCATTGACAATTTTCATTTAATACCCATGTATTTGTATGACTTGTAAGTAATCAATCAGAATTCAAATTGACAATATATTGTTATGAAGAACTGTTTAATTTTTTAGGAGAAAAACATTTCAATAGACAATTTCAAAATACACTTTATCCATAGATCTACATTATAAGGATGTAAAACAAACACCCACACATGTGTACAAGTTATATAAAAATCAATGAGTTCTTATAAGGACCTTGAAATGGCATGCACTGGTAGTGGTGATAGTTCCGTTTCAGTGACCACCATTTTCCTCTCAACCACTGTGGAGACCTTACACTGTAAAAACAAAATAGAAATAGTCAAACAGTTTCCAACTAATAATGCTTTCAATATCATAGACCTAAAATCATCTTTTACAGAAAAAAACCACTGCTCACCTCGGCCAGTTATCTGACAGGGCCTTCCAGTCTATCTCAGGTGTCATTGGACACTCCAAGATTGGATATTCTGCAGGAAATAAAAAATGTATATTTACCAGTAGGTTTTTTTAATAAAACTCTGTCTTGAGGTCCTGTATCTATTACTTAGACCTAATAATTCATATGGTTTTTTGGGGGTTTTTTGTAGATGAGATTGTCAAAGTGTCGTACATTGAAAGAGATATTAATATATATTTTCCAGCACTCATTTTTCATACAAAACCAACTCACAAAGCATTAGATGAGAGATTCCTCCTATCACATTGCCTATGACATTAATGAAGTAATATCAATATGTGAACTGGTAAAGACTGAAGTTTAACTTTACCATTCACACACCTTAAAGCTGACATGAATTCATAAATATGCAATATTTTCCCTTTTATCTCTGACTATCGCCATTTTAGTTGTCGAAATATATTGTTCTGCTTATCGCTACACACCCCCTATATAAGGCTGATGCATGTAGCACTATTTATGCATCACCATATTCAGGTATTTCATATGTACACCTGAACACGTTACCTTGGACAATGAGACATGTAGAAATGGGGGTTATGTATTTTTTTCTGCAATGTCCCCACGTTCATATCCCGAATGAATAACCAAAGAAAGAATTTTATTGTTTAATTATTATCTTTATCACCCATAGTTACCTTTACACACCTATGATGAGAGTACAATTCTAATTCCAGCCTCTACCTTGGTTTACAAGTTCTATACAATTCCCACACCTTAATACTATGAGACTGCCTTCCACATCAAGTATTCACTTCAGCACCCCCTTTAGTTTCTGTATTTGACTATTCACACACACACACACACACCTAATGATGAGATTCATGTCGTCCTCTCTGGTCCATTCCGTCCCTCCCTTCTGCTTCCAGTTCATGTAGTTCAGCCATTTTGTGCGGCACTGTTTCTCGGATCGCGTCACCACCCTCTCTGCCACATTGGACCAGGACAGCCCAGAGGTCACACTTTCCCCTGGAACAGATAGACAAATATATCTCATCACTGGTTTTAAATCTGCAATTTTTCATTGATTTTTATTTACATGATAAAAGAAAGGGAGAAGGATTGATTTCTGTATAAATGTTAAAATATCTTTAACACTCAAGAAACATGAACATATCTTAACAATGAACACAATGATGTCAGCTACAGTAAAACAATGATTACCTTGTTTAGTTCCACTTAACTCATACACTGCATCACACAATCTTTTCTCCTCTTCTGGAAGCCATTTTCCTGTCAAAGAAATTATACTTATCAAACTTACATGTACGAGCAACATGTTCATGAAATACATATATATAGCAAATAAGAAAAATTCTCTATAAATAGCGAATACTCAGTTACAGATGCAATATCCCTCTGATAAGAGTAACAAAGCTCTTTCACAGTCTTTAGAATATAGTATCAATGTACAAATAAATGCAAATATATTCTATTACAATTGGTGAATTCATGAAGTGATTTTATCAAACCCTGCCCCTTAAGGTATGCTGATACTGTATACATTTTAGTTACAACTAACATTTCTCAGAGAAATAATTATCACATAGGAGCAAAATCATAATTAATGAGTGTAACTAGGAAATCTGAATCTACAACACATTTCATTGATCAGCGAATTTACATAGGACAGTATATCCGAACAACTTAAAATATGCAACTTGTGTTGCACATTACCAGTCTTGACATCAATAGAAGAACCATTACCTGAGTTGCAGGTTTCCTTCATGAGTCGACATTTATCCTTCACAGATGAGGCACTTCTTCCTAAAGCCTGCCCTATGGTGGCCCAATCATTGCCGTACATTTTACGCAGCCTGGTGAACAAAAAAAGAATTAATAAGATAGATCTTCATGGAGAATTTAGATAACAAGGAAAATTTAATGTGATTAGTGCCGATTCTTTTTCATAAATATCAATTATGAGACCATGCGAGATTGTTCTGCGCATGTGCTGATTCAGTGTTCTGTTACTTGTGTTGGATTCAGACATGTTTAAAAGATGACTCTGTCAACTTGGTTGACAATTTTAATTTATCCTATTTATCAAAAGAGGTTTGATGGCCTTACATTTAAGGTATCTTGTATAGTTGTGTGGTTTTATATGCAACTGACTTGTATATATTTTCTACACATGGTACAGTGCACGTGTTGCTGATCGCAAATGCCATGTTGTCCCCAGAGAAGAACAACATTCTTCCTACAGGTGTTTATGAGGAAAAACGAACACCAGAAAAAAGAAAAGCAGAGACTGCTGTTACTAAGCCTAGTAGCAAATCTGCCAAATTGGACTCGGTATCGGGTCATAACTGCTTCATCATCGAAGGACTGAAGCTCTGATTGTTGACCAACTGTATTGTCGGGCGCGAGTGGCTTAGATCCATCTAATACAAATGTGGTGGAATATTGAAACTTGTGTAAGATGATGAATAACAATTTTTGGAATCATTCTAGTTCCACTCACTCTTTCAGTAAGTCAATTTCCTCCACTGTATACTTCCCCATGTAATTCTTTTGGTCGTACATTCGAGTCACCCTTCGATACACAGAAAATAACGGCCTCATCAGCCCTTTGGCTACTGTTCTGTAGAAATTCTTGCGCTCATCCTTAGACATTTCAAAAATTATTTCTGTTGGATCTCTAATATTGTGTTCCTAGAAATACAATGTACAGAATAGATTATTGCATTTAAAAAATACACAGAAAAGTATATCATAATTCAAAATTTCACAATCTAAGATAAATTATAAAGAAAAATTTAATTATATAGCCTTTTACATAATTCTAGCTCATATCAAAATATACAGTGTACATATCTTTAACCAAATGTCTCCATATCCATTTGTACATGACTTTTGAACAGAACTTTCTATTACCCAGTACGACATGCTGTGTACCAACCTTGCAGTAATTGGTAATGTTACTCTGTAGTATCTCCACCTCCTCGTTTGTCCACTGACCCTGTTTCCAACTGACTCCTGGAATAACATTGACAACAATCAACTTCCAATCATATTTCCCTATCGTCCCTTTCTCCTTTAAAGTAACAGAATTCCTCAATTTTGTTTTAAAATTAAATTTCTCAATAATTTTATTTAATGCTCCCCTTTCTCCATTTCAGAAACAGAAGTCCTCACTTTGACAACATTTTAATTTTAATTTAATACACTCAAAAATTTCCTAAATTTTAAAAACTAACAATGGAACTGACAATCTGCTAACATTACCCCTCACCCTTTATTACCTGTGTTGTGCAGGGCCTGCTTGTCATCTCGGGTTGTGAACCAGGCCTGGTTGATCTCGGATTTCTGTGCTATGCTGTTGGTCACTTTGTGTGGGTTGACTGTTCCACTGGCTGATGATGTTGTCACCTGTTGCAGAATAATACAATCTCATGTGTGAGGGACGCACGAATGGAGAAAAAAAATAGCTAATACTGGATAAGTGTAGAAAAGCTGTGACCACACCCAACAGGTGTATTTGTGAAACATAGAACATGGTTCAAGTTAAGATTAGTTTAAGTAATGATGGATGTAAAACTGAATTTTCTCTGTAATCAGTTGAAAAACACCTTGTGTCAAATACATTTGAAGAATTAATTAACGATTCTCAGGCCAAAGGTTAAACAAAAAAAATTATAAGGCAGGAAGGTACCGTATATATTTTAATTGCAAGGATTATGTATTCCCCTATTCAATATGGCAATAAAATCAATCAATGAGGCAGGATTAGAGTGGCTGTGAACCAGTACATTTATTTATTTTTTTTGCCTTATTCATACTACTCTTACTAGGAACATTTGTTGCTCGTTGCCTGATTTGTCATGCTCTATACTAATAGCTTTGTTTCCTTCGTCCTGTGACAGCAACAATATAGGACTCGCCATCAATTCTTATCTTCTTGGTCGCTGGTTCACTGCCTTCCACACCAAAAGAGGCTATAAATAACATCATTATTAGTCAATCATTATCAACTCCACAAAAAACCAACCCCATCTTTAATACTAAGACCCTGAACATTTTTAAAATCATCTGATTTATAGAAAGACTAGCAGGGGTATTAGGATTTCAGTATGCTTTGAGAAACAATTATTCATAAATGAAGATCATAATTTAAATCTTAGCATTAACTTGCTGTTTTTTGTACCACTGACTGAAAGATAAGGAATCTGCACATATTAGTAAAAATATACAAAGATAAACAGTTACTTGTCACAATGAACCAAAATCATATCATACCTGCAGCATCCCCTGAGAGAATTATATAGCCACCATCCCCCAACTCATTTTCCATTTGAAAGACATTCTCAACAGGAACTGACCCTTTACCCCCTTCCATCTGAAGAACAATGGCTTCGTTGCGAGTCTTCTGGTCATTTTGATTCACTGTTATGGAATTGTCAATCTGATTGGCCATAATATCACTGCCCAGGTTTGTCTCATTCTCTGTCTCAGCTTTGATTTCTTCCAAGTCAGCTGTCCTAGTTTCACTTTCATTTTGTGTTATTTCTGTGTATCCTACTTCTAAAACCTCGGAATGCTGAAGCGATGTGAGGTCTGAATCAGATATCTCAACTGAGGGAAGACACACCTCAGATTCCATACTGAAAAATAAAGAAGACAGAGTTATTTCTTTACATTAATTGACACTTATTTAGTATATCCAGTAGCTCCTTACTCTATAAAATAAATTCTATTTAAGACACTGGTTTTTTGTCTGAAGTATGCAAGATTAAGGCAATAACGGTAATAAGGGACTGCAACATTGAAGATCCAATTAGTCACCTTCTGTCAAAGGTAAAAATAAATTTACATTACTAGTACTATATACTATAGAGTCATACTTTTGTTTTAAAACTGGAGGGACAGAGTTCATAAAAGTGTTTACGTCCCTGCTAATAATTTTAACATGTAATATAAGGTGATGGAATGTTTATTTTTGCATGAATTTAATAACAAACTTTCAACAATTCTGCAGTACTTCAAATACGTTAAATGGGATGGAAGAAATAATGACAGACCAGACAGGGATTCGAACCCGGGGCCCCCTGAATATCTAGTCAGGTATTCTACCAACTGAGCTATCAGTAACCGGAATTTAAAACCGGTTGACCGTCACATTGCTCCCCCTTAAACTGATCTTCGCCCTCGAAGATCACCCCAGGCTCTTCCCCTGGCAGGAGTTAACCTGTCAGTTCCAGGGGTTGTTCAGGGCAATAAATATAACGGGATGGGAGAAATAATGAGGGATTGGAACCCGGGCCCCATGAATTTCTAGTCAGGTGCTCTACCAACTGAGCTATCTGGCGCCTGTATTCAAACGGGTCAGACCGTCAAAACATTATAAATAAATTAATTTTCAATTAAGTTGACATTTTATATTACATGATACACATTGTACCATGAATCGCTTGCTGGCTTTTAATCATGCAACCCTGTACTGTTGCACTACTTAAAACAAATTTTATCAATTTTTTTGCAGTCCTAGCAAAAACTCAGAGATCTAAAACTAAAACCAAACAACAGGAGAAGAGAAGCCAAAAACATTATTTCACAAATATGTTTATAATGTGATTCTGAATTTAAAAATATTTGCGCCAGAAAAATAGCTGTTAAAATCTTGGTTCAACTTGTCACAAACAATTAAACGTTTTCGGAAAAACTGCATTTAGTTCAATGTAAATTTAATTTGTATGTATATGTACGTAGTGGATATATACCGCGTAGGTTTTCTATAAATAGCGATGTCAGCAATTAGATGCGGTTTACATATATGTAGGGCATGTATTGGCTAACCCAAGCAATACCTTTTTAAGGTTATTATTGGTCAATAAACAACGGGGACGGCTTTTCTTTAATTTGCCGACTTATATTCATTAAAAAGTTTCACTCACTAAATATATTGCAAATTTAACAAACCTCGAAGTGTCAGGTTGACTCGGGACGCCATTTTGACTTTCCAAATAAAATCATTAAGGATATATAATATTTTATTACTCAAAGTTAACCAAGAACGAAAAATGCAAACTGCACATGTATGCCCCTGTTACAAACCCACGTGCCGTAAACTACCTGATTTGTTTTCGTACGGGTGTTTCTGCAAAGACCAGGATGAACAAGTGCCAGGATGGTGTTTCTCCGCGGATGAATATCACCATGGAAAGATAACCTCACGTTCTGTGATTAATTATTTAGACATCAATCATTGCAGATACCCCCAATTTTCAATATCCCTTCTCTTAATCTTATCAATTTAAAAACTCATTCACAGTATTATTGTAATTACGTTCCATGTGTAATAATATTAGGTACTATATTTTTAATTCAAAAAGACCCCAAAAGCTGTAAGAAGGCTGTGGAAAATCAGTAGGCCTATATACATAGGGGGATCCAACAGTTTTCTCTTTGTGCCCTATGCTGTTATTTTCACAAAAATCTTTAAAATTTCCTTGTTAATTCGATTTTCTCTGTAGATTGATTTAACAAAAATTTTATACTTTGAATAAAAAATATAGGTCCTAACGTAGTTAGGCGTATTTTTTTTTTTTTTACAAACTATTTAGTATATAGTGGAAGAGCATATGGACAAAAATATTTGTCATATGAGTATTGTCATAAAAATTAAGGAAAAAAGGGCTGTCTTTACCAAAATATCAAGGACTATTTCATTGCACTTCTGTAAATGTTATATAAATAAATTAAAGCAGACTTTCATTTCTTTTCTTTTTTTTTTATGAACATAATTATATAACGTTGTACTTGCTGTCAAAAATACGAAAATATCTAACTAAGCGCAGCTTTCGAACGAAATTTGAAGACTAGTTTTTTTTATAAAGAAAATCAAAAGAAAATCCAAACAGATTTGTTCAAAATTCACTTTTTTTCAAAGTTTTTTAAAAGCTTATAATAAGTACTAGCTGAAACTAGCACACTATAATTCTTATTAACAATTTATTTTAATATCCCTAAATAAATCAATTTGCCCAATAGAATAATATTTTTGAGTTTATATATATTTCGGTGAAAATTTAATTTCACTGCACATCTTTATACTCTATTGGACCTTTGCAAACTGTATTGTAATACAGTGTATTGTATTTGTGTTGATAGTAAATGTTAGAAATATATGACTGACTGTGTACACTAAACTGAAATAGGCCTAATCATAAATGTTCACAAACGTTCCCAATACTATTTTTAAAAATGTTCTTAAATTCTTATAGTAAAAATCACATTTAATAAAGCTGGAAATTAAATTGCACAAGATCTCCCCATATATAAACACGTAAACATATGAATGAATTAAAAGATAGGCACCATACATGCGCTATATTGATTGAATTATCACCAATTAATACACGTGCAGAGAGATTGGGGAAATTATGAAGGGCAGCCAATGGTTGTCAATTTGATGGATCAATAAAACTTGCAAATAGGTTTTGAGACGGAGAGGGTTCATGCATTTGTATGATATAAAGAGTAATGTGTATGCTATTTAGGCACGTGGCATCGGGCAGGGGGCACCCCCACCCCAATCCCCCCCCCCCAAAAAAAAAAATTCTCGCATCAAATTAACATTTTTCTTAAATCTACACATTGAATATTGGATTTTCATGCAGTTGCCCCCCCCCCCCCCCCCAACTTTTTGGGGACACGTAAAAAAATTTAAGTGGAAAGAAGGATCGAGATAAACATTTGTTTGTTTGGTTGGTTTTTTTGATTGTCAAGATTTTCGCGATGATTCCCCCCCCCCCCCACTCTCAAAAACGATGCTACCTGACTGCCATTTAGAAATGACACAAGTCATTCATTTTTAAAAGCTGTAGACATGATTTAATTACCAAATACATTTAATTTCAATTATGACGCAAAATACGCATCTGGATATGTCGTACATTTTGATTTTTTCTTAAACCTAGTATAATATTCTATTTCAAAAACATTTGAAATGATTACCTGGTTCTCAAATTTTTTTTTAAGGAAATCAGTATAGGTATGGCGACGCTACAAGTATAACATATATTCCATTCCAGATATGAAAATTCAAGTATAAGACAAGTTTTTCTTATATGTATTTAGTTTCTTTGACTGTTAATAATTACCGAATTCAATCACTCCAATAAGAACACTTTAAAATGTGTGTATATTTGGAATGGTGGGTAAAGGAGGGGGGGGGGGGGGTGTTGGGTCGGTATAAACGTTATGTTAACATACTTCACCAGAAATGGAGTTCCATATTGTTACTGCATTATAACCCACTACGCGCACTCTTTTTGAGAAACTTTCATCTACTATTTATCAACTTTAATGAAACTCACATTGCAGAGGACCAGTTGTGGGGGGGGGGGGCATCTTTAACTCACGAAATACGGTATATTTTTGCGCAGGGGTGCATGGTGTCTCGCTGTCTGCTTAAATCTTAGTTAAGATTCATTTTTTTATCCACAATACCATAGGCATATATGTGGGAGTAATACTAAATGACAATATTATTGTAATTTTTATGGCCAAATAAATTACCATCATTTTTGCACTTGTTTTCTTAAGTTACAACAAAGACACAAAATCTTAAACTTCTATGCATTATATTAATATAAATACATATAGAGCATTAATGGATTTCTGAATTTTTATCTCCATTTTGATAACTGACTTGTGTTTTAACAAACGTAATAATTAAATTTAGGGAAGATAGATACCGAGAACAAACTACCGGTAATACCTGTACATGTACAATCTAAATATAAAATTTTCTATAGGTTCATGTTAAGAAACATACTTGCAAATGTAACTATTTATAATTAAACTAATAAAACCGCTCCTCCATGGCACACTTTGCTTGTAAGCAGGCGTCCCAGAGGTCTTATTTAATTCGATTGCATGTGCATGATATTACAAAATGCCAAATGTGAATCTATTTGCACTTGCATGAGGACAAGACCTTTATATCACTGCAAATGATGTCATTGAATTTAATTTGTGCATATTGCAATACTACAAATTACTGGTATTAAAAATTACCTCTTTTGTTCTTGTTCTGATTAATTTCTTATTTTTCAACATTGTACATATTGTAGTCTCAAATTGGTTATTTTTATACATGTAATACTTAATGCATTCTGTTTATTTTAAAAAATATTGGAAAAATGTTTCGTCTAATGATTCTAAATTGGTTAAATATCAATCTTAACAGATTTGTTATCTTCTTTTACTTTATAAAAATTGACACATTTACACTTTATCTTGCAAGTAAGTTTAGTAATCCCGAATGAGTTTACAAAACAGAGCCTTCATCATGATGAAAGAGATTATGTCTAACCCATTAAAAAAACACACACATACACACAACAACAACAACAACAACAACAACAACAAACAACAACAAACAAACAAAACCAAAACAAAAAAAAATGAATTTAAAAAAACCCAAAAACTTAACTTTTTAAATGTTTTAATGTGATAAATATGGTTAACAGATGTAAAATATAGACGAAATTCAATAACTACAGTTTAAGGTCAGCAAACAATATGCATGCAAGAGAAAGTATGATATACATTGTTTTTTTAAATACATGTATCTCTAAATGGTTTGATTTACCTAACAATTTTACAAATTATTGTGTCTTTTTTAAATATTTGATTTTCTTTACACTCACACACAAACAGATTGTCATTATTGTCCACACATAAACCAAAAGGATCCTCCAGATCACAGTTATCAATGTAACGGAGAAACTGTCCATTCTGATCCAGAACGTGGATACAGTGGTTGACTTTATCTGCTGTCAGGATATGACACTGACTGTCTGTTGTTATACCATAGGGTATGAATGGTTTGATCTTGGTAACTGTCAGATGACCGGTGTATCTCCATCTGAGTTTCCCGCCCCTATTAACCACCACTACTGCATTAGCTCCATAGTCAGCTACACAGATGTCATGGTCTCTGGTCTCAGTGATGTATTTAATAGTTTTATTCCCTGAGTACAGAGGTTCACCTTCATCATCAAATTGAATTGTTTGTTTTTCTGAAGATCCCGAGTAACGGACAACTTTGGATTGAGTTTTAACATCATTGAACATGGCAACCAGGAGATCACCAGTAGAGGTGACACACAGATTAACAGGCGTCCATTCCTGAAATCTGATCAACTCCTCTGTCTGTCCATTCTTTACTTTATTCACTGTCCTTGTTGCCCCACTAGTGTACAGTAGATATCCATCATTGTCTACAGCTATATCATTAGGGCATTTCTTATGGATTGTCTGAAGGAGTGAACCTTTATCATTGAAGCATTTGATATCACTGGTCCGTCCACTGGTCCATACAGTGTCATCATTTAGACAGGCAACATTACGTAGATATTGATATCCAGTCTGTATTGTGGCAACAAGTTTTGGTTCATCCAGTAGTTCTCTGACTGAAGCGTTGGGTTGGTTTACTGACGAGACATTTTCTTCTGTAGCAATAGATAATGGGATGGTGTGTCCAAACAAACTATATAACTTCTCGGGGTCTATTGGTTTTGGAATGAATGTGGGCAGTGTAATCATAACTTTGGGTGGAAGCTTGCTGAACTCTCTGATCTTAGAGCTGTATTCAATGGTTTGGGAAACTTCAGTGGATTTCTCAATTTTCCTCAAGGTCAGAAATGTATGTTTGATGAGAGACTGTATCTGTTTAATTTCATTCAAGTGTTTCTGTAAAATGTTTCTGTGTTTCACTTTTATCTCGCTGATTTCAGTTTGCATTTTGTTGATAATGTTGTCGATTTCTCTATGCCATTGCTCTCCTTGTTTGGACATTGTTGTTGTAAGTTTCTCATATCCCCCATCTAGGTTGGCAAGCTGATTTTCTAAATTGCGTGCAATTTCTTCATATGTAGGGGAAATATGTTTTTCTATCTTCTCTGTATCCTTCTTAATATCTTCTTTCTTTGTCTTGTAAACTTCAGTAACGTCTACAAAGTTGTGTCCCTTGTGCTGTTTAGATGCCATGCAGGAAGAACAAATAAAAATGTTGTTACAATCCTTGCACTGAAATTTGCAATTTTTGTGTGAATGCATTTCACATTTCGAATAAATGAGGGTTGATCGTCGATCCTGGAAGGGAACTATTTTATGTTTGTCATATCCATCCGTGATGTGTTCACCTATACAGGGCTTGCAAAGGTTGACATGACAAACGTCACAGTAGCTGTGTACTATGACGGTCTTACAAAGGTCACAGCGGTGTATATCCTGAGCACTAGAATGGGGATCCATGGTTAATTATTCTGTGAGGAAAAAATAGGAACGTAATTTTTGTCAAAGGTCTGTATTTTTTCAAAACATACTGTATTCATCAGTCTGCCTTTCTTATCATACCCATAATTAATAAATTTAAAACGTTGATTTGATATAGTTCGGTATCGCTATGATAAGTAACGATTTGTGGGTAACATAATAAAAAGTAATCCTACAGGTCCCATTGTAGGCAATACAATTGTATACGCCCCCTAGACCTATTTCAAGTGAAAGTAGTAAAATTTCTAATATAGAATTAAATTGTCTATATAAATCACCTTAGTAAGCCGATTAAGTGTTGGTTAGTAATTATGAAATCTAAATTAAGAATACAAACCTTGTAAACCAAAAATTGGATAAATTTCTAACTGTCTGGATTGCGTGCTCCAGATAACATGGTTGGTTGTGACCATACTAAAAACAGAGTTACTCCCCGTTCATAGACAAAAACATTAGAAGCACATCCGAATGATTTTATACAAGCTAAATAAAAATCAAATTTGTGTACAAGTAGGTTGCTGAATAAATTTCAGATAGAAAGATCTATTTAGTATTCATCGGTATTTATTGATTTTATTTTGTTAAAAATTTTTTTGCTTTTGATTGTTTGTTCGATTGTTTTGCATATTCTTCAGTAGAGTGTAGCTTCCGCTCAATTTTTGTTTTTTAAAGTCATATGTAGGCAATGAATTCTATACTTGAATATACTCAAGAAGAAAACAAATGTAAAATTACTGTAATATAGAACTTTGTAAAATTTTGTGTTGATTCAGAAAGTACAACTTCGCCGGGCACCACAGCTAGCCCTTTAGCTAGTATTTGATAAA
This sequence comes from Magallana hongkongensis, assembly GCA_015776775.1. NCBI lineage: Eukaryota > Metazoa > Mollusca > Bivalvia > Ostreida > Ostreidae > Magallana > Magallana hongkongensis. The sequence continues at coordinate 26,983,318 of CM027470.1, read as the reverse complement.
AATTACAAAAAATACATTAATACATGGATAAACAAGTACAATATATTTATACTCAACAAGATCTTTCAGTTTTCAATACAGTGGTGCGAATTATGTTCCCCTTACTTATTCGTCTAACTGGTAAACCAAGTGATTTTGCAAGATTTTTTCGACATCTGCTTTGGGTCACTTGTTCACCACTTATTGACGCAACAAGCACGTTCATAGACGTAACCGAGTCTTTCGATCTTTTCATTTTGCAGCTGTCAATTGTTGTTTTTAAATCTTGCAGAGCCACTTTTTCTGTTGATTTTTTACTTTGTTTTTCTGGTGATAATACGACATCAGCATCAATTAAAATTTTTGTCGTTAGAGAGTTTGAATTTTTCAAATTTGCTGCCAGTGTAGCTGACCGCTTCTTTGGTGATTGGGGTAACGAATCCTTTAATTTTTTTAATGCTCTGTGTTTACTTGTTCTGTTTTTAAAAACATGTCTTATCATTTCATTTGAATTTCCCGTGTTCGCAGAGAGCTCGGCGTCTTTGTTCCTCGCTAATTTTCTTTTTCGTTCTGTTTCCTTCTGTCTTGTTTCAGCTTGTGTTGCTCTGTACATGCGCTTTCTAATTGCATCAGAAGTTTGTTTATACTCAGTCTGTTTGACAGTTTTGTTTTTATGATACGATGCTAGCTTTTGCTTTCGTCGTTTTTGAAGTTTCTTATTTCTATAAAACTCTAATCTTTCTCATTTTCGTATCCATGGTATCATTGCCATTCTTCTGACAACCGCAAAAGATAAAAAAAAATATTAAGGACCCTGTAGATTTGTAAAATCTTAAACACAAATACTAGTACCAAGACATATGGGTCGCCATGCAAGTTTTCAATGATAATCCACATTTCCGATCAAAGTATTTATCTAATTAAATAATAAAACATGAATGCTTTATTTAAAAAAAATAATTCTGTAAAGTTCTATTAGAAAATAGGGGGCTGGCTTTTGAAAGTGGGGCTAGACTTTTTGACAAACGAAAAAAAGTTGGAGAGGGATCTCTATGTTTATTCACTTTTTACATTTTAATTTACGAAAGATGTTTGCTGTGAGAAAAATTGGAAGGGGGGGGGGGATTTTGTATGACCGTTAATGTCCGCTTTTAAATTACTTTAATATCTATCATGCATACAATATAAGATATTTTTTTTAAACGGATGGATCGGTCTATAAAGATCTTGACTTAAGTGGTATAAAAAATATGGGTAAAGTGTGGATTTGATTACATTACGTCTTAGATCATCTAATTTTTTTAATCAACTTAGTCCAGATTAGAAAAAAGGGTATTTGGCAGAAAATGTTATTGTTGCTGTATAATTAAAAAAATTACGAAAAGGACCCGCATCAAACTTATATAATAATTATTTACCAACCAACGTTTTTCGTTTGGACGTAATCAGTTTTGAGTATATCAACGCCACGTCACATTCACGGTGTGTCAAACATAATGGGGACGTTTATTTGGACATTAAATAATTTCTGTCTTTCCTAAACTAAAATGGGGATTCATAAAATTTTGATATGTCTCTGTAGCAAATTTTATGTACTTTGTGTATATTGTACTTATTTTAATAATTGCGATTGTATATTGCTTGAAATTTTGCACTAAAATCGTTAAATTGCTTAAAAAGTGCAGTATTTTTTAGATTGGGACATTTCACCGGACAACTTAAAAATCAACCTGCCTAATGGATATTATCATTATAAAATAATAGTCGTTTGTATCTTATTATATGATACGTGTGCAATATATCTGTATCAAAAATAAGCAACTTACCTTCGTTTTAGACATAATATTGATGATTAAAATGTCAGTCTATCTGAATCTTCAAAAAAACGGGACACCGAGTTCTTCGCCATTTCAAAGGCTGCAGTATTATATCTATCAACCGAACATTTGAAATGATTATGAAGTCATACTTTGATATGGATGTTACAATTACATTCCAAATTTCATGCTGTTTGGTGGAAAATTGATTGTTTTATCAACCTAGCTGTGCATAAAGCGCATAGCTACTGAATGTAACGCAGGATATCCATATATCACGTCAACTACAAATAAATAAGACCTTTCATTCCTCAAAAAGTATGTAAAATTCATTTTATTTAGGTTATTTTCATTATTTATAAATTTCCCTTGCGATTAATACCCAACACTTTTATATTTTCCTTTTAACGGCTCTTCCTCAACCCCTCAAAATGATCTATAATAGCGTATGTAAAAGAGACTTTAAAGCTTTCAACTGTCATTAACATCTCTGAATTATGTCCTTTTTTGTTTAAAGAATTATATAAATCTGTACATTGTCTTTTGTTAAGTACGACTTTATCTTTAAAAAGTTATGATGTACGATGTGCTTATATAAAACATTTTGAAGAATTTCCCGTATTGGGTTCTTGATTTAAAATATTTTATATTTATGGCACGCCAGAATCGTTATGTAAACTATAGTTTACAAATGCAAATCTATGATGTTGTTTTGTTTGTCTCTCAAAAAACGTTAACAATAGATGTTGAAGATAAATACGCATAGATTCACATTTTTAAACTATAATTTACATTCGATAACTATACTCAAGAGTTGTTACTCATAGTTTCACAAATCGGGAAACTATATTTATCAAAGAAACTGTTTTCTACTCGCAAATGATTGTTTTCAGTGTTAATTACTTGTATATATTTCTTACACTTCTGAAACATAGATAAACTTCGGTAACTATATAGTTTTCTGGCTGTAAATACAGATTACAACAGGTAAACCTAGTTTATTGACTGTGAAACTATATATCTTTAGCTCATTTTATTGAATGTTGCTTGCCTAAATATTTGTTTATACACATTTAAAAGTTGGGAAGAGTTAATAAATTGCTGTCTTTTCCAATAGTTTCCCAAAATCATATGGTATAATTCATTAATAACAATAATATTTTTTTTTCATCAGCGATATCCCTCGACAAAATCATATTAGAAACTGCACATTTTTCTGCAATACTTCGTTTACACAGGTATTCATTATGATGAAAAATTCAAAATACAACTTTATGTTAAATAAAATTTCACCGATTTATTTAATATTTTCAAAAAGAAGACACTGACCATGTAAATAACAAAATTACATGCATTTTGTTAAAAATAAATGAATGAAGTCGTTCGATGAATTTCGGGTGATTCCCCCCCCCCCCACCCCCACGTATATATCAAAGATCGAGTTTGTATCTGGTCTCGATGTTGAATTCAACCTTTTAAAATCGACCCTGATCCGCTTGCCGTTTTAATTTATACACATGTAGAGTACTAAATAAATGCAAGATCACTTTTTTCTAGAATTTTGGTGTTGTTATCTGTCCGTAAGAATGTGACAAATTCCCCCTTTCTGAATACCATAGTTTTTAGATCACCTGAGCAGAAGGTTCACTTAACCACATGTTGTCCTTCCGTCCGTCTGTCTGTAAACGTGTTCACTTTTTTTTACTTCTTCTCCAGAACCAGGGTTCTCCTTACAAAGCATCCTTATTGTAAGGGAATTCTAAATTATGAAAAAAGGGCGAAAGCCTTTTAATTCTAATTGATGATTACGAAACAGTGGAAAGTATGTATTTTTAGAAATCTTCAAGAACCCCTGAAAGAAATTATTGAATGTATTTAAGTCTTCTTTTCAAAAACAACAATGCTAAGTTTAACTGATTTGCTATATAAGAATCCTTCTATCTTCATATCCTCATATCAAGGTCACATAATATTCTTTCACTTTTAATAAATATTTATAGCTCATTTTACAATTTTGTTATTTTTAATAAGTTAAGGCATAAGATAATATGATTGGTCGGTTGATGCATCTTAGGTCTTAAGATATGTCCAAAAAAAAAGTTAGCTTTGTTACACAGTCAAACCTTGTTATCTCGAACCAGATTAGACTATTTGATAACTTCGAGATGTCCAAGTACTCGAGATATCAGAGGTAGATTAAAGTACTTTAAAGACAAGTGGTTGGGAATTACAAATAAATTCATTCACCATATCCATTTTATTCGGGATATCACTGTTCGAGGTATCGAAGTTCAACTGTAGATATTGTTTTATGTATTGTGTAAAATCTTGGAATACACGAGTTTTACAATATATTTAGAATTATACATTGACGTCTTCAAATGAATTATATAAGAACTGTTGTTCACGTGAGCGATGTTGACTATGGGCCTCTTGGTGTTTTAGATGTGTTTATTGTCAAATTCCATGAACAAAGTATGTAGCTCCTTTCTTGAGTAAGTATCGTAAAATAATAAAGGGAATTCTGTTTTTTACAAGAAATTTAATTCTCGGAGCAATTTTCCTTAACCTTCATGATGACAACACAAGGGCCAAGATATTATTAGGGATTGAACAATGTGACAAGAGTTAAAATAAAAGACAGAAATTATTTGATTGTAACAAATTTATTAAAGAATACAATAAAAATAAAACAACAAATACGATCACATACAAGGGAATCAACATGAGTCAAGAAATCAACAAGAAAAATTTCATTGAACTGGCAAAATAACTAATCTATATTTTCATGTAAAGGAAAATGTTCAAAATATGAAATCAATGAGTCAAAAAGATTGTGAACACCACAATGGCTGGATGGGAGGCAAAATAGAAGCACCAAAGCAGGTCTCGCTTCAGCTCCACTCACAAAGAAATACAAAATAAAACAACATTGATTTGAAAATAACTTCTTGATTAGTTGATTGAATGGATTTGAATATTCTCAATATAAACGCACAAGAAAATGCCTGTAGCTAAAGCTATTTTACAAATCGACGGAAAATATAAATTGTATCTCATTACACATGAAAGTCTAACACAAATCATTCATTCAAACAAAATGTAGATCATAATTTTGTTCCACAATGTTAAAATCAGTGGTCAATACACACATTGGGAATTATTTCAACAAACTCATACTTGTGCAATTTAAGTTGAAAGGAATGTACCATAAGTCCTAACTTAAGACAAGGCATGTGCCATAAATATTTGAATTTTAAAAAAATTTCATGAAAAAAATATGAGCTTTTAAATAAAAGAATTGTTTGAGTCATGGTTGTGCCCAAAGCTATGTAAGGAAAGAGCTGCTCGAGGTAGTACAGTTTCACTTAATAAATGAACAAATAAACTGCTTGTAATGTACTAGCTGCTACTTTCCGTTACATGAATGTACCCTGTATATTTTTTTAACCCTAATTTCAAAACTCTTTTCAGCATTAAACTGTTTCATTTGATCTTGAATCACTCACATAATTGTTCACAAATTTTTGAAACATGTTTGAGGTTTTTTTTCTTCAAGATTCTGGATTCACTAAATAAAAAACCTTTGAGCATATACACATAATATAAATGAGATCACATGGTATATATGTACCAGTATAAGAGGCACCCATCAGGCCACAGTACACAACCAAATGTCATAAATGTTCTTAATTAGCAACAAGAGTAACAAATACAAACAAAATATCCACAATACAGTATGGAACTTTACATGTATGTATAAATACACAGAGTTTTGTGTCAAATTGAGAACTAACTTTGCTAAATTCACAGAGCAAAATTAAATTAGCACCAAAAACATGAAAATTCATACTTTAACTACATGTATATGTTTATCATATGAACAATAATTATTGATTGTTTCCATTAATTCTATACATAGTACATGTATAGAAATAAAAATATAAATAAAAATAAATATAAATAAAAACCAAGACTTTATTTTTTTTACAGCATTAACAATTCTCAGAGTCTTGAACAGTATCTGTATGGATAAGAAAGAAATTTAAAGATTTCAATTTGATTCATCCTCTGCTTTGTGCTATAAAGAGATAAATTTTGGATGTTGTAGAAAATTTTGACATAGTGGCTAATGAGTTAAATATTCACAACCAAAATCTAGCACCAGCATTTGACTACAGGTTTTTTGGCTATCATTAATCAGTAAAATATGCACATGTCTATCTACTGTACAGTACAACAATATCAAATTGACAATATACAGTACTGGCAACACATGGTAACAACTAATTTAAAGATTAAATTGGAACGATATCTTAAACAGGCAGACTGTCGATTCCTGGATGACCATGATGACAGAACTCTGGAGCTGTTGTTGATTGTAATGCAGGTGTGCTGTAACATCTCCTAGTTTCTTCATGGCTTGGAACCTCTGGGTCTCCCAGCTGAGAGGGGGAGACTTTCGGATTTGGACAGATTCTTGTGAGACTGAGGGTGCGTTTTGACACCCATTCATTGAGCGTTTCTTCTTTTGGTCTTTGCTCTATCACCTGTATTATACATGACCTGATGATTCGAGGTAGATGGGACGGTACGGGGTCATTGAAAAGTGAATCTCTAAACAGCAACAGGATTCTGCTGCATTCCTCTGGTTTTATTTTGTAGCAAAGTTCTTCTAACTCAAGTCTCTGAAGCTGTGGGATTTCGAAACCTTTTGGAGCAGTGCTGATTAACCAACTGTAGTCAACCCCAGTGTTGCGATGTTTGTCGCCGGTTTTCTTGTCATGAGCAATGCGGTCTAGTTCTTTAATATGGTACACTAAGTTCATGGATAATGGCATATATGTGGGAGTAGCACTAAGTGACGATATTATTATAATTTTCATGGCCAAATAAATTACCATCATTTCTGCACTTGTTTTCTAAAGTTATAAAAAAGACACAAAATCTTAAACTTCTATGCATTATATTTATATAAATACATGTTAAGCATTAATGGATTTCTGAATTTTTATCTTCATTTTGAATACTGACTTAATTGTGTTTCAACAAACGGAATAATCAAATTGAGGGAAGACAGATACTGACACCAAACTACTTGTAACACATGTACAATCTAAATATAAAATTTTCTAGAGGTTCATATAAAGAAACATGCTTGCAAATGTAACTATTTATAATTAGACTAATATAACCGCCCCTCTTTGGCCCTCTTTGCTTGTAAGCGGGCATCCCAGATGGGCATCTATCTACACCTTCAATAGGACAAGACCTTTATATCACTGCAGATGCTGTCATTGAATTTGTGCATTTTGCAATACTACAAATTACAGGTAGTAAAAACCACCTCTTTTGTTCTTTCTCTGATAAATTTCTGATTTTACAACATTGTATATATTGTAGTTTCAAATTGGTTATTGTTATAATACTTAACGCATTCTGTTAATTTTTAAAAATATTGGAAAAACTAAAATTTTTAAATGTTTTAATGTGACTATAGTTTACAGATGTAAAATATAGACGAAGTTCGATAACTACAGTTTAAGGTCAGTAAACGATATGAATGTATGAGAAAGTATGATATAAATTGTTTTTTAAATACAGGTACCATTAAATGTTTTGATATACATCACAATTTTACAAATTATTGTGTCTATTTCAAATATTTGATTTTCTTTACATTGCCTTTAGAATATTCACACACAAACAGATTGTGATTATTGTCCACACATAAACCAAAAGGCTCCTTCAGATCACAATTATCAATATAACGGAGAAACTGTCCATTCTGATTCAGAGTGTGGATACAAAGCTGTCAGGATACGACTCTGACTGTCTGTTGTGATACCCCAAGGTCTAAATGGTTCGTTCTTGGTAACTGAGGGATGACCGGTGTATCTCCATCTGAGTTTCCCGTCCTGATTAACCACCACTATTGCCCCAGTCCCATAGTCAGCTACACAGATGTCATGGTTTCTGTTCTCACTGATGTATTTAGTATAATTATTCCCTGAGTACAGAGGTTTACCTTTATCATCAAATTGAACTGTTTGTTTCTCTTGTTTCTCGGTAGATCCAGAGTAACGGACAACTTTGGATTGAGTGTAATCATCACTGTACATGGTAACCAGGAGATCTCCAGTAGAGGCGACACACAGCTGACTAGGTTTCCATCCCTGTAATCGGATTAACTCTTATGTCTGTCCACTCTTTCCTTTGTTCACTGTTCTTGTTACCCCTATAGTGTATAGTAGATATCCATCATCGTCGACATCTATATCAATAGGGCAGTTCTTTGATTCCGTATCGATTGTCTGGAGGAGTGAACCTTTAATATTGAAGCATTTAATATCACTGGTTATTCCACTGGTCCATACAGTGTCATCATTTAGACAGGTATCATTACGTAGCCATTTATGTCCAGTCTGTATTGTGGCAACAAGCTCCGGTTCATCCAGTAGTTCTCTGACTAAAGTTTTAGGTTGGTTCAGTGACAAGAGCTTTTCTTCTTTATCAGTAGATAATGGGGTGATTTGCCCAAACAAACTATACAGCGTCTCGTTGTCTATAGGTTTTGGAATGAATGTTGGTAGTGTAATCTTAACTTTGGGTGGAAGCTTGCTGAACTCTCTGATCTTAGATCTGTATTCAATGGTTTGGGAAACTTCAGTGGATTTTCAATTTTCCTCAAAGACAGAAATGCATGTTTGATGAGAGACTGTATCTGTTTAATTTCATCCAAGTGTTTCTGTAAAATGCTTCTGTGTTTCACTTTTATGTCGCTGATTTCAGTTTTCATCTTATTGATAACTTTGTCGATTTCTCTCTGCCATTGCTCTCCTTGTTTGGACATTATTGTTGTAAACTTCTCATATCCTCCATCCAGGTTAGCAAGCTGATCTTCCAAATTGTGTGCAATTTCCTCATATGTCTTTTCTCTATCCTTTTTAATATCTTCCTTCTTTTTGTCTTGTGAACTTCTGTAACTTCTACAAAGTTATGTCCCTTGTGCTGTTTAGATGCCATACAGGAAGAACAAACAAAATTGTTGCTGCAATCTCTGCACTGAAATTTGCAATTTTTGCGTGAATGCGTTTCGCATTTTGTGTAAATGACGGTTGATCTTCGTTCCTTGAAAAGGACAATTTTATGTTTGTCATATCCATCCATCTGAGATGTAATTTCTACTAAACAGGGCTTACAGAGGTTGACATGACAATAGTCACAGTAGCGTGTACTATAGCGGTCTCACAAAGGTCACATCGGTTAACATCCTGGGCACTTATTATTATTTTCAAGGATCAAACGATTTAAATGAAATGCAACTTCAAATAATTAAAAGAGTTCTTATACGTGATAGATCTATAAGTTTATATTAACAAGTTTTACATGTAGTTGCGTATCACTACAGTATGTATGATCATGATATAGGCGCTCCACAGCTAATTTTGTAAATGGTGAACGAAATCTATTTATATATGACTACCCTGTATACTATAAAATGTTGATATTTTACCCGGTGGTATAGAGGGTAGTCATACATGTATATCAAAAGATATCGTTCGTCATTTACATAATTAGTTGGGGAACGCTTTTGAGTATGATAAGTCTATTGGGTGCACAATAAAATAAATTCAGACCATTTAAAGTGAAAGTACATGTAGTAAAATTTAAACTGTTATATGTAATATCATATATTCGAATCAAATTAGTTTGGTTAAGTATGAAAGATATAAAAATGCAAACCTTGTTAACAAGCAATGAAAGACATCTTATTGTCTGGTATGAATACGTGTCAAACATGACTGATCCTGCCCGGAATGTAACCATGCAGCTGCATGATCAGAATGCTGAAAAACTGTCAGAGTTACCCCCATCCATTGCTGTCTACCTAATGAGCTAGGTGTATATTTTTTGAGAAAATATATAATGTCAGGTGCCTGTGTATTAAGTTTGAAAATACTTTACTTAAAACAGAACAAGAAATGAAAACACTAAGTTGACTCTGCTAAATAATGTTAATTATAAACTAACAAATAGAAAAATCTATCGAAAACAAAGCTTTTATTCCGGTATGCTAGGGGAAAATGATGCTAGTTCGGACTGGTGTGAAATTTCGGACACTTAATTAATAAATGCTTCTTTTATTGTCTTTAAATTCATGTTCAAGTCCGTTTGTTTGTTAGAGTTTTTTATTTTTTATTTCTGATTGCATGTTTATTGTCTATTTTTTTTTCTCTCTTTTTTTTGGGGGGGGGGGGGGGGCTAAGTTTAGAAGTTTTAACAACCACAACATTTAATACGCTCCTTTTAGTCTTAAAAAAGGGTTGTTTTAACATATTTTATTAGATAAAATATACAAATGGTTCGAACATAAGTTCATAAAACAAACGATCGAGGTTCTTACCATGTAGAAAAAAATTACATGAAATTGCCCGACAGTGTGTTTATAATTGAAAGTGCATATTATTAAAATGGTTCTGAAAATCAATTATTGAACAAGCGTAAATGTATTTATATAAACAGTTCTCTTAGAATTGGTCTAAGCAGTAATGCACTGGAATTAAGGGAATCTACCACGAACTCTTACTAGTCTTTGAACAGATAAAAAAAAAAAGCCATGCAGTGATTGACAATAATGTTAATCTGATTTAGATTTAAAAGCTTTGAAAACATTTCATTTTATATTTCTTGCACAAAAAAAAACAAATGCTAGCAATTTTATGGTATTCACAGGTACAATTAATAATCTCTGATTTAACAAAAATATTATACTTTGAATAAACTCTTAAAATATATAATTATAGAAAAAAACTGAAAGGTTGTAAGTGATACATAAGACCGTAATTTGTAAGTGTTTGTTACAACTTTTCATATCTCTGTGACCAACTAATGAAAAGCCGTATCTAATTTTTTATTTCATTTATTTTCTATTTTAACATTTAATCTACTAATAACCATGCCATTTCGCTCATACATCTTGAAAAGAGATCCATTTTTAAAATACAATTTGAAAGAGATAGTTTCTCCTTGATATTGAAAACTATGAAAAATCTAGTTACGACTTTTTATTTCTACAATGTCGTAATAAAGACGTATTTTTTATATGAACTTTTAATTTTAATAAATTAAAGTAGTGAAAGAGCATGTGGACAAAATATTTTTGTTATATCAGTATTGTCTTAAAAGGAAAACTGGGCTGTCTTTACCAATATATCAAGGACTATTTCATTGTACTTCTGTACATGTTATACAGATAAATTAATCCGACTTTCATCTCTTTCTTTCTTTAACGTTACTTGCTTTAAAAAAAACCGATAATATCTAACTAAGTGCAGCTTTCGAAAGAAATTTGAAGACTAGTTTTCTTTATAAAGAAAATCAAAAGACAATCCAAAACAGATCCGTTCAAACCTCACTTTTTAAAACTTTTTTTAAAAGCTTAAATTAAGTACTATATGTAGCTGAAACAAGCACACAATAATTTTTATAAACAATGTTTTTAATATCCCTAGTAAATAAATCAATTTGCCCAATAGAATAATATTTTTGAGTTTATATTTTGGTGAAAATTGAATTTCACTGCACATCTTTATACTCTATTGGACCTTTGCCAACTGTACTGTAATATTTTATTTGTGTTGATAGTAAATGTTATAAATATATGGCTGATTATATACACTAAACTGAAATAATCATAAATGTTCTTTTTTAAAATGTTCTTAAATTCTTATAGTAAAAATCACATTTAATAAAGCTGGAAATTAAATTGCACAAGATCTCCCCATATATAAACACGTAAACATGTGAATGATTTAAAAGATAGGCACCATACATGCGCTATATTGATTGAATTATCACCAGTTAATACATGTGCAGAGAGACTGGAGAAATTATAAAGGGCAATCAATGATTGCCAATTTGATGGATTCAATGAAACTTACAACAATAGGTTTTGAGACGGAGAGGGTTCATGCATTTGTATGACATAAAGAGTAACGTATATATGCTATTCAGGCACGTGGCATCGGGGTGGCCGACGAACAGGGGACATCCCCCAACTTTTTTTTGCAACAAAATAACATTTTTTCTGAAATTACAAATAGAATATTGAATTTCCATGGAGATGCCCACCCCACTTCTCCACGGATTAGGATTTCCGGATCCATGATTTGCAAATTGGCCCCTCTCTCTCTCTCTCTCTCTCTCTCTCTCTCTCTCTCTCTCTCTCTCTCTCTTTTGTTGGATTGTCAAGATTTCGGGATCATTTCCCCCTTCCCCCTTCTTTCAATTAAAAAACGATGCTACCTGCCTGCCATTTCAAAATGACACATGCGTTTTTAAGAGATGTACACATGATTTAATTTCCTAATACGAAATTTCAATTATGGCACAAAATACACATCTGAATATTAAATAAATTTTGATTTTTTCTTAAACCTAGTATAATATTATGTTTCAAAAACATTTCCAATGATTCCCTCTCAAAAAAAAAAATTAAAGGAATCGGTATGTATAAGTATGGCGACGCTACAAGTATAACATATATTCCATTCCATACTAGTATATGAAAATTCAAGTATAAGACAAGTTTTTCTTATATGTATTTAGTTTCTTTGACTGTTAATAATTACCGAATTCAATCACTCCAACGGGGACACTTTAAAATGTGTGTATATTTGGAGTGATGGGTAAAGGGGGGGGGGGGTGTCGGGGTTAGTATAAATGCTATGTGAACATACCTACCAAAATGAAGTCCCACATTGTTACTGTATTATGATTCACTATGCACACTCTTTTTGAGAAACTTTCATCAAATGTTATCACCTTTAATGAAACTTCACATTGCAGAGGACCAGTTGTGGGGGGAGGGCATCTTTAACTCTTTAACTCACGAATTACGATCTATTTTTGCACAGGGGTGCATGGTGTTTCGCTGTCTGCTTAAATCTTAGTTAAGATTCATTTTTTTAAATCCACAATACCATAGGCATATATGTGGGAGTAATACTAAGTGACAATATTAATGTAATTTTTATGGCCAAATAAATTACCATCATTTTTGCACTTGTTTTCTTAAGTTATAACAAAGACACAAAATCTTAAACTTCTATGCATTATATTAATATAAATACATGTAAAGTATTAATGGATTTCTGAATTTTTATCTCCATTTTGAATACTGACTTGTGTTTCAGCAAACGAAATTAATAAATTGAGGGAAGATAGATATGGGGAACAAACTACCGGTAATACATGTACAATCTAAATATAAAATTTTCTATAAAGAAACATACTTGCAAATGTAACTATTTATAATTAGACTAATAAAACCGCTCCTCTTTGGCACACTTTGCAAGTACGCAGGCATCCCAGAGGTCTTATTTTATTCGATTACGTGTGCATGATAGTTCAAATGCCAAATTCGAATCTATTTGCACCTGCATGAGGACAAGACTTTAATATCACTGCAAAGGATTTATTTGAAATTTTGGCATATTGCAATACTACAAAATTACTGGTATTAAAAATTACCTCTTTCGTTCTTTCTCTGATAAATTTCTGATTTTTCACCATTGTACATATTGTAGTTTGGTTATTGTTATAAGACTTAACGTATTCTGTTAATTTTTTTAAAATATTGAAAAAAGTTTCGTCTAATGATTCTAAATTGTCATGTCAACCTCTCTAAAAGTTAAAATATTCATCTTAACCGATTCATTATCTTTTTCTTTATAAAAACTGACACAGTTACACTTTAGCTTGCAAGTTAGTTTAGTAAGCCCGAATGAGTTTACAAAACAGAGCCTTCATCATGATCAAAGAGATTATGTCTAACCCTTTAAAAAACAGACACATACACACAAAACAACAACAACAGCAACCAAAAACAACAAACAAACAAAACCAAAACAAACAAAATGAATAAAAAAAACCCAAAACTAAAAAATTTAAATGTTTTAATGTGATAACTATGGTTTACAGATGTAAAATATAGACGAATTTCGCTAACTGCAGTTTAAGGTCAGCAAACGATATGCATGTGTGAGAAAATATGATATAAATTGCTTTTTTAAATACATGTACCCGTATAAAATGGTTTGATTTACATCACGCTTTTACAAATAATTGTGTCTATTTCAAATATTTGATTTTCTTTACATTGCCTTTGTTGCATTCACACACAAACAGATTGTCATTATTGTCAACACATAAACCATAAGGATCCTTCAGATCACAGTTATCAATGTAACGGAGAAACTGTCCATTCTGATCCAGAATGTGGATACAATGGTTGTTACTGTCTGCTGTCAGGATACGACTCTGACTGTCTGTTGTGATACCCCAGGGTATAAATGATTTGTTATTGGTAACTGAGGGATGACCGGTGTATCTCCATCTGAGTTTCCCGTCCTGATTAACCACGACTACTGCACCAGCCCGCCAGTCAGCTACACAGATGTCATGGTTTCTGTTCTCTGTGATGTATTTAAGTTTACTATTCCCCGAGTACAGAGGTTTACCTTTATCGTCAATTTCAATGGTTTGTTTCTCTCTAGATCCCGAGTAACAGACAACTTTGGATTGAGTTTTATCATCACTGAACATGGTAACCAGAAGATCACCAATAGAGGTGACACACAGGTTAACGGGCATCCATCCCAGTAATCTAATCAACTCTTCTGTCCGTCCATTCTTTACTTTATTCACTGTTCTTGTTGCCCCACTAGTGTACAGTAGATATCCATCATTGTCTACATCTATATCACCAGGGAATTTCTCTAATTCCGTATGGATTGTCTGGAGGAGTGAACCTTTAATGTTGAAGCATTTGATATCACTGGTTGTACCACTGGTCCATACAGTGTCATCATTTAGACAAATAACATTACGTAGCCATCTATGTCCAGTCTGTATTGTGGCAACAAGCTTCGGTTCATCCAGTAGTTCTCTGACTGAAGTGCTGGGTTGGTTCAGTGACGAGACATTATCTTCTGTAGCAGTAGATAATGGGATGATGTGTCCAAACAAACTATACAACTTCTCATGGTCTATTGGTTTTGGAATGAATGTTGGCAGTGTAATCTTAACTTTGGGTGGAAGCTTGCTGAACTCTCTGATCTTAGATCTGTATTCAATGGTTTGGGAAACTTCCATGGATTTCTCAATTTTCCTCAAAGCCAGCAATGTGTGTTTGATGAGAGACTGTATATGTTTAATTTCATCCAAGTGTTTCTGTAAAATATCTCTGTGTTTCACTTTTATGTCGCTGATTTCAGTTTTCATCTTATTGATAATGATGTCGATTTCTCTGTGCCATTGCTCTCCTTGTTTGGACATTGTTGTTGTAAGCTTCTCATATCCCTCATCAAGGTTGGCAAGCTGATCTTCCAAGTCACATGCAATTTCCTCATATGTAGGGAAAATATGCTTTTCTATCTTTTCTCTATCCTTTATAATATCTTCCTTCTTTGTCTTGTAAACTTCTGTAACTTCTACAAAGTTATGTCCCTTGTGCTGTTTAGATGCCATACAGGAAGAACAAACAAAATTGTTGCTGCAATCTCTGCATTGAAATTTGCAATTTTTATGTGAATGTGTTTCGCATTTTGGATAAATGATGGTTGATCTTCGTTCCTTGAAAAGGACAATTTTATGTTTGTCATATCCATCTGAGATGTGATCTACTACGCATGGCTTACAGAGGTTGACATGACAATAGTCACAGTAGCTGTGTACTATGGCCGTCTCACAAAGGTCACATCGGTGTACATCCTGGGCACTTGAATGGGGATCCATGGTTAATTATTCTATGAACAGATGAAGAAAAAAAACATGATATTATTTTCAAGGATCAATAGATTTAAATTAGATTAAATGCAACTTCAAATAATTAAAATAGATTTTAGACGTGATAGATCTATAAGTTTATATCAACAAGTGAAACATGAAGTTGCGTATCACTACAGTACGTACGATCATGACATACGCGCTCCCCAGCTAATTTTGTAAATGGTAAACCATATCTATTTATATATGACTACCCTCTTTACTATAACATGTTGATATTATACCCGGTAGTATAGAGGGTAGTCATACATCTATATAAAAAGATATCGTTCGTCATTTACAGAATTTGCTGGGGATCGCTTTTGAGTAAATCAGATAAGTATATTGGTTAGAAAATAAAATTAATTCAGACCATTTAAAGTGAAAGTACATGTAGTAAAATTTATATGTAATTAATAATATCATATATTCGAATAACTTAGTAAACATAGTTTTGGTAAAGTATGAAAGATATACAAATGCAAACCTTGTTAACAAGAAATGAAAGAAATCTCATTGTCTGGTATGCATACGTGTTCAAACATGACTGATCCTGCCCGGAATGTAACCAGTAAATAAATGCACCTGATCAAAATACTGAACAACTGTCAGAGTTACCCCCCGTCCATTGCTGTCTACCTTATGATCGATGTATTATTAGCTAGATGTATATTTTTATGAGATAAATATATAATGTCAGGTGCCTGTGTATTGACTTTAAAAATACTTTACTTAAAACAAAATAAGAAATGACAACACTAATTGGACACTGCAAAATAATGTTAATAATAAACTAACAAATCGAAAAATCTATCGAAAACAAAGCTTTTATACCGGTGTTATATAGTGCCTTTTCCCCCTAGCCATCTTTCCCCCCGGAAAAATGGCTATATAGCAGTTCTTCCCCCCGGAAAAATGGCTATATAGCAGTTTTTCCCCCACGGAAAGCTGACTATATAGTGGGCTTTCCCCCTTTTTATAGCCAGATTACCCCCCACGGAAAACCTAATATGTAGTGGATTTTCCCCCATTTTTACTTTCCGGCCATGTTTATTGCGGACCATTCGTGACAATAATTTGCAATAACTGATATTAATTTCTCGCAAAAAGGGATAATTATGGTATTTATTAATACATATAATAACATACATGGTTTTTCATCCCCAAATATGACCTAAGGCATGCGCCTTCATAACATTCATGTGTCATCATCGTTTATTTCACATGTTCTCACACCTTTTTGGAACACCTTTTACACGGATTTCGGAATACCTCGAATCATTTTCATCTAATCGATTCTTATCTACAGTTTTGACTCCGACGTTATCACCCCTGCGAATGTTATTGTCATTCAAATTTTAGACTACGTGGTTTTATTTGACCCTTTCAATTTCGCAGTAAAAATCGTACCTCGTGTATATAGTCTATTTCACCATATCTAGGTTCTTGTAGATTTATTGATTTTAAACTTTATCTTCATTAATTGGTGAATAAAATGTGTTCTAGAAATAAATGAGACTATACAAAAATTAGTTTATGTCTGCTGTTGCAAGAACTTACGTGCTTAAAAGAGAGCCTTCCTGAGGATTAATTTTCGATCCGCGCCTGACCTAGTAATAACATCAATAGTGAAACAGACTATACCATTTTATGCAGAATGTTCCTTGAAAATAGCTTGATAAACTAAGTTTTAATGCAAAACAGACACCCATTATTTTTTTTTAAAACATGGCATTGTACACCACAAGCATCAAGCATGGCTATGATTTTATTAAGCAACCCCGTGTTTATATTTTCATCCACTCTACACGTGGTTGAACACGAACGATAACTCTGTTCTGATAATTATCGTTTAATATAAATAACTGCTAGATGGTGAAATAAGACATACATCTTAAAAGCTTTTCCCGTTTTAACATAAATCAAAGTAGGATATCATATGAAAAACGTCCAGTACTTACGTATTTTGAGAATATTATCCGAACACTTATACTTCCGCTCGAAATTTCACAGGAACTGAACAAATCTCGGTGAAGTCTCGTGAACTTTTATTCGAGCACCTCTGGATTTACTACTTACTTAGCAACGATAAAGAAAACATTCCGAACACATTTGCAGGGGTGGTTATGAACACGTGAGAACACATTTGAGTGAAAATACGCCGGTTTGGAACATTAATTTTCCAATGTATTACCATCAATGTATAAGCTTCTCCCAGAGAACTAACTGACCAATCTTGACTTAATTTCGAGAGGAAGGGAATAAAAAGTGGAAATTTATTACTCCCTTCGTCCAAAAGGCTATCAATTTTAAATTAATACCGTTAGAATTGACGATCTTAAAAACAATTATATATTTCTTCTTCTAAATATCAAACGGGAGACAGGATGCAATTATATGATGAGAAACTGAAATGTTTTAGTTTTTCTTTGATTGATGGGGTTCTAAATCATGGGTAAGGGGTATTTTAATTAATGTATTAAAAGCATGCGTAAAGTTAGTGTTTACATTTCGTTTTAAAGTTACGCATATTCATATTTTTAAGCATATTCCTACTAAACGCGAGATATTATGATGTAAACATTTTAGAAAACAATGAAATGTCTTCACAACCAGAACAATGTCGGTATCTTTGCTGGTTACTTTGGAAAATGTGAAATGGAGCCTAAACTAAATTTATGTTTATATTGTCACTCACTATTTGCTAATTTTTCGACTTTTAAGTTTGCAATGTGATTTATAAATATACAATTTTGAAAACGATGCCATATATATCAAGATACATCCTACATTTTATTACATGTTTTGTTGAAGTCCGCATACATTCGACCAGATCGGCATATAAAATTACATTTCTAAATTTTTGTTTTTTTTTAAATAGTCAAATACTGTGCACGTACCTTGAAAGCACATTTTAACACCAACACCGTGCGCGACGTATATACGATTCAATTACCTAAAAAAGTTGTACTATTTGATTCATATTTTTGCAATAAAGGTTT
Organism: Magallana hongkongensis; assembly: GCA_015776775.1. Classification (NCBI taxonomy): domain Eukaryota; kingdom Metazoa; phylum Mollusca; class Bivalvia; order Ostreida; family Ostreidae; genus Magallana; species Magallana hongkongensis. Next base: position 26,964,690 of record CM027470.1, on the reverse strand, counting down.
ACTTGTGTACCATATTATTTCTTCGAACAATTAAACAAGGGTAATTAAAAACAAAACAGAACAAAAAAGCAAATCAAAAAACAATTGCAACCGACACATATATAATATTGTGATGAGCTGACTTTTTTTTAAAATGTAAGCTTGTTCTTCTAATCAACTAACAAGTAAAAAAGTCGTATGTGCGCTTAGGTTGGATATTTATTTTTGATTTTCGGTTTCTCCTTTTATAAATAAAAGTTCATTGATTTATTTATCTAATTATTTATTATATCATTAGTAATCTTATGAATTGATTTAATGTTTTGAAGAATAATGAATTTTACCCCCGTACCTTTTTAAAAAAAAATTGTTCGTAAATTAAAAAAAAAACCAGCAGAATTAAACGTAATTTTCAATCATTTTGGTAAAGAAATATATGAGTGATTGTGTATTTTTAAATGATGTTTTTACTTTTAAATGACCGTAAAAATATGTTCATTTGGTCATCTATAGTTTTTGAGATATAGGGCCCTAAAAAATACATATTCTTTATAATTGGATTTCAGACATCGGGCTCGAAAACAACAAAGGCTCCTACCCTGCATGGGGGCTTAAATTTTCGGTGTCATTTACTTGTGTCATTGAACTATCACTGTAAAAATATGGTCATCTCTAGAATTTGCGATTCGGGTCCCCACTTATAGAACACTATTCAATCATTATAATGGGGTTTTAAACATCGGGCCCTGAAACATCAAGGGCCCCTACCCTGAGGGCTGAAATTTTCAGAGTCATCTTCAAGTGGTAAACCACTGCCACTATAAAAATATGATGATATGGTCATCTCTAGTTTGTGAGACATTGGGCCCTAAAGAATAGGCACTATAATTATTATAATAGGATTTTGAAAATCGGGCTCTGAACCATCGGAAACAAATATCTCTAAAACAGAGGTTGAACCTGGATGAATTTTTCACAAACAGACAAACAGTACAGACTAGTCTGATAGATGTATCAAAAAATTCTTCTCGCTTAATACAATTTCCGAACACAAAATTATGCTTTTAAGTGTATAACTTGTAAAACTTTTTTTCAATAAATTACCTAAATTAAGTTCTATGTGTAATTCCATTACACACATGTTCAACTTTCAGCATTGTCTATAAAAATAATAAATCGGCAAAACGAAACTTAACAGATGGATGCAGATATATGCAACCTGGGATTGTAGAAACATTGATTTTATCCTTACCGGATTTCCATAAATATTTTTTTGTAAAATCTGAATCAAAAACGTGAGGGAGAAACCCTACGAAGGGGGAAAAGCTACTATATAGTAGCTTTTCATTCCGGGGGGAAAGGCTACTATATAGTAGGTTTTCCGGGGGGAAAAACTATTATGGGAGAAAAACTGCTATACAACACCGGTATGCTAGGGGGAAATCTTGCTAGTTCGGACAGGTTTGATATTTCGGACACTTAATTAATAAATGCTTCTTTTATTGTCTTTAAATTCATCCTCCTAGTCTGTTTGTTTGTTAGAGGTTTTATTTATTATTTCTGATTGCATGTTTCATTGTCTATTTTTTTCTCTCTCTTTTTTTTTTTGGGGGGGGGGGGGGCTAATTTTAGAAGTTGTAACAACCACAACATTTAATACGCTCCTTTTAGTCTGAAAAAAGGGTTGTTTTAACATATTTTATTAGATAAAATATACAAAATGGTTCGAATATAAGTTCTCAAAACTAATGATCGAAAAAATTTAGAAAAAAGTACATAAAACTGCCCGACAGTGTGTTTATAATTGAAAGTGCATATTAGTAAAATGGTTCTAAAAATCAATTATTGAACAAGCGTAAATGTATCTATATAAACAGTTCTATCTGAATTGGTCTAAGCAGTAATGCACTGGAATTGAGGGAATCTACCAAGAACTCTTACTAACCTTTGAACAGATTAAAAAAAAGTGGTGACAGCCATGCAGTGATTGACTATAATGATAATTTGATTTAGATTTAAAAGCTTTGAAAACATTTCATTTTATATTTCTTGCATAAAAAAAACAACAAATGCTAGCAATTTTATGGTATCCGCATTAACAATAAAAAATCTCCGATTTAACAAAAAATTTTTACTTTGAATGAATATAGGCGTATTTATTTTTCTTAAATTTTTTACAAACTTTTAATCTTAATAAATTAAAGTAGTGGAAGAACATGTGGGCAAAAATATTTGTCATATGAATATTGTCATAAAAAGAAAAACTGGGCTGTCTTTGCCATTATATCAAGGACTATTTCATTGTACTTCTGTACATGTTATATAGATAAATTATAGCCGACTTACATTTACTTTCTTTCTTTTTTTATTAACATAATTATACAATGTTACTTGCTGTCAAATATACGATAACATCTAACTAAGCGCAGCTTTCGAACGTAATAAGACTAGTTTTCTTTAAAAAGAAAATCAGAAGAAAATCCAAACAGATTTGTTCAAAACTCACTTTTTTTCAAAGTTTTTTCAAAGCTTAAATTAAGTACTAGCTGAAACTAGCACATTAAATTTCTTATAAACATTTTATTTAATATCCCAAGATAAATCAATTTGCCCAATAGAATAATATTTTTGAGTCTATATTTCGGTGAAAATTGAATTTCACTGCAGATCTTTATACTCTATTGGACCTATGCAAACTGTCAGTATTGTAATATTTTATTTGTGTTGATAGTAAATGTTATAAATATATGACTGACTATCTACACTAAACTAAAAAAGAATCATAAATGTTCACAAACGTACACAATACTTTTTAAAAAATTTCTTAAATTCTTAGTAAAAATCATATTTATTAAAGTTGGAAATTGAATAGCACAAGATCTCCCCATATATATAAACACGTAAACATATGTGAATGAATTAAAAACAAATAATAATAGGCACCAGGCTCTGAATTGATCGAATTATCACATGTACATGCATTCCAATACACGTGCAGCGACATTGGGGAAATTAAGAAGGACAATCATTGATTGATGGATCAATAAAACTTGCAACAATAGGTTTTGAGACGGAGAGGTTCGTGCATTTGTATGATATAAAGAGTAACGTGTATGCCATTCAGGCACGTGGCATCAGGCAGGGGGCAGCCCCCCCGAAAAAAAAATTTTCTCGCAGCAAATTAACATTTTTCTTAAATTTACACATAGAATATTGGATTTTCATGGAGTTGCCCCCTCCTCCCAACTTTTTGGGGACACGTAACAAAAATTGAAGTGGAAAGAAGGATCGAAATAAACAGTAAAAATGAATTTATAGATAGAATTTCCATGATTTGCAAATTAGCCTTTTTTTTTTTTTTTGGTCCCGATTTTCGAGATAAGTCCCCCCCCCCTCCCCCTTCTTTCAAAAACGATGCTACCTGACTGCCATTTAGAAATGACACATCCATTTTTAAGAGCTGTAGACATGATTTAATTACCAAATACATTTAATTTCAATTATGACACAAAATACACATCTGGATATTACATACATTTTGATTTTTTCCTAAACCTAGTATATTGTTATGTTTCAAAAACATTTCCAATGATAACCTGGTTCTAAAAAAAAAAATAAAGAAATTATAGGTACGGCGAGGATACAAGTATAACCTATATACATGTACATATGAATACCTAAATGATGGAAAATTCAAGTAAAAGACATAAGTTTTTTTCTTGGACGTCTTTAGTTTGCTTGACTTTCAATAATTACCGACCTCAATCACTCCCATGGGAACACTTTAAAATGTTTGTATATTTGGAATGATGGGTAAAGAGGGGGGGGGGGGTCGGGGTTGGTATAAATGCTATGTGAACATACTTCACCAAAATGAAGTCCCATATTGTTACTGCATTATTATTCAATCTTTTTGAGAAACTTTCATCAACTGTTATCAACTTTAATGAAACTTCACATTGCAGAAGACCAGTTTTAGGGGATGGAGGTCATCTTTAACTCTTAACGCTTTAACTCACAAATTACGGTATGTTTTTGCGCAGGGGTGCATGATGTCTCGCTGTCTTCTTAAATCTTATGTAAGATTCATTTTTCTTTTATCCACAATACCAAAGGCATATATGTGGGAGTAGCACTAAGTGACGATATTGTTGTAATTTTTATGGCCTATGCTTCTCTTCAAATAATTTAAAATTACCATCATTTTTTCAATTGTTTTCTAAGCTTATCAAAAAAGACACAAAATCTGAAATTCTATGCATTAGTATAGCATTGATATAAATACATTGTAGAACATTGGTGGGTTTAAGAATTTTTATCTCCATTCTGAATACTGACTTGTGTTTCAGCAAACGGAATAATTAAATTGAGGAAAGATAGATACTGCATGAGAACAAACTACCGGTAATTCCAGTACATGTACAATCTAAACATAAAATTTTCTATAGGTTCATATAAAGAAACATACTTGCAAATGTAACTATCTATAATTAGACCAATAAAACGGTTAAAACCGCTCCACCATGGCACACTTTGCTTGTAAGCGGGCATCCCAGAGGTCTTATTTTAATTCGACTGCATGTGCATGATAGTAAAAATGCCAAATTCGAATCTATCTGCACCTGCATGAGGACAAGCCCAGATGCTGTCATTGAATTTGTGCACATTGCAATACTGACTTGTGCTTCAACAAACAAAATAATTAACGGTGATTTAGTTGAGGAAAGATAGATATCAAGACCAAAATACAGTTAATACATGTACAATCTAAATACTAGTATATACTTTTCAATAGGTTCATATAACGAAATAACATGTACTTGCAAATGTAACTATTTATAGTTATACTAATATCACTGCAGATGCTGTCATTGAATTTGTGCATATTGCAATACTATAAATTTCTAGTATTCAAAACTATCTCTTTCATCTTATTAATTAATACTTAACGCATTCTGAAAATTTAAAAAAACCATTAGAAAAATACAAAATTGATTAAATATGCATCTTAACAGAGTTTTTATATTCTCTTACATTATAAAAATTGACACAGTTACACTTTAGCTTGCGAGTTAGTTTAGTAAGCCATAAAGAATAAGTTTACAAAACAGAGCCTACATAATGAAAAAAGAGATTATGTCTAACCCGTAAAAACAACAACAACAAAAAACATACACACAAACAAAACATTTTATAAACAAAAAACAAACGGTCAGCAAACTATATATGAGAAAGTATGATCTAAATCGGTTTTTTTAATACATATACCTGTAAATGGTTTGATTTACATCACAATTTGTGTCTATTTCAAATATTTGATTTTCTTTACATTGCCTTCGTCGCATTCACACACAAACAGATTGTCCTTTTTGTCCACACATAAGCCAAAAGGATCCTTCAAATCACAGTTATCAATGTAACGGAGAAACTGTCCATCCTGATACAGAATGCGGATACAAAGGTTGTTACAATCTGCTGTCAGGATACGACTCTGACTGTCTGTTGTGATACCCCGGGGTGCAAATGTTTGGTTCTTGGTAACTGCGGGATGACCAGTGTATCTCCATCTGAGTTTCCCGTCCTGAGTAACCGCCACTACTGCACCAGCCTCATTGTCTGCTACACAGATGTCATGGTTTCTATTCTCTGTGATGTATTTAATCATACTATTCCCTGAGAACAGAGGTTTACCTTCACCATCAAATTGAATTGTTTGTTTCTCTGTAGATCCGGAGTAACGGACAACTTTGGATTGAGTGTCATGATCACTGTACATGATAACCAGGAGATCATCAGTACAAGTGACACACAGCTTACTAGGATGCCATCCCTGTAATCTGATCAACTCTTCAGTATGTCCATTCTTTACTTTATTCACTGTCCTTGTTGCCCTGCTAGTGTACATAAGATATCCATCGTGGTCTACAGCTATATCATCAGGGATTTTCTCTAATTCCGTATGGATTGTCTGGAGGAGTGAACCTTTATTATTGAAGCATTTGATATCACTGGTCCATCCACTGGTCCATACAGTGTCATCATTTAGACAGGCAACATTACGTAGCCATTTATGTCCAGTCTGTATTGTGGCAACAAGCTTTGGTTCATCCAGTAGTTCTCTGACTGAAGCGTTGGTTTGGTTTACTGACGTGACATTTTCTTCTGTAGCAATAGATAATGGGGTGGTGTGTCCAAACAAACTATATAACTTCTCGGGGTCTATAGGTTTTGGAATGAATGTTGGCAGTGTAATCATAACTTTGGGTGGAGGCTTGCTGAACTCTCTGATCTTAGAACTGTATTCAATGGTTGAAGAAACTTCAGTGGATTTCTCAATTTTCCTCAAGGCCAGCAATTTATGTTTGATAAGAGACTGTATCTGTTTAATTTCATCCAAGTGTTTCTGTAAAATGTTTCTGTGTTTCACTTTTGTGTCGCTGACTTCAGTTTTCATTTTGTTGATAATGTTGTCGATTTCTCTGTGCCATTGCTCTCCTTGTTTGGACATTGTTGTTGTAAGCTTCTCATATCCTCCATCCAGGTTGGCAAGCTGATTTTCCAAGTCACGTGCAATTTCTTCATATGTAGGGGAAATATGTTTTTCTATCTTCTCTGTATCCTTTTTAATATCTTCTTTCTTTGTCTTGTAAACTTCTGTAACGTCTACAAAGTTATGTCCCTTGTGTTGTTCAGAAGCCATGCAGGAAGAACAAACAAAAATGTTGTTACAATCCTTGCACTGAAATTTGCAATTTTTGTGTGAATGCGTTTCACATTTCGAATAAATCAGGGTTGATCGTCGATCCTGGAAGGGAACTATTTTATGTTTGTCATATCCATCTGTGATGTGTTCACCTATACAGGGCTTGCAAAGGTTGACGTGACAAAAGTCACAGTAGCTGTGTACTATGACGGTATCACAAAGGTCACATCGGTGTATATCCTGGGCAGTAGAAAGGGGATCCATGGTTAATTATTCTATGAGGAAAAAAATAGGAACGTAATTTTTGTCAAAGATCTATATTTTCTCAAAACATCAGTCTGCCTTACTTATTACCCATGATTAATAAATTTAAAACGTTGATTTGATATAGTTCAGTATCGCTATGATAAGTAAGTAAACGTTTTGTGGGTAACACAATAGAAAGTAACCCTACAGGTCCCATTGTAGGCTATGTATAGGTCTATTTAAAGTGAAAGTAGTAAAATTTCTAATATAGGATTTAATTGTCTATAAAATCACCTTAGTAAGACGCGTAAGTGTTGGTTAGTAATTATAAAATCAAAATTAAGAATACGAACCTTGTAAACAAAAAATTGAATAAATTTCTGTCTGGATTGCGTGCTCCATATAACATGGCTGGTTGTGACCATACTAAAAACAGAGTTACTCCCCGTTCATAGCTGACAAACAAAATGCACTATTCAAAAAATTCACACATCCCCCCACCCCATAACAAAAGCATTAGAAGCACATCCGATACGGTAATGTTATTATATTATGTCTGACTCTCTGCCGGTTTTTATTGATTTTATTTGTTAAAAATTGGTTTGCTTTTGTTTTGTTTGTTCGATTGTTTTGCATATTTTTCAGTAGATTAATTGTAGCTTCCGTTCATTTTTTGTTGTTTAAGTCATATGTTGGTAATGAATTTAAAGCTTAGATATACTCAGGAAAAAACCCAAATGTACAATTTCTGTAATATAGGCCTAGTTGTAAAATTTCGTGTTTATTCAGAAAGTACTTGTTCTAGATTAGCCCATTAGCTATAGCTAGTATGATAAAATTACAAAAAATACATTAATACATGTATAAACAAGTACAATATATCTATACTCTTTATTTATAAAGACTAATTGTGACACGACGGCGGTGTTTTCCTTTGAAGTTTACCATTTTTTATTAGCAACACAGTACAAGGCTACTTGAGGCGGAGCTATTTGCTGTACTGTATTACCTGATAAGCCGTGCGGTATTTGCCAATAAACAGTTCTGTATTAGCTAACTGTTCTGTATCTTAAATACAGAACGATCTAAATATAAATCAATGCAACAATAAATGCAACATATTTAATTGAAATTAATTCTAATGTCAATTTTAACAAAATCAATATGCTACTGATATTCAAAACTACAAAAATATACAAAGCAAGAAAAAGAGTATGGGTCGTTCTCAATAAAAATTCCCACGAAAATTAGGACTCTTTTTACATTCAGGAACACAGCACTTAATTCCACTGACAGTTACTAGTATTAAGATCGTAACGAAAATGAAGATACGCCATTTTTCAAACACATTTAAGGCCCATTTTGTATTATATTTTGTGTTTTGGTTTTCCTGACCTTCAATAAGATTTCTTCATTCCTTATCATTTACGGCTGGTCCAAATCTAGAGGCAGTGTTTTCTTTCACTTTGCTCTCATTAACGTCATAGTCCATAAATAGTCAAAATACGAGGGTCAATAAAAAAATACGAAGACTTTTGTCATAGCTATGTTACTTAACGTCATATCATTACTAAATTTGGTAGACATAATTTAGCAATATTTTCAAACAATTTGCAAGAAAAAAATTCAATAAATTCCTTTATTTCTAAGAATTCTTTAGAATCTAATCCTGCAAAAATAAGGTCAAGGCGCACGGTCAAGATTTGTGTTATGTCAACAATAAACCATATAATGTTAAAGGTAATATCTCTATGAATTGGGCGTAAAACCAAATAACATTGAAACCGCAAATTAAGTATAGTCATGGTATTCTATGTACCAAATAATGATAGGATATATTGTTTTGTCAAACAGATATTAGTAACTAAAGACAGATAGTCCTCTTAAGAATTGACTAAAAACATCGACGTCGCCGGACGTCACGGCGCAAAGAGAAGTACAAACAGAATGGATTTAACTCAGGAAAAAGCCGATACAAGCTGTGAAAATACCCAATGGTACAAAAAATAAGTCAACAATTATTTGCAAGTTTGTGTTTAACTGTAATAAATTTTTGGGGGGTGGTGGTAATTGTATTTTGAATATAAAACAGTCCGAAAGAGAGTAGAATATCTGTAAATATTTGGTCAAAAAATAAGTAACGTCAACCGACGTTCAGGGTTATTACTACTGTACACTAAGAGATACACGGTTAGAAAATGAAAAATTTGAAGAACTAACTTATGATTCTTGAATAAATGTGTGCAAATAAGGTGTTAAGTGGTTAAGTGCCATTTTAAATTGTAAGGAGAAAGGCACAAGAGACTAAGCGCGATATAAAGATGGGGTATATCTATAAACTGTGCGTGTTTAATCTCGACGTCATGTTTTGAACGTTACAGTGCGCCGTGGTGACAAAACATGTTGTTTTTAAAAAGGGGTAACAAAAATACCGTTTCATCAAATGGACTAAAACTTCGCATATCAATAACATAAGTGTTGGTGCACAGATTAATCTGTTAAGTATGACTTTCACTAAAAATATATGATAGACAGCCACATTGTCTTCGTATTTTTTGATTGACCCTCGTACATGTATTTTTGCAGCGCCCGCATTCGAATCTGCGCAAAAAACGAAGAATTTGAAGCCCTTTAAAGACGTGATGCTCTGTCTCTATATTTTCGCATATCTGCGATAAGGTAATAGCGTCTACCTCGTCCGTTAGGAAATCAAGAGAGCTCATCTCCAACTTACGCTAGCTGTGGTCAAATCTAAACTGATACAGTCTCACGCGATCTGCGGAAATTGCGTAATAATCATCTAACTCCAATACGCTTATTGACCAGGGAATACACCTGTGTTTTTCGATATAGGGAGAAGTGAAATTTACATGACACTGCTACTCAGTTAGAAGTGTCAGATGCTCAATCGTGTCACAAATCATTTAGAGAACTCGACAGTTTCTCTATGTTTGATACAAATTTGGGTGTGGACCCGTGCTACGCACTCGTCCACCCCTAAATTTGTATCAAACATAGAGAACCTGTCTCGTTCTCTAAATGCAGCATACTTTAAGTCTTTAAAAAAAAGGGGGTGGATGACCATGTTACCATGGTAACGGGCATTGGACTATTTGAACAAGTACATGTGTCATCATTGTAAAGACGTGATGTAAAATCTATTTGTTAAAAGTACATGTACATGTACAATTGTTGTTCTAAAGTAGATATCAAATACATGCAATGATAAATAAATCTAGGAGATGAAGAGGTAATAATTTCGCAATATCAACCCTTCCCCCTTCAAAATTCAAAAAGGTATACGCACCAGATTTTTTTCGAGATTGGGCAATTAAGTAGTTTTTAAGAGGAGGTAAATGTTAATATACATTTCATTATGAGTAAAATAAATGCCATCTCAGATACATTGCGAAGTATGGGCACCAATGGTCAAACAGATTAACTGGGATGGAGTAAAAAGATGCGGGGTATCTACTATAAAGAATGTTTTTTCGTATGGGTAATCTGGCTATAAACGAGTGGGGAAAATAACCAGCTTTTTATGGGAAAAAATCTTCTATTTAGACATTTTCCGGGGAAAGGGAGGGATCGTTAGGGGAAAAGGCCACAATGCAATACCTTTAAATTGGGAGAGAGCTGTCATTTTTTTTATTGGTCAAGATCTAGTAAATAAAAAAATCCTTCACGTTAGTATTTAAGATAATGACTTTTTTAAATAAGATTTTTCATACCAATATAGCATTGTTTGATAAGTCGTATCGGAACATACATTATCGGTACACACAATAAAAAAGCATGCTTGAAAGCTTTCAACTGTCATTAACTTCTCTGAATTATGTCCTTTTTTGACTTAAAGAATTAAATAAATGTCTACATTGTCTTCTGTTTAGTACGAATTTATCCTACACAATTATGATGTACAATGTGCTTATATAAAACATTTTGAACAATTTCCCGTATTGCATTCTTGGTTTAAAATATATCTTATGTTTATGGCACGCCAGAATCGTTATTGTTAACTATATATATAGTTTTTATCCGTAAAATCATATCTAACGGTTGTAAACTAAAGTTTACAAATGCAAATCTGCGTTATTTTTCCTGTCTCTTAAAAAACGTTAACAATAAATGTTGATAAATACGCATAGATTTACATTTTTAAACTATAATTTACATTCGTTAACTATGCTCAAGAGTTGTTACTCATAGTTTCACAAGTCGGGAAACTATATTATCAGATAAACTGTTTTGCAATCGCAAATGATTTTTTTTTCAGTGTTAATTACATGTATATATTTTTTACATTAATTCTGAAACATAGATAAACTTCGTTAACTACAGTATAATTTTCTGCCCGTAAACTACAGATTACAACTGGTAAACTTAGTTTATTGACTGTGAAACTATCTTTAGCTCATTTTATTGAATTTTGCGTGCCTAAATATTTATTTTTATAAGCATTTAAAAGTTGAGAAGAATTAATAAATTGCTGTCTTTTCCAGTAGTCTCCCAAAACCATACGGTATAATTCATTTTAATAATCATTGTATTAATTTTACATCAGCGACATCCTTCGCCAAAATCATGCTAGAAACTGCACATTTTTTCTGCAATACTTCGTTTACACAGGTATTCATCATGACGAAAAATTTAAAATACCACTTTATGTTAAATAAAATTTCACTGATATATGATATTTTCAAAAAGAAGACATTTGACCCTGTAAATAACAAAATTACATGCATTTTGTTAAAAATTAATCTATGAAGTCGTTCGATGAATTTCAGGTGATTTGCAACCCCCCTCCCCCACCCCCTCCCCCCATATATCAAAGATCGAGTTTGCATCTGGTCTCGATGTTGAATTCAACCTTTTAAAATCGACCCTGATCCGCTAGCTTTTTTTGGGGGGGGGGGGTGGTATAAACTTGCCGTTTTAATTTAAACGCATGTAAAGTACTTAATAAATGCAAGATCACTATTTTCTAGAATTTTGGTGTTGTAATCTGTCTGTGAGAATTTGACGAATTCCCCCTTTTTGAATACCATAGTTTATAGCTCACCTGAGCAGAAGGTTTACTTGATCACACGTTGTCCGTCCGTCCGTCTGTATGTAAACTTTTTTTCACTTTTTTGACTTCTTCAGAACCAGTGGGCCCAGTTTAAGAACACTCCTTACAAAGTATCCTTATGGTAAGGGAATTCCAAATCATGAAAAAATGGGCGAAAGCCTTTTAATTTTAAAAGATGATTACGAAACAGTGGAAAGTATGTATTTTTATAAAATCTTCAAGAACCCCTGAAAGAAATTATTGAATGTATTTAAGTCTATTTCTCAAAAACAACAATGCTAAGTGTAAGAATCCTTCCATCTTCATATCCTCATATCACGGTCACATAATATTCTTTAACTTTTAATAAATATTTATGGCTAATTTTACAATTTTGTTATTTTTAATAAGTTAAGGCATAAGATAATATGATTGGTCGGTTGATGCATCTTAAGTCTTGAGATATGTCAAAAAAAGTAAGCTTTGTTACACAGTCAAACCTTGTTATCTCGAACTAGATTAGACTATTTGATAACTTCGAGATGTCCAAGTATTCGAGATATCAGGGGTAGATTAAAGTACTTAAAAAATAAGTGGTTGGGAATTACAAATCAATTAATTCAACATATCCATTTTATTTGAGATATCACTGTTCGAGATATCAGAGTTCAACTGTAGATATTGTTTAATGTATTGTGTAAAATCTTGGAATACATGAGTGTTACAATATTTTCAGAATTTTATATTGAAGTTTTGAAATGAATGATACAAGAACTGTTGTACAGGTGAGCATTGTGGGCTATGGGCCTCTTGTTGTTTTAGGTGTGTTTATTGTCAAGTTCTATGAACAAAGTATGTAGCTCCTTTCTTGAGTAAGTATCGTAAAATATTAAAAGGAATTCTGTTTTGGACAAGAAATTTAATTCTCAGAGCAATTTTTCTAAACCTTCATGAAGACAACGCAAGGGCAAAAAAAAATACATTTCCCAATCAGATAAAATTTGCTTTTCTATCACAGCCAGACATTGTTATGGTATGAAGAATGTGTCAAGAGATAGAATAAAAGACAGAAAGTATTTGATTGTAACAAATTTATTAAAGAATACAATAAAAATAAAACAACAAATACGATCACATACAAGGGAATCAACATGAGTCAAGAAATCAACAAGAAAAATTTCATTGAACTGGCAAAATAACTAATCTATATTTTCATGTATTCAAAATATTGAATCAATGAGTCAAAAAGATTGTGAACACCACAATGGCTGGATGGGAGGCAAAATAGAAGCACCAAATCAGGTCTCGCTTCAGCTCCACTCACAAAAAAATACAAAATAAAACAACATTGATTTGAAAATAACTTCTTGATTAGTTGATTGAATGGATTTGAATATTCTCAATATAAACGCACAAGAAAATGCCTGTAGCTTAAGCTATTTTACAAATAGACGGAAAATATAAATTGTATCCCAACACATGAAAGTCTAACACAAATCATTCATTCAAACAAAATGTAGATCATAATTTTGTTCCAACAATGTTAAAATCAGTGGTCAATACACACATTGGGAATTATTTCAACAAAGTCATACTTATGCAGTTAAAGTTAAATTGAATGTACCGTATGTCCAAACTTAAGACAAGGCATGTGCCATAAATATTTGAATTTTAAAAAATTTTCATGAAAAAAATATGAGCTTTTAAATTAAAAAAAATTGTTCGAGTCATGGTTGTGCCCAAAATTAAAGCTATGTAAGGAAAGAGCTGCCCGAGGTAGTACAGTTTCACTTCATAAATGAACAAATAAACTGCTTGTAATGTACTAGCTGCTACTTTCCATTACATGAATATACCCCGTATATTTTTTAACCCTAATTTCAGAACTCTTTGTATTATTAAACTGTTTCATTTGATCTTGCATTACTCACATAATTGTTCACAAATTTTTGAAACATTAAAACCTCAAATTTATGGTTTACAATTTCTAAACACACATGTAGAAATCCAACATATTGATAATGTACGGTATAAATCCACTTTAAGCAATAATGAAAAGTATATTATCTGCATGTTTGATTTTTTTTTTCTTCAAGATTCTGGATTCACTAAATTAAAAACCGTTGAGCATATACACATAATATAAATGAGATCACATGGTATATATGTACCAGTATAAGAGGCACCCATCAGGTCATATTACACAGCCAAATGCCATAAATGTTCTGAATTAACAACAAGAGTAACAAATACAAACAAAATATCCACAATACAGTATGGAACTTTATGTATAAATACACAGAGTTTTGTGTCAAATTGAGAACTAGCTTTGCAAAATTCACAGAGCAAAATTAAATTAGTACTAAAAACATGAAAATTCATAATTAAACTACATGTATATGTTTATCATATGAACAATAATTATTGTTTCCATTAATTCTATACTTAGTACATGTATAGAAATAAAAATATAAATAAAAACCAAGACTGGATATTTTTTTACAGCATTAACAATTCTCAGAGTTTTGCACAGTATCTGTATGGATAAGAAAGAAATTTAAAGATTTCAATTTGATTCATCCTCTGCTTTGTGCTATAAAGAGATAAATTTTGGATGTTGTAGAAAATTTTGACATAGTGGCTAATGAGTTAAATATGCACAACCAAAATCTAGCACCAGCATTTGACTACAGGTTTTTTGGCTAACATTAATCAGTAAAATATGCACATGTCTATCTACTGTACACTACAACAGTATCAAATTGACAATATACAGTACTGGCAACACATGGTAACAACTAATTTAAAGATTAAATTGGAATGATATCTTAAACAGGCAGACTGTCGACTTCCTGATGACCATGATGACAGAACTCTGGAGCTGTTGTTGATTGTAATGCAGGTGTGCTGTAACATCTCCTAGTTTCTTCATGGCTTGGAACCTCTGGGTCTCCCAACTGAGAGGGGGAGACTTTTGGATCTGGACGGATTCTTGTGAGACTGAGGGTGCGTTTTGACCCTCCATTCCATTCAGTGAGCGTTTCTTCTTTCGGTCTTTGCTCTATTACCTGTTTTGTACTTGACCTCATGATTCGAGGTAGATGGGACGGTAAGGGTTCATTGAAAAGTGAATCTCTAAACAGCGACAGGATTCTGCTGCATTCCTCTGGTTTTATTTTGTAGCACAGTTCTTCTACTCAAGTCTCTAAAGCTGTGGGATACTACAGTTTAAGTCAGCAAACGATATGCATGTATGAGAAAGTATGATATAAATTGTTTTTTAAATACATGAACCTGTAAAGGGTTTGATTTACATCACAATTTTACAAATAATTGTGTCTATTTTAAATATTTGATTTTCTTTACATTGCCTTTACAATGTTCACACACAAACAGATTGTCGTTATTGTTCACACATAAACCAGAAGGATCTCTCAGATCACAGTTATCAATGTAACGGAGAAACTGTCCATTCTCATCCAGAATGTGGATAAAATGGTTGTTACTGTCTGCTGTCAGGATACGACTCTGACTGTCTGTTGTGATACCCCATGGTATGAATGGTTTGTTCTTGGTCACTGGGGGATGACCGGTGTATCTCCATCTGAGTTTCCCGTCCTGATTAACCACCACTACTGCACCAGCCTTATAGTCAGCTACACAGATGTCGTGGTTTCTGTTCTCTGTGATGTATTTAATATAACCTTTCCCTGAGTACAGAGGTTTACATTCATCATCAAATTGAATTGTTTGTTTCTCTGTAGATCCCGAGTAACGGACAACTTTGGATTGATCATCACTGAACATGGTAACCAGGAGATCACCATTAGAGGTGACACACAGATTACAAGGCTTCCATCCCTGTAATCTGATCAACTCTTCTGTCTGTCCATTCTTTACTCTATTCACTGTTCTTGTTATTGCGCTAGTGTACAGTATATAGCCATCATTGTCTACATCTATATCATCAGGGAATTCCTCTAATTCCGTATGGATTGTCTGGAGCAGTGAATCTTTAGTGTTGAAGCATTTGATATCACTTGTATGTCCACTCGTCCATATTCTGTCATCATTTAGACAGGTAACATTGTATAGCTCTTCATACCCAGTCTGTATTGTGGCAACAAGCTCTGGTTCATCCATTAGTTCTCTGACTGAAGCGTTGGGTTGGTTTAGTGACGAGACGTTTTCTTCTGTATCAGTAGATAATGGGGTGATGTGTCCAAACAAACCATACAGCGTCTCACGGTCTATTGGTTTTGGAATGAATGTTGGCAGTGTAATTATAACTTTGGGTGGAAGTTTGCTGAACTCTCTTATCTTAGAGCTGTAATCAATGGTTTGGGAAACTTCAGTGGATTTCTCAATTTTCCTCAGGGCCAGCAATGTATGCTTGATGAGAGACTGTATCTGTTTAATTTCATTCAAGTGTTTCTGTAAAATGTCTTTGTGTTTCACTTTTATCTCGCTGATTTCAGTTTGCATTTTGTTGATAATGTTGTCGATTTCTCTGTGCCATTGCTCCCCTTGTCTGGACATTATTGTTGTAAGCTTCTCATATCCCTCATCAAGGTTGGCAAGCTGATTTTCTAAATCGCGTGCAATTTCTTCATATGTAGGGGAAATATGTTTTTCTATCTTCTCTGTATCCTTCTTAATATCTTCTTTCTTTGTCTTGTAAACTTCTGTAACGTCTACAAAGGTATGTCCTTTGTGCTGTTCAGATGCCATGCAGGAAGAACAAACAAAAATGTTGTTACAATCCTTGCACTGAAATTTGCAATTTTTGTGTGAATGCGTTTCACATTTTGGATAAATGAGGGTTGATCGTCGATCCTGGAAAGGAACTATTTTATGTTTGTCATATCCATCTGTGATGTGTTCACCTATACAGGGCTTGCAAAGGTTGACTTGACAAAAGTCACAGTAGCTGTGTACTATGACGGTCTCACAAAGGTCACATCGGGGCACATCCATGGTTAATTATTCTATGAGGAAAAAAATAGGAACGTAATTTTTGTCAAAGATCTATATTTTCTCAAAACACCAGCCTGCCTTAGTAATTAACCATGATTAATACATTTAAAACGTTGATTTGATATAGTTAGGTATCGCTATGATAAGTAACGTTATGTGGGTAACATAATAAAAAGTAACCCTACAGATTCCATTGTTGGCAATAAAATCAGGGACGTATATACTTAGTATATACGTCCCTGATAAAATGTATATTTAAAATGAAAGTAGTAAAATTTTTAATAAAAATAATAATAAAAAAAAATAAAAATTGTCTATATAAATCACACGTAAGACACTTAAGTGTTGGTTAGTAATTATGAAATCAAAACTAAGTTACCTTGTAAACCAGAAATTTAATAAATGTCTAACTGGACGGACTGCGTGCTGTAGGTAACATGGCTGATTGTCATGGTTGTGACCATACTAAAACAGAGTTACTCCCCGTTCATAGTTGTCTATTCACTATTCAAAAATTCACCCCCCCCCCCTTCCCATAACAAAAACATTAGAAGCACATTTGAATCAGTGGCGTAGCAAGACCAGAAACGAAGTACATGCTTAAGGCCGTGCATGTTGAGGCCGCCATGGTGCTCCCAGTGGGTCCAGGGCGAAGCACATGGATTCTGACGATTTTAAACACTAAAAATTATCGCAGAAATTGAAAGGAATACGCACTTTTTAAGCATATTTTTAGGCAGTTAAAATTGTTTTGGTTATAATTTAGGCATAAAATAAAATCACAAAACTTATTAAAAGCTAAAAGAAGAAAACACTTTTGACGTTTGTTTTTGACCCACTCAAAGCTTTTATTTTTAAGTTTATTTTCAACTAGTTTATGGGAATAAATTAAATATCTCAATAAAGCTGTGATATATTATGGGGGAAATTTAAAATGATGTGTAAAACTAAGTTCAAATGCAAAATAAATTTTTGCTTTATTAGGTACATGCATTAATTGTGTACTATTTTTTTAAATACTAGTATGGTACTGTAAGACCATTTTGCGTGTCTGGTATATTTTGTCTTTGTTTGGCATTGATTCCGGATAAAGTAAGACGGGTGATAGGCGTCGGAACGGGGGGGGGGGTCTCTGTTTTTTAATGCAAAGTTAGACCTGACCATTAGGCACATAGCATCAAAGAGGCTTCAGCCCCCCTCCCCCTCTACTTTTTTACGCAGCAAAGATAATTGTTCCTAATTTTACCTTGAAAAGATTGAAATACGGAGTTGTTGGAGTCATAGGTGTACTACCCCCTCCCCACGGATTAGGATTTTCATGATTTTGGGAATTAAGTTTTTTTGTCTTTGCTTGTCAAGATTTCTGAGGATTAGTCTACCCCCCCCCCCCCACTTTCAATTGCTTCCGACGCCACTGCGGGTGACGGAAGCGGGTTGATTGAATAACTAAGTATGGATTTATGAGATTACAATAAAAATATCTTCAGATATGGTAGATTCTAAAGTGTTAAAATCCTGACCCAAGGACAAATACTGGGGCCCCATGAGGGATTCGAAGTTCAATACATGCATGTATGGAAATATATAGGGAAAATGTTTGATGTCTTCTTCTCAAAAACAACAATGCTAAGTTTAATTGATTTGCTATGTACGAATCCTTCCATCTTCATATCAAGGTCACATATCTTCTTTCACTTTTAATGAATATTTATTGCTCATTTTTTATTTTTTTTTATATTTAATAAGTGAAGGCATAGGATAATATGTTTGGCCGGTGTAATGAAGTATAATGATCCCCGTAGAATAATGACCGGGGGTCATTTTTCTACGTAGAATAATGACCCCCCTACCTGAAGAATAGTTGGATTATTTCGAAGAAAAAAGACCCAGTGGTTATTTGTCTTCATGTTAAACATGAAGAAAAATGACCCCCATAAAAAAATGCCCCCCCCCCCCCTGTAAACATGAATAGAAAGAACTATATATGATAAGAGTTAAATTTGGTCCCCATAATTCACCATTTTTTAAAGTGTTTCGGTTACAATAAAATGTTATGTTATAATTTAGAAGAGTTCATATAAAATATATTTTTCACATATTTGTTTGATTTATTTGCACTCACTTGCAGTATATGACGTCAGAAGTGACGCTATTTCAAAAATTCTATCAAAATCAGTCGAAATTGACATTTTTCTCATCTTTTTACGAATGGGAAATATAGAGTGCATGCTTGAACCAGGACAAATTTTTTGTCACTTATTAGTCTTGGATACATCTTGGATACTAGATACATCTCTGATTAAAATATTTTGTTGGTTCAAGCATGCGCTCCATGTTTCCTGAAAGAAAAACTTCTTGAAAACAAGCTTTTTTATGCTAAAATGCAATAATGGCGGGAAACAGCTGTCTTTACAATGCCGTATTTCTAAATTGTGGGCACTTGAATCAAAATGAACATTAAGTTAAAACATCACATATATATCTGTACAAAGAAAACAAAGAATTACAGTAAAATAATGATATTCCTTTTAGGGGGCCATTTTAGGCCCATACCATATATAGTCCTTTGTTACCCCGTATTCAAGATATGACTTTGAAATTACTTTATTTTTCACTCTTTTCAACTGATTTTGAAGTTATAAACACCGAACTTGTAAATAAATCGCTGTATTTATTTTTTCCTATCCGTAGCAAGCACACGCAAAACACTCTTACATTGCCACAAATTGATTGTTAACAGTTACGTTACTTCTCTCGTCGACAAACGGCGGGAAATGACGCATATAAAGAAAAAATTCATACACAATGAGGATATTGTGTGATAATTAACGAAAAATAATCATGAAAGAATAATTGTTGTAATAGTATAAGCAGTATTCATTGGTGAATGAATTGTCAATCGAAGAATGATACATGTATATATCTTTATGGAAAAAGACTAAGGGGGCAGGTAACGTAGGAATATGAATACTTCTTATTTACATTTCTTGGGGGAAAGTGATTTTTAAAAAAAACATTCTGCGTTAGTTTTGTTTTCTTCTACGTAATAAATGAACATTAATATTCTAAACATTTGTTGTAATGTTGTATTTGTGATCATGAATAGACTTTATTCTTTTAGAGCAAATTTGTGAAGAGTACCCGACTATAGTAAATCTTAATAGATAATAAACACTGATCGATTATAATAAGAAAAGATTGTTTCTAAAAGCGTTGATAAGAGGTTAGGGCCCATGTTAGGGGTTTATATCCCGCTTGATTTTGATCACACGATCTTTATTGTATCCAAAGTTACCAATGCTCATACAAACTATTGATGCATAAATCATCTTGATATTAACTAAACTTACTAAAGTATGCCGAGGATAAAGTAAAATATATATTTTCTGTACGAGTACTCTCAGTACTCTGACGATTTTCCTTATTGGTCGTTAACCTCTAGTGGCGTAATGGCTCTAACTTCAGCTTGGTTATAATGCCTAACAGTGGAATAAACTTTTTATAATTTTGGTTTCATCATTAATTCTGGGTGATACACTTGTATACCCAGCAGTTTGTATTTTGGAAATCCTCAATGCAAGATTAATTCATGAACAATATGAAGAATATAGAAGATGCGACGGCAAAGCGCGAAGATGGGAAGACGAAAGTGATAAGTTGCGAAGGTTAAGGTTTTTGGAGCTGGTTAAAGTTTGCAGGTGCCCTCTAATGATAATATCTTAGTTACTACTGGTCCTAACTTCATTAAACTTGTATGGATGGTGCGTCTTATTATACTGTACTGATGCGCCTGACAGGTTTAAATGCTGAATCTGAGCCACAGGTTTCGGATGCTGGAGGAGGTTATGATTTTAAGAGCTGGTTAAAGTTTTTGAAACAGGTGCCATCTGATGACGATATCTTAGTTATAACTGGTCCTAACTTCACCAATCTTGCATGGATGGTTCGTCTTATGATACTGATGCACATGACAGGCTTGAATCAGAGCCATAGGTTTATGATTCTTGATGAGGTTTAGTTTTTTGGAACAGGTCACATGTTTTATAGATGATAGCTTGCATAGTTGATTTAAATATATTATAATTGAAAGGCAGAGGTTGCTTCAGATGCAGAGCCTGATCTCCATAATCAAATATGCTAAAGAAATCTCCTACCTCACTACCTCACTCAAACCTGCTTGATAGATAGATGTAGTTGTTGTTAAATGATGTAACATGATCCCTATGTTATAGTATTGTATGATATGAAACACCATTGTTTAATAGGATACAATATAATACCATACGTTATATTGTAAAACGTTATATGATACAATAGAAAATTGTATTATTTTTTTTATATTTTATGATATGATATTGTATCATGATATTGTTATGTATAGTATTGTATATTATGATACAATATTGTATAATATTATATCGTATTGCTTATTAATTATTTAATCACATGATACTATTACATATGATATTGCAATATATAATATTGCATCCTATGATATAATATTGAATATTCTATGATATTGTACCATACAGTATGGTACAATATGATATTGGTTCTGTAATATAGAATTATATAACATAAAATTGTATATATGATATTGTAATATTATAAAATATCATATCATACGATATTGTAAAATATGATTTTGGTTTATATGATATATTATCATATCACTTGAAATTGTATTTAAGATGTTTTAATATATATTATTGTATCATATGATACAATGTGTATTGTATTATATAATATTTTACTGTATCCCATGATATTGTATCATTTGATATGATACAATGTTTATTAAATAATATTGTATTATATGATACAATATCATTTTATGTATCAACTATGATACAGCATCATACAATACAATATCATACTATAATATTTATATTCACTTTCTTTCCCTCTATTAAATTGCATTAGTTAATTTGTGTGAAATTTACACACAACACAGAAGACCCAATCATCAAATCTGGTGCGTATGAATACATTTAGTATTTCTTCAGTATTTCTCGAAGAACAAGATCTGACTCTTCTCGCGACTTCAAACCGGATAACGACCTGATATTATACTTATGCTGATAAATATTGTATTGATGTAAATATACATTGACAGTTAAATGAATTCAATTGATTAATTTCTTAGTATACCAAGAGTAAATTCATTAAATTACAGAAAGAAGCATAAAATTGTGTTATTAGAATTGAAAACGCTGCGTACTATTTTTGTCAGCATATTCCGGCTGTTCCAGTGGCCATTCCGTTAATTTCGCATTACTCGTTGAATAAGACAGAGCCTTTTAAAAACATCATATTTGCGGGGAGGAAATACATGTTTAAAAAAACGTAAATATAAGCATTGAATCATTATTTTTTTTTTTAAATGTGGTCTCATAACTGCAACAATGAGTGCAAACAAATTTTCATAACGCTCTAGCGCGCGTTATACAATTTCTATGCACACATCGTTGCAGTTATGAGACCACATCTTTCAAAATATAATGATTCAATGCTTAATTATACAATATAATATCATATGCTTCAATGTTATGATGTATTATTGCAGTATGATATTGTTTCATATAATACTATTATATGAAACAATATCATACTGCAATAATACATCATTACATTGAAACATATGATATTATATTGTATAATTAATTATTGATTATAATAATACTATATTGTAATATGTTTTATGATATTGTATTGTTTGATCAAATACAATAATGTATAACACAATACAATGTCATCTCATACGTTACAATATCATATCTCACAATTATTTACGGTATTTTATGGTATTATATGATATATATTGTAAATATGATAGGATGCAGTTTCAATTTTATATTCTTTAATTGATTAACATTTGAACATATGATTATTAAACAATTTTTTAACAGATGATATACGATATTGTTTCAAAACAGAATCCATTAATATCCAAAATCATAAAGGATGGTTTTCATATAATATGATAAAGGTGGTCTCATAAAAGTGATGCCTCATAAAGGTGATGCCTCGTCTCGGTGAGCTTTGTAATCTGTGATTACCTGTGTTTTATAATTGTGGAGCTTTCCATCGTTTAAAGGGTTCCGAGGCATATTTTGGAAATTTTAATTCTTTTAAATTAATAAAAATAAAATTATCCGGGGGGATGGGGTCCGGACTCCCTATCCCCTTTTACTGCGTGAACTGATTAAAATTGAATTTTCCGTGGGGGGGGGGGGGACCCCCTCTCCCCCTCTAGATCCATGCATGAGCAAGGAGTGTCGCATAATGAAATTAGATTGTTACTGTGTTTAGTCTACGGTAAACAGACGGCTGGTAAGTGACAGGAGTCTTGAAGTGCATATGTACACATTATGGCGGACATTAAATTTTGTGTGAAGTATATAATGATTAGGCATAGCCAACACTGGTAAACATATATGTTACATGTACACATAAAAATATTTACAAACATTCATAGTAAGCGCGATGGCCTAGCGCATGCGTACCAATAATAGCATGGATTAATTGGAAAACCTTGGCGAGTACGGTGCCTGTATTAAATTATATGTAATCGACCGAGACTTGCTGAATGCAATCAAAAAGGCGAAGGCGAAAGTGCGAAGATGCGAAGGCCAGAGTGCAAAATTTGGAAGCTTAAGGCATTACATCTTCGCGCTTCGTCGTCGCATCTTCGCACTTTTGCTCCTTCGCCTTCGCACTATCGCCTTTGCAATTTCGCATCTTCGTCCTAAGGTCAAAGTGGCCCTATCGGAACACCATAGATATATGTAAATGTAATTGTTAAGATGACAACCATACCCCGATGCAATACGTCAAAATTTTGTTATAACGGAAGGATTTTTATTTTCTAAGATATACCCCTTCTTTCACTTTAAGTTTATTTGAATATGAATTATAATTTCTGTTACTTTCTGTAAACTGCAGCAGTAAACATTACAATAATGTAAAGACTATTTCACGAATAATAAAAAAATATACTGATAAACTTTAATCTACAAGGGGGTCATTATTCTTCAGGGGTCACTTTTCTTCATGTGGAGTGTGCTCATTTTTATGAAAATGACACTTATTCTTCAGGCAAAGGGGTCATTTTTCTACGTAGAATAATGACCGGGGGGTCATTTTTCTGCGTAGAATAATGACTGGGGGGTCATTATTCTACGTAGAAAAATGACCCCCGGTCATTATTCTACGGGGGTCATTATTCTTCATTACACCGGCTGATGCATGTTAGGTTTTAGTATATGTAAGAAAAATATCTTTGTTACACAGTCAAACCTTGTTATCTCGAACTAGATTAGACTATTTGATAACTTCGAGATATCCAAGTATTCGAGATATCAGGGTTAGATTAAAGTACTTAAAAAATAAGTGGTTGGGAATTACAAATCAATTAATTCAACATATCCATTTTATTCAAGATATCAAAGCTCAACTGTAGATATTGTTTAATGTATTGTGTAAAATCTTGGAATACATGAGTTTTACAATACTTTTAGAATCTTGCATTGAAGTTTTGAAATGAATGATATAAGAACTGTAGTTCAGGTGAGCGATGTGGGCTATGGGCCTCTTGTTGTTTTAGTTGTGTTTATTGTCAAATTCCATGAACAAAGTATGTAGCTCCTTTCTTGAGTAGGTATCGTAAAATATTAAAGGGAGTTCTTTTTTGGACAAGAAACTTAATTCTCAGAGCAATTTTTTTTAAACCTTCATGAAGACAACACAAGGGCAAAACAAAAAATACATTTCCCAATCCGATAAAATTTGCTTTTCTATCACAGCCAGACATTGTTATGGTATGAAGAATGTGTCAAGAGATAGAATAAAAGACAAATACTAGAAAGTATTTGATTGTAACAAATTTATTAAAGAATACAATAAAAATAAAACAACAAATACGATCACATACAAGGGAATCAACATGAGTCAAGAAATCAACAAGAAAAATTTCATTGAACTGGCAAAATAACTAATCTATATTTTCATGTAAAGGAAAATATTCAAAATATTGAATCAATGAGTCAAAAAGATTGTGAACACCACAATGGCTGGATGGGAGGAAAAATAGAAGCACCAAATCAGGTCTCGCTTCAGCTCCACTCACAAAGAAATACAAAATAAAACAACATTGATTTGAAAATAACTTCTTTGATTAGTTGATTGAATGGATTTGAATATTCTCAATATAAACACACAAAAAAATGTCTGTAGCTACAGCTATTTTACAAATAGACGAAAATATAAATTGTATCTCATTACACATGAAAGTCTAAAACACAAATCATTCATTCAAGCAAAATGTAGGAGATCATAATTTTGTTCCACAACGTTAAAATCAGTGGTCAATATACACATTGGGAATTATTTCAACAAACTCATACTTATGCAATTTAAGTTAGAAGGAATGTACCATATGTCCAAACTTAAGACAAGGCATGTGCCATAAATATCTAAATTTTAAAAAATTTTCACAAAAAAAAAATGAGCTCTCAAATGAATTGTTCGAGTCATGGTTGAGTCATGGTTGTGCCCAAAGCTATGTAAGGAAAGAGCTGCCCGAGGTAGTACAGTTTCACTTCATAAATGAACAAATAAACTGCTTGTAATGTACTAGCTGCTACTTTCCATTACATGAATGCACCCGGTATATTTTTTTAACCTTAATTTTGCAGAACTCTTTGTATTATTAAACTGTTGCATATGATCTTAAATTATTCACATAATTATTCACAAATGCTTAAAACATTAAAACCTCAAATTTATGGTTTACAATTTCTCAACATACATGTAGAAATCCAACATATTGATAATGTACGGTATAAATCCACATTAAGCAATAATGAAAAGTATATTATCTGCATGTTTGAGTTTTTTTCTTCTTCAAGATTCTGGATTCACTAAATAAAAAACCTTTGAGCATATACACATAATATAAATGAGATCACGTGGTATATATGTACCAGTATAAGAGGCACCCATCAGGCCACAGTACACAACCAAATGTCATAAATGTTCTGAATTAGCAACAAGAGTAACAAATACAAACAAAATATCCACAATACAGTATGGAACTTTACATGTATGTATAAATACACAGAGTTTTGTGTCAAATTGAGAACTAACTTTGCTAAAATTCACAGAGCAAAATTAAATTAGTACTAAAAACATGAAAATTCATACTTAAACTACATGTATATGTTTAACATATGAACAATAATTATTGATTGTTTCCATTAATTCTATACTTAGTGCATGCATGTATAGAAATAAAAATATAAATAAAAACCAAGACTGGATTTTTTTTACAGCATTAACAATTCTCAGAGTCTTGAACAGTATCTGTATGGATAAGAAAGAAATTTAGAGATTTCAATTTGATTCATCCTCTGCTTTGTGCTATAAAGAGATTAAATTTGGATGTTGTAGAAAATTTTGACATAGTGGCTAATGAGTTAAATTTGCACAATCAAAATCTAGCACCAGCATTTGACTACAGGTTTTTGGCTAACATTAATCAGTAAAATATGCACATGTCTATCCACTGTACAGTACAACAATATCAAATTGACAATATACAGTACTGGCAACAAACGGTAACAACTAATTTAAAGATAAAATTGGAGTGATATCTTAAACAGGCAGACTGTCGATTCCTGGATGACCATGATGACAGAACTCTGGGGCTGTTGTTGATTGTAATGCAGGTGTGCTGTAACATCTCCTAGTTTCTTCATGGCTTGGAACCTCTGGGTCTCCCAGCTGAGAGGGGGAGACTTTCGGATTTGGACGGATTCTTGTGAGACTGAGGGTGCGTTTTGACACCCATTCAGTGAGCGTTTCTTCTTTCGGTCTTTGCTCTATCACCTGTATTATACATGACCTCATGATTCGAGGTAGATGGGACGGTAAGGGGTCATTGAAAAGTGAATCTCTAAACAGCGACAGGATTCTGCTGCATTCCTCAGGTTTTATTTTGTAGCACAGTTCTTCTAACTCAAGTCTCTGAAGCTGTGGGATTTCGAAGCCTTTTGGAGCAGTGCTGATTAACCAACTGTAGTCAACCCCAGTGTTGCGACGTCTGTCGTCAATTTCCTTGTCATGAGCAATGCGTTCTAGTTCTTTAATGTGGTACTCCAGTTCGTGGATAATGGTGTCGACTACCACCACTTTGGTATCTTTCTCTGGAGGGCGGTGGCTCTCTGATATGAAGGACTTCCATATAGATTTGATAGGGTCCATGTCTCCACCTAAGGGAAAAATTGAATAAAAAAAATTAATTCATGTAAAACACTTGCATAGTAAACACTGTGTAATGAAAAAGCCCATTTTTTAAATTGCACATTAATTAAATTTGCAAAGCATGTCATGTTATGAGTTGACAATAATTAATCATAACCTGTATCTAAAATAAACAGAGTCTAAAATGAATTGAAAATTTGGGGTTTGTACTTGTAAAAGAACAGATCCAATTACCTAAATATATTCTACACAAAATTACAAAACACCATAGTCATTAATTTTATGTTGTTATCCTTCCGGAAGTGGATCTTTAAGTGGTCGGTAGTAAACTGTTCCCTGATTGGACAAAAGAAACAATTTAATCCAATGAAAATACGTGTGTCTTCTTAATTCGGTTATATGTCAACAACAATGTCGCACCATCCTCATAACCAGGGTCATATTCAGAGCCACCAAAGACCAATCCAACAGGATTGGGCCAATCGAGAGTACATAGAGGTCATCACTGGAAGCATCAAGAAGATTTCCGACTTCCTCAACTCCTTTGGTAAGTAGCAGAGTATTGAAAAATGTCGAACCAGGTAATGGGAGTTGGTTTCCTGGTACTGGTGTGACCACAGTGATGATACGAAATGACAGTATTCATCCCGTATTGACTTTCAAATCAAATTGTGTGATGTTGTTCGACTGCTCTTGGGCGTATATGGTGAAATTGAGTCGAGGAGTGTTTGGAATCAATAGGGCGTACAAATGTTTATTAAATTGATTGATATAGCTACATGTATAGTTACAAGTTAGTGTTGTAGAATTATAGTAATTTATACAGTACATGTATATAACAATCTGGCTATGAACACGCTATAACAAGGTTTTAAAGCTTATCATGTATTTTGATCAGATTTTTGCTCTACGCTTGGAAATGTTGATAGAGCTAAAGATCTAAAAGGCACTAAAATACAACTTTCAGAAACAAAAATGCCAACTGTTAATTTTCTTTTTAAATGGTTTTAGATACATCCTGCAGGTCAAGACTTGCAACACTAAATGAAAAGCTGACCCATTTAGAGAGAAGAGTGGAATATATCGAGGCCAGGGTAAGAATAATATGTAACTGTTTATAGTACATGTATTTGTTCAAATTTCTAATGCAATCCCTTGGATACTGTGCAATTCTGCCTTACTCATTCCTGTAGTGTGTCCCAAGATACCCTTAATTCACGTTTTGCTTAATTACTTAAATACACCAGGTTTCAAACGATTCAAAAGTATGATAAATTTTCAAATTTCGAAGAATATTTTTTGAAACAATCGTCTACCTCTACAGGTTTTAATACATGGCTTAAAAATGTGATGTCTACGGAGATTTTGTATTGCAACAGACCCGGATGATAACATTAAAAAAAATGTGTGAGTTATTCAAAGTGAGTCCAAAATGGAGAAAAGATGTCAACACTCTTATTATAAATCTCCGTTAGAAATTTGTTTTCCTGTGAATTTTTCCGAGGGAAAATCATAGTGTGTGAATGAATATATCTTGGATATTTTCCATTTTATCTTTTTCATTTGCACTTCATTCACAGGCATGTGTATTCTTAATAAAAATCATCCAAATGTGCACCATAAATATCTTGGGACAGACTATTAGTTCAGACATTTGATACTTTTACAATAAATTTAACAATGTATGCACATCATGTATGAATAATTTCAACGGTTCAACATTACTCTTTATAGGTCACAAAGGGCGAAACACTGACCTAAAGAGAAACATAAATGGAAGTCAGTAAAATGTGAATGAGGAATGAATGCAGCCAGCATAGAGAAAAAGAACTAGACCCATCAAGGATACAACCCATTATCCTCCTTAATGGGATGAGAGATTGTGTGAATGTACTAAATAGCTTGTATCTTTGTGTATATTTGTAGTAACTGTACTGCCATACTGTTTTTGTACTTGTACAATTCAGAAGTGAGTTGTAGTTGAATCCTGCATATAAAACACGTTTACCGTAATAATATATTTTACAATGTTTTATTTGTAAATTACACTCTAGATTGTTAAGTGTAAAATGAAATAAAAATTAGCTAATATCAAGTTTTCATTTTCAACTTATTTTATAAATATGTAACAGGATGGTAGAAATAATGAAGGACCAGAGTGGTCTCTGATTCCTTAGTTAGGTTAGGTGCTCTACCCATCAAACAATTTGGCCCCAATGTTCTAATCAGTCTGACCATCACAAAATGTTCTACTGGTAGTGAATTATATTTAAACAGAACCCTTTGATGACAACCTTGAAATTGTACTAGTCTTGACATAACATAAGGGGGAAAACCCACAAATCAACAAATTGGATTATGAAAATCAAATTACCGGTACTACAGTGTATCTTCAATATATAGGGTCTTCAAGAGTTTGATCCAAATGAAATTTTTTTTTACTATAAAATCATGGTACATGTACTATGAGTAAAACTATTTTAATTATCATCCGTGTAATACATGTGTATTTTAAAACGACACAATTCGCTGAGGAAAAAGAATCTACCATATTTATAAGATACCAGAAAGTCCGTATAATAATTTAGAATTTATTAACTAATCATAAATTTGTAAGTATCAAACAACAAATAGAATACGATCTTTGTATATGAAGCTGTCACATCACATATATAGACAAAGGGATTAAGCTCATAACAAATGTGTGGACGGTTCCCCAAATATTGCTTTGAAAAGCTTTTATCACAATATATGTTTTAAATTTACTGTCATTAGTTTGAATTGCTTTAAGGCAATACAGGAGGAAAAAAACTGATACATGTAAATAAACAATAATTATTACATGTATGTAATACTTTGATCACAGGCAAGAAAAACCATTTTTTCAACAATTAATCAAGGACGGACTAAGATACATTTACAAGGATGTTAGGAAACTAGAATATATACTGTTGTTTTCATTGGTAGTTTCAACAGGTAATAATACTTCTTTCTCCTAATACAGAAAATAACTCCACTCTTTAGATAACCATCTGAAAGCTCTGTTTCTAATTTTTTCTTGGTTAATGATAAAAAACAAAGATAATCTTAAGAAGCACTTGTAAAAAAAACCCTAAATTAAAATTAAAAATGCTGAAAAATCTAACAATTAATATTGATTTTGATTTTGTTTTCACCCTAACATACACTGTTCTAGCATAAATTCCATATCACAGACATCAAATACAACTAATAAACTGTGTAAACAATTAAAATCAACTATATGTATATATCATGATGATTGTTCACTAGGACAAGCAAACAGTTGGTACAATAATTTATCTTAAAAATGAAATAATGTGGCATTTAAAAAAACTATGAATAACATCATGTAAAAAAATAAAAATAGAAAAGCTTCAAAAATTCCTTTTGCAAACCCAGTTTAAAGTATATATATCACATGGCAATAAACTACAGATAAACAATAAATTAATTCCTAATCTATTTCACCTAATGAATATCTATGGGAACAACATCAAACATACATGATCAAAGTTTTGTATTAATTGTTTTTGGTTAAATGCAGCATTTTTTCATTGTGTAGTGTAAACATCCATCACAGTTTCTTCATTAAAAAAAAAAATTGATAAATAAAAATAAAAAAAATATTGTCTTGGCACCAAACTATAATCAGCTCCTCAGACATGAGAAAAGTGTTCTTAATTTTCAATGTATATGTTGTCCTCAGCCAAGTCTTGCTCCTCCACTCTGAGGACGGAGGAGCTTGTTGAGGACCTTGGGTGAGGGCACAGTCTTCTGCATATACGGACTCTTCAGCAGTTGGACATAATGGGAAGGTGTCTGATTAAGGTTGGACGCAGAAAATGGCCGCTGGTTGACAGAGATCTTCTTGTGTCTCTTTGGGCTGCGTGGGCGCTTCTTCATGAATAGTCTCTCTATGTTGGGATCGGTGTTAATCGGAGAGCTAGGCTGGTGTTCCTCTTGAGGGTATCTTAGAGAGGATAAGGCAGAGGTGGAGCTTTCCTTTACCAATTGTAAAACAGGCTCTGTAAAATGCAAAATAATGAGTGAAATCAGCAGTTTATAATGCATTTAAAATATTCTGTTATAATTACAGTGAAAAACTTATAGTTAATTCTGTTAACAACATACATTTTATTTGTCATTTTCCTTTTTTAAACATAGTACATGTATATTATTTCCATACATGTACATAAATAGGTGCAGTCTTAACAAACCAAATACCGTATTCCATATCTACATATACACGCAAGCTTTCAAGTTGCATGTACTTAGACAATCAAGCAATTAAGTCATTGATTCGTTTTACTTGATTTATTTTACATGAATGAACTTACCCAATGCCTCATCATCAATGGTCATGTCGTTTTTACAGGAGTCGCATTGGAACACTGGACATCCTACCCCTTGTACTTCACTGAACGTGTGGCGCATGAAGGCAGCAAAAGATGCGTAGTCATAGGCACTGTACCGACCGTGCCAGGCAATGTAACCTGGGAGAGAGAAAATAATTTGTATTAGTAACTCATGAGAAAAATGAGAAATTTTCTATATATCCTGGTACATGTAATTATTTATCAGTCTGTCCAAAGAGTTAAGACTGAGAGTAACGAACTCGGTATGCTTCACATACCGGTAACTGAGAAGTTCATATAAATTACCATATGCACTTGCTATAGGTCAAGAAAATACCAGAAAGTTAATTTCTGTTGCAAAAGTTTTAGAAATAAAATGCTTAAATACACTTCACACTTAATCTTCAATTTACAAGTATCAAAAGTCCTTTTCCCACATTGAATTTTTGAAGAATTGGTCCGAGTCAAAGCTTTGCACCAATCCTATACATGTACATATCAAAGTGATTACAGCATTGCAATACTGTGAAATCATTTTATTACGTGGGGGCCAATTTTCATGGATTATGGGTTTTTTACTTATTCGTGGGGATGTAATTTCGTGGATACGTCGGTTTTAAGTTACAGTAGGTAACCTAAATCTTTAATATTTTGTTTTCGTTGAGGATGTAACTTCGTGGGTGAGGGCTACCCACGAATACAACGAAAATTGAGCCACCACTTCTTTTCACGAATTCTAATGATTCCATAGTTACTGTAATAAGTTAGACTTGGTCTGGGTTCTGGCAATGTGAATGTTTATATAGTCAAGAATTAATGCTCACCATCAGCATGGATAAAGAGGAAAGTTGGTACTCCCGCGATTCCCAGGATTTCTGTCAGATCTACATGCTTCTTGCCATTCTCCTCATTCCTTGAGGCTGATCCTATACAATAGAGATTTATAAGTGGATTAGTGAGCTTCTATATTACTTTACGACTTGTGATACTGGTAATAAATAATAGCTTGTAAACCAAAATAATGTAATTTGATAAAGAAGGAATCTCCATGAAGCAGAAAAATAAGCCTCAATCCTTCTAATGGCTAAGGAACTGCACCTAAATTATTATTGGCCACTTACTCTTAAAGTTTAATTCATTTAATTGCACCTTAAAAATGAAAGGTGCTATGATCATGATGGTGGTAGAAAGCAATTCAAACGAGCAGCTCTTTTTATCAAGAGACTAAGTAATAAGAAACATTTCTTATCCTCAAATTGTTTAAACAATGCAGTTCGATATAAACACTACATAGAATTCTCTACCAGCAGTGCTGTTTTTCCACAGGCTGCTTGCTTCATCAATGGCGGAGGCACACTGGCTGGTACAATGCCAGATGACTCCGTGTTCTTTCCAGCCGTTTGATGTAATGGAATGGATGAGAGACTTCCTGTCTGATGCGTGGTTAGCGGTCACACCGCAGGACACCGCGATAAAGTTATACTGAAAAAAAGAAAAGCAAGTCTTGAAAATCATGATTTCTTTCACTTACCAATATTTTTCTTTCCAGATTAAACTCTTTAATCATCAAATAGAAGTATACATCCATTGTTTAGCTATGTAACCACTGGATTCCCAATCTTTTTATTTATAAAAGGCTAAAAACTGAATGAAAACGTTTTGCAGAGTAATATATCTCCTACAATTTTGGGTTTTGAAAGATCACTTGTAAACCATCATTTGTTACTGACCTCAGATGCTGCCTCTCGAGCAAAGCGTGCATAATGTGACATGACTTTCTGGGATCCAAGACACCTGAAAAAGACAGATATTTTTCAGTTATAAATTGCATTATTTTGCCACCAATTTAAGAATTATCTCCCTTGCTTAGATTTTTTGAATCACCTAAACAATGTATCCCCTAGAAAAGATGGACATATATACATGTACATAACATGTAGAACTTATCTCCCTTGCTTTTATTTTTTTTGAATTACCTCTATAATGTATCACCAAGAAAAGATGGACATATACATAGCATGTAGAACTTACCAGGGTGTCCAGAAGAGGATGGCAGTGGGGAATTGTTTGTTGTGGGTGCCTAGGAAGGGCTTGTACTCTCCTTGGAAGATGTCCAGCAGACTACATGCTGGGGGCGGGACTTTACGTTTCAATAGGCCCTGATTGGCTAATTTTTTGGCTAACTGTCGCTCATACATCACAGAGTCCTGATATTTGCAGCATCCCTGATTTGGCCATCTAATTGAAAAATGTAATATACACACGTTTATAATTACATGTCCTTCTGTAATCTAATAACAGGTAATGGTATATGCAAATAAAAAAATTAGGAAGCTACACACAACAAATCTCTCTCTATATTCCCTCCCATTTTTAAGTTTAAGGAGAACTGGTGGATAAATGACCAGACATACAGAAATGAAATAAAATCATCCTTAACATTCCTTAATTAATTCATGGTTTTACCAGCTAGTACATGACACTGCATTTTCAGAGGACGCTGTAATGACAGTGGTTACCTGGCATTTTGATTGTGGATGCTGTGGTAGCAGTAGAAGGAGAAAGGTCTGAAGGTTTCAGACAGCAGGTCCACACCGTTAGACTCCTCACTGGACGCCTGGGGCTTGTCCGACACGGACACCATGGTCAGCTTGTAGATAGGCTGCTCTGTACCCAGCTGTTAAACACATTTTAATACACTGATAAATTGTATAAATCCAATTAAATGATTTTGCACTGTGAAGTTGAAGAAGATTAAATGCTGTTACTTTTATAATATCCATGCAGCATCTTATCTCAACATTTTAATACACTGATAAATAATCCACCAAATTGTTCTTACACAGTCAAGTTGAAGAAAATTCTTGGGTGGCAATGTTTGTTGATTGTGCACCAGGGTTTTTGCTTATTTGTGGGGATGTAATTTCATGGATATGCGTTGGTTTTCAGTTTCAGTCAGAAAGATATAACTCTAAATTTGTTTTCGTTGAGGATGTAAATTCGTGAAGGAGGGCTAGCCACCACCAATTATAATGATTCCATAGTATGTGGGTGCAATATGTGACAAAAAACTTAAAAACTTCTGATAACTACCTTGATTCGGACTTGTTTCACGCCTTCGTGCATGGTATTTCCATACTGTTTTCCATCTATCAGTACTTTGAACCCCGACACCTGGGTCTCACTCTGTCTCTGGGGACATGACCAGCTGACATGTGCAATCAGCTGACCTGTGTAGTGTTCTAGCGCAGTGAAGCAGTGCTCCAGGATTTCCTCTATCCTTGACAATGTATGAGCCCCTTCAATTACACCTCGGTTCTTTTCTGCTCTCAGTGGGTTCGACAAAGCACCAATTTCTTTAAGTTTATGACCAACTTTTCTTATTAATCTGAAATGAAAAATATTCATTAATCAAATAACTACTTTTGCACATGAATAATTTAATTTTGCATGTTAAGTTCAATCCTAACATCTTGGCTCAATAAACGCAAATTTTAGTTTAGTTACAAACTTTAAGACAATACAGCAAAAGTCATGCATGTCATGAAATTATCTTCTAAAATTGTTTGAAAATTTAAAATTGACGTTAGCATCCCTTGGCTCTCAATTAATTTTAGATTCATAGGTACCGGTATTACCCTATTTTATCCAAAGCTGGATTTGATTAAGCTGCAAATCCAACTTTAAAAAATAAAATAAAAAGAGCCCCTACCTGTCTCTCTTGTTGACTAGATCACATGTCAGCCTCTCTAGAGCTCTGCGTTCATCCAGACCAACCACGGTGACAGTTACCAGGGGTGGGTCTGGGGCGGGAGCAGGGGCCACATGAAGCGGCTCCGAGCACACCACATCACCAGTATTGTATAACTGTGAAACAAAAATCATAATAATGGAACTTTTTTCAAAAGATTATCACAACTTTCCATAAATTTTACTCGAAAAAGCATAACTTTCAATGAGGACACACATTCATAGTAATAATCAATGGTTTCTTCTTACATGTATTTCTAAGAAAATGCTGTATGACCCTCGCTTCAGGTTCTTGAATTCCGCTTCTCTCGTGTTGGGGTGAATTGGACCAATAGAGGGTGTCACCTCTTTTTCTGTGTCTCGTTCCACACAAACAGCCTAAAATTTAAATGACAAATACAAAATTAATACTGATAAGGAAATAATCTTAACAATGACACAGGTAATCATTTTCAAATTATTGTCATGTTTAATTGACTGCAACTCTGGTAAAAAAAAACTCACTTGGAGCAAATTGATACACTGAGTTTCAAAATCATTAATTTCAATACTTGTGCTGGCAATTTGTAAACTGAAAGTAAAAATACTGACCCTGTAATGTTTGACTTTGACTCCTTCTGTAAGGTAGGGATCCTCCCAGGCAATTTTGACACAGGAACTGCTATGGGTAGCAAGTCTTTTCAAGGTGGGGGCCTTGCAGCCTGGCCAAACCACCACCAGGGGATCCGAGACTTTACTGTGGAGTTTATCGAAAGATGTCAGGGCTTGCACTTGGAAGGCATATTCCTGGCACCACTTTCCATGAGTGAAGGTGAAACTCATCTGCTCTGCGTTCAGTATGGCCTCCACAATGCCGTTGACGTAGACTTTGTAACCCGTCACTAAAGCGTCTCCGTAGGTGTTGGGTTTCTCCCATTGTACAGCAATGTAGCGGAAGTTGCAGGCCCTGGAATATCAAGAAAATCATAATTGTTTTATCCCTTGCACAATAGTTAAAACAGAACATTCTTTACTACTATATGTATGATTCAAACTGAAAAGTATGGCCCGTTATGCCAAAAATTGTATGTGAAGGCTTTGGGAATTGGCTATATGAAAACTATTAAATTTCTTTAAAAAATGCTATCTTTAATTTGCTGGTTTATGGGAGTCAAAGGTTTGACTACTTTACCCTAGGATGATGGAGGTTGTGAGAGTTTTAAAACCTAGGGGGAAAGAATTAAATGGTACATGAACTCAAATTTTATACAGACATAGAAACATTAGACTAAAGCTGCTTATATTGTCCAGTAGACTGTTAGAAGTACCTGACAGAGAGGATGGGGGAGTCTGGAGGGGCGGAGGTCTGTACAGTCAGCTGTTTGGACTTCTCCAGAATCTGTCCGTCAGCGTCGATGGCAATCAGTCGCACAAAGTGGGTGGTTCCCGGTAGACAATTGTTGATCACACAGCTGCTGTCCTTCTCCGACAGCTTCACTTCCCTTTGCTGTAAAGAAAAATCATCCAACATTATCCACTGAACAAGATTTGGAAAAAATAACAAAATTTTAAGACAATAAAGTTCAATTAAATTAATTTGTATAAAGCATTTGACATTTAACGTCAGCTTTGGCAACATTTCTCTCGTTCTTTAGTTCTGAGGGCACAAAAGTTAATAATGATACATAAAGATAACTTGAAGGCAGATTTAAAATATTTCTCAGCCTTCCAGATCACAAATGCAAATGTTTTAACAAGACTGTTTTAAAATCAGTATCAATTTTCTCTAATAAAAGCAATACATACTGCAGGCTGAGCTACACTGCTCCACTGAATCTTGTATCCTGCCACCCCCTCCGTCTCCAGGAAGTTGGACCAGTCCAGCTGTATGGAGGTTTCCGTGACAGCAATGACCTTGACCGGAATCATGTCCTGATCCTCCCTCACCATGTCTTCGCCCGACAGGAGGCGGGGGGAGTGGGGGGAGGTGCTGACCAGTAAGGTGTTGGAGAAGGCGGAGTCACTGTAGAATGAGTTGTCACTCAGGGCCACCAGCTGAACTTTGTAGTTCCTGTGGAGGAAATATTTATTCTTTGTTGTCAAATTCTCTTAATGAAAATCACTGCCTTACACAATACAATACAAATAACCTTATGTCACGTTTGCAAATGGGAATGGAGAGAGATAAATTCATTTATATAGATGCCCACCTAGAATTTTAAGTAGCCAGTATAGACATACATGTACATTTGTTATTGTACACATCAATTCTTTTAGATGATCAAATACAATAGAAGCTCACCAGGATATAGAACTTAAAAATTAATCAGTCTTGACTATAAGGAATTAAATAATGGTTTTTTCCCTTATATTTAAACACTTTCCTAATATAAAGATATAAAAAAACAAACTTAGCTTATGCTACAGAACTTAAAGTTTATTGCCTTAATATGACTTTCTTATAGATTCTAACATCAGTTTTACCATTCATGTGCATAACACTGTACCTGCAACAATTTACTGAGGATCACCAAATATAAAATAATCCTGTCCTCCTGTATTTATGGGTTGGAAGTTCAAATGAGTCATCTTAGTTCCAAATCACCCTACATTAAACTTTCCGTTTATAGAAATCACAGCCATTATAAGATACCCTCCGATACTTACTTGTTTGGGCGACAGGGGATGACGGCCTTACGGTGGGAGTTACTCAACTCATTCCCAACTTTCTTGTCATTCAGATAAACCTATCCAAAACAAAAGATAAAAAAAAACCAACAAATAAAAACAGGTGACAAATATCATTCAATTTTATCCCACAAAACCCCAATCCCCAATAAAACAGAAAGTTTGACAGAGATAAGACGCCCTATCTTGACAGTATATCACTTAACAATGCCAAAGGTGGAAAACAAGAGCCGATCAACTAATCAATATTGTCTCAAGATCCTGATAAAGAGGCTTAGTTTGACATGGTTACCATGACAACATACAGGAATCCATCTTAAAATGGAGTACCACAGTGGTGCCTAGTTGCTACGATGATTTCTAATGTCAGGACACTTGAACATGAAAATAAAAAAAAAAACTCGAGTAAACCTTATCAGCGCCAAAGAATAGAAAGCACTAGACATTATCGGATAGGGAGTAGCTCTGATAATATCAATCTGTTGCCCTGAATTAAAGAGGGAGATTACGTGGGTTTGACAGTACTGCATCAAATTCTTTACTTCTCAAACAAACAGGAATACAAGTATGATGTTTCTCTACATCAAGTAGAAAGTCGTATCAATATTTTCCTGCTCTTCCACTTAAAGAGTGGAATCTATATCTAAATAAAGTACAATTTATATTTATAGCTAAATGTATTTCAGTTGCAAAATTTGGAAAATTTACATTTGATGCCATGGGTTGACATGAAAATAAGGCTCTTAATGTAAGCTAGTCTTTACCAAACAAAGACTTAATAAATCTTCTAGATATCAATGTCTTAATTTCTATATGAAAAGTTTTCAAATAGGAAAATAAATTTTAACCTTTGGTAGAACTTTCAATTAACTATTTAGGTCTGATAAAGAGTCTTTTAGTTGAAATTAGTCTTCAAAAATTGGTATTTTATTGATTCATTCAATCCCAGAAAATTTTCATAAGCTAGACACGGAATGTAAGGTAAACAAAGAGCTTAGCTTATATATAGAAAAGAGCAAATCTATATAAACACTTAGTGTTCCTTAAAAGCAGCATTATCTCTTTTCTAATCTCTTCTTTAAATCATCACATATTCATTTGATAAATATGTTACAGTAATCTATAAAGACATAACCATGTCACTAAGCCACTGAAGTACTTAATCTCCTATTTTTAAATATTGCTAAATGAATGTGAATTTAATTCTAGATACTGACCTGGTATCCGCGAACTTTGACCCCTCCAAACAATCTCGGCTCTCCCCATTCTATGACAAACTCCTCCGGACTGACAGATTTCAGGAAGATTTCTGGAGCATCCGGAGGACCTGGAATAACCAACTGGATTCTCTGGTTTACTTGGTGAAGGGCATCAGTGAAATAATCCGGTTCAACTTGTATGTCATAGGAAGCTCTGAAAAAGATGAGAACATTTTCAAATACTTGTATATTCAATGAAATTCATTTTCTGAAGAAAAAAAATATGATGATGATAAAATAAGCCCTTAGAAATTAAATTTATTGTTCAAAAACGATTAAAGGTACAACCATGCAATAGCAGTTAATAAGATAATTATAAAAGTAAAGTTTATTCCCTTTATTTTATTTGGCGCATTTTCTGAAAAACAAGTAAGATGAGTAGAGAATACAAGACATATTACAGTACTTACTTTAACCTGGTGACTGGGATGAGGGATTTCCTGGCATCAGGGGTGACAACTTTTGTCTGGACCTGTCTCTCCTCCGTGTTGGACCAGATGACATTGAACTGTTTGATGTGTGAGATGACATCACTTCTCTCCCCTTGTGTATCCCAGCGTAGTTCTATGTCCCCAAAGGTGCTGTTGTCTCTGTCTTCATCATGCTTGAATGTGCACTCCAAACTCTTGATATAACCTAGAATAACAATACCAAATTTAAAAACAACCCTTTTTTTTTTAGAATTCACATTTTACTATTTCTTAAAGCAAAATAACTGTGATGTTGTTTGTAATGGATAGTTCTTTATACCGTCCTGGTCCTTGGGTAAGACGATCTCCAGAGGATCTGATGGAGAGGGGTCAAGGTTGTCCTCATCTTGGAGCAGGGCCGAGTAGTCCACTGCCTGGAGGCTCACATTTCTGTACACCCCCTTATACTGAAAAAAAAAAATATCTTAAAGTTTAGATACATAGATGTAAACAATGTACTTTGATCCAATTACTGATATCTCAGTTAAAAAGTTTTATTAAACCAAATGCTATATGAGGTACGTATCATGAATTCCTTCACTGTTTCAATATGTTTTCTGAACAATTAATCAGTGACATGTAACAGCAGATTTTTCAGTGGTACAACCCACAATTCTACTGTTATGTAATATTTACTACACAGTTCATCTTTGCTTAAATTTGAAATTTGATAAGTATGGAAATAGAGGAATTTTGAATTAAGGAAAGCTTCTTCAGTTTTTACCTTCTTCTTGCGCTCCTTCTTCCCTTGGTCTGTACAGGTCAGGGCCACCAGAACCACCTGGTACTTCTTGCCCGGTTTACACTTGGTCAGCTGACAGCTCTGGGCATTGGGGCCCAGACAGGAGTGCAGCCGGTCGTTGATCTCTAGCTTATACCCCTCCAGGTACCTTCTGAGGTATTTAGGTCGCCCGTCGTTCTCCTTCCCGATGACCGACACCAGGGGTGGTTTCTCCCAGTACAGCTGGGCGGTAGTCTGGGTGTACCCTGTGATATACACCCTGGGGGGCTCAGTGGGGGCCCGGGTTCTGGTGAACAGGGGCTTGGACATGACGTTGGCGGTTCTGCGGTACCTCTGAATATCCTTGTCAGTTTTCAGGCCGATTCCAGAGAAGTCTTAATACTGACCACTGCTTCCACTACAATCTTGTACTGTGCCCCTGGGGTCAGGTCCTCGATGGTCACGTTGTTGTCTGCAGGGTCCAAATTAATGTGGCTTGCCACAGTACCATTCACTCTCTCCTTTCTTGGAGTTCTTCACGTCCGACCATCGCAACACTTGTCCAATCAACTTGTTGGATCCATACACGATGGGCAAGCAACCAGGTCACAGGATAATCCGGATGTCGAGGACTGAAGGATCTTCAGATTAGCCGGAGGCTCCGTACCGGCCATCTTTGCCATTGTGTAGGTGTTTGGCAGCCATATTGAATCATCAGCCTGCAACCATTCGGTCTCGGGGAATGGCCCGCAGTTTCTTGAGCTTGTGCTTCTCAGGGAGTCTGTCAAAATATTCATCGGTGACAGCTGTGACGCGCAGGACGTAATCCGTTTTCTCCCTCAGGTTTTCGATGTCAGCCTTGCATTCATCCGGTCTCACTTCCACAGCTACGTGGTGAGGGTCACTGGTGTTAATAGACTGGGCATCGATACGAATGGCTGCAAAATGAATGGTACCAGTGTCTGAACAATGTACTAAGACAATTAATATAACCGGATTTAAAAACTTAAAAACTATGCCTCATTTTCATATATATACGGTAGTTAAATCTCATAATCTCGAACTAGATGGGACTGGTTAAAAACTTCGAGATATCTAAGTATTCGAGTTATTAACGGTAAAATACTTAAAGTACAAGTCGTTGGGACAAATCACTTCGACATATCCATTGTATTTGAGATATATATGTAAAATATTCTTACACTATGATTCATTGATGTGTATGCAAATGAATACGAAATTTGACAGTTCAATGAGTTGTATAGATTACTGATGGCTCACTATACTGAAAAACTTGATACAATGTGTTTCTTATCTGATGCAAAACACTAAATCACATTAAAATATATAGCCTTTGAAATGTATTCAAAATTCTTAATGTAATCAAAAACTTAAGAATAATTTTACAAAAAAAAACTTACCTATGATTTCTACACCATGTTCCACAGGGGGGTCCCAGACCAGGCGCAGGGCGTTACAGGTGGAGGCAGCAATGGACAGGTTACTGGGCGGGTCAGGGGGTCGGGCGGTCCTCAGGGTCAGGGTGTCTGACTGGGCGGTCAATATGAATTTGTTCGTGGTGTCATTTTCCTCTCCTGAAAAATTAATGAAAGTCAACAGATGAAACAAAACCAGACCAGACTGAAAACAATGGTTTTAATATTTGTTGAATATCAATTTATGTGGAAGTTTTTGTAAGTTGATCAGCAATATGTTGGTCAGAATAACCCTAATGTCACTGTATTTTTAGAGAATCACAATGCAACAGTCAATATAAATGCAGGATCAACATGAATATGGCATTTACCCATAATGCACTTTGAAGGAATACTGACCTTCGACCCTGTAGTTCTCCATACGTCGTGCCTCAACAACTATGGTGTAGGTTGTTGCTGGATGAAGACCAGTGATCAGAATATGATCCTCTGCAAAATCAAAGAGAAAAAAGATTCTACCTCAAATCAAAATAATAAAAAGTTTTTGCCATCACTAAGTAGGGGTCTTTCTAAAAATATGGTTCAAGCTTTTTTGAAATGGAAATTTGATCTTCACGAAATGCACGAAATTTTTTACAAAGAGGTACTATTTGTAGTAAATGGAAATTAACTTCCGTAAATCATATCTATACATATCCTTGTCAAATAAATGTTGAAGAACTAAGCTAGCCAGGGTTTATCATAGGACCATACACTTCAAAGCTGCTCGTTTTTTCTCTCAATGTTAAACATTTATTTTCACACTTTAGCTCTATTTGCATTTCAACATAACGACACATATTGATTCATGCATTAAATGGTACAGCTGAGTGCATATATTTACTTCAAACTTTTTAACAAAAAACTTTTGAATTTTTAAACGCTATATATATAGGAGTAGCATAGTGATGGCCCATCCATTTGTTCAATTCTAAAAGATTTTAAATTGTAGTGACATGTTTACTCTTTTAACTAGTTCTATAGGGAACACATTATTCAGCATAGTCTATGTAAACAATAGATTAACTTTCATGTCTGTTCCTATAATTAAATCATATCAATAACAGAAACCTTTGGTACCAAGCTATCATAATGATTAATCATTTGTATCCTATTTTCCATTAATTTTTACCGTGAATTTCTTATGTTGAAGTTCTATTTATTTATTTTAAATTTACTGCATTATTACACCCTTCTACATACCGGTATATGTTTTTACCAGTATGTATACTAAATATTCTTTCCCTAGCAACCGAATTCTTAAACTCCGTCCAGATCTGAACTTTTACCATTTGTAACCCCATGAGTTTCTAAATTGTATGCTTACAGCATAATTCTTACCCCTTTTTACCATATATCAGTTCTCAGAAAAGGTAAGTGCATTACTTTCCCCCGTATATACACAAGTGTAATTTTACCTCTTGTCTCCTCGCTCTGGACATCGTTTTTATCGCCACACCACCAGGTCACCACATAATGGTCCGGGCGCACAAAGTGACCGTGTACGTTGTCCTCTGAAAAAAAAAAACCCAGACACCCACAATTAAAATCCCATTGGCGGATTTTAGCGATACATATGTTGTACCTATAAATATACAAATTACAGTTTAAACAAACTCTTTACAAATGTAAATTTTTGTAGAAGTTGTTTTAATGCTTGGATATTGTTTTGTTAAAATTGAAATCAAAATACAAACAAGAAAGTATAATAAGATATCAGTTGATCCTTTCCATCAAAACAGTGCACAGCGTTTATATCAAAAGCACTCTTATGCATTATCTCGGAACACACTGAAGCCCCACGTTATCTATGATTATGAACTGTAACTCAAGATCTGAGCAATCATTAGTATCAGTTATGAATGATC
This sequence comes from Magallana hongkongensis, assembly GCA_015776775.1. Classification (NCBI taxonomy): domain Eukaryota; kingdom Metazoa; phylum Mollusca; class Bivalvia; order Ostreida; family Ostreidae; genus Magallana; species Magallana hongkongensis. The sequence goes on along the minus strand of CM027470.1, from coordinate 26,920,886 downwards.
TCAGTCTAGATAATTTTTAGACATCGCAAACATCAACATGGTAACCAATATGTCAAACATTCGAGTACATTGGTATATCATAATATGCCCTGATGAAAATGTACTCGATAATTATAGATGTTGTATATGAAACATCTCTTTTCTCCATGGCAACCAGGAAGCCAATTTGTAGCCCCAAAGCATGACTGCATTGTAAATTTTACCATCAACCCAATGCACAGCAAACTTTGAAATATCATTTATTTTTAGTATTAATTATTGATTTCATGATTTGATGATCATGCAATACAACTTTATGCTGAAGGAAGTTTTGCAATGAATTTAGAAAAAGATATAACATTATTGATGATAAATGTCAGTTGCAACAGTAAACACATTTAATAGCTCTCATTTTAATAGTATGCCAGTATATAGCATCAAAGCTCCCATTTTAAGTTTGCCATATTAAACACAAGCTTCTCTCTTAGTTATTGTAAGTTCACCTGGGACTGGAAACTTCAACTTATCATGTTCGTGGACAGAATAATTCAGCTCAACAGAATAGTCTGAAATTGTTTTTAGTGTGAAAAAATTACACAGTAAATTTTGTGATATTAAAAAAAAATAAAACCTTCTCTGGAAAAAAAAATTTCTTTAACAATCTTCTTTTTGAAATCGAGATATTAATCATCTCATACGTCAATTTTCCATTTCTTCCAAAGTTCCTTAGACTAGTAAGTATTGGAACAATTATTCCTTAACAGTTGATACATGTTTTTTTCTAGATATCCTTTTCAATGATGGAATTGCTCATTTTGATTTGGATGATTAAACTTTGCAGTGCAGAATAACATTTTTAATAAAACTTCAATATAAATTGGATATTGTAATATTGAAATTTTAAAATAATTCTGAAATACAAAAAATCTAATCTATCACCATCTTCATATTACACAATAAACAAACCTCATAAATGTAATCTATATTCATAAAAAAAATAACTGATCCAACAGAAAAAAAATCCCCCATGGGACATTTTATACCAATTGCAATTAAGGTTAATAAATGGAAAGCACTTACTGAAATGGGTAGCAACTTCACGTACAATTGACAGAAAGCCTCCGACACCATCGTGGTGTATTTGCTCATGAGTAAATGTTTAAATACAATATTTTTCTTAGGCTTTAAGGTGACAGACTCTTGAATAATTTTGCAATGAAGTCTTGTAGATTCGGGGAGAGTTTGCGAGAATGATTTGTTTAAATCTTGCAATAGTTTGGGAAGCAGACAAATTGTATTAACTATGATGTGTATTGATGTATTATGGACCAAATTTCCATGGGTAAAATTGCCAACACAAGAAAAAAATCCATTGTGATATAGCATCAGAAGATTAATTGTTGAACAAATACCGGTACTAAAAATGTAACATTGGTACATAATATTTCTATTCACCTTACTTGATTACCAGTGCAAAGAGCATAAGGTCATGTAAATATAGCAAAGAAGAAATTATGAAATGTAAAAATTATATCATTTTAAACATTTTGATGTACAGAATTTCAATAGTTTGACTTCAAAGGGCCCCCAAGACCAATAAATGGCTTAAAAATTGTCTGTTGCAGCACTATATAATTATCAAATGAATATTGACCTAGTCAACAAACTTCACACCTTTTTATTTAAAAAAAAAAACTGATATAAAAATTTATGCTAAGCAATTCAAAGGATTAAAAGTCTGGAGCAAATAAATAACGTAAAAAGACATTACTTTGATAATATCAAAGAGGTGAAATAAATCAGCAAAATGATTATTCATATAAAGCTTGCAACTGGTCTTCTATTACAGCTCCTTGCATTCATTTACAATGGCACTGGTATTTAAAGTCAGCATATTAATTTTTTCAGAATTTTGAGAAATATACAAAAGTCAAAAGTAGAATTGTTCTAATTGCAAAAATTATCACTGGGAAAGTCAGATTGATTATTCCGAATTTAGAAATACATCAAAATTAATATGTTGAGATCTTCACAAAGAAGTGCAGGGATTTTTTTTTCTCAATACGCAAGTAATCTTAATCATATGTTTTACCAACTAAATATGTGTCAGAGAAATAAAATGTTGACATCAACTAATTCAAATCAAATTGATTTGAAATGAAGCAGATAATTCTAGTATAACTTAATGCAATTTTTTTTAAAAATAAAGATGTCTAATATTGTTGTTTTCATTAATTAAAAAAACCCTCTGTCAAATGACAACTATGCAATCTGCTATTCGACGCAATGTAAGGGTTTATAAAATCTGTGAACATTGATTCAATTCAGAATTTTATTGTGTTTGCTCTGTCCATCTGAGTTTCTCCTTTGTAAACTTGTTCACATTTAAAATGTGCAACCAGACCCCAGCAATGCAAACAAAGACGTATATAAATCCACTATAGCCAACATATATCACTTTTCTCCAATTGTTCTACAAGACTTCGTTGGTATTGACGAAAAAGTGATATACCATATAATAGTCAATATTGGTTTGAACCAAATCTCATTTTTACATATTCACTTGACAGTGTACTTTGTACGCTAGTAAGGAAATTTATAGATCAAATACACCAACCACTTGACGGTATTTTCAAAACACTAGGGGTCAGTCAACTAGAATTCATGTTCTGTACTCAATATTTGAACAAACCAGTAGCCATTGCAAACATACAGTGTAAATTATCACTGCAAACACAGTCCATATCATTTCATAAAGTGATAAGTGAAATATTTGTTTGTTACCAGGACTTACATATTCACAAATAAAATCTACAGTTTCATGTTTGTTTTCTGTGTTTTCTATCCATTCCATTTTTATATACATGCATACTTCCCTCTGAGATCTTGAATATTAAATGAATATATTTACATTCTACTGTGTTTTTCCATTAAATTCTGTGATCTTCAAATGCCTCTAAATGCAACAAGAAGTCAAAGGTCAAATTGACAAGTTTTATTATGACGTCACAAACTTTGAACGCTGTAAACTGCAACGTCACAAGCGAAAATCAAAGTTCACGCTTGTGGCTGTTACTGTGGCTCTTCCATTTATATTAACTTACCCTTAGGATAAGATAGGAACTTTAAGGTATGAATCATATTTGCAGACAAGGCAAGAAGTTAAAAAATGTAAATACATTGTATAAGCATTAAATCATGATTTTTTGAAGTATACACTCTCAAACTGCAGCGGTGTATGCATACAAATTTTCATAATGCGCTAACTAAATAATTAAATTTTGGTGAATCTATATTGCATATTAACCAGGTATCTACAGTACTTTTGATTATCTACATTCAATAGAGTCGGTTTTCAATCTAAAATAAAAAATCATGTAAATCTCCCTCATTATGACCCTTGATTCTCATGAGATTTTTTAAAATGGCCATTTTCAAATCAGAAAATAAGAGACAGCAAATTTACCTCATACATTTGAAACACTAAGTGCAATATTCCATAGCTTCAAGAGCAAATATATCCTCACACTTTGAGAGCCATTGTGTATCTAATGTCATTTTAAAACACGGCAAATCGGCTGCATTTAAATGTCATTCCGTGTAGTTGATCACACATTAAACTTTCTTTTGAAATGTGTAAAAGTGAAAATCAATTCTCCCTCGTGGTATTGAACTCGGGGAAGATCAAGTGGTCAGAGGAACCCACTTAGATTGATCTCTTCCTCTTTTTCTCTTCATGGCAGTTACTTTATCTATCCATGAGATCCGGATTCTCAGAGCAAAATAAGCCTTCATATCACATCAGTCTGATGAACTTGCTGCTAAATAATCCTAGTAGTATTTTTTCCGTTCACTCTTGCAAAACAACAAAAAAAGGCGGACTGATTCCGAGATCTGATGACAAAGAGTTTGAAAGATCTAGAAGTTGTCTTGTCTCGCAGCTTGAAGCATTTAATTCAAAACAAAGGCAGTCAAACTCAGAGGAAGAAATGGTCTATTATGTGTATAATCCTGGTTGGTTTTAAACAGAAGAAAATTAATGTACAATTTTGAAGTATTGACCACCATATATAAGCTGGATGAATAAGTTTTATTAGTTCATGCAGGCGTATTGGAAGAACTAATTGATCAAAGAATAATCTTAATGTCTCGGCCACGATGGTTGCTTAAACGTTTGTATGGCATTTCTATTGATTTCCATATTATGTTTATAGATATTTACAACTTGACAGGTAGTTTCAAAAAGCAGCAGACTTTGAAATACATTAGAATTGATCGAAATAACACAGGTAACAAAGCAAAGCTATTTTGAAATTATTATTGGTAAACAGTTGTAAATAATGGTTCACAATTAGCTACCAAGGAGATTTAAGTAGTTATGTTTGGTTTTTTAATATTCTTTGTTTAAACATTTTTAAAAATTTTGAATGGAAAAATTAGAAAAAAAACTTAAAACTTAAAAATACCTGAAAGCAGTTAAAAAGATAAAGTTCAACATTTAATCTAATAATTAAACTTAGTCTAATCCTAACATTAATTTTAACTCTTTAACATCGAAAGATCACAAAATCATAGGACAGATGAAAACATGCATGTTAAATTAAATTTCTTATATTTCAAATTGTTTCATTGTATGACAACAGTATCACCTTTTTAAAGTATAAAAATCCATCAAAATCTGTTATCTCTTCCTACATAGTGTACAAAGAATTCACTCCCGACTTTGTCTATTATATATTAGTAGCCATTCTGGTAACCTATTGTTATCTAGAACTCGAGCAGACCATATAAAGACTTGGCATAACCAACGACCATCTCTGTAATATTTCTGAATTCCTCCAGCCTGACAATTGACGGGCGACCATACAATAAAAAAAAATCCCGATATTATCGAGGATCAGATAAACTCAGTGTATTTTTAAGAACCATCTCTAGATCATCTTGCCATTAACTCAAGAGCCTATCCAACCATGATTTTTAAAGGGCATGCGTTTTGCGGTGCGTTGAGAGGACCCTCATGCGAGTCTTTTATTCGAAACCCTGCGTACACGCTTCTATCAGATCTGGTGGCATGCTTTGGTTTCAGACTCATAGAATCGCCTGATCCAACATGCTGTTATTTCTAACCCCCATCACCTTGTTAAACCCGATCTTTTTTCACAACTGTTAGAATACTGTCACACTTTGACGGCACCTAGCTGGTTTTTTTGTTTCTGTCTCCAACTTGATTATCGCATTTATTTATTAACATGGCTCGAAGGACAATACTGACGGAATTAAACCCTAGCACCGAATTATCCTCTGTAAATATAACCTTCGATTAAAAACAGCATGTACTGCCATGGATTATTAGCTTTCGGGGGTTTATATATTTGTGCTTTGACAATAGGCTGGCTGCATCTCTTCTATTGATTGAATTAATGGATATTAAAAATTTATAGCATAATCATATCCAGCTTTGACTTCTTAATGTCACCTAACTATTCTGCAGCTGCATGATGTTATTGCGCTTGATTTGGTTTTTAGTTCTTCTAATTTCAACAAAAAATAATAAATAAATGCAGTTTGTTTTGTATCAATCATGTTCTAACCCCTATAAAATTATCACTGACAGTATCTTCCCAATTCTAATCATTAAACATATTCAACAACATAATTATCTAAATCTCAAATATACTAGTATGAGCTGCTAAATGTGTTCAAAGTCTAAATATTCTTAATAAAAGAGGAACATGACCTTGCAGTACGTCCAGATTTAAACAAACCAAACAGTGTGACCTCTCAAAGTTCAAGGATATTTAGGTCAAGATTGCAAATGACATATACATGTACAATTACAATCAATTACCGGTACATAAAGTTGAATTTTACACTTTTAAGTTCCTACCACATGGCTTTTGACCTGAAAAGGCTAAGCTAAGAACCAAAGCAAAACATACCGGTACACCATTGACTACCTCTCCCCAATCCCCCCTCCTCCCCCTAAATCAATAGTTTACCTTTTTTCCAGACAACGAGTGCGGAGTGTCCTGTGACCTGCTCTAGCCACACATCGTCGGGTGCCTTCACCAGCCCTGTGTAGTGGACAGTTAGTTTGGGTCCCGGGCGACAACCAGCGTATTTCTCTCCCAACAGCAAATCTGTAGTGAATAATAATGTAATATGATAAATGTAATTAATATTCTTAAACTTTGTCAATTAAAAAATTGCATTTAATCTGCAGATCATGAAGGGCCAGTCTGCATAAGTCCCGTTCATGGTACACCAAACAATAAAACACAAATAAAGGCATTTCAAAATTAAAGAAAAATTATTTACTGCATTTTGGACAAAAAAGCAGAGTAAAATTAATTGTACTTTCTTCTAGCTTGCTACAATGAGATTATAGAAATGAAGGTGAAATGAAAATGCAAAGAGTTAAGCATTATAATTCAGCTTCAAATATCCTTATACGTGAAGCGCATTATGAAAATCTGATTACTGATCAATCATTTGTTGATCCTTTCAATAAGTCATACTGTTTAAAATATATGTAGATACACAGTAAAAAATGTTATGATTGAAACATTTTTGCAGGATGAACAAACTACGGTAGCTGCCATTTGTGAGAATTTGCAGTTTGATGCAAATTTGCATATCTGACAAACATATGAACTTGTGATACTATAACTTAAAATACATTTTACTACATATAACATACTTGTATATCAAACCCTCTTCTGGGGAAAAAATGAAAAAGGGGTTAATTTAAAAAATTTTGTTTTAAAATTTGAAGAATTGAGTTAATCCCCTTTTAATAATTTGGTAATGGAATAAAATGTGGCAGCCTTTGAAACTAAACTTGAATTTTGGGGGGGGGGGGAAAAACTAAATACCATCTTTTTTATATGATTGCCTCCCTTTTATTTACAGTAAGAAATTCATGAAATAAATAACGCATGATAATCACTAGCACTATAGCTGTACTACTAGAGTAGCTGATACTGGGGTAGCATGCAGTTAGTTAATGTCCAGTTAGTTACCCTCCAGTTTGTTAGTTGACTCAGTTTTTGTCCAGCCCTTGGTTTTGACCCCCTTGGTTAGGGTGAACACTTTTTGGTCGGTACCAGTGAGTCGTGCTATGTGCAAATTAACATAAAACTAATGATGAACAAAGTACAAAACCAGGTGTGATTCTAAAGAAGGCACAATGTTCAACCACAGGCACTTGACATTAAAAATATTGATCTGAATATAAGTAATGATAATTACTGTAAGCTGCATTATATTCAACATATACCAAGGTTTGATATATACTAGGTAGATATTGATTTTTCAACAAGATAGTGGTGAGTAGATTAAGTGAATTTCGGAAGACCCTTAAGTTTTTACTTACATAGTACATAGCTAGTGCACAACACTTAATTTACAGGTACTTAATTTAAATAATGAAAAAAGGTTAATGCCAAAAATCACTCAATAGAATGGATAGTCAAATGTAATTTACTTTCAGTATAATAGTACATGCATTGGAAGTTATCTATGAAAAAAAATGTTTTAACATCAAGAGCCTGTGTGATTAATCATAGGTTTTGAGATATTAATGAGAAGTTATGAAATTGTGTTAATAGAAACACTCATTATGCCAGCTTCAAAGTCAAAAGAATAATTAAACCACCAACTGAAAATGAATCTGTGCAGTTACAAAATAAAATCTCGTCAAATAAAGAAATGTATACATTTCATGCTCTTCCATACCCTACTTGTAAAAATAAAAATAAAACTGGAGGAGCACTGATTTCCACTGCTATCCTTACAATACCTTGTTGCCGTGGTGAGTCGTCTTTTTCTATCTCCAGAAGAGCTCGCTCCAGTTTTCCGACCGGGTGATTAGTCAAGGCCACGAGTTGAAGGACAACTTTGTCACCCAGGGAGATCCCGGTGATGTCGACCGCGTTCACCTCCGGCCCCATCACATGTCCATAAAGTTTGCCGTTCTTCAGCAGACGGTAACCCTGTCAAAGAACATGGGAGCTTTACGTAACAACAAGTACTTACGAGAAAGCTCAAGTTTACGTGTAGTAAGTCATTGGAAAAGGTTATTTAAAATTATGAACTCCCCTTTAGTAGGAAAGTTCTGACCTAGAGTTTTTTATCTTTAAAATATTAAAAATACGGTAAGAAGTTAAAAGTCTAACCTGAACTAAAAAAGCATTGATCAAAGGGAAGTAATCAAGTTATAAAAACTGAGTAAGTTTTATTTTATCAGTAACTTACAGAAATCTCGGCCTCCCCGTACTGTTGAGGGGCCAGCCATGTGACCCTGATGCCCTGTGGGGTCATGCTCTCCAGCCTGAGCTCCGGGGACTTGGGGGCGGCGGGGGCCTGGACAGGAATGGTGTTGGAGAAGGAGCTCTCACTCAGACAGAAGATGTGTAGCTGGTCGGGGTCTACCTGTTTCTGGCCTGTCATACTCTGTCAAATTCAAGGCAGGAATGTTTATACCACTGACATTAATTTCAATTGCATTTTCTTTCTTTTCATTTTCTTTCATATAAAGGAGGTGGGGGGGGGGGAAGGGGAGGCATTGCAATAATTTTCTTCCAATTAAGGAAAGGACATTAATTGCATGTTTGATCAAAAACTTACTGAAATTGTAGAATGGAAGATTTGAACTATTTGCTTATAACAATGTGTTACAGATTTTCTTCATTTTCATACAATGAAATAAAATTTTATCCTAATATATTATTCAAACAAATAATTGTGTTAAATTAAAGAGGCACATAACTGGCATATCCAAAGTCACTTGTACATTTATCTTGCTTAGTAATTATTATTCGTACCTTGACTTTGACATCATAGCTCTCCTCGGGGTTGAGGCCGGTGATCACATATTGGTATCCTTGACGATCCATCTTGGTAGAGGCGTCAATTTTTCCAAAAAATTTATCATTCAGATAAATTCTACAAGATAATACATATTTTTTTTCAAAATCTTCCTTTTAAATTGAATTTTTATATTAGCTTCAATCTTGTATCATTTAACCATGATATTTAACTGCATGTCGATACTTAACAGATACTAATTGAATTATTCATTGAGTACGAGTACTCTAAATTTCAAAAGTTTAGATCATTAGAAAAATATCCATATAAATTGTAGTTATATACTCTTTAAACTACTGGAGTGTAGAGTTTGGGAGATAATTATGAAAATAAAAGCCCCATTTTTTAGTATTATTTTGAACTTTTATTATCATATACTAGATAACTATTCATAATGTTTTACACAGATTACACAGTCACTGACCTGTAGCTAGTGATGCCCTCTTGAGCCACAGCCCTCCTGAACCCGCCAGGTTTATCCCAGGCAATCAGCACACTGCCGTGTTTGTGGAGGGGTTGCTGGCTGATGTGTGGGGGAGGTGGTCTCTTGGGACAGGTGATGTGTACCTGTCGCGACGGTTCACTTTCTATGTTACTCTGCTTCAGGACAGCTACGACGGACACCCCAATTGTCTTTCCTACAAAAACAAATATTGTCTTACATTTATTATTAAGTTTTCAACACCTCTATTTGCATTAAATATTCTTTAATTGAAAATGAAGAAAAAATGTTTGATGAAAATCTATAAATAATCATTATTATTCATTATCTTAACAATAAGAAGTAACGAACATTTTAATACTACCCCGGGTAAACTTAACAGTAACAATTTTTACATTGAAATGCCAGTTAAACTCGAACTCTAACTTCTTAATGTTTGACAATTCATAACCACCCGGTATAAATTTAAAGGGAGAGAACTCCTACCTGGCACCAAGTCATTGATGACCATCTGTCTGGTGTCCCTCCTCTGTAGCCCACGGAGAACTTTGTTGTCCACGAAGATTTTGTAGCCTAGCAACTCCAGCCCACTCTGTAGGCGGGGTGGGTCCCACTGAACTGTAGCCTGAAGAATGCAACAAATCTCATTAAAAATATCAAAATGAAACAAATTTCAGTGAAAGGTTGTCAGAGAAGTGAATTCAATATCTCTATTTCTATTATTTGTGCAGTTGTGTGCCAAAAATTTTGTAGGCCTATAAAAGTCACTTTTTCAAAATAAATCAACTAGTTGCTATCAATTGTGAAGTTGTGTGCAAAAAATGTTGTAGGCTTATAAGAGTCACTTTATCAAAATATATCAACCTGTTACTATCTGGGAAGAGTAGTGAAAGGTGAGGGCTATTTTTAAGATTTATAACAGTTACTGTACATGTATGTGCACAGTAGCTCTATTTAAGTCTGCTCAGAATGTATGAGGGTGGGCAGAAAATACATTATGGAAACTAATATACGATAGCCGATAGACTCTGAAAAACAATGAATTAACTTTTCTGTGAATTTTTTGGGTAACTATATCATATATTACCTGGTAGAGTCCCACATTGAGCACCCTGACAAATGGAGGGAGAGGCGGTCCAATGGTGGTGTAATAGATGACCGGGGAGGTCGCCTGGACCTCAATCGGCTTCTGGTCTTCTTCATCGTCACGGAAGCCGTAATTTGCAACCACAAACACCCTAAAAAGGAGAATGTCTTGTAATTTAGTTTCATTCTACATCAAAATACTCTCTAAATTCAGCTGATCTCAAATAAAATGTCATTACAATGGCCACTTGAAATCAGAGCAATTTTCCAACCTGCCATGCTTAGCAACTAATGCTTATATGCAAACATTGCTATTTGATTGCTGAAATCATATATCATGTTTTGATGGAGATATACAACTGTTTTGGACAGTAGGGTAAAGTCCAAATCAATGGATTACAGTTAAGAACATACCTGTATGTGTTGTCTGGGTAGAGACCTTGGATGTTGATTTTGTGTTTGTTGCCATCCATCGTCCAACAGTGTTGGGTTCCTCTGATGCCATGACCTCTGTTATCCACAAGGTTACACTCAAAACTAGAAAAAAATTATTGCTTGTAATTTATAATCTGTTATAAAACATACAATATAGGAGATGAGAGAGAGAGAGAGAGAGAGAGAGAGAGAGAGAGAGAGAGAGAGAGAGAGAGAGGGGGGGAAAAAAGAGAGAGTGAGAGAGAAAGGGAGAGGGGAGAGGTACCTAATGTGGCTGTTGATATCTGCAGCACTAAAGTCTCGTCCCACTATATTCACAATGTACTGTTGAACCTCATACTCAGACTCCTCTCGGTTGTCAATGTACCACTCCACAATCAGTCCTCTTTTACCCATGCTGGACACTTTGATGGTGGGGGCTGGCACTCCCACCTGGGCATCATTAGCAGGATTGTAAACAGGCTGAAAAAGGGAGTTCTCACATTGAAATCAGCATTTTGCTTTCATGATCAATGTACACATGTACTACATATAAAAATATTTTATCGTGGCAGAAAAATCCCTCTAGCTTAAAATGATCATATTCATACTCTAGAGCAAAAACTTCTTTATGTTGGAAAATTATGGATCTTTTTTTTATTTTTGTAAATTTTAAATCAATGACCATTGTTCTTATTCTTCTAATATTTCATGTAAGAGAAAATTTCTTATCCTTAAAGCTTTTCATGTTCATATGTTGATCAAAAACTAGTCAAAACATCAAAATTAGGAAAATAAAAAACCACATTTACCTCCCCTTCCTGCACTAGGCGGCGCCTGTGTCCCTTTTCCTGAGATACCACAACGCTCTTCATCATTCTGTCCTCGTTCAAATCAACGGAGGCTGTCTCCTCCACCTCAATAATAGCTCGTCTCACTGATCTCGGGCTCATGTCAGATCTAGCACTGTAGGTATCTCGGTAACGTCTCGCAGAAGGAGGTCTCGGAGCATAATCCGATTGACTCGCAGAGTCAGATTTATATCCCCTTACGATGTGACCACTCTTTGGTCGGCTTTGCTGCATCGATTCAGAGGTGACTTTTTGTGCATACTTTGCATCTTTCATGCTGACAACTACCACACTTCCCTCATTTGATAGTCTAGTTCCTTGCGAATCTGTCTCGCTCTCTGTCTCGCTATCGGTTTCTGACGATCCTGTCTCAGACTCGGTCTCGCTTTCTGATTCCGATCTTTGAGCTCGCCGAGATTGTGCTCGCTCTTCTGAGAAATCTCCAGAACCATAACTGTCCCTCAGTGTTTTCACTTTGGACTTCCCTCTCGGGGTTTGTGTTCCTTTCTCGTAGTTGTCATCGGTCATCATGCTCTGATCTGCAGGGAAAAATTGCAAATTAATTTAATGACAAAAATCTTACATCCTTTCCAAATAAAAACAGATTCTTGCCTGAAATTTGTTTCTGAAGCTAATGTTTCTTGTATAAGTGCTACTGACGCTTCTTTCAGATTCATCTACTGTAATATGCTAAAAATTACATGTACTTTGAAAGTTTAGAATAGTTGAGGGCACATGTACCTTAAGTGAAATAAAACTGCGAGGTGAACATATAAAAAGAAAATAAAGGAAACACGCTTGCTCAAGTGTCAGAAAACTGTTTGCACATTTTAGGGATGTGATATGTGAATTTCAAGGATACTGTAACATATGAATAATAAGTTGGTCCAATACAAAAGCAGCAATATAGGTTTTATGAATATCAGGAAAAAAAACATGGCAAATACTTGATTAATGTTTCATTATACAGGGATAGGGGAAGTGTACAGTATTACATGTAAGGTTGTTTACATATCGTTTGTAGAAATTTAAAGATAAAATTTCTCAAAATCCTTTCATTGTCATTTAGATCTCAGTAATCTTTCAATGTTACATGGATATATTTCAGCCTATTGTTAATTAAATGACTGGAAAAGAATTACAAAAATTCTATAAATATGAGTTAGGATAATTTCTAGGTTGTTTTAAAATGAAAAGCATTGAGGGAGGTAGGGGAGGAGTATAAATATAATAGGTTAAAAATTTAATATTTCTGCATTTTTTTTGTGTATATGCATGACAGACTGATAAAATACACATTACACCTAAGCATGATTTTTCAGTAACATGTATAATCATTATCAGTCAGACAAATCAATATTGGGAACTATATTAAATATACCTTACACCATGTTAAACAAATTTGAAATTCTACGGACACTGTTAGTATTCTGACTGGTTTACTCTCAAATCAAAAACTCAAACTAGGCAGTTATACCATTTAACTTACCATCAGAGGTTTCTGAAATTGAATTCAAATTCTGTCATTTTTATGTCTGACATTTATCAATGAAGAATATGAACTGAAGACTTAGAACTTATGAAGAAGAGATTATGTATGAAAAGAAATTTCAGTGGCTGTGATATGGCATTTAAGGTACATGTACTAATTAAAATTTTCAGTCAAGTAAAACTTAATGTGATTTTGGTCAGAATGAAAAGAAAGTAAAATGAAAATGACCCAACAAGCTATAACTAAATAATGGACATAAAGTGAGAAGAAACATTGTCATCAAGACCGATAACAGGGTACCGATGCACATCTCTGAATGCTCATTCCAACAAAAGAAAGCTATTCATATTTAATGAATTAAAATAAAAGGGCATGATTCATTCAAAAGGTCATAATGTGCCAACGTTGAAAATAAACCTCTGATTGTGAATGACAGTGTTCTCATTCCATGCAAACTTTCTCAGGTCTGAGTGATTCAACTGAAAGAAAGATATCTAGAAACAAAAACTGAACTGATATTCTCAAAAGGTGAAATCTCCATCCATGCTGGCATGATCCTTATTGTCTACCTTCGTGGTCTATCTGGATGGCATCCTGCAGGAGCTGTCCGTGGAACATCTTCCCGTAGGTGGCCAAAGTCCGGAGAGCCGGGGGAAGTTCCGGGGGGTACTCCACATCCTGGTCCAGCATGTCGTACAGGGCGGAGCGTCTCATCGACTTCTTCTTCCCCCTCTTCTTCTTTGATTTTCTTTGCTCTTCGTTGTATTCCTTCAGTGTTAATGGAGGAGGCCTTGCACCCGGACCACCATATATGCCAAAATCTGTGTCAAAACCTCTGGATTTGATCTTCTGCCTCTGCCTCTCCTCTGGGCTTCTGTCTCTGTGACTCCTGAGGTTTTCCTCCTTGTATCGCGGTTGATTCCTACCAGGGCTGGATGCATCATAGAAACGACGAGGACTTTGAGGTAGGTTGGGCTCCCCTTGATTTGAATGCCCTCTTTTTCTGTTCCGTCTGTTTTCCTGTCCATGATACGGAGGACTTTCATAATCATCTGAATACATGATGTCCTCGTATTCCTCATCATAGTCTGATTCACTCTCATAGAAACCATGGTCTCTGGAATGTTTCTCATCATGCGAGTTTCTCTCAAATCCGCTGTCATAGTCCCTGGCACTTCTTAGTGGGTCTGGCCTATTTCTGCTCCGAAACTCAAACCAATCATCATACGGACCCATTTCCCGTCGTCTCTCCTGGGAATGGGAATGTGACCTTGACCTACTTCCTCTTCTGTAGGGGGAGTGCCTCCCACCTTCTTCCTGACCGTAAAACTCAAATCTAGGGCTCCTTCTCCCAGCAGCTCTCTCTGGGCTTTGCCCTTCGTATGACCTTCCATATGCATCCAGCCTTGCTTGTCTATCGACATCCAGGTACTGTCCATATCTTGCTCTTGCACTTCTAGAACTTCTTGGTGGTTCACCAGGATGATGTTCATACCCCTGTGTGAACCTTCCTCCCATATGTTCAGGATACAAATCTGGGTCAAACTGTTGTCGCATGAAATTCAGCTGTCTCTCTCGTAAAATGTCAGCTTCCTGCTGATTGATATAAAATTCTGAAGGTAGATTTTCAGGTTCTTGGGAAGCAGGCATTGAGGCAGGGGCCTGCAATTGGTACATTTTTTCTTCTTTCTGTTTTTCAAAGGGCTTAGTTACATTAATCCAGGTTCTGAATCTCGCCCAGTCAAAATTGAATCTTTTCTTAATCCTCCCTGGTGCTATGGCTGTCATGACAATCTTCTGCTGAGTGAGGAAATCCTTCACCGCTGAGGCAACCATTTTGAAACTTAATGGATACTTGTACTTCTGAACCTCAAGATTAACAGGTTTGGGGCGCAGTGTCGCAATATTACCCACAGATCTAATAGAATAATGATTAGCTCTTCGGGGTTTCTCCATATCGATAATCTGTTGTCCATGGGCAGCAGTAACATTGAGTTGTGGGGGAGCCTGAATGACCTGTGTCTGGGGCCCTGATGAGTAAACAGAGTGCATTACTGTTTGGGCCGTCTCTGGGCGCTGCATATTCAAAGAAAGCCTCCTCTGTACCATTGGATTTATATCCGAGTACTGCCCTGCCATGCTAGAACTCGCAGGGTGTTGAAAAAAACTTTTCTGAGACGAACGTCTGCTAATATCTCTCGAGCCTGGCTCGCCCCCGTAATACTCACTGTTGGCTCGACTGTTAGCTCGTGAGTTGAGATGCTCATTGACGATCTCAACACTTCTCTGTCGTTGGCGCTCAGCGATTCTATCAGCTAAGGACTGAGCATGAGATTGTGGCCTTATTTGAGACTGAGATTCCAGAGCTGGTGTAGTGTATCCATCTGGAAACAAGGCGTCTGGGAGAGGGGTGGGTAGGTTACGATAAGTATCGGCAGACATTGGATGAGATGCATTGTGGGATGCACTTGAGGACATTAAATCCGGTGTTTTAGACTGTAGATTTGACCTCTTTTTCAGTGGTTGCACACCTGTTAGTATTTCATTTTTATGATTTATGAATGGCATGAAATGCTAGCACTTATTCAGAGTTTTCTAATGTATAAAGGTTATAAGTCTAGAGATTATTCTAATAAGTGATCAGATTTGTCAACTTCTTGGAGCATGCAAAATGAGCTACAAAGATTAATATACAATTTACAAAAGATTGTTTTAATTTTTAAAAGTGGAATCCTATCAACCATACCTCTATGTCTTGGGTCTTCAACTTCCACTACATGGGGTGCACCCGATTTCTTGTCTGAAAGAAACCAAAAAAATAAGGTCAAAAGATGTTATATGTGTGTTGAGTTTTAATTACTTTAACAGCCATGTTTTATCAAAGATTTTGAAGTTTTCCTTTTCATTTCAAAACAATTGACGAGTGTTACAGCTGGTTTTTTATGCATTAAATTTTACAAGTTATAAATGTCATTCATTAGCACATAATCACTGACAATTCATAGAATAGAATCTTATTGATTTTTTAAAAATTTATATGATCTACTAATGAACATTCATATCAATCTAGCTTTTACATTTCACTTAGCATATTTTCACAAAACATAAAAAACATAATGTACTCAAGTTATCTATATAACAAACTTCATTTACTTCAACTTATATATAGATTTGCTAAATAATGCCTTTAATGCAGATTTACCTACCATATGTTAGATAATCTATGGATGTCAGTTAAAATTATTTTCATATTTAGTATTAAAAAGTTAAAATCAATCAGAAAAAACTATTAATTTGAATTTTCTTTAAAAATTCATAAAATGCATTTCAAATATCTAAAGAATTTTTAAAAGCATGTAAGAAAGAAAACTGAAAAGAGATGGTTTTAGTGAAGCGTGGAGGTTGAGAGAGCAGTGTTTACCGTCCGTGGTTCGTTTACTTGAAGTGTACTGGTAAGTGGTCGTTAGTGGTGGGACGTTGTTAGTTTCTACATGATGACCCTTCACTACAGAATGATTGAAATAAACACACAAGCAAAACTAAAAAAACAAAACGAAACAAACAAAAAGGAAGAAAATAAACAAATCAAAATTAAAACTAAACACCACACAACAAACCAAAGCAAAAATGTTTAAGAATATATACATGAAAAATATCTAAGTGTGTCATGAAAAAAAAATGTTTTCAATGATAATGTTTTAAACATTGTTGGTGTTAATGGTCTAGTCAAGCAAAAATTAGCTTAAAGTCTACATATTCACATAACCATATAAGGTTGATGTGTTATGCATGTAAGAATCAATGAGTTTTACTGCACTTTAAATTTGCAAACTTTATTCAATTTTAAAACCCTTCTAAAATAACTTTTTATGAAAACAATTTTACTCATAAGGCACATTTTAAATGCCTGAGAAAAATATAAGACATTTTGTGTGCTTAAATTTGCAATCATCAATTTTTTTGTTTAAAAAATGCCACTGAATAGATTAATTTGATAAACAATTTTACTTTTGTTAAAATCTTATAAAAGTCATAAATATTATAATATCTGATAGTCACAACAAGAGCAATGTTAATTCCATCACCACCACACAAGTTAATATCACAACTACCAGATGAGTAAAATTATAGCTACAAACAAAACCACTATGAGAAAAAAATTAAAGCCATCTAGTGGTGAGACATTTCAAACAGGAAGTTCCTACCGTCCATGGCAGTCAGGTATCCACTTCCTTCCTGTATGACGATGTATTCCTGGTATAGCTCCTCCTGGTCCTGACGCTCGTCCTCGCTCGGTAACTTGATCTGTGACGTCTCCAGCGGCAGTACCACCTCGATCACGTTGGACATACGTCCATCTTCAACATTGTCTGTAACATCCATTGAAACGATGAAATTTCAGTAAAACCATGGTTATAAAAGAAATAAACTACCATTGTGATGGTAACCATTTCAAAGGGCCCTGCTTTGATAAAGGATATAAGAATGAAAAGCATCAAATATGCATTGTCTGCAATAGACAGTTGGCGGGAATGAATTGATCAGAAAGGGAATTCAAACATAATGGTAAAAAGTAGTTCATCATGTACTAAATTTAGAAGTTTCAGTTGCATTTACTTCTGAATCAAATGCTATCTAAATCAGTTAGATTGACCATTCAAGCCCCTTACATTGTAATCTTTAATATTAATTAAGTGAAATTCTATATTGATTTTTATTTTTCTTTAATCCAAAGCACATGTTATGCCATAACACATAATTAAACATTAAAAATGACACCTAGCCATAAAGCTATTCAATTTTCAATGTGCAAATTTTGTCCAATTAGATAAATAAGCCACTAAGATCTACAATCAATACAGATAAATCAATCTATTGCTCTAAATTACGGTAACTGTTGTAAATGTAAATTTTATTCACAAACTGAGGCAATAAACTTTAATCATTGATCAAAGACTTTCATCTTTTTAAAGGCATCAGTGTACCATCATCCAATTTCCTCAGAATTAACACAGAAGGCTTTTAGCAGTCTGAGAGCATATTACTACTGACATCGAATAATGAAACCATTACAGAAAATTTTTTTTTAAAGAGAATTAAATGAATACACCTACAATTTACTTCTTTTAATTAAGCTTTAAATGCATTTACCCTGGTAATCAACAACAACAAAATTGATTTAAAAAATTGTAAAATATTTCCATTTTCTCACGTAAATTTTAATTGTAAAGCCACTGAAGCACTAACACCACAATGAATTAGATCTCTGATCTGACTAATAGACTAAAGTTGTGTGCATCTGACTTGCAGGACACTTACCAATAGAACCATCTGATTATAAAACAATATACGCAATGAAAAAAAGTGATATGCTTATTATATACAATGTACAAGTATATTATAATGATTATTTCAAATGTTTATTGTGTTATTGTGCCGATACATCAAGTTGGTCTTTTAGACTACTAAATTAATAAGGTTACAATTTTATTTAGAAGCGAAAGGGCAAAAATAAATGCATGCTGTCAAATTACAAGAAAATTTTTCTTTAAATGACTTCCTGGGTGTATCATACAAACTTACATTTACATCCCAAGCATTTCTCCCCCACCCCCCCAAAAAAACTTATATCCAAATTTGCCTACCAAAACAATCTAATATTGATTATGATTTATAATGCAATTTTAAGAGAAATTTAGAAAAAAAATATATATATGTAATTCATCTCATAGAAATGGGTCTGAAAAAGTTACAAATAAAAGCTTTAAACACACAGCAAGAGAAAAATTTCAACTCAAGAAAATTATTTCAATTTACCTTTAGGAAGAGCCACTACATAGATCTTATGCTCTTTTTCCAACTCGCATCCACCAATGAAAACCTTACACCGATTCTTGTCTGGATCAGGCACAAGCTGAGAAAAAAAAAATAAAACAAGGTTGCTATAGGATACTTCAATTGAGTCAAGAGTTCTGCAGACCCTGACAGAAAAACGTGAGAATGTCATAAATAATTGAGCAATTTTTTCGTGCGTACCTTCAACAATAAATAAAAACCAATGATTGCAAGTGTCTCAGGTGAACAGGAATTTCTGTTTTGTTATCGAGTGTAAATTTTTTTTTCTGGGTGTCTTAGAACAATATATATTTTATAGGAATAAATATACCACTAGAATTGTGTGTAGGGAAAACAGAAAATAAACAGAAACAGGGAATAATGGAAGGAGCTGTCTGCAATCAATAGGCTTTTGGAAGCATTATGTCCTGTTCAAACACGGGGTATGTAAAAATGGGGAAAAATTCCTTGTGCAAACTCTTCTACAAACATGCAAAATGGCTTTTCCGTCTGGTTGAAAATTGAAATCAATTAATTGACCAGCAATGGTAAAATAACCTTTAACACGTATGGCTCAAGCAGTTTCTTGGGAAAGGTGTTGGTGAAACGGAGAGCATTTCATTGAGAAAATATTTTTAGAGATAATTAGCTTTTATTAAAATTTGCACTTCGATGCTGATATTTGAATATACTGGATGCACATTTAAACATCACCCTTAAACACACACTGTGCAGCTATCACAGAATTCTGAACACCTCATGATTTACAGACACTATAGTCTAAATAAATACCATTAAAACGTGCATTGTTTTCAGTAGTTTTCTAAGTAATTAACAACCAGACAAAGAATTTGATCAAATGGAATTGATCAAATTCAAATGGAATGACATTATGTGTTCCTTGTGGAAAATTCCCCACAAAAAGTCTCCATGGACAAACATACAGACACCCCCCACCCCAAACAAATAAAAATCCTTACAGTTTTTAAACATGAATGTGTCAGCTCCTTGTGTGTTTATATATACCAAAAAGTGTTGCAATTGAATTTATATGAAAAAAAAACCCATTTCAATACAAAAAAAAAATCGTTTTTAGTAATTAAAAGATGCCTACCTAGTTTGTTTGTTTTTATCAAATTACACATTTGACAACTAATTTTCTGTCAATCCTATACACATTTTGATCTATATAATTCTGATACTATTTCAGAATGTCTCTCAACAACTTCATCATATGTAGAGTGTCCATGGTACAGTAAACGATTTAAGGTCAAATTCAATTGTTGTTTTTTTTTATCAAATGACAGTACATGTACAACATTATAGCCCTTCAATATGTGAATGCGAAAATACTGGACTATATTTTTAACATAAATTTGGGGAAAATTTCTGAGAGATGGAGTGATTCATATATAAAGCCATAAGAGGACTCTTAATTATAAAAATTCATATTTTACCTTAAAAAATAAAGAATTCCAAACTTCACAAAGACAAAAGCTGAATTTTTATAACATTCCCAAAGAAAAAATTTAAATCCATGCAATTCAAAGATGAATATACACAGTAAAATGCTCCAAAAACGCTGCAAACAGTTTGGAATAACCTAGCTGTACATACTGTCAAATGAAACCATTGGATTCATATAAGTATATAACCACTACAGGTCATGAAAAACCAGAATACAGACATTTAAAGTCATGTTGCTAATAATATTAGCTGCCTTATCAAGCACAAAGTCTATTCAAACTTCAGAACGGATCGGTCGCCTTAACATACACCGGGCTCAGGGATTTAAATATTCTAAACAAAGCCCTGGAACCTGCGCATGTATAATTCTTTTATGATCATAGTTACAAAACATTCTGAACAAAACATTGAACTAGGATAATGTGCTTTTTTTTTCAAAAAATAATTTCATTGTTATTTTCATGATTAATAAAAAAAATATGAATAATATATTTATTTCTAAGTGAAAATGACCTTATGAAACTTCGGTTAATGTGAGAAATACAAATTGAAGTTAGAGCATGTAATTATCACCTCTTTCCACACTGAGCTGTGGGATTTAAATTCTTTATGCTCAGAGGGTAGATCTAGACATGCTATTTCATTGAGAGATTAAAAGTGGTGATTTCAATTACTACTCAATATGTTTTAAATACAATCCTATAGTTAACATTTCCTTTGAGCTCTTAATGTCTTTTTATATCTTAGCTTTGAGATAACCTGATTGAATTAATATTCTTTCATCAAATACATTATGATTACAGTAAACTTAATTCCTTTTTACTTCTTGAGGCTATTTGTGTATTTAATTTCTATAAATAGTGATAAATGAATGATTTTTTTTATTTACATCAAGTAAAAATTAAATTTAAAAGATTTGTTTATAAACAATGCTCCTAAAAACTCATAATGAATACATGCAGAAAATCTCAAAATTTACATGTAAATTTCATAATGCAGTAAATTTACACCTCATCACTGGCTTAATTTTTAAAATATTGTACTTCATTAACCTATAAATCACAAACTTGCATGTACATATTTATTTAGCGGAGTTTTACTCTACTTAGTAAATTCTTGTTGAAGGTTAACGCAGTTTACTTGGCAGAATTTTCGAATGAAAAAGGATTTTAATGATTTTTCATAATAATTAATTCCTTGCATTTTAAAAAAAAAATTTACAGTATATTGGACCATAAACTTTTCAATGATGTACATGTATTGGACATTTTGTAACACTGTGGAAACTGCATGTATAAGAACTGAGGCCAAAATAAAATGATTGTTTGTTTGGAACTGCGTCCCGCCTCATTGAAATACCCCCGCTAATAAAATTTGATTAGCAAAAAATGAAGAACTTTTTTATTTGTAGGGAGATTTTTATTTTTTACCAATTTTTAATTAGTTAATTACTCTTCAAGTTTGAAAAATAAAAAAAAATTCTTCCTTTCCTCCCTCCTGGGTCAAAAGACCTTGAGACGGCAATTCCAAACAAACATTTTTTTAAGTATGGCCTGAATTAATATTCTTACCATGGAGCCACACTGCTGCTGGTTGAGGAAGACGAGGTAGCCCTTGATGGGGTACTCGGTGGTGTCTATGGACATCCACACCACCACCAGGGCGTCCGGCTTGTTGGCCCGCTCCAGGGAGATCACTGGGCCGCCCTCCTTGGTCATCAGTGGTACTTTCATTGTCTGGGGAAAGAACAATCGCCAATATCAGTATTGCATTACTTTCTTTTACATTTATTCAATTAATTTCAAATCTGTATTTATGAAACAGATGGTCAATTTTGAATTTGTCATGAGAGGTTGATACAGTTTATACTTATACATGCATCATATATCCAACTATGAAATAAGGAAATGCTAAATATGTGATGGATAATCTATCATGGTTAATTTTTTTTAAAGTCATGTTTGCATCCTAAAATAAGAGGAAATCAACCAATTTCTTTTAATTTTTTTTTGCATTCGAACACAAAAGACTTTGAACACAAGACATGTCTATACCTAAAGGTGTACAGGAGTAGTAATTCATTTAACAGAAGTGAATGGTGTATAGACAAATCACCAGTTTGTGTAATGTCTTCAAGTTTATCTGAGTGTGTTGGGTTTTTGTGCATTTAATGACTACAATTTATCTGTTACTTTAATTAGGAAGACTGACCAGTTTGTTGGAGGTCTGGGGGTTGAGTTTCTTGTCGACTGAGTACACCTCTACGTAGACCTCGTACAGTCGATTCCCGGCCAGTCCCGTGATGTTCAGACTATTGTTGGTGGCGGGGAAGATGTCGCAGTACGACACGCCATTCAGGAATATCTGTAGAAAGGAGAGCAATTCTATCATATATCTCACAAATGCATCATTATTGTATTAATTAATATTCATTGCATACAAAGGGATCCACCAAGTAAACACAAACTGCAAAGAACTAAAAACAACTAAAATAGCTACTGGTACTGTAACAGCAATGTTATTGCTAAAACTCAATTTGACTTTCAGGAATTTAATAAAAGACACTAGCTGGAATTAATCACACAATTCATGAAAATAAAATATATTTTTTCAAATTGTTGTTTATTATTTGAATAATTTAGTGTGGCAAAAAATAATTCAAACTTTAGTTTCTCAAGTCAAATTTTTCAAAATATAATGCAGCTCACTGATGCAAAGTTTGCAAAGGAGAATTACTCATTTTCAATATCCTAATTGATTTATTCGAAAAATTGTGTCATCCTCCCATTCAACAATGCAATAATTATGAAATAATATTCAATGCAGCAGTTGAATTAACCCGATTTGGGAATACTTGGGAAATATTACTGTTACATTTATTTAATAATTTTTTTCTGGCACACATTTAGCATTCACTTTAGTACTGTACCTGGTAGCCTTTAATAAGTTTTTTCTGGACCGCATTAGGTTCTTCCCAGAAGACCTCCATCACCCCGGGGTCAGTGAAGCAAGCCTTGATGGTCGGAGCACAGCTCCACCAATCCCAGTTGTCATTCTTCTGAAGAACAAAGAGCAGACGACTCCAACATAATTTTTTTCATTCACAATATCAAATACACTCTTTTGCAGAAATATTAAAATTGCACTTTGAAGCATCCCTTTATAAACCACTATATATACATAAAAATTGCAAAAGTAAGAGCATTTATAAAATTTATGATAATTAATACCAAACTTCTTTTTTTCCATAACATTAAAACACTAGTGAACATTCATTCTTTTAGATAATTATAAGAAAATAAATAAATATTTTCAAATTCAATTTTCTGAAAACTTTGTACTGGTACAAGAAATCTTTTCAATGTCTAATGAATATGCAGGCCTTTTTTACATAATAATCCTGGTGAAAATGAAAAAATATTGCCACTAACCTGAGGGACCTTCTTTTGTGTCTGGTCTGAAGATTCTGTTTCTGATGAGCTACCGGTATCCTCTGTAGTTCCTTCCTTTGGCAAAATCCAGTAACGTCTGCATAGAAACAACAAAACAATTGAAAAGTGAATTACTCTACACCAATGTGCAAAACTTACATTTGAAAGTATATGCTAGTCCATGAACTGTCATTTATTACTTCATTAAATTTCTCTTGGTTAAAATTTTCTTGTATTTTTTTAAAATTAAAGTATAATAATATATGCCAGAAAAATTGTGGGTAATATATTTTAACTTACTTAAAAAACAAATTCAATTTTTACAGTACCACAGAATATGAAATATATGTCCATATAAATGTGACCTACTTCTTTGGAAGTGATATAGTGAGACAATCCATGGTGTATGTATGCTCCATCAAACAGTTACACAGTTTAGAAATCCATTCACAAAACTTAAAAGATCCCACACACTGCACCGATTTACCTATGAAATTGTTAACAACCAGTACTCACTTCGAAGTAAAGATGGAGCTATTGAGTAGCCCCTCCTTCACAGCCATTGCTCTTATAAAGCAAAGCCCGTGCTTTCTGAGGACAACTCCCTTTTCAGGGTTGTATAGCTATAGGAACAGAAACAAAAACAGGTGAACATTTCAGTCACAAAGTACAATTTGAGTTTTATCTATCAAGGATCTAGTAAGATTTATAAAAGCTTATGGGAATATTTAAATTAAACCCCCTTGTCTGCCATTACTAAGCAAACTTAACTCCTTTCCTGGAGAGTTCTTACACATTATAGATGGCAGTATTATGATCAAAATCACTTTCTGGCTAAAACAAATTTTGGGCATGATCTAATGGAAATCAATATTCAAAAAAAAAAAAAGGAATGCAGGCCAAGATGTCTAACTAATCTTTTACCAATAAAGTACATTAAGGTCTTATGCCCTATTGATTGGCTGATAAGAAATGGTTCAATGTACCGGTATACGTATCTGCAGAGCAGTCTATAGCTATTCATATATTTTCAAATTGGTCGATTTCGTATGAAGTTCAGTTGGGAATTTCAAATCAAATACAAATCTATAATAGATACCTTAGGCTGATTCCATGTGAAGTTCAGGTGGGGATCCGTCGGTGGTGTAGAAGATTTTGGATCCCAGGGTCTCGCACGTCAGCTCGAATCTTGCTGAACTGGTCGATGGTGCCGCCATTGATGGAGTTGCTGGAAATGGTGGGCTCCTTCACATGCTCAGCTAATAACAGAAAAGACCCGATTTATCTGATTCCAAAGATACAGTGTAATTCAAGGTTAGCTTATGATTAAATAACAGGGTAATTTACTTACATTAATCTTTTAAATTCAACTTAATATCTTAAAAGAGTTAAGAATCGCAAGTAATTCATCGCATATAATTTACACACTCTGGCATGCAATCACAAAATAAAAAATGTTGACATATTTTATATATGAGCTATATTTTTTTAGACTTGTATTTGTAAAAGGGGTATAAAATTATAACTGCATACTCATACACTCCAAAAAGTATTTGATACAAAAGCACATCAAAATCAAAACAATTAATATGTAAAAGCTCTAGACGGTCAAATTATAAACTCTAAGAGGCATTTAATTTTGACAGACTCTATAATGGCACCAACTTTAAACAGTTTATTGACATTGTACTGCTTCTTTAGTCTTATCATTCATTTTATTTTTTTTAAACATGATTTCATTTTACATAATACAAGTCAACTAATTAATCCACAATGTTTTTCTGTTCTTTCTGCTTAATACATGTATTTGCAAGCACTGCCAAGCAGTTTGACTATAATAATATGCAGTACTTAGATTTAGAAATTGTAGAAAATACTTAATTAATTCCTTACTTTAGCATATTTCCTTAGTGAAGATATATAATTAGGAGTGTCAAAGTTTATTCTAGACAGTAAATTCACATAACTTCTAGTAATTAAAAGCACTTTTGACTCTATAGTCATCATATGAAACATAACATCTAGATGACCATGCAGGCTGCAGATATTAAGCCAACTACATCTTTGATCAACTTTCTTGAAACATAATTATTCTTCTAAAATGCACACAAAGTCAGCACGTCTGAAAGAAAATCTCTAAATAAATGTCGATTTGTTAGATCCATTAATCTATAAACGCATTTTAGCCGCATTAATAGACAAGCCCAAATCCAGTTTCCACTCTTCTCTTACCATCCACGACAAACACAGTACAAATTTCATCTGGTGCCCCTTCAGACATTACAAAATATTGTCCAATCCTATCAAATGTGTGCAAAAACTCCCGATTTTTCTCCAAAACACCACTTTGAAAACCATTTATTCCAGTTACTATTTTGTCTCTGATGGGAACCTAATTAAACAACATAAAATAAATGATTAAGTTGTTTTCGTATAAATGGATGGTTATTTACCTGTTGAAATGACATTAACGGTACAGGCATATCCAGGTGCACCCTGGGAAGCCACTGTGAAATTTCCAAGCTCATCAAAAGTGTAAAGAAAGCTGTTATTTTTCACTGGTTTGCCACTGTTAAATGATTTAACACCACTGACAACGTTAAGGGGCTCCTGTTTATTAAATAGAAAAGATAGATTAACATTTTGGATAAGAATCCTGGAGAGGCACCAAACATCAGCTGGAAAATATAATACATCATTCATTTTAAACAACTACAGTATACATACAGGTAACTCTCGATGGCTCGAACTTCGATCGCTCGAAGTTCTTGATCGCTCGAAGTAAGCCTAGGGTCCCGATTTTTTTCCCTATATAACTATTAAGCAAATTTACTCTTGATTTCTCGAACTCTTGATCTCTCGAAACCCTTGATTCCTCGAAGTCAAACTGCAGTCCCATTGTTCATAATCTAAAGTATTTTACTCTCGATACCTCGAAGTCGCTGTGTGTCTCGAAGCGCTATACCTAATTAACACCTACCTGGTCATTTAAATGGCTCCAGGCGTTAGACGCGGGACCCGTGTCACAGATTGTTTATTTAGGCGACACTCGTCATGCAAGGTGGTAATTGTTTAATGATTGACCATACCGATACCTGAACCATTAATACCAACCGTTTTACGATAATTGGGAGACGCAATGAAAATGAACAATTAATTGAGACGAAATGATAATATTAAGCAATAGTCAAATTATAGAATTATAAAACTGTAAAAATTATGCTTATCAGCATCATTGTCATTATAATGATTATTGCCGAACAAGTTCTTGCAGCTTGCGAAGGAACCGTACAGTGGGAACAATGGGTGATACTCAGTTATCACATTTATGACATGTCGATCGTCTCGCATGCAGTCCAGTAGTACTGAGCAATCTGGTCTTGATATAATGCATAAAGTAAATAATTATTATGAATTTATTCGATAGTTGTTTGTATTGAGTTTTATTAACATCAAGTTCTGTATATTTTACTGGAAAGAAAACGTTGTATAAGCACGTGCGCAAGGTTAGCACTAAATAAATGGCTTAATCATAACATCCGGTAAAAATAATTTTAAAACCCGTCGGTCAACCCGGAAAATTCTGAACTCTTGAAAACTCGAACTCTTGAAACCTCGAAGTTTTTCCTTGGTCCCAGGGACTTCGAGCTATCGAGAGTTACCTGTATAATCATGCAATTTAGATTTTTATATAGACAAGCTACAATGTATCATAAAAAACAGGTTAATCATTATCAATAATAAAATTTAATTACAAAAAATATCTGTAAAATTAAGTTAAAGCACAAACTGAAATAAAAATTTGAAATTAAACCAAATTAATGTAAAATTTCTAAAGCTGTTCTTAAAGTATCTATACCAACCAAACATACAGCTAAGGAAAATGTTCTGCATTATCACAGTGAATACATCAATCATAAAATGAATGTCTCTATTAATTGTAAATAGTTACTAACATGTAAATAACACAGTTTCCAAAAAGGGAGATAGGAAATTTGATACAGGAAAAGGGTTCTACATTACAGAGACAGAGGATCAGAATCAAGACTAATGATAAATGAAAAAATAAATACAATGGTTATGCACATGCAAACATATAAAACTCTTTTCATAACTGAAGTGTTGAAACATTTTAACCAGAGTTACAATTCAAAGAATGTAATATCTTTAATTTAGATCATATATTTAATATCATAGCTATGTTGTAGGATTCCGTAGATCTCACTGATAAATACATGTAGGAGTGCCAATATCAGAGGTGTACAAGTTTAGAGGGAAGAATAGATATATCCCTATTAATACATGACAGGTACAGCTATTCCAGAATCTGGTGATACTGAATCAACTCACTTTTGGGTTCATTCTGCCCTGAGTTTCCTTGATAACAGTAAGTGAAATATTTGTGCATACAAAACTATCAAAATAACTTAAAAATAATAATATTAAATATATTTAAAAATGAAAAAAAAAATCTCAAATGGGGTATTTCTTTACACCGAGAGAAATAAAGCTGAAAATTAATTATAAAACTTATCATAGAATATTATCAATGAAAGCCACCCACCCCTCAGCACAATTAAACATCATATTCTCTCTACACACCATGCCCCATTTCCTGTCCCCCCCCCCCCCCCCCCCCCCCGGTCACATCCAATCTACACAAACAAAGAGCATCCTTTCCTGCCCCTTCCACCCCCTCACCACACAACGCCCCCCCCCCCCTTTCTTGTTCTCTTCGTCACAACCCCTCTACATAACAGTGGCCCCTCTCTACCTCCTACCCCTACCCCACCCCACCACTTGTATATCACACCCCCTCTATAAACAGTCCCCCTTCTCCTACCTTGCTGTCAGGGGAGGTGACATGGATGATGTTGTGCTCCTCCTCTGAATTAATCCAACTCCACCTGACACTCTCTCCCTGTAAAAAATCAACCAATGTACAAGCTGGGTCAATCAGTCTCTTTCCGAATATCAAATTTGCAGACTAGATATCAAAAGTTATACATGTCGAAGTAATCCAAAAATTAATGCTAGAAAATGATGTGGAGTGAGCACAGGAATCGAATATTAAAAGACAAAGTCAATCCTGGATCACTGACACATAAACAACAGATTACACCTATATGACATTATGTATAAGTTTTTTTCAGCTGTACAAACCTTCTGTACATATACAAAATGGGGATGAAATCCCTGTTTGTCCAACTTAATAACAGTGTTGTCATAGCGTTCATCACTGATCACACTGCTAAATCTGGCATCCTCCAGATACTGACAAAAAATCAACGAATTCATGTATTACATGCAGTCATCTTCCATTTGCAAAACATTAAAAAAGAAATAAATGCATTATACAGTCTCAAAATTTTTTGCCCATGAAAAGAGGAGGAATGTCATTCTGACAGCAACAAGGACATACGTTATCAATGCTCTTCTTCTGTTTGTTGAAGGACTTGCTGAAGAAATGCAGGACTCCAGTTCTGTCAATTGCCTTGCTTAAACAACATCTGAAAATGGAACAAGATCAAATCTGGTGAAAGAACTTATCAACTGACAGTGACAGAATGACAGTTGAAGAATATAGAAACATACTGACAATTTGACAGTCAGACTTTCTGTACACAAATGAACAGCATACCTTGGGCTTACTCCCTCACACTTCAGGTTTTCCAGTACTTGATCTGGGTGGTCTATCTCCAACACGTTCTCTTTTTGTGGGCTGCTGAAGATCCAGCAGACGATGTCATGTACTTTGACTGAGATAGGATCGGGGCGGATGATGGGTCCCACCTCAACCTCGTGCACGACAGGCTGGGTGGTCACAACAACGGCTCCGAAAATCTTTGGCAGACTCTCACTGAAATAATCATTTGGACTTAAATACTTAAATAGTACTAAAGATAAAAGTACTAAAGCTGCATGTAAATCCAGATAACAAAATTTGCTTGTTATAAATTTAAGGTACAATGACCCTATAATAAGGGAGATAACTCTTGGTATGCTAGATTGAATGTGTGTATTTCAGTAACAAGTTACAATTATTTATAAGACTCCTTATCAATAATAACATTTTCAATACATGTCTGCAGACAGATGAAACACCTTAAAAAAATATTGCAACTATTTCAAATATAACACATCTCACCAACTCTCTTACCTTTTGTAATAAAACACTCCTGGAGACTGGAAGGTATGCACAAAAGCAGAGGGGGAGTCCCTGGCCATTCCGCTACAGAACCCTCCGGGGATGGGGTTTCCCTGGTGAGAGACCTGAATCACATTGTGCTGCTTCTTGGTGCTCTGCCAGACCCACCAGACCCGGTCGTTGGGGCGGACCGACATGATGACCTTCTGTTCTGGTCCACTGTCTGTCAGGTGTATGGTGTGGTTCTGAAAAAGGAGATTTCAGGTCAACACAGTGGATTACGGTACTTTCTGTTTCTGAAAACTACTAAATCCAGAGATTTTAGGTGAATATTAAGGAGATTATTTTCTGTTTTGCCTTTGCAGAACTACAAAATCCAGAAAAATAAATTTGAAGTACATGAATGTAATATTTTTTTCAGAAGGCAGTTGCATTTTTCAAATCATCCCTAAAATCTAGAAGCTAGTATTACATACTAGCATTCCTAATATTTCACTTAAATAATTAGTGTATGACATTCAAAAAGTGTAAGTGAAATATCTATATAATTATTATTTACATGTACAAGACATTCTTATCTCAAGTTTGTCTCATAATAAGTATTTCTGATCTATAGACACTCAGGTAGAAACTAGATACATGTGCCAGTACTATAAAATTCGCATAACTTCTAAGAATTCATGCATTAACATTTCCACAGATTACAATATGGTCCCACACAGTCATACTGATTGACAAATATCTATACACATAAAGAACCCCGCCCACTGACCTTCTCCCCGGGGCTGACGATGACCGAGCACACATTGGAGTTCCGCACTCGGTAGTGGTACACGCCGGTGGTGGAGTAGAACACGGTGGCGAACCCCACAGTCTGTCACCAGCTTCACCGTCTCCTCATCCGGGTGCTGGTATTTAGCTGGAACCAAAATCAACAATTTTCAAACAGTTGCTCAATTTACAATCATTTATGATACTGTTTGAATACATTTCATTATTATTAAAATGGTTAAGCTCATATCTAGATGTACAGGCTAGATTAATTAAGACTCAAGTATCTGTAACTGCTTAAAAAGAAGATGTAAAAATATTCAAGCTGCATTTAATACTGCTAGAATGACAGTTCAAAAAATTTATATGCTTAGACGTATCTACTTAATATGGTACATGTACTAATTTTCATATGAAACATTAAAATAATTGTTTTAAATTCTGGAGCTTTAATTCTCTTTTGAATTTCTCTTTCTTTACTGAGTACTTACATTCATCATCTGGTGTTGCCGGCCGCTTGGTTGTGGGGTTCAGACATTTTTCTATTTCTTTCAGCAGTACCTGGATACTCTTCTTGGAGAACACAATGGGGTTCCAGTAAAACCAGATTCTCTCCCCTGTCCTGATTCTAACTATTTCTGTTGGAATGAAGAATTCAAAATTGTTATCTATTTCATCTGATATGGTAACATATAAATATAGATTGTAAATATTATGTGCAAGTTGATTGAAATTTACATAGAAATAAATAAAAATCATTTTAATCATTGCATACATTTTTGTGCTGCATTCTGTTTTCTACTGAAAATACTGTTTTATGTTCTCATTCTCATTGTCCAGTGTACTCCATGGTACACAGATTACATAGATTAAATGCAGGGTACAGGCATCTTTGCAATCAGAATCATATAAAAGTACACTGTATTCAAAAGGAAATGTTTTAGATTCATATCATTACATTTTACCTGGAATGCATTACAAACTATCGGAGCATATGGCTCAGTGGACATGAGCATTAGGCCAGTAACCGAAAGGTCGCTAGGT
Source organism: Magallana hongkongensis (assembly GCA_015776775.1). NCBI lineage: Eukaryota > Metazoa > Mollusca > Bivalvia > Ostreida > Ostreidae > Magallana > Magallana hongkongensis. The sequence continues at coordinate 26,889,058 of CM027470.1, read as the reverse complement.
TCAAAACCCCCTGTGGTCACTTGAGAATTACAACTGCTCAGTCTACATAAGTAAATGCATTGCTGTACCTGGATCGAACCCGTTTTCTGTTATCATGACTCGGTGCTCCTTAGGTTTGGGTTTGACGATCACAGTGCCGATGTACTCAGGCAGCTTCCTGGAAGTTCTGGTCAGAGTAATAGAAGACCCCTGGTTCTGTGAACACATGGGACAACAGCCCTTGTTTACTGAAAAATCAAAAGCCCAGAATTACAGTTTGCATTTTGTTGAAGAAGAAAAGGAGGAAATATATTCACTATTTTACCTCTGAAGCATGAATCTTGTTAACTTTATCCAATTTTCATTTTTATAAAATCTTTTCTTAATTTTTAAAGAATTCTTTACACATGAAGTGGAATTTGCTCTTAAAATGAGAATTAATAGGTTAAGGAGAATCTGTGAACTATATTTCTTTTACCTGGGTTGACTCCAGCGGAACCCATTCTGAACAGGTTGATATGGTTCCTCATCATCCTGGTTCAAGGCTGGTGCCTCAATCTGGTACACACAGTGGTGTTTCTTACACTGCAAGAAAAGGGATACTCAATTACCAGTACTAATTAAGGGACAGATTTAAGTCATGTATTGTCAATCTAAACACACAAGAGAGAGAGAGAGAGAGAGAGAGAGACAGAGAGATAGAGAGAGAAAGGGATAAAGAAGAGAGAATAGGGGAAAGAAGGAGAGATTATGAGTAACATATAAGCATAAAAAAATTATTAATTTTGAAGGAGTATTGGAGTAAAAGATGACAGGTGTGAAATACTTTTCTCTTTCTACAAACTGTTACCTTAAACTTGTCCCAGAACCACCAGACCCTGTCCCCGGTCTCTATCAGTAACACAGGGGGATGGAACGCTCGGTCCGAGATCTCCACCTTGTACTCCCTGGAGTCAAAGAATTAAACACATAAATTATAAAAATCACACAAATCAATTATCTCCCTTTAAAAACACTACAAACACTTTTGCACAATGCATAGTTTGGAATTATTTTTATTCGTGGGGGTCAATGCTTGTGGTTAGCCAAGATGTTCCAGGCTCGTTGGGATGTATTTTAGTTGGTAGCAAGTTTGGGATAATTTCATAAATATTGAACAAATGCTTGTATATACGTATATTAGGATGTAAATTCGTGGGCAAGGATTATCCACAAAAGCCACGAACATTGGTCTTCCACGAACAATGATGATTCCACAGTATGTTACAACTATGCTTATAAGTCTGGTTCTGTACACGGAAAACAGTGAATTAAATAAAATATAAAATAAAACTGATTTCAAGTAAGGAGTCCTAATCACAATACCTGATACTTTGTCGCACTCGGACAATACAGAAATGTTGCTTGTGTAGTTCGGAGCTCTCTGTCTGGAAATAGTATATTCCAGGACGGCTGTTGGAACAGAAATGAAAATTTTGTTTACATATTAAATACACAAGAAAGCTAACTGCATGATGCAAACTTGTCTTGGTTTATGGAATATGATACATTCTTTCTAGAGAACTACAAAAATATGTGTAAATAGTGATAAAGATAAGTTTGAAATTCAAACATGGAGAAAGTACTCACGGAAATTTCTTGGAAAAGTTTCCTGTTATAGTTCGTACTACATTGCTGAAAAAAAATAATAAAATTCATACATGCTTATCAGAATATAATTTCACAATATCATGATCTACAATGTAATGATTCACAACCAATACACACCTGCCCCCATCCTGCCACTGGGTTTTGACAAACACCCCTTTGTCTAATAGATAATTCACTTCCTGTATGGAGTGGGGTACAGTGCATTCCTTCCAGGACCACTCGATTGTGTCGCCCTGGTCGATGGCGATGATCTTGGGCTGGAAGCCTTTGTCTGTAACACTGGCCCTCAGGGGCAGACGTCGCTTCACTATCACAGTCAGTGGGGTGCAGCGAACTTTGTCCCTAAAATTGAATGGAATTCTCTAATATAATTTACTGTAAACCAAATTTAATGTGTGCAGGGAAATGTTATAAGGTTGAGGAGAACCTCATTATCACATTTATTCTCTCAAAAATTCTGTCAACCAGTCAATGATATCAATGAAACTTATTTGAATATTATAACCTTGCATATCTTAGTACAATGTTTATACATGTTCACAAATTTGAAGATTATTTTCCTCAGCTTCAAACCAAAAAGTATGACCAATTCAATGATTTCAAACATTTCATTTTCTATATATCTTAATTCATTTCTTAGGACTAGCTATTTGTTCTATGCATTTATATTTTTGATTTTCCCTTTAACTGATTTTTTATGAGAAGGGAATATTAAACATTTTGGAAGTAGCTAACACATCTGCATTGAAGAATTTTTATACTGTAACATAATTTTTTAATACTGAAATACAGGTATTATCCCCATATAAGAAGTTAGTTTCAAATTTCCTCAAAGCAAATAGTTCACATGCTTACACTGCAAACTTATATTCCCCCTCCAAGTTGAACTGTTGAATGTAGTTATCTTCTTTGTCCTTGACCTTGGAATCTTTTGATCCAAATCCACCAATCACAGGCCTCAGGCTATCTCCATCATGGATCACCTATACCAAACACAGAAATTGTAGAATATACATTGTATTTCCATTTGGACTTAACATTTGTGGGTTTTGTAAGTCAAGTCCTAACCTATGAATATAGTCATCACCATTAATGTAACAATTAAATTTACAGCTCTCTTTATTATTCCTGAATATATCTTGACAAAATTATTAGAAAAGTGACCTCCATAACTATATAAATGATATAGATCTACTGTATAATAATTGAGCAGAAGGCTTAAACTTCATCTATCTTCAAAAAGGTAAGTAATTCATTCAACACTCTTGATACATCAATTGTGACATTTGTGAAATATAATAGAATTTCTTGAAACTGTTTTTACTCACTAAGACCAGTTATTTTCAGTTATTTATCATATTTGTTTTGATAAAACACTGACCTGCACAATCTCCACAGTTTTGCGGCCTCCTTTCTCAAACAGAATACCTTGACCTTCCATGATGATGACCTCTGGCATGGTGAACCCTGTATCTGTGACGTCCACCACCGCACACTGAACGCCCTCTGCAATCAAATAAAGCATTTCCATTAATAAATGCAAATAGATAAATAACATTCTCAATGAATATCTTCTGAAATCTGCAGCTACATGATTTTTTTTATAGCAACAGTCACAGTCACTTTAGAAAACTACATTACTAGTATTTTTCTTACAACAAATTTTTAAAATTATAGTATAATATGTGAAATTTTGCATATCAAAATGTACATTAAAATATTTTATACTAATTACAAATAGACATTGAATCCGGTAATTGAGTCAGGACTAGTACTTGCATATTGTACATGAATTAAAAATTCACCAATTCAGTTTTATGCTTCATTATACACATGTAGTGATATAGATGTATCCCTCTTCAGACAAGCTATAACTGTAGTAATATACATGTATCTCTCTCTTTAGACATGTTATACCAACTCTAATCATAATCATCTTTCGAATCTAACAAAACATTCCAAATGGATGTGAAGACATGCAGCTGAAACAATAAACCTACCGACGTATTTCATTTTACTAGTGTCCACCTCATCCTCCGTCGGTACCAGACTCCGTGACCCCCTCTGACTCAGGTCCGGGGTCTTCCTGGTGGCAGGTTCCTCCATCTTTGCCTGGGAGGGGCCGGCCTCTTCTTCCTCTGGGGGGTCAGTCCCTGCGTCGACCTTTGATGGACCCTCCTTCTCACTCTGCCCTGAATCGGGTTCGGTGTTAGATGGGTCCTGATCCGCTGGCTCTAGTGGGTCAGTCCCTGCCTCCGACTTGGTTGGTAAATTCTCCTCCGGTTCCTCTGTAAGTTGAAATATTTACATTTTTAATTACAGTATCTTTGCCTGTTATAACACTACGCATCGATTTAGTACTATACAGTCCAATAAATTCAAATGACGTATAACTGGGGCACAAGCGGGGTTTGCCTATTTATATTCAAATATTTAATTGTACAATTGCTGAAAATTATATGAATATAAGTAATGAGGAACCATTCTTTGAATATTATGTGGTGATAATTTTGGTCTGGGGGTGATCAAATCTATCATAAAATACTTCAGGCTTTCTTGAATTTGATCATGCCCCAACCAAAATGATCATCTCATAATACTCAAAGAATGCTTCCTTATTCCTTAAATAAATTTGCAGGATAACGTGGTTATATTTTTCTTTAAATTCTCCAATACATTGATTTGCAGAATTGATTTGAATACACTTCATAGAATGTCTGGAAATTCAATCTAAATATCTTTTATTAGTTAATTTCTTTATATTCTGTAATCCATACACAAATAATTATGCAAAATTCTCCAGATAAGTGTGTAGAAAAAAATTATTGAAAAGTGGATATCATTACATATCCCATTAGTATTGCTTGTTTCAATTGTTGAAATACAAAAAAAAACAACTCCCTTAAAGATAGGGGAAGGCTGGGTGTCAAGTTAGCAGTGTAATATAATACATTACAGGTAAATATTTCTGCAAGTGCTTTTATTCCCCACAATGCAGGTAATTTTTACTTAACACACTTCTGACGATTCTAATTACACTGCATGTAGCTTGGGTTTCGCAAATAATTACTTTTTGTATTGAACATTTTATCAGCTATGTTATATAATCTTTTTTAGATCTCAAATGTACCGCATTTAATATTTCTTTAATAGTATGGTAATCACTTTAAAGCAAATAGTCATATTTTTGTAGTGTAGTTGTGGTGTTGTCATATAACATATTAAACAAGCATTATAAACACTGATTCTTTTAATTAATAAATTTTAGCAAAAGCTTATAAGACAAAACTGGCAAACTTCCAATACACTATATTTAAAATTCTAACAGGAATTCTGTGAGCAGAACAAACTGAGATTTAAAAGCAGTGAAAGCTAGCTACTATATATCTAAAATATGAAGTTAAAGTAAATAACTTATTGCGATACACAATTACACATATACACTTCAAGTGTTTTCATTTATCAAAAAATAAATAAATAAAGGGTAGATAAAAGGGAACTAATGTCAACAAACCCAAGGAAATTTCTCAGTTACTCAGCGATTGGATTCACTGGTCAGTGAGAAAATCTCAGAACAATTAACTTGCATATTTAAAAAGAATTTACGACCTGCATTTTCATAATCTCTGTTAATTACATAAAATACATTTTAAACAGACTTTTCGCCTCAAATCAATTTTCTCAACAAAGGAGCAGTAGATTTATTTTTTAGCATGCATGGTTCTGGTAGCAAAACATTAAAGCAACATGTTACTTCCGAAATTGGCAGGAAATTTATACACATTTTCTAAATTTGGTTTTAAATAAAACACTTTTTGTTCACCAAATCTGCACGATTATCTTGCTAAGTGCAAGTTTGTACAAAGTAAATAAGAAGCATGGCATCTTGATGAATTATATATCATTAAATGGCAGAGCCTCTTTTATTGATAAGCTATTCAAACTTTCAATTTTTTTCCAGTGGAGGGTCTTAAATTAAAATTAACACAAGATATTTACTTGCAGTATAAAAAGCACTTAAAAGTAATGCATTCTGGCTTCTCAATATTTTTTCTTCAAATAAAATATCTCTTGAATATTTTTGCCTTCAAATGAAGACAAATTACAACTTAACATTCAACCACCATACATCCATAATCCAACTATCATGGTAATGACAATTTATTATTTCAAACGTCTATCACATAATAGGTATAGGCAAAATGACTTCATCTGATTGTCTTGGTGGCAGTGAAAATTGATCTGTTTTTTTAAACTAAAGCTAATAATGCTTTTCTGTTTTAACTTGACGTAATATTTAAGACATTTGAGAAACCTACAGTCTGTCTTTTAATAAAGTTACTGGCCAAAGTTACATGGCTTAAAAACATATTTGTTTCAACAAATTCCTGCCTTGGGGTTTCTAGAGCCAGGTGAAAGGGAAGGAAATTCATTTTTTATTTTTCAAAAATCAAAGTTTAACTAATTAAAAACTGGTAAAAAAATAAAAATCTCCATATAAAAAAAAAGTTTCTTCATTTTTTGCTAATAAAATTTTATCAGATATGGGGGGGGGGGGGGGGGGGGGGGGGCAGAGGGATGGTATTTCAATGAAGCCGGAGGCAATTCCAAACAATAATATCATTTTGGCCTAGCCTAAAACATTTTACTTAATAAATTAACTCACAAAGAATTCTGTGAACCACATTATTAATAATTAACTTTTATTTTATTTTTTTTTTACATTTTCTTCATTAGTTGAAAATGATATCATACAAAGAAAATTGTGTGTGATAACATGAACACAGAAAAATTGCATGGAAATTTTAACAAGATATCGTTAAAACAATTGTATGCTAGTAAGTTATGTTCAAACTAAATTACATGTTATGCACAGTTTTATTAAACATGTTTTCTAGCATTCATCTCTAACCTAGACTATGATTATGCCAAAACATTTAAAATCTAAATTTTTTTTTAGTTTTCGAGTCCATAACTTTGAGTAACAGTCATTGATATTATTACAACAGACTATAGACCATTTTTTTTTAAGAATACATAATTCTATATAGCTATAGAATTGAGACCTGTATGTATGAATACATTGCTTGATTAAGTTAAATACCAAACTCTGGTTATATTAAAAACAACTTCAATACATGGTATTCCAAATCACCTTACAATTATTTCCATATAGAGTAATTATGCCCTACATGTACCAGTAATGAACAGCACACTTTTATTAAGTTTAAATTCACACACACAGAGCATATAATAGCCATACAAACAGAATTTACCTGGCACTGTCTCCATAATGCTTTCGATTATTTAATTTCCTGACGCAAATAATAATAAACCTGTTAAAAAAACGGAACTGTTTATGAATTTTAACAAAGTTTCCATGATAACTCACAACACTATTACGTTGAGGTACATGTACCTTTATCAAAACATAAAGCAATCGGCTGCCATTAGAAACACTATCGATATTGCCTATCGCTAGAGATAGGAAACATGAATTCTTCGGCGGAAGGTTACTTTTCCACTTAATCCCCTTGCCTACACTTTTACTGATCAAGAGAAACTTTGAACTGGATTCATTGCGTACAGCATTTGATAAATGAACAGATTGCTGTATAGGTTTATCAATGGGGCCTCTCGGATATCAATACAAACATTTAGCAGGAAAGACATATTATAAGGCAGACAAATCTTGTCCTTATATTTACCTCTAAATTAAACTTGTCCGGGTATATTTAACACAAAGGCTACCTGTATATTTGTACATCAGAATTGTGCGCCGATTTAAGATCTACAGACTATCAACTGTTTACCACCTCAACTACCGGTACTCCAAGCGAAAATGTGAAAGGAGTGAATCTTTTAACAAGTTCTGAACAACTTTATTATCACAGAACACTGCTAGCCCAGTGTATCCATAAAATTTTACAAGCAAGCTACGACTCAATATTTAGCCTGACTGAATTTTCGACATATGTACATAATACTTTGATTGTAAAATGTTAACAGAGAGAGCAAAAAGGTCGAGTGCATGGGATTAAATTGTGCAATAAATATACCGGTATGCATGTATTTACATCCATGCATACCTAGCTTAAGGCTGTGTGCAGAAATACACCTCACTGCATCCATTTCTACATGTAACTGAATTATAAGTATGATATATTATGTTAGTACATGTTTGTACTTATACATACAAACTGTTGGGCCAATTCAGGACCATGTATGGTCATGGTACTGATATCAAACTTTTTGTATGAGCTGTGTTATGAATTTCCAGAAATAATGTATATTCATTAATGCAGATTTTTGAAACCTCTGGTTGACCACTTAGTCTATATCTAAGTATGTTAAATCTCTCTGGCTCTTCCCCTCTCTCTTTCCATAGCCTCCACCCCTCTCTCCTCCCTCCCCCCATTTTTCTCTCTTTCTCCCTCCCTCTCTCTCTCCTCCCCCTCTCTCTCTGTGTCTCTCTTTGTCTGTCTGTCTGTCTGTCTCTGTCTCTCTCTCTCTCTCTCTCTCTCTCTCTCTCTCTCTCTCTCTCTCTCTCTCTCTCTCTCTCTCTCTCTCTCAGTAACAATGTGAAATTAAGAACACCTCACCCCTCCTTCAATTCATTTACAGCTTGATATTACTGCTAAATACTGCATATATATAAAGTAAACTGACATGAGGTACTTCGACATTCCTCCATGGACAAAGAGATTGATCCTTAAAGCATTAGATCTTCTTCTGACCAGTGACCATATGTGTTAAGTGAACAACATAATAATCTTTGGCTGTCCTTTTAAACATTGGTGATTATCTACCTTTTAAAGGAATATTATAAATATGCAGGTATGTAGGAGTTGCATTAATCCACTTTTGAAGTAAACTTGTGCAATGAATAATGTTTAGTATATATTACAAAGAAAACTTTATTATACACCAGAGTATGAACAATTTGGTGTTTTATCATGTTTATTGATTAGATTAATTAACTGTCACTTAATTTGAGTATCAAATTTTCAGAAACCAAAAATATAATTTAAAAACAAAACTCATATTGGCAACAAACTAAGTATAATCCATAAATATAACCGAAGTGTTCACTTGGGAATTAAATTCTGAAAAATCTCTTGAGAAAAACCAATATCCACCAAATTTAGAACAATAAAAACAGACCCACCACACGTTTAACCAACTATCAAACACTTTGGGCCATAGTTTTATACAAAATTTAAACTACCGCCTGAAAATCGCCCAAATCCTCGGTGATTTTGTTTCACATGGGCCGTTATCTGCCTCGGAAGGCTGGCAGATAACATTGTCATTTATACCTATATCAGGTAAACAAAGATTTAAAACCTTAACACGGCATACACAATGCCTCTGTAGCAACCTTCAATCACCGCTGATTCAGAGGGAACTGGGATCAAACAAGTCGAAACACAAACTTGGATAATGCAGGGTGTGATCTTAATTGATCATGGAAATATAATTATTTTAGAGTTATTAATGATTAATACCTTTATTCGGCAGAATCATATTTTCATCTACTGTTTCAATAAATTTGAATTTATCCATGATTGTTAATGAATTCTTAATAAATGGTGTAGTTTGCTGGATGGCAAACAAGTAACAGCTAAGGTTTGTAATTTGTTTGTTTGTACATTACTAGTTCCAGGAACCACTGAATACCGTAGATTCCTAATTAAATTCGAAGAATTAATTTCCGCATTCTATTGCGAAAGGCAACCCTCGCAAATTTAAAAATCTCACTTTTATTTTTCAGTTTTGAACTACCGGTCGGGTATAGAAATTTATAACAAAAAAATTGGTGATTGCCATATTATTTTCTTCCCATTTGATACAAAACAAAATGGCGGAATCACGTAATTAAACAAAGTGTAAAATAAGGAATTTACAGTTTATAATATATACCTCACTGAGAGTGGCCAGTCTGCATTGTGTACAACATGTGATAAAAATTCATTTTGTATCTAGTGAGTGTTTAAAAGGCAATGGAAAAAATACCAAATGGTTTCTTGGGCGATCAGCATCAATACATCGTGACATTCTGAGGTCCAAGAGTTGGAGTCAAACATTAAACTTATAGGTACACAACTAACAGGTGTAAAATATTGTATTACATATCTTAAATTTTAATATTTAATTATATCAAATTTATAAAAATCTCAATATTTCATTACACAAGAAATTATATACTGGCATATGAAAGTAATATTATATATCAATACATATATGCATGCACAGATTTATTTTTTTTTTTTAAAAAGCTTCAATTTAATTATCTTTTATCATAGTATAATCATTATGGTAGAGCTAGCTAGCTGGCATTCAATACCTACCGATGTGCAGGAATTTTAAAAGATCCAATTACATCAATTAATATTCCAATTTGATTCTTCCAGCCAATTTAATGATAAGGTACTCTTGTATCAAAATCAATTGCTGCATATATTTTCAAACTAAAATTATCCCAAAAACACTATCTAAAGTCCTGAAAGGGATCATCTCTTCCCAAAACACATGAAACTTCATGACTTACTGATTCAAATACTGATTCAAATACAGAGACATGAAGTTATCTCATTCCCAAATTTATATGGCAGCATTATAAACAATATGGCCAAACAACCTAATCTTTCAGACTCAAACAAATATCATATCCATGGTAATTAACTGGCCATAAAATTCATTGATTTTAGATCTCAAAAACAGACTGAGCTTCATAAAGGAAGGTGGGCATGATGTTACCAGCAACCTCTACTTAATTATTGATGAACGCCGGCACAGAGGCCTTATAAGTTGGTTCCCTAGCTCCAATAATACAGGGTAGGCATTGCATCCATGGGCTATAGTCACACCATATGATTAATCCTTGCCTTATATTGTTGGTCAAACTATGGTATTTATATACCCCCCCCCTTCCAATTTTATGTATTGCATGTTAAAACAACTATTAAGCTTTATGTAAGGAAATGCTCAATACATGCCTACAGGTACACTGGTGAAGGAGAATTAAAGTGATAAAATAATAAATTCCTTTTTTGATATAATGACAAGAACTATGAAAATAGCAAAGGCTGAAGCTCAGTTGGGAATTGATTAAGAAAGTTATCAATTATTCACGGCAGTAAGGCTGCAATCAGAAAAATTCTGGACAGGTGTATAATCAACATGATAAATATTGAAAAATCAAGCACTCAAAGGTGCAGTGTGAAAATAAATATAGTATTACATGTACGTATGCGTGTGACTTTTATATTGAACATACTAATTTCTTTTTTTCATTGTTAATCAAAAAAGTAAAGTTTTACTAGAATTACAAAAGATGGTTTTTGTCTTTAATGAACAAATTGTAGAAGCTAGGTACAAAAAAATTTGTGTGGTTATAAACGTTATTCACTTCATGTTATCTGTAAATTAAACCTAGCAGCTGTGGATTACTTTTACATAGCAGCATAAAAATGGTGATTAAGTAAATAAAGCCTATTAAAAAAAAAACTCTGTAGTGATATCAATAATCGTACAGGATATCTTCTCACTATTTGGAGATTGTGCTCATTGACAATATTTTAGGACTAGGGCATTAAGAATTGCAAAAATAAAGTTTTGTTGTTGAAAGTACACAAAATAAACCTATATAAAACCATATGCTATATCATTTTGGTCATTTGTATAATACCGTAATATGATATATACAGATATTTATACTTCTGCATTTAGAGACAAAGGTATAAAACCATGCAAATGATTCTGTTCTTCATGTCTCATAAATATTCGGTTCAATACCCGGGTACCATATTAATGTTTCAAGCTGAAAATTCATGTGTTGGTGTTTGATTTTAAGAGATTTTTTTAATAAATGGAGAAAAATTATAACCAATCATCAAGTAAAAAGATGCACTATAGAGCACTTTCCTATTTTATTTTAGGAACACAACCCTCTGCATATACATGTAACTATCCTATTTCTATGAAAAAGTTAAAATCTTATCAATAAATCAAGAGAAAGTCCCTTGAATGTGGATAAAACTTTATCTACTGAAAATTCAATGCAAATTTCACAAAAATTCAATAGCAACTACGGTAATTCAAATTCTCTAAACTGACTATAAAAGCAAACACACTTACCCATTAGATTAAAACAATGACATATTTTGTCATTCATAGTTCCTATATAACGTTAATGAAGCATCAAGATCATATAAATCAAGTGGATCAGTGGTGAAAAATGTAAAATTTAATTTAATTAGCACACTAGATAGTTTACAATGACAAAGTGTTCTCAAAGAATATCATCAACTATTATGTGCATAAACTTAAAACACCATATTAGGGAACATTTATCTAAAGAAATGTCTAATTTGATAGAAACATCATCTGCTAAGATTTATATAAATTTACAGACCGATAACATAGTTTTATATGAGGGGTTTTTTTTTTCAAGGAGGAACATGTAAGAATATAAATAGACAGTTGCATGGTAGAATGAGCTAAACAAAACTCTTCTTAAGATTAGTTTTGAAGGTTTGAAAACATTCGACTACTTATCAGTATGCTTGTATCTATTGATACATACATGTATTATTCTCTTTTGAAAAGTGGACAGGCATAGCCTACATGCCTGTCCACTTCTCAAAAGAGAATAATACATGTATATATGGCAAAACATTAAAATGAAAGTAGATTGAGTGTTAACATGAAATGTCTGCAACAAGGAGACTATGTAGAGACTCTCTACGAAGATTAAAATAAAACAACTTGTCTTGTAACTTCCTAATTCTTTCAACTAAAAAATTGTTAACGTTTTTAACTCAATTTGATAACAATCAGACATTTATAGAGGAAATTCGAAAGAGAGTATGCACACCGTACAAGTAACTTATGAGTTGTAGTAAATTCAAAACAGAGTGACGAAATAATGATAATTAGTTTTTAGATACATGTATATCAAATCTCGTAACTTACCTCGAATTAAATCCCCCAATTTCGTCTCATAATAATCACAATGTTTGGGGTTTGCCGCTCATGGCTTCCGCCATATTGTAAACAACGATCTCGTCATTCTTCGCCAGGGAAACTTGTCACGTGATCACGCACCTGCAAAGTTCCCGGGAAATGTCAAAAAGGTTTTTTTCTTTAACTTAAAGTAGATATATGTTTAACAGTTCAGAATTGAAATGAATGTGATCATTTAAGCTATGTATAAAGTTGGAATGTATTTCCCGCTAAAAATAGTAGTTTTGGCCTATCTGTGACCTACATACTGCGGGAACCATGCAGTCAGCATGGTCAGTGCAAGAGCTTTCATGTTGCTAAATAAGTGTACATGTATATATACCATGTATACATACATTCATAAAACGGATTTCAAAATGGATTTAGTCATTCTATTATTCAATTGTTATGAATTACTGAATGTGTATGCACATCTTAAATTTTGCATGTATTATATAAACCTTCCAAAACTTTATATATGTACTACAATGTAGTGATACATGAACGTGTATTATAATTATTGTTTTTAAGGAATTTTAATTTGCTGTATTTTGATATCGACACCAGTAAAAGAAGAGGGACGTGTTATTTCGTAAAATGTTTATTTTTTTATTTTTAATATGACCCAAAAATCAATGCGGGGTTCACATGACAGTAGAATGGAACGTTCTATTATTAAGTAATACGAATTTAGCTCTATGTTGGAAGTGAAACTGAACCCCCAACCCCACCCCCTTCACATTTTTATATCAAAACTATCTTGCTAGAGAGAGAGAGAGAGAGAGAGAGAGAGAGAGAGGGAGAGGGAGAGGGAAAGGGAGAGAGAGAGGGGGGGGGGGCACTTCAAAGAAGCATTCTCTGTGATAAAATACTTTTCTACTGAATGTAAATATTTTAAGGAATATTCAAAATATCAATTTAAAAAATGACATCGGTGACACAATTATCTTATATATAGTTTTTTTTTCAAGAGAAAAATATACAACGTCAGATGCCTTGTGATAGATGAATACATAGTATACAGCATTCACTGAAAAGTATTTCTATTTTTATTGGATATAACACAAGTATGAAACAGTTTTAGATGTATTGGTCGGAGTTTGTTTGTTGTAATTAGAACCTTATAATTTCGCTTGAAACGAGCGTCATTTTTAACTTCTTTTGACGCAAGAAATATATAGTTACGTCATTTTGAAAGTCCAAGGCTTTGACAAAATGGTTCCATTTATATCATGATCATCACAACCTCATTTTTAGGTCACCTGAGTAAACTCAGGTGACCTATTGCTATCCGTTTTCGTCCGTCGTCGTGCGTCGTGCGTTAATTTCTTCTAATTGTTACCATTTTTTGAAAATCGTGGCTCTACCACCCCCGGGGCACTATAAGTGGGGCCAAATATGAAAAAAGCGAGGAAAAAACTGATTGCATGGTTATGATGTCCATGAAGCCCTCTACCAAAATTGTGAAATTCATGACCCCTGTGTCAGGGATTCAGGCTCTAGGGTGGGGCCAATATGGCCAAATAGTAAAAATGTATTAAATCTTAAAATATCTTCTTCTTTGCTCCCAAACATGTGGGCAAAAAACTGAATACATGGTTATGATGTCCACTAACTCTTCTACCTAAATTGTGAAATTCATGGCCCCTGGGTCAGGGGTTCAGGACATGAGGAGGGGGGGGGGCAATATGGCAATATAGTGTTAATGCATATAATGTTTAAAAATCTTCTTTTCTTTTCTCACACATTTGTATGAAAAACTGACCTCATAATTATGTTTACCAGGATGTACTCTACTAAAATTTTAAATTTCATGTCCCCTGAAGTATGGGTTTTGACTCTAGGGCAGGTCCAAATTGGATGTAAAGGTGTTAATGCATATAATGTTTAAAAATTATCTTCTTTACTCCCACACCCCTCTCTATCTTCAAAAGATTCATGATATACGAGATTCAATGAGTCTGAATGTACAAAGTCATGTATTTTGATTTGCACAAGAAGTACATTATATACATTTGGTGTAATCTAATTCAATTAACATAAATTTATGCGCCTTAAATAATTAAGGACGAATTAGAATTATACGAAGATTTAACAAAATCATTTTTACCTTTAGACTGATCATCCGGATGCGTTAGAACTACATCGTTTTGACTGCCGTAATGATAAATGTGTTAACTTAAACAATAAAATACTTTCTTTGGTGATTCATGCGGGATATGAAGGTGGAAAAAGAAAAAAAAATACATAACTCGCATTTTTAAATATCTACTTGATGATCATGATGAAGACTGCATACTGTTGTGATTACCATAAAATCGCAAACGGGTAGAAAAAGGAACAAAAAAACAGAAAAAACCAAGACCCAAATATTCAAAACGCCCAATTTTTTAAGTTTTGCAAATTGCAAATGATGATTTTTTTCCCCACCATATTAGTCATAGGCGTCGGAACCGGGGGGGGGGGGGGGGGGGGGGGAGGGGGGCTAGGGGGAGCTTAGCCCCCCCCCTACTTTTTTTGCAAAGTTAGACCAAACCATTAGAAACATAGCATCCGGGAGGAGCAACCCCCCACTTTTTCTAGCAGCAAACATAATTGTTCCTAGATTTACATAAAAAGAATGAAATATCAATAGTAATATTGAAAATGAAAAATTATACTAGCCCCCCCCCCCCCCACTTTCAATTTGATTCCGACGCCACTGTTTGTAGCGTGTTCAGCTGGTTATTTTGAACCGAACTGCTCCAAACCGAGTTCTTCACAAATGTAAAACAGCATATACATAGGAAGCTGGAATGTAACATCTCTGTATATAACTGGAAAAACAGCCAATATAGAAAAGGAGATGGACAGATACTAACTGGATATTATTGGGCTGAGCGAAGTCAGATGGCCCATGAATGGAACAACTACATTGCAAAAGGGCAAACTGATGCTATACTTAGGAAGAAAAGATGGATTACATCAAGAAGGAGTTGGAATAATGCTAACAAAGAAAGCCAAGAAGGCTCTGATTGAATAAAAATCCATAAACAAGAGAATAATGTATGCAAGATTCTTCACATCAACTCTGAAGATAAGCCTCACCGTAGTCTATGCACCAACAAACGAAAGCACAGAAGAGGCAAAGGAAGCATTCATAGAGCAGTTACAGGAAACCATAAAAAGGGATACCAATCATGACATATTGTTTATTATTGGAGATTTCATTGAAAAGGTTGGCAGTAGCATCAAAGGCCACGAAAAAGCTACGGGGAAGCATGGTATAGGAGAAAGTAACGAAAATGGAGAGCGGCTTTCAGATGTATGCAAGATTAACAACTTGGTGATAACAGGCACACTATTTCCCCACAAGCCAAGACACAAGATTACTTGGATCTCTCCTGATGGAAAACCCGAAAACAAAATTGACCATGTGCTTATATCAAAACAACATAGAACATCCATCTTGGATACAAGGACAATGAGAGGAGCGGTGATCATGTACTGGTACGAAGCAAAATCAGAATAAAGCCGAAGATTCAGAATCGAAACAAAGACACAGTCGTAGAAAGAAATACACTTCACAAAACTCCAACAGCCAGAGAAAAGAAAAGCGTTTACACTAGAACTGAAAAATAGATTCCAAGTGTTAGATTACATCTGGAAAACCATAAGCAAGGGCTACAACGAGACAGCAGTCAGTATGCTTTGAATAAAAGAAAAGGGACAAAATCCTGGATAAGTAGAGAATCTTGGAAGGTAGAAGAGGAAAGGAAACAAATAAAACTTCAGCTCATCAACAGCAAATCAGAAAGACTGAAAAGAAGTCTAAGAAACAAATATTACATCAAAGACAGAGAGGTAAAACGCAGTATGAGAAATGACAGAAGAAAGTGGACGGAAGACATGATCACAGACGCAGAGAGAGAGAGAGCTGCCAGTAATGGAGTGCGAAGAAATGAGAGGAGAGGCACACCAACAGCAATAAAGGACAAGGTAGGGGGTAAGATCCTGAGCAGCAAAGAGGAAAGAAAGAGATGGTGGAAAGAACACTTCCAAGATATACATGTACTAAACCGGCCACAACCAGACCACCCATTAGAAGTGGAAAGTGAACTCCAAGGACAATTTACAGATGAGATAGACACAGGCCCCATAAGGAAAATTGAAATCATCAGGGCTATAAAGAAACTGAAGAATAGGAAATCTGGAGGAGTAGATGGTATCACAGCTAAGATGTTAAAAACAGACATAGAGGCAACAACAAAATACTTGGAAAAACTGTTTGAAACTATCTGGAGTGAAGAAACACAACCATCGATCTGGAACAAAAGGCCTGATTGTGAAGATACCAAAGAAAGGTGAAAGATCGATATGTGACAATTAGAGAAGGAGAGAGGTATCACACTTTCATCTGTACAAAGAAAGATTCTCTTCAGAATAGTGATACAAGAAGGTGTGGAAAAACAGCTACGTGAAGAAAAAGGCAGTTTTAGAAGTGGAAGAAATACAACAGAACAATTACTGTGGAATCATTAGATTTCGTGGTGGCTCAATTTTGGTGGAATTCGTGGGTTCCTCTCATCCACGAATTAACATCCTCTACGAATCAATAAATCAGGGCTATAAAGTCATATTTCTTTTTGTAGATATAAGAGAATACACGAAATAACGTCCCCACGAACCGTTAAAATTTAAGCAATCCACGAAAATTGGCCCCAACGAATTTTAATGATTCCACAGTATTCACTCTCCGCAACATAATAGAGCAATGTACAGAGTGGAATTCGACACTGTTTGTTAATTATGTCGATTTTGAGAAAGCATTTGATTCCATTCATACAGAAAGCCTTTGGTCAATTATGACATTTTATGGCATCCCAGACAAACTGGTCGGGATAGTGAAGCTACTATATGAAACATTCCAATGTGCAGTACTTGAAAATAGTGAAGAAACTGATTGGTTCCAGGTAACAACAGGAGTGAAACAGGACTGCACAATGTCCGGATTTCTGTTCTTGCTGGTAATTGATTTCGTAGTGACAAGAACCACAGAAACAGAACCAACAGGAATAAGATGGAACTTTACTATAAAACTTGAAGATTTGGACTTCGCAGACGACCTTGCCCTACTTTCTTCAAAATTTCATGACATTCAACAAAAGACACAAAAACTTATTAAGATTGCAAGACAAGCTGGCATCAGAATTAATAAAGAGAAGACCAAAGTAATGCAAATCAACACAGATGTAAGTGAGGCAGTCAATATTGACGAGAAAGACTTGGAAGATGTGGAAACATTTACCTACCTAGGGGCATAATAACAACAAGAAGAGGAGCTGACGAGGACATAAACAACATACCTGGAAAAGCCAAATCAAAATTTGGAAGGCCCAGGAAAATCTGGAGCTCGTCCAAGTCTTCCATTCAAACTAAAGTAAGATTATTCACAGCCTGTTCCTGTCAGTCTTATTATATTGCAGCGAAACATGGAAAACAACAGAGAGGGACAAGAAAAAGATTAACACCTTTCAGAATAGATTCCTGAAAAAAATCCAAAGGGTAAGATGGCCAGATAAAATTCCAAATGAAGAACTTTACATGAACAACCAGAGTAAGCGACACCATACTTGTGAGGAAATGGAATTGGATTGGCCATGTCCTAAGACTGCAGAACAACAGAATTTGTACCACTGCACTGACATGGCATCCAGAAGAAAGAAGGAAAGTAGGCCGACCAAAAACAACATGGCGCAGAACCACAGAGCAAGAAAGATCACAGCTGGGGTGGAATAGCTGGGGGTCAGCGAAGGCAACAGCCAAAGACAGAAACAGGTGGAGGCAGTGTATTCGGGCCTTATGTTCTCTTTAACATATGTTACAACATTTTTCAGTTAAGTTTATTCATCAGACAAGTGAGTAAGGATATGAAACGTCAAACAAAATGAAATCGTGCCTGGTAAACGACAATAGTTTATAATGGAGAAGGCCAATTAAATTTTTCAATGTTTTAGATTTGAGGAATTGAGCGCATTCATTCTTGTGCATTGATGTACACTTTTCGTCTTTCACATATAGGTTTTTGAAAATAAAATACAATAACTAGTAAGTAGTGGAGGTAGAAAATGTACTTTATGTTCTCATGTATTTTAATCGTTTTATAAAGTGATGGGGGAGGGGGGGGGGGCTAAATAAAGGGAACTAGAAGCTAACCGTGAACACCAACTGCAAATTTAGTTATTTATATTGCATATGATCTTATTTTCGGTAAAAATGGTATTCCATAAAGGTAAATATGTCAAAGATTAAGTATATACAGAAATAAGTGTAAAATTCGGATATTCATTTTTAGTTAATCTACCCAGGGGCCGTATGGCACAATATCATTTGAACGCCCATATAAAGCTAGTGTTGCTCAGGTGAGCGATGTGGCCCATTGGGCCTCTTGTTTCATTTAGATATAGAGTGTTCATTAAAAATACATTCTATGACTTTATTTATAAACATTCAAGTGCATTTTGCATGGTATTTTAAGGAATATTCGAAATATTCTAGCTCCGAAAATAGCATGGTTATGTACTTTGAATTTTTGGGAAATAACAGGTTTAAATGTCAATTAATAAGGAATAATATATCAAGGAAAATTATATAAAATTGAGGAATGTCTCGTGTATCCTTAAGTGTTTTTTTTGTATATACTACATGTGTTTTAAAGTATCATATGTGCAACTCACAAACAATAAAAATAAATGTTTACGACAAACTAAATATCATATATCAATTGAAAAATAATGATTTCAAAAATATTCATGCTAGTTAATTTTCTGAGCTACATATGGCATATGAGCATTTTACCGGGAAGAAATAAACTTTGGAAAGTTTTGCTTGATGAAACAATTTTACACAGTACATGTATGTAGCTTTTATCTAATTGCTGGTCCCTATCTTTGGAGGATGTCTGCTTGTTTCGTGTTTTGCTGCACAATCACAGTCATACTGATGTTCCCAGTTGAAGGAGAAAGTTGCTCCGAAGGGTAAGTTTGTCTCTTATGATCTCTATAAATTACCTATACTTCAAGTATTCATATATTTTAACACTTAATTTAAGACGGACTTTTAAGGTCAATATCTAGTAAATGAAAGGTGCCTACAGGTTTATGATTTACAAGATATAAATTCTTTTAATAATGCCTTATTACAATACCTTTGTTTCATAGGGTGTACCGGAGCTTAAATTTTTAACGTCGTCAAATCAATTATGACGTCATAATGGTTCTAGCACCAAAAAGACACTTTGGAATCGTTTACAAGATCTTGACCCAAATCGATTAAAAAAATTATTTTTCAAAATAAACTCATCGAATAAACAGTTACAAAACTAACTGACATGACTTGAAGAGCTTAAATTACCGAGACAGCCGTCTGTCTCGGGCAAGTTGTACAGTGATGATAGCATATCAAACCACAGGCTAAATGTAACTAACAAACAATAGAAAAAAGCAGCCCTTCATTTACATATCCACGTGCCGCACATAAACATGTGGCTTAAGTTTTTGTGCTTCAGTCACACTTTATATGAATGAAAGACATTTTTTTGTAAACAAATGAACAATTAAAACAGTTAAATGTAAAATATTGAAAATAAGAAAAAGGAGTGTCATGATTTATATAATCAAAGTACTGAAGTACTGACGGGAGTTGATTTTATCGATTATTATTTATCTTAAAATCAACGATATGTTATTTTGCTTGGCAAGTAGTTTATAATCTCTATTTGAATTACGCACATTTTTATAATATGGATTCTCGGACTTTCGAGAAAACCTCTTCGCGTTATGACTCATGTTGTGTTATATTAAAAAATAGAATTGATTTCATCCAACTGTGTATCGGTATTCGAAATATTTCAAAAAGTGTATGGATCCAACCAATAATGAACTCTAGTCTCGTTCAACCAGATGCTCGACTGTCTCCGATAATCTCCGACAAGTAAGAGATACCAGGTCACGTGATAGCTTGATGATGCAAGCTCTAAATATAGACTGACTCTCTGCTTGTCGGAGATGTACGGAGACATCCGATGGTTGAACGAGACTATATTGAACTCTGGCGTAGGAATACATACGACTACAATACACTTCTAAATTGTTCGTACTGTTTAAAATCTGACTATTTCTTAGGTATTTATAAATAAGTTTCCTTAACAAATGCTTCAGCGTACATTACATCGAATTTATCGATTATTTTCAAGAACTACCTCTTGTCAGCGGTGATGATTTATGCTTAGGTCCAAACACTGTTTCAGTTTCGGTTTGCCAGAGTAACTGCATAGGAGAGTTGATTAAAATCAACTCCCAAAAATAGATACTTACGTGACATATATTCGAACACAAAAACATTATAAAAATGTTTCAGATATATAACAGATGAAGTTGAAGACTGCTGTTATGATTATGTAAAAATCGGGAACTATTGTACAGGTAAAAACATCAATTTGATTTTTAAACAGTTAAATTAATACTTTTTACTGGCTAGACCAAATTCAACAGAACTGTCCATACATGTACGTTTGTTCAATAACTTAACTTTATTAGTAATATCCATTTCTATGTACTTTCCATTGTAAACTACTATACAGTTGTAAATTGTTATACTTGGTAAGAACCTCGTAAGTTGTAAGAACTTGTGTTCGAACCATTTGTATATGTTTATGCAATAAAATATGTTCAGACCAAACAGTTAATACGATGATTTTGAAATAGAAAGAGGGATTACACTGTATAAATACACTTAAATATATTGATAATAGTTGTTGCAGATATATCGTAATATAGAATTATTTTTGCAAGAAACATAAAAATCAGAATTATCAGGGTTTTAGTAATATCTATATTTTTCAGCATACATATGTTTTCTATGTAGCTTGTTCAGCTGGTTATTTTGGAGAGAACTGCTCCAAACCGTGTCCTTCACAAATGTATGGTTTTCGCTGCACCCAAGAATGCACTTGTTTCCATTGTCATCCTGTCCATGGATGCAATGAAAGAAACGGTAAAAATATCAGCCAATTTCGGTCCCTTGCAGTCGCAATCTTTTTTTATAAGTACAAGATACATAAAAGTAAATAGTGCGTTTTTGTTCTTTCTATGTTGCATTCAAACTACTTGTTGTAAAATTTGTCCTTCTGTCCATGAATGTGCTGTAAGAAAAGAAAACAGCTTCTGATTTTTCACTATACTGGACCAATTTTTTTCAATTTCATTTGCATTTTAGAAACAAAGACAC
Source organism: Magallana hongkongensis (assembly GCA_015776775.1). Lineage (NCBI taxonomy): Eukaryota > Metazoa > Mollusca > Bivalvia > Ostreida > Ostreidae > Magallana > Magallana hongkongensis. The sequence goes on along the minus strand of CM027470.1, from coordinate 26,867,155 downwards.
AAGAACCTTCAAAACCGACGACTATTTTTGTACCAGATGAAGTGAAATATTTCAAGCATTCAGTGTCTTCTTTTCACTTGCGGATTATAATCATATCGTGTGGGACATTTATATCTGTAGTGTTTCTGTCGTTGATTGTACGCGAAATACGCAGATATATCCTACTATAGATCTGTTCTGTAGGATATCCAAAATGTTTTTGATGATAATATCTAATCAGATATGACAGGAAACAAAAGTGACATTGAATTACAGTGGAATCATTTTTATTTATGGGGGTCAATGTTTGTGGTCAGCCGAAATTTTCCTAGTTCGTTGGAATGTAATTTTGTTGTTAGTGTAATTGGGGTAATTTTAATAAATATTAAACAAATAATTGTGTATTAGGTTCGTGGGGTGTACATTCGAGGGCAAGGGTTACCCATGAAAGCCACGAACATTGGTCCCCCACGAACAGTGATGATTCCACAGTAAACGAACATTATCGGCATCGACTAACAAGCTTTGCATGAGTTTATGATGACTTCAAAAATGCTAATTATATACCAATGCCAATTTAATGTTGAAGCAATAGGAATTGCAGCACGGAGTCTATCGCCAAAATTCGGAACGTATTGGTACTTTTTGTATTCAAATGAAAAATGAATTTTGTTTGAAAGGCGGATGTGGTACATTTATATGTCTAGTTGTTCTGTTGTTAACAAATGTGCGAATACATCTTAATACTCTGATCTATCGGATACATTAAACAATTTTTCTGATGATAAAATATCTAAAAGGATATAGCAGAAACCAAACGTGACATCAAACTGAATGAAAATATATAATCTCAATCAACTAATAAATAAACCATAAGCCTAAAACTGACACTGATAATTAAGGAATAAGGAATCATTCTTTGAGTATTATGAGGTGATAATTTTGGTTGTGGCGTGATCAAGTCCAATAATAATGATAGATTTGATCACTCATAATATTCGAAGAATGATTCTTTATTACTTATATTTAAATAATTTTCAGCCATTATCCGATTAAATCTTTAAATATAAAAAAGCAAACCTCGCTGGCGCCCCATTTGAAGTTATTGGACTGTATAGTACAAAATCGATACGTAGTGTTATCACAGGCAAAGACACTGAGACATGTAAATTATTGCATATTACAAACAAAAACCAATTCAATATTAATGCAATATTGCAATATTAATAGATACTGCAGCTTGGAGTCTAAAGCCAAAATTAAGAGCACGTTTGTGATTTGTGATTTCAATTTAAAAATGAATTTTGATTGAAAGGCGGAAAATTATAGACGATTTTTTTTATATAAATAGATATATTTTGAGCGTTTCGTCAAGCAAGTTGCAGGAAATATTTTTGCTTTTGTGAAGATCATTTTAATTCACAAACTAAACGAAGTATATTTTTTTCGATAATGATACGTAACGTAATCTTGTATCTTATCAAAATAATTATTTTTTATAATGATCATTGTTTTCCATATTCAAGTTTGTTTCTATGATTATAAACAGAATGTTCTCAGTACAATATTGACATTTCCTGTTTTATCTTTATGACTGAAATCCTTTTTGATGATTTTCTATTTATTTATGTAAACAAAATACACCCCTTCATGCGGAAAAGAATTATATTAACTATATATATATATATATATATATATATATATATATATATATATATATATATATATATATATATCTCTGACGAAGCAACATTGAGATTAATAAGAGAGTTTCAAAAATTTTGAAGTAAAATAATAAAAAACCAAAGTTACCACTAATCTGCAGTGTATTTTTTTTCTTCAAATGAAGTCATTAAAATCTGAGGTAAAATTATGTTTTGCGTGATATACTATGATGAATTAACAAGAGGCCCATGGGCCACATCGCTCACCTGAGGAACAATAGTCTATATTATAGTTTAATAAGAGATATATTTTACAAATGAAATAGTAAGTAAGTAAGGAATTTATTTATTTATAGTGACATGTGTATACATTTCCAGGTGTAATATTAACAACAGTCAGCATAGATTAAACACCCGGCCCGTCGGGACTATATGCCACTTTGAACACATAATACACGAAAAAAGAAAAGAAAATAACACAGGATCAAGCGGTGAACAAAGATATGATTGAAAATATACATGTATGAGTATAAAACTTTCTTCAGAACCTTGAGTTTGTATAGTTTATATAATACAGTGTATGTTTATTTTCTAAACAATAAAGATTGTCTACGTGTAAAAGAGTGATACTATATAGATAGTGCATGTTTGGGAGGGTAACTGTTGAAATCGGCACCCCGAGAAAACCACTGTCAACCGACGCGAAGCGGAGATTCACAATGGTTTTCGAGATGTGTCAATTTCAACAGTTACCCTGGCTCCCAATCAGGCACTATTTATTTTATTATACTGAATGTCTTAATTTTAAAGAGAATTTTACTGCTTTTATATAGAAATGAGAAGTGAATTCTACGACGAACCGTATGCGCATAATTTAGGCGCATGTAAAAATTCGTTGTGTTACCCTTTGCCAAGTGTGTTGCTAACGCTGAGGGTAATAGAACGGATTACCAACTGAGTCTTAACCAATCAGATTTCAGTATTTAACATGAAAGTATAATAAAAGTATTTGGCAACCTGCCGAGGATAATTTTAAATAAGAACAATTAGTGCATCTGTATCTGACAAATCTGTAATTGATTAAACCCAGTATTTTCGAAAATGATTCTTCTATAGTCGTTATATAAAGGACAATGTAATAATCAAAGTACTGAAGAACTGACGGGAGTTGATTTTATCGATTATCATTGATTTTAAAATCAACTTATCTTGCATGGCAATTATTTTCTAGTCTGTATTTGAATTACGCGCTTTTTTATTCTATGAATTTTTAAACTTTTCCGACAAGAATTTCGAGAAACCCCATATGAATCAAGTTGTGTAATATTTAAAAATAGTTTTCAATCTATGTATCAATTCTAAAAATCGTATGGATCCAAGCACTATTGATATCGAATTCTTGTCTCGCTCAACCAGACGCTCGGCTGTCTCCGTTAATATCTGACAAGCAAAAGAGCCTCTCTGCTTGTCGGAGATTTACGGAGACAGCCGAGCGTCTGGATGAACGAGACTTTATTAAACTCTGGCGAAGAAACATATGAGACTACAAAAATATCTAAATTGTTCGTATTATATAAAATCTGACTATTTTCAAAGTGTTCATATAGACAAGTTTTCTTGAAAAACAATGCTTCAGCATACATTACATCGAATTTTTTTTTATTATTTTCAAGAACTATGTCTTGTCAGCGGTGATGATTTGTGCTAAGGTTCAAACACTGTTTCACTTTCGGTTTGATAGAGTAACTGCATAGGAGAGTTGATTAAAATCAACTCCCAAAAAGTGAATTTCGTTTTCTATACTATTTTTACAACAAAAAGTACAAATTCGCTCTTCAACAGGTTCACCGTACCGTGGTATCTACCCGTCTCAATTCTCAATGGCAAAATCCCACATCTTAACTTAGCCAAAATTGATCGCAATTGTTTAGGTATATCTAAAACTACATAATATTCTCTACCAAAATATGTTTTAAAAAGTGCTTAAGTACGTATAGTTTTGGAATATTGCTAATCTCACTGTTCCAGAAATTTGAATAAAAGAAGTGCATTTTTGATTGAACTATATTTGTGTCTCCGGTCATTCTAGAGTCAAAGTAGTAATCTAAATCTAAACAGTGAAACATTTCTTTTAAATCACTACACCAATTATTCCTACATCTGTTGTAATCAATTTCAAATACATTTCTTGTGATCCGTTCATTGTCAAAGGACAAAACTCTATTCCAATATCTAATTACATTAATCCAACGTTTATATTGACTAGGTATCCATCCAGTGTCTCCAAAATTTGACAAAGTTGGCGCAAAACGATGAACTCCAAGAAAATAACGAATAGTTCTATTTTGAATGTTATCTATCGATTGAAATTTTTTGAACCCCCAGACACTGGATACATAGTCCAAAACTGGAATAACACAAGAGTAGAATAATTTCTCGTATGAGTTAAACCTTAAGTCTTTATTATTATGTATTGAGGAAATAATCTTCCCAAGAACACGCCCCCATTTTGCTAGCCTTTCTCCACTTTCTATAAAGTTTCCTGAGTAAGTAAATGTTATTCCCAGATACTTATAATTATCAACTGTTTCTAGTTTATTAGACCCAATAGTAAATTCAAAATTCGTTGCTCTTGCCCTCCTTTTTCTAAAATGCATACATTTTGACTTGTTGGGGTTTATAAGTACTCTCCGACGTCTACACCACTCCTGTAATTTATTTAATATACATTGTAAATCTTCTGTAGATTTGGCTATCGAAGCACTATCGTCTGCGTGTTATAACATGGATAATTTACGATTTACAAGATATATTCCTACATCTAGATTATTAATTTCCTTAGCAAGGTCATTGATGAAAATTGTAAATAAGGTTGGAGATAAATTATCCCCTTGTTTTACACCAGTTTTACAATCAAACCAATTTGTGAGGACACCATTAATTCGTACACATGATTCTTTTATGAATTTTAGGACACTGTAAGGAATTCCGTCGAATCCATGTGAGGATTTAGATTTGGCGTACATCACAACATTAGATAAAAACGCTTGCATCGATTGTTTTGAAATTTACAGATTTAATGTGTAATTAAAAGATCTCTATGATATGAAAAAATTATTTGATGACGTCATCACATTCGTCAGATATTGACGTTTTTCACGTTTTAAAAAGTGATTTTGTCCGGAGCTTTTCTCATTTTTGATTTTAGATAAAGCTATGAGATTTACAGAGTAGGTAGAACTACCGTTTTACTTATGACATAAGGCTGGAAACTCAATTCGGACACTTCCGGTCGAAACCGGAAGCAAAACAATTTTTTTTTTTTAATTTTCATGTTTTTCAATTTAAAAACTTTCACGTACGTATCTTACAGAACTTTTCATGCTGAGTTCAAAACTGAAATCCGTTTTTTAATCGGACGATGCATTACAGAGATATCGGGGTTTAAAAATTGATTTTTCCGGAAATTTTGATTCCGCGTCCTTGGTTTAAAAAATAGCGTAATGTTAAAAGCAAAATTAACTCGTACCAAAAATAATTGTAAAGTCGTACTTGAACACATTCGGATTTTTTTTGTTAAGTCGTTCTTGAAATCAGAAAGGTTTTTGTTAATTCGTACTTAAAGTCATTCGGATTTTAATAAGTCGTACCAGGAATAATTCGATTTTTTCATCTTCTTATTTTACTTTCTCTTGTTACTGGTTTAAGAGCTCTGCTTCTTACAGGAACTTCCAGCTTTACTTCCGACATTAACGGGAGACCCACTCGTTGCTTTGCAACGAGCTTTGCTCTAGTTTCCTTATATATTCTCTTATCAATTTTTTACATACTACCAAAAAAGTGGGAGGGGGGGGGGGCAACTACATGAGTGTTCAAATTTTATATGTAAATTTAAAAAAAAATTGTTGCTGCGGGAAAAAGGGGGGGGGCAGGCCCCCCCTGCCCCCCCCCCCCCTGATGCTACGTGCCTGCATGCATGAGACGTTGTGTGACATACATGTAGTATGGAGATGAACTTTATTTAGCTAGATTTAGCAACCTATTTTTACACTTTAGATGCATAGATATAATACCAGTGAAGCTTTGACAAATTGCTAATTTAAAATTACAGATTGGAACCTACTGAAATGATGATACTAATTATCGTGAAAAGATAATGTAATCTTTGAAAAATGGTCACAATGTTAGATCGGTCATGCTGTTAACATGTAAATCATACTCATACATCTAGTCGGGTGTGACGTGTTATTAAACATCAATTGTCACAGGTTTCCAATGCAAACATTACGGGAAATGTATAGTGAATGTATACATGTATTTATCAAATTGAACGGATATATATCTACTTATATCGCAATCAATAAACAAATTAAACAGAAGTCTAAAATTGACACCAATAATGCATGTTACCAAGAAAAACCAATTCAATATTAACATTTCTTATATGAATTTCTAGCAATTTTTTTTTCTCCTTAGATATTTATATTTCTTAGAATAAACTCACTATGTTTAAAGAATCTGAGTGTAATCAATGAAATCTTACCAAATACATGTATAACTATAGGGCAGTTTAAAATACATGTATCTGTATTTTATTTAATACTGGAACTTATTGCATCGGGTAAAAAAATATTATTTTTCCACAACGCTGTTTTTACACACCAGTTATCATTATCATAATTTGAATATATTATCGTTATTCACACATGTTTTAAACAGTGTGTATCTCTATGTAATAAATGATTTCAGACATCTAAGGTTTGCATATTACATATACTAAGATAACCTAAGTTTGACTTAGGATGTACCTCAATTTTCCTGAAATTTGTCTTAGAAACTTTGTTAAAAAGAATCTGGGAAACTTTTGGATGCATGTAGATTTGAAAATATTAACTTTGGGTACGTAAAACTCAAAGGCTTACGTTTGAGTATCTATTATTGCCGGTACCCATTATTGCCGATCGCATAAAAAAACCCCAAAAACAATATCCCATTCGTTGTTTTTGAATTACGGACCAATATATAATAATGATGCGATTCTTTAAGGCACTAAGAGCTTGGAAGAAAGGAAATATGCATCAAACATATCGTAAATCACCATAAAAATGTAAGCTTATGAAAACGTTTCCTTTCGTACCCGGGCAATTAACATGTTACTGAATGTTCGACTTAAAATCCAATTTATTATGTAATGAAAAAACTCCAAAATGCTGGATATTTTACAAAGCAATAAAACTCTGGATACTTAAAAACAATTAGTATTTTATTTAGGTTATCTAATTTTTCTCTTGTATCTTCATCTTGCATTACTGGTAGCAGGTACAGCTGCTTCTTTTGGACGTAACTGCTTCAAACCGTGTCCTTAACAAAGTATGGTCCAAGCTGCACTAAAGCTTGCACTTGTTCCTATTGTCAATCTGTCTCTGGATGCTAAGAAAGAAACGGTAAAACATCATATGATTAAATTCTGTGAATTACAAGATATTAGTCTGATGTTCTTTAGATTATTTTACTTTTATGATGGAGGCAACACAGTTGTTTCGAAAATTTACCAGATAAAGTGCAATATTGGAAGAATACCACTGATAAAATATTTTCATGTACAACATCCGAAATATACATATTAAGTAGTTGATGAAAGACGTAACAATACTGAGTAGCTTGCTTTTTTCTTGTCACTGCATGCTTGATTATACCAGCGAGAAAACATATTCACGTTTGTTTGATAAATATAACCATCAAGAAATGGTTGTAAGGTCTTTCTTAACTGTCCCAGTTATCAAAAACTTAAATGGATTTCTGAAGAACAACTGTTAATGCAGAAAAACGAATTGGGGAACATGTTCCAATTTCTCTTTTTGTACACGTCTAATCTCCTTACCAGCGGAAATTAACATCAACGTAAAATATGCGAGGTTCCATGTACATGTAACATGTATGATGGGAAAAGTGACAAATCTGACATCTTATGGTGGCTGTGTGGTCAACAATTAATTCAATGCAATTCATGACTAAGCTAAGTTTTCTGTTGAGAGTGGTTAATAGTTAATGGTCAATCTATATATTTATAAAAGTTACTGAAAACACGTGTGTTTGTTTTGAATTAAGTGGGCGTGTCGATATTACATATCGATTGGCTGTTTACGGGTGAATAGGGTGAATTATTCCGTGCTACGCATGAATTGTACACATATAAAGTAGAATTCGGGTTTTTTTAAGTTATTCGAAGTTCGATGCCACTTTGCAACAGACTATCCCCACCCACCCCTCCCAAATGATAACATTGAATTTCTGTCAGTTTTTTGTTTCTACATGATTTTTTCTTCTTTTGTAGAATGAGTATGCTTGTACTTGTTTATGAAAGTAAAGAGACTGAGAGCCGTTTACTTTGTACTATATTATACATTATACGATTATTAAAGTCTGTTGCATTCGCGCATGCGAGCTTATCCTATAAATTATGTGTTTGTGTTTTATTTTATAAATAATTTATGTTCTGTTGAACTGGTGAATAAGAACATAATTTATAATATTCAGTTTCATATATAATTCATGCAAAATGCATGCAGTTTATTGCTACAAGCAAACAATGCACTGGAAATTAAAGTTAATTTTCAAGAAGAAGTTAAAAATGTAAAATTGTTAAGGGACAACACATGACAATGGCTTTCACATTCTAGGTGTTTTTTCCTCTGAAGAAAAGAAAAAACAAGATGCTTAAAGAATTATATATAACATTGGAGTTTAAATTTATTTACCCCCAGCCCAATTATGGCCCTACACCCTACCCCCAGGGATCATGATTTGTAGAAACTTGAATCTACACTACCTAAGGATGCTTTTACAAAAGTAACAGCTTTTCTGGCCAACTGGTTTTAGAGAAGAAGATTTTAAAAGATTTTTCTCTATATATCCCTTTGTAAATATCTGATCCTAATTGAGACCCCGAGAATAATTATGGTCATCTCCTAAATAAGCCAGAGACACCGATTCAGATGTCAGGTCCTTATCAATCAGCAAATGTGCCAGGTGGCAATTATTTTTACAAAAATATTTTTTAAAGAGTTTGGTTAGTAAAATCTTAGGTTATGATAGGGTAATTTCTGAATATTCTTTCTTTTTTAGTAAATATTGTATGCATGAATCTTTTCTACATAAAAGAGCAATTTCAAACATTAATACAAGAATAAAAGAATGGAAGACCATTTTGTTCCCATGCAGAAAGTGTCTTTAGTTTTATTTCTGTTTTTGAGTTTTATGCAAGACCGATGTCTCCAAACTTCATTTGGGAGACTTAATAAGTAAAATATACTTACTTCTTCCTTAAGATGTGCACCTGATCCTGCTTTTTTCAGAATAGCTCTTTTCCATGACGGTTTTGGATGCAACCAAGCCAAAACAAAAATTCACTGACTTCTGCTCTATCGGCTGCTTTCAGCATTTCAAAAGGTCTCGTATAGTGAATGTTTCCTCGACTTTTGAGTGGAGAACCTGCTTTATGATGTTCTTTTGGCATTTTCAGGTAGACAAATATGAACTGCCAAAATTAAGAAATATAGAAAAATATTGAAAGAGTCCAAAATCCATTTCCACTAGAACAAGAGGCCCATGGGGGGATATCACTTGCCTGAGCAAAAATAGCTATTAAAATAAAATCAGCTTTATAGAGTAATAAACAAACAAGTATTTATTTTTTATCCACAAAAAAACCAAACACATGTCTCCCCTTCTCCCCTAGGTTTTTAATATGACTTAGCTGGACCCTACCAAAAATTTGACCCTGACCTACTTTTTGAATTTTCAAGGTCAAATTTAAAATGATTGTTTGGTTAATCCTAAATGTACACTGGTTAACTAACATACTTTTTCACTTATCAATTTAGATCGATCACAGGTCCAGCGGCTTCATTGTTTATCTGAGTAACATTTGTCATAACTCTAATAAGCAAGCAGCAGCAGCATTTGGAATCAAAGACAGGCTATCCAGTCTAACACAAACAATGAAATCTTAGTGCCCAGTGTCAAATCTATTTGTTTCATCTGATTACAAGCCATCCACATCTTCTTGCTTATTCATTTTAGTTTAATTCAATATACATGTAATTATTTTATTTGTGCACCTACCAAAGAAAAAAATACAATTTGAGAAAATACAACTTGCATTGTTACAATAAAAATGATTTCACCAATAAAGAGGAATAATAGATGGTTCCCATCATTAATTACAAACTAGCTAGTATACTGTTTGAAAATGCATAATATGAAGATTTTGACCCCGACCTTAATTTGACTTAATTATTAAAAAAATGTATAACCTATTAATGTTTTTATTTGAAATAGATAATAACTTTACAAACCTAATTTACATAACTCTTAAGCCTTGTTTCCTCACCTGCCACCCCCAGCTACTAGCTGTTCACTTCAGAAAAATTTCTTCTGTATATAATCCTATAATTCACCCCCCCCCCTCCTCATTATGACCCACAGGAGTAAAAACAAAACTTATAAACATAGAATTGGGTGTTTTAGCTTTATTCTTATCCATTTGTGTTTTGATTTTTCAAATGAATTATTCAAGTGTTGTTTTACACTTATGACTTATTTTCTATGAAATTAGAACCTGTTAGATTTTAAAGAATTAAACCTTATATGTTTTGGTGTAAACATTTGACCCCCCCCCCCCCCATTGTGGCCCAACCCTATCCCCAGGGATCATAATTTTAACAAACTTGAATCTACACTACCTAGGAGAAAGCTTCCACATAAGATTTAACTTTACTAGCCAAATGGTATTGAGAAGATTTTTATAGATTTTTCTCTATATATTCCAATGTTAAAATTTGACCCCCCCCCCTTCCATTGTGGTCCCACCCTACCACAAGGATTCATGATTAATACAAACTTAAATCTACACTACCTGAGGATGCTTCAGCACAAGTCACAGCTTATCTGGCCGATTAAGAAGATTTTTTAAGATTTATTTTCATAAATTCCAATGTAAAAATTGACCCCTCCAACTGTGGCCTTACCGTACCCCAGGTAATCATGTTTTGAAAAATTATAATCTATCTTACCTGAGGATGCTTCAACAAGAGTTTCAGCTTTTCTAACTAAATGCTTTTATAGAAGAAAATTTTTGAAATATATCAACAAATTTTCAATAATTCTTAACCCCCCCCCCCCTTTCTAGAAGATGTGACCATTCCTTTTGACAAACTTGAATCCCCTTTACTTAATAATAATTTGTGCCAAGTTTGAAATTGGTCCAGTGGTTCTTGAGAAGAAGTCGAAAATGTGACGGAGAGACAGGTGGATGCTAGACAAAAAAAGGTCAGAAAAGCCCACTTGAGCTTTCATCTTAGGTGAGCTAAAAACATATGAAAGCAATGCTATTTCTTTGGAGTTTAAATCTCTCTCTTTTTCATCAAAAGTTGTTGATGACTGCTTAGCTTGTCATTAATGTTATAAGTCAGTCAACAAATGATGACAACATAATGACAAAAAAAAAAAGAAGTAATAACTGACACTTACTGTGGTTTCCATAAATACTATTCCCAGGGAATTTGGATACAAAGCTGAGCTCTGTGTTTCTGCAATGAGCTCAGATCCAACTTGCCCAAGAACATAAGAGTCAAGTTGATCTTCCAGACATTCAGAGGAAAGATTGTTGATTGGTTTTCCTTTCACCTAAAAATATGACAATATATAAATAGTGCCTGTTTAGGAGGGTAACTGTTGAAATTGACATCCAGAGACAACCATTGTCAACCGACGCGAACTGAGGTTGACAATGGTTTTCGAGGGGTGTCAATTTCAACAGTTACCCTCCCAAACAGGCACTATTTATTTTATTATACTGAATGTCTTAATTTTTAAGAAAATTTTACTGCTTTTATATAGAAATGAAGTGAATTCTATGGCGAACCGTACGCGCATAATTTACGCGCATGTAACAATTCGTTGTGTTACCCGTTGCTTAGTGTGTTGCTAACCATGAGGGTAATAGAACGGATTATCAACTGCCTCTAAACCAATCAGATTTCAGTATTTAACATGAAAGTATAATAATATATAATGAAACATAAAAGTTGCTAAGGCAATACTTTGGAAGGAAACTAAACTAGAAAACTGACCAGTCAGGAAGGGCCACGCTATGACAATTAATATAGAGAAGTGAAAAAAACTTTGAATTCCATCCTCTTTATATTAACAATGATGAAAAATAAATGCCCGGCAGAAGATGTAAAGAACTGGAATATATAGGATCTCGTGATTTGTAGTTGGATATGATTTTCATCCAACAATTAAAGTGTTTTTTTCTTGAGCCTTAGTGAGGGGATAAAACACACAAGTTGGATAAAAATCATATTATACTACAAATCATGAGAATCTATTTATCCCATATTTTATACACCGCAATCAATGTTTACACTGTTTATAAAACTCTACATTATTTTTACTTCATTATGCCTAGGCAAATCCCATTGTAAAGTCACAACTGTGGAATATCAAAAAAATATCCAATGAGTCATATCCACGGGATAAAGTGGGTTAACATGGGATGAAATAAAATTTGTTAAAAAAACAAAGAATTGATACCAATGCAATGATACCTAGGCTTTGCCTCTATTCAATAAAACTATCATAAATCATTGTGTACGGTATTTTAACCAAAAAAAATATGAATATTATATTTCAAATCCATATTTCAAAGAATGTACACAATACTACACATCATTCAAAATTGACCTTAACTTCAAAACAAAGTTCATTTGCAGACACAGGCAGTGCAGTAATTAATCTCAATGTGACAGATAAAGATAAAGCTTAGGATTTTCTTCCTGTGGAAGGTTAATTAATCCCAAAGGACAAATATTGCACAGCCTTCCATGTATACAATGGTAACATTCTCAGCAGTTATCTCTCTTTGCCCATTCATTCTCAGCAGTTATCTCTCTTTGCCCATTCTTCTTATGCATAGTTAGGAATCTACCCCACCACCCCAGCTCCAAACCAGAAGACATAGAGAACCAAACTTAGCATCAAAATATGTATTTCTGCCTACTGAACTACCATACCAAATTTGAACTTGATTGGGCAACCATAAAAAAAGTTATTAGAAAAAAACAGGAAATTTGTGGACGGAAGAGTGACAGACGGACGGACGGACAGAAGGACGGACGGACAGAGTGATTACTATAGGGCACCCGCAAATCCTTGCGGGGCCCTAATTATATGTAATATGAAAACTATCTGCAATCATGTTATAGAAATTTAATTTAAGAATTATTTTATTCAGATATACATATAAATATACTGAATACACTATAGTTAGTGTATACCCGTGTTAAGTACATCTCTTTTCAATTGCTTTTTTACAAGAATATTTTTTAAAGACTTCATAATCTTATGTAACAATTTTACCTGCCCCCACTCCCCAAAATTGTGACCCACACTACCCCTGGGGATCATGATTGACCAACTTGAATCTAATTTACCTATTCTTAAAAGATTTTTAAAGTGTAAAGAACATTTCATCTACCCAAAACTAAGTTTTGTATAATTGTTGAAATTGAAGTAAAGTTACAGAAAATATGAATAAAACTTAATGTTAAGACTATTTTTCTATGTTATGGATATAAACTTCTGGGTGCTTTAATTTTGGAACCAAAATGACCACAATTAAAATTTTCCAGAAAAAAACTTTCCATCTCTTGAACTATTGATCTCTCAAAGTTTAATCATGGTCCCCTGGAGGTTGAGTTATAGATATTTATCTGTATTTAACATAGAAAATGTTTATTCTGAATTGGTTTAAGTTGAACATGCAAGATGAACATGTTTGCTTCATAATATAATATTAACATTTTCTGGTGTCTTTGTTTGTGAAAACACTATGAATCAATTTTGTAATGTATAGTCCGATACATATCACCAATGACTATCTCAATAGTTTAATTGTACAATTGCTGAAATTACATCAATATTAGTAATCAGGAATAATTCTTTGAATAATATGAGGTGATCATATACAGCCGATGTGATCAAATCTTTCATAATGCCGTTCATGCTTGGATTTGATAACTTAACTGTATCTGATCACCTCAAAATACATAAAGAAAGAATTCTTACTAATCTGAAGGGCCAGCACCTTTTACTTGATTTTAGAAAAAAGCTCATGGAATCTTATAGCACACATTTTGTTCAATCTTACAATATATTCATTACTACATTAAATATATTGTCAAAAGTTTCAGTGCTAAAGAGCAGAAATTTAAAAAAAAAAATTATGGAACTTGAATTCTCAGGTACATGTATTATGCACATCTACACATTGTGTCCTTAATCTCTACAATGTTTCTTGAAATTCTGTGCAGCTGCTAATGTTGAATTGCGCTTACAGCAGGAGTGACAAATAGGACTAAAAACATTATATCTCCTGCAACAATGTGTGTGGGCTAAAATTAAGTCTGTTTTTCTGTTGGAAATGGAAGACCTTAATCAAATACCTCAACTACAAACAGCAGTGTACAATTCTGTAGGTTTCGTCCTTCTTGTGGCACCGGTGTTAATGGGTATGCTAAATCTGGAGTACTATTTACTATTTTATCATCAATAACAATGGTTTTTTTCATCACTCCTCTGCAATAAAAAAAGCTGTAGATAATCAAAGATTATTTTGGAAAATTATGTCAGGCCTGTGGGCCTCTTCTTTGAATTCAAATAAATATACGTACTAAGTACATGATTTTACATCTGCTTGTGTAAAAAAGACATAGGTACTAAGGATTCTGAAAGCAAGAGGCCCAGGGGCAACATCGCTTACCTGAGCAACAATGGCCATAACTGATCAGAAAAGCTACAGACTCCGACACATGCTACTACACCTTTAAAACAAACTATACCGTTCTGTGCAAGAAACGAACCGAACAAATTAAATCTGCTCTAAATAAAAGTATGTATGTAACCTTTTATTCTTTAAAATGCATAAAAAATCTCTCCACTCTTTTCAGCGGATTCATTGATAGTCTGAGTTGTTCGGATTTTGCAACTTCCAGTCGTGCAATCCCTACATGGCTTTTGGACTTCACACAACGTAATAAAATACAATTGCTCTTAATTAAAAATAATATATCGGATTTAAGTAAAACTGTTCTTTTAAGCAATAAAAAACCTTCTGCAACAAAATTTTGTTTTTTACTAAAATCTTTAGATATGTAATTTTCTTTATTTTACCGAATATAGTTTATTTGGTATTGTATGATATAAATATATAAATAGAATTAATATATGATGCATACTTTTCAGACTAGAGGTGACCCAAAATCATGTCTACTTAAAAGCAGAGGTTTAAAGATCGACCTCTTTAAGTGGAACCCTCTGTAATGTGAATAGCTTCAAGAACGCAGGTGGTCTTAAGATAAAACTAGATGACATATCAGGATTACAATGGCAAACATACATATTCATAATTTTATATATACATACTTTTGTTCCAGAAAGAAAAGCCCACCAAACATTGCCCAATTATGTTTGAAAACACTCTCAGAAGGTTGTCTTATTTCAGTGCTTCTTTCTGCATTTTTCCTTCTCATGTATTTAGATTTTCTCCTTTTCTTTTTGATAGACCCTTTTCTTTCTGTAACAGAGTCATCCTCATCAGTTGGAAACAAAGTGGTTTTGATAACCGACAACGTTGATGACAAAAAGGTTTTAACACCTAGGAGCCATTTTCTGTCCAACCTTTACAGAAAAAAAAAAAATTCTTCATCATACGAGGGTCAATCAAAAAATACAAAGACAATGTCGTTGTCTGTCATATAGTTTTCACAACTAACACATTAAATTAAACTATTCCACCAGGGGATGCTGGTTAACCAAGGTTCAATAATAACTGGGCATTGGACAAGGGAGTTACCGTATATCAGGTTTTTTCCACGTCATATTTTTTTCGCAAATCAGAGCCTGAAACGGTATATAAAATTTACGCAAATCAAATTTTCACTATTTCACAGTCACACTGAAAATATAATTCATGATTGTTTAAACCTTTGAGGTAAGAGGGGAAAAGTATCTAAATTATCGCTCTTTGTAATGAATAATTCGGACAATAAAACCATTTACACGATTTCCTTAATGTGAAATAATTATCGAAAATTATTTTCAGAGACGCAAACAGTCATAGATAAATAAATCTTGTACCGTTACATATACCAGTAGCTCAGGTATAATCAGACATTGGTTTACGCAAGGAAAGTGACCGTTTTAACTAGCTTGTCAATGGATTATTGAATAAACAATGAGGCTTACAAATCTATTATCTGGCTTGTCCTCCGATCCCCCAATTTGTACCTCTTACTAAACTAACTGAACACAGTTCACCGAACCTTTTCTCACCTGTTTACTTTATCAGGAAAGAGAGAACTCTATTACAAAAACAAAACTTTGTATCAAATTTACGCTGATTCATTTTCCGCGATTCAGAAATCGTCAAAACAAAGCGGAAATTGGATACACATGGAAAAAACCTGATATATGGTAATTCCCTGCTCAACCCAAATATGTATAAATATGTAAAATTAATATACAATGCAACAGAAATGAATGATAAATGTTTTTTTTTATTTATATCCAGTAATAAAAGTTGAATATGATTACCACTTACCAATCAGTGAGATCCATTTTTTTGTCCACTTCTTTTGCCCTTTCGAAGTCAGATTTTATATCTTTTACAATTTTGTATTCCCGATGCATTTTGAGCATAAAGCAATCATTGATCCTCTTTTTAATTTCATCAAAGTCCCAAGAAAACAACAAACTCTCCTTGGTAAGTCTGCTAAACTTTTTAACAGAGTTTTCAAAATCTGGAATGTCTGGAAATGTCTCCAAAATGTCACTTTTAATATTCTGCATTAGTTCCTCGAGAGGGTCAAATTTTTCATTATAAAAAATGTTGATATCTTTTAAATCTATGTATTTCAATTTACTGGCAGGAAAAGTTCCTTCTTTTCCATCCGTTAATCCTCCTTCTGAAGAACTTTCGTCAGTGTTGTCATCATTTTCATCGGATGTGAAAAACCATTCTGCTGAAGAAGATGACCTTAAAGATGATGCCCTTATTTTTGCAGAGCTTTCTTTGTGTTGCAGGTGTGCTGTTTTACTCTCTTCAACCTTTAAATAAAATTTTATTTAAAAATATGTGTGCATGTGTATACATTATAGACATATTATGTCTGCCATAGTTCAAGTATCTTTGGGTTTAGCTCAGATCAGAAAAACTAAACCTTTTTTCCATTTTTTTTTCCAGTTCGGTTTACTTTTAGGTCGTCTGAGTCACTCAGGTGACTTATTACAATTGGTCTTTGTCCCTTATCATTCATCATCTGTTAACAATTTCACATTTTTAACATCTTGAAATCTACAAGGCCAATTGTTACATATTGTAACTTTGGTTTGAAGCATCTCTAGGATAAGAGGAATATAAATTGTGAAATTTATGACCATACCACCTTAGGGCCTCATGGGAGGGCCAAAATAACCAATTAAAGTGAAAATTTATTAAATCCTAGATAATTTTCTTCTCCGACTATATTCATATACAATTTAGAATTTTTTTAAAAACTAAATGCATGGTTACCATAATGATGTTTATTAAACTCTCTACCAAAATTGTGCAATTAATGGTCCCTTGGACGGGGCCAATATAGCCCTTTAGTGAAAATGTATTAAATCTTAGAATAACTTCTTCGAATCCATCTATCCACAGCAACGGGAGATAAAACTAAATGCATGAATCTGATGTTCATGAAGCCCTCCACAAAGATTGTGAAATTCTTTGCCCCTGTATTGATGGTTCAGGCCCTAGGTTGGGGCTAATATGGGCATGTACTAAATTGAAAATGTATTTATAATCTTAGAAACTCTTCTTCTCTTCATCCACAGCAGGGAGAGATAAACTGAATGACATTGTATGGATATGAAAGTCATGAAGCTCTTTACCTAAATTGTGAAATTCATGACCCCTGGCCAGAGATTCCTACCCCTGGGTAGGGCCAATATGGTCCCAAAATATAAATCTATTGAACTTTAAAATATTTTCTTCTGTGCTTTCACAGTCTAGGGAGATAAACTAAATATATTGTTATTGTGTGTATAATGTCCTGTTCTTAAATAAAGAAATTAACTGCCTATGGGGCAAGGGAGGTGGAGGGGGGTTGAGGCAGAGGGAGAGTGACAAACATGGCTGTATAGTGAATATGGGTTTTTTTTTTAAGTCACTTGGGTAACCTATTGTCGTTTGTTCTATTTTCGGAAATCTAGCTACTATAATTTCCTGTTTATTGTAAGCTTGCATGAACTTAAAAATATTCACGGTTTGTTAATGTCATTTTTTCATGAAAAAACAAACTGTATGCATATTGTGTGCATTATACATTAAACTGAATATTATCGCAGTAAATATATATATATCTTTCTTATATGTGTTTTTCGGTAATCCTACTATACCACATCAAACAATTTTTATTAAGACTTGTAAGCTAGGTAACCAAGACGGAAGCCAACATCTTTCAGTGACGTAATGTTCAATCTGGTAGGATAAAATCCAAGGAGTCACTTCATGTGTCAATACATGTAAACTTGATTTTATTGGATTTTATCATACCATAGTGACCAAAAGATGTTTACTTCCATTGCAGTCACCTAATGGAGTGGCATACCTTCTTTTCATAATTATGTGCAGGTTGGGGTGAGTTTTACACAAATCGATTATATTCTGTTAATTTTCAGATATTTTGAAAGGAACATGTTGTTTATGCGATTAAAGGAATTTCAATTAAAAGGAGAGTCAACTACCCCATGGGTCTAAATCGGGGGTAGGGTGGGGGGTTCTGTCGTCAAGTACATGTGGTCTGTTAGTCAATCAGTCAATCTGTTCATCGATCAGTCTTATTTCATGTGTGAATTAATCAGTCTGTTCATCCGACATCCATTAGTCAGTCAGTTCATCTATTAATCTGTTCATCCGTCAGTTAACTGTTAATCCATCAGTATGTCCATCCATCAATATGTCAGTTCAACAAAAGTCAGTCTGTTCATCCATCAGTCTGTTCTTAAATTGAATAGATAATGTCATTATATAACATAACAATAGCTATATAACAATAACAATAACTACAGGCCTTGATGGTCACCCGAGTACCAATATAGCCCTTACGCTAAGTGGCAGAGGGTCTCATTTTTGCATATAAATCTAAACCCTAATCTGAGACTCCTCTGACTGTTACGTCGGCCTTTTATTATCTGATGTTTGAGAAACATTTATGCTATCAAATGATGGGGGTGGGGGGGGCCAAAAGAGTCCTGGGAATCTTGGATTATCTATTCCCTAGCTTCAGGGACCAAACATTGTAAACTTTTGGTAAATAAAAAAACCTGCAGGCCTTTCATGGTCAATCTTTTATAATATCAAGTTATGCTGACTGGATATATACTGTGGTTTCATTAATATTCAAGGGTATCAATTTTCGTGGATAAAGTGAAAATAACAGTTTCAAGGATACGTAAATTCGTGGCCAATGACCCTATCAATGCAAAGTGTGAATAGAAATGGCACTTCAATGAACATTTAATTTCGTCGATAAACTTAACCTCGAAATCCATGAAAATTGGTATTCAACGAATATTGATAAAACCACAGTATAGCAAATACATTTTTGAGAGTCCTAAAATGACAAAAGGATAGTAATCATGGTAATGTAAATAAACAGAAGAGGCATGCCTTTCCTCTTTTTATATATGCAGATGTGGGGGGTGTGGGGGGAATGTTTACAATTTGATTATTCTTTGTTAATTTTTAGATACTTGGGAATGAACATGCTGTATGTTGTGTACATGACTTTAAAGAAATTTCCATCAAAAGGAGAGTCAACTACCTCAGGGTCTAAATGTGGGATGGGGGGGGGGGGGGGGGGGGTGGGTTCCTGTCCTCAAGCACCTGTGTAACAGAGGCTAATGGATGAACAGAACTATTACAACAGTGCTCATTCAGAGATAACATAATGAAAATATTTCTATTTACCTGAACTCCTGATGGTGAGGATTCACTGTATTCTTCGTTTTGTAGTTTTCTTTTCTTTTTACCAACAGTTTTCAATTCTGTTTTTACAAATGACTCCATATGTCTCTTAAAATAAAGAATAAACATGGAATTATGTTCAAACCACCCCAATCTGCCATGAAACTAAATGCAGATAGGGAGATTTTTTGCAATTATTTCAGTCCATGCAAGTGAACTATTCTTGAGATTAATAGAGTTGTTTTTAATTACAAATTTTAATACATGTACCTTACAGTTTAAAATTAATTCATGTTTTATCTAAAAACCAAAATTCTGCATTGATTTGAATGAAGGGTCAGTAAATACTTCATGCTGAAAAATTATCTGGAGATCTGTGATGTAGATACTTGTATCATCCATTATATGTATGAACTACTTTTAAAATTAATAAAAAAAAAAAAAAATAGACAATACATCTTGGCAATTGAAATTAGCATTCTCTTTAGAGACGTGGCCTGACATATACACAAGTCTTCATTCACAGGATAGAGGTTTTGTCTGTCTACTTTTCTAAAGTCAATAATTAAGACATATGCAGATAGAATCAAAATAACAAAAAAAAAATGCAGTTAAAATCTAGCTGTCCCAATATTCTTAAAGTTTGCTTAATTATTTGTTCTTCATAAATACCTTGACAGGGTAATGATCAAACAATATATGCATTAACTAGAATGGGAAAAAAAATTAATAAAATTTTTGTATCTCAATTGCCCGCCCTCTCACTCTACCTTGTTGGGATATGGAGATTCACATTGCAATTGATATAAAATAAGGTCTGGATGATAACACTTAAAAATTGTGCGATAAAGGTGTTCCAAGAGAATATTCCGAATGGAAAAAAGATAAATCTCCACAAGAAAATCTGTTTTCCATTCCTGTGAAAATCTCCGAGATGACGTGCCAATGAATGATTTCAATTGTATTTCTTTAGCAGATAAAAACCATCAAAATGTGATGGAAACGGTAACTCAGGACAGACTATAGTCTATAGTAGCCTTTATCAGGGCTTGAAAAAATTTAACAAGGGCCCAATGGTCTTGGGCCAGCAATAATATTAGGAGAGTCAAGTGCTTTTGACAGAGCACTTCCCTCTTGACCAAACCTTTTGGAGACCTTTTCCAAAATCAGTCCCGTGTGACAATGAAATAAGTATAGTAATTCTTTACTGAACTAAAATCTTATTTAATTAAAAACCATACTGTAACGTTAACGTTACTGGTATAACAGAAAAAAGACAAATAGGATGTTTATTTTCTATTGTCTGTCCCAGGTTATAATGTTAAGAGTCAAAAAGAAATATATCAGATGACAGACCAGAAAGAGCCGAGTTAAAATAAATTTTGCCCCATATTATCATGATTATTCGGCTGTATCGTTGGCTTCGCTCTCCAGTCGGTCACATCGTAAATCATATTATTTTTTAACAAAAAGACTTCGAACATAAATTGCATTTAAAATACAATATACGTAATTTGTGTATTAAAATATATACCGTTTCCTGATGAAACGCACTGTCTAATTACAAGATCCAATAACTGAATAAGCAACCAAAGTCTAGCTACTCAGCAGCAAAAATCTGCTCAGCAATAATGATATTTGTTTACGTTTATCGACTATTTAAACGGAATTTTCCGATCCCGATTGAAAAAAAAATATAAACATGGTCCCAAGCCCAAAGTATGACTTGTGCCGCCCATATGACACCGGATTCTTGGGGGTACGGGTGTCCCGTCGGAATCCCGGCCTCATAAGACGCAAAATTGGCACCGATTAATGGAGCCAGGGCGCTGAGTCGACCCAATCATACGTTAAAATAGGGAGTCTAAGAGTCTAAGCAGGTCGCCTATACTCTGTCCCGAGTTTTTACGTCCACCACATTTTGCTTGATATTTCGAAAATCATAAATACATGTACCTTTGTGCTCAAACTACGTTCGTCCACTAATATGAACAATATCCAGATTATCTATTTTGAAACGCCCCTCTACCGCTTCAGGTTGCAATACACATCCAAAAATAGAAAGTGTACGGGGATTTTGCTTTGCATCAGCCATCAATAAGCCCGGATGATAACGGTGAAAAATTGCGCGAGATATCCCGACTACTTCCGAATGGAGAAAAGATGTAAACATTTCCCATTAAAAATCTCCGTAAGAAATTTTTTTCGCTCCTGTGAACTTTTATGAGTGAAAAATGATAATTGTTCAATGAAGATAAATATCTTGGATATATTACCTTTCATCGATTTCAACTGTATTTCTTTCACAGGTATGTGCATTTTTATTAAAAATCGTCAAAAAGTGATGGAAGCAATAACTTGGGAGAGACTATAGCAAAGTGTACATGTGTACTAATGAATAAAAATTGTTATCCACTCGGTGCACTGTATCAATAGCTTAGAGTACTAATGTTTAACTGTTGTTAATCTCTCAGTACGCTTTATCAATAGCTTAGGGTACAAATGTATAACTGTTGTGATCCTCTCAGTGCAAGTTTCAGTAGCATTGAGTAATAATGTATAACAGCGGTGATCTTCTCTGTGAACTGTATCATTAACATTTATTATAGGCCTACGTTCATGTTGAATACTGAAATCTGATTAGTTTAGACGCAGTTGATAATCCGTTCTATTACCCTCAGCGTTAGCAACACACTTGGCAACGGGTAACACAACGAATTGTTACATGCGCGTAAATTATGCACGTACGGTTCGCCGAGGAATTCACTTCATTTCTATATAAAAGCAGGAAAATTTTCTCTAAAATTAAGGCATTCAGCATAATAAAATAAATAGTGCCTGTTTAGGAGTGTAACTGTTGAAATTGACACCCCGATAAATCTTTTGTCAACCTCCGCTTCGCGTCCGTTAGTGTTAAAGAGAACATCACAAGAGTTAAGAGAATATGTCAAGCTGTTTTCTAGTTGAAATAGAATATTTTGAAAAGCATACAAATATACTTAATGGCGGCAAATGCTTTTAAAGTTTGATGAAATTTTTAATTTGATGATAAAAGTGAGAAAACACGTTCATGTTTGATAAGTAAAACCATCAAAAAATGTATGTAAGGTCTTTGTTAACTTCCTAGTTACCAAGAGCTTTAATGAATTTCTGGAAATTAAATGAGATAAGTGAGGTTACATGTAAACGGAAAAGTAAAAACAAACCAAAAAACAAAAACAAAAAAAACATTTGACATCTAAGAAGGATGGATGGTGCACATTTAATGCCTAAAAGTTTTAGATATGATTCGTTAAACTATATATATATATATATATATATATATATATATATATATATATATATATATATATATATATATATATATATATATATATATATATATATATATATATATATATATACTTAGTAAAGCAAAAGTAAACAATTTTGAGTTTATTTCTATATGTTGATTCAGTGCTCTTCTAAAATAAGACCAAAACAGTCAATAAATGGTACATGGTCACGGCTATTCAGTCTGTTTAACTTTATTTGAAGCATGTTTTTATTCATTAATTATATGAAACATTAAGGACTTTTTCCCGACAAAACATTCGATTTCCTGTTTAATTCAAGTAACTTTGCCTTTTTATACACACTAATATGTAGCATTATATGCGCAACTAACAAACAATTAAAAACATTGTTTACGACAAATTGATTTTAAACTAATATAGCAATTGAAACATAATGATTATAATACAAAACTATTCCTGTTAGTCTCTAATAAAGTTTTATAAGAGTTATATTTAACAATTGAACTTTTTACCGGGAAGAAATATGCATTGGAAAGTTTTTCTGGAGGAAACTTTTTGATATAGTTCATGTAGCTTTTATCTAATTGCTGACCCTAATCATTGAAGAATGTCTGCTTGTTTCGTGTTTTGCTGCACAATCTCAATATTACCGATGTTCTCAACTGAAGGACAAAAGTGCTCAACTGGGTAAGTTTGTCCATTATAATCTCTATTTATACCTTTTATCTAATCATGTTATATATCAACATCAAATCAAAACCAGACTGTTATCAAAATTAATCGAATCAAAACTGATTCAAAGACTGATTCCAAATGTCCATGATACTGAATATGCTACTGATTCTTAATATTGATTTATACTATTGTTTTCTTTTTATTTTACGCGAGGACTCAGTTTCGCAATTCCGCTCTTTTGCATCAAATCGCAACATGTAAAATCACATGAACCAATTTTTTCTTATAATTCCATATAGCCCAAAACTTTTTGAAAAATAAAAGCGATCGAGATTTTGAAATTTGCGACAGATTTTACGCGGATATTAATTCATGGCGTTTAGTAAGAAGTTTAAAGTATTTTAAAGTGTCCCAAGCGCTAAATCAAAAACAGTTAATAAAATGTTGTTATCTACATGTACATACATGTAAGCTAGATTATATACATGACCTTAAATCGACTGTAAATTTGTGGATAGCTTCATCTTCTTCATTTACTCAAATTGTGATTTGTTTATTAAAGTAAGTAATTTAAAGTAAGTGATTTATCTTTTCTAGTGACATTTCTGCATATTTACAATTGTGTTGTCTAATATGATTATTTATCAAACAGCTGTATATTTATATAAAGGCTTACTACGACAAATAAGAAAGGCACGTATCATTGGTTTTGAAGTGGGCGGGGGGGGGGGGGCACACTTGCCCTAAATTCTTGAGATGCAAAACACTGTATCCTTCATTTAAATAATCATCCGAGGGTATGTCAATTTAAGAGTTCCGATTTCTTGAAAAAGTGTAAACAGATTGACAGATCGAATTTTGAACTAATCATCATATTATAGAGCTTTAAATTTAATTTGTTATAGTATTGTTATTTTGTTGAAGGAAGTTGTATGTAAGAAAAAATGTTTCAGTACTTTAACCGATGGAGCTGAAGACTGCTGCTATGGTTTAGTCAAAATTGGGAACATTTGTAAAGGTAAAAAACATCAATTTGATTTTTAGAATAATTAATACAATGATCAAATTTATTTCTTTATATTGAAATTGAAAAAAGAAATGTCGGAACACTGCTTTTGTTTGCTTCAATAGGCGGTGGATGTTACCCATATAAAACATCTTTGATATTACAATGTGTATTACCTGCGCGTGACCTAAGATGTGAACAAAACATTTGACTATAATTTACATTTACACCCCCCCCCCCCCTTTATCAAATTGCATTGATTTATTTGGGTGATATTTACGCATAACACAGAAGACCTAATCATCAAATCTGGTGCGTATGAATACAGTCTTCCTTTAGTATATCTCGAAGATCCTCGCGACTTCATGCCAGATCACGACCTAATATCATACTTACGCTGTTTAATA
This sequence comes from Magallana hongkongensis, assembly GCA_015776775.1. NCBI lineage: Eukaryota > Metazoa > Mollusca > Bivalvia > Ostreida > Ostreidae > Magallana > Magallana hongkongensis. The sequence goes on along the minus strand of CM027470.1, from coordinate 26,842,052 downwards.
TTTCTTGATGTAAATATATTTTAACAGTAAAATGAATTCAATTGATTTATTTCTTAGTATATCAAAAGTAAATTCATCAAATTACAGAGTGAAAAAAAATTTCTTATAAGTTATCAAATCTCTGAGCACTATTTTTCAGCATGATTCGGCTGTTCCAATGGCTCCTCCGTTAATTGCACATTACTCGTTGAATAAATCGTTTTGAAAAATCAACATGTTTCCAGAAAGAGAATAAATGTTAAAAACGAAAATATAAGCTTTGAATCATTATGTTTTGAAAGATGTAATCTCACAACTCCAACAGTGTGTGCAAACAAATTTTCATAACGCGCTAGCGCGCGTTCTTCAATTTGTATGCACACACCCTTGCAGTTATGAGACCATATCTTTCAAAAAAAATAATAATTCAATGCTTAAATAACTTAAACCATCTGACGGTTAAAAAAAGTCAATGTAATAAGATAATACTGGCGATGACTTTAAGCAGCTGACATTAAAAAAAAAACACACCGAAGTAAAGATGATGAGATAACACTGAATTTGATGTCTATTTAAAGTCGCAAAACCATTAAAAAAAAACCCAATTGTTGCTGTTTTGATCAAATGATCCGATGACTTAGCTGCCTCCGAAAAACAAATTATATAATTATTCATTTCGCTCTTCGGGCTTCGTGAATATTGTACTTATTGTGTAGCTAAATGCATCGAATTGACCTCAAAACACCAATAATGTTAGTATATCATATTATGATTTTTGCAAATGAAAACAATTGAAAAAAGAACATTAAACAATAGTTAATTTTTTTCATTATATTACATTTAAATGTTCAAAGTGATATTTGTTTTCTTTCATCAAACAATTATATATTTCATGTAGCGTGTCCAGCTGGTTATTTTGGAGAGAACTGCTCCAAACCGTGTCCTCCACATATGTATGGTTCAGGCTGCACCCAAATATGCTCTTGTTCCCATTGTCATCCTGTCTATGGATGCGATGCAAGGAACGGTAAAGTATATCATTATATATTATCATAGTTTTAATTTTACAAAGCCTTTACTAAATATATTTTGACCTTTTAAAAATTGATTTTTATGCTAGATACAGCAACACAGACTTTTCGAACTTTCGAACTATCAACTTCTATATCAGATGAGGTGAATGATTCCAAGACTAAAATGGGTAAAACATTTTTTTTACAAGCACACAGTGTAATAGAAATGCTTCTTATAATTATCAACGCCTCGTCTATGTCTTTGCATGAAGCGTGACACAATTTAGAGATACATGTTTATTTTGCTACGGTTAGTACATCGTATTACGTGTGGTTATACTAGCACTAGCAGCTTTATATATAAGATACTCACAAAAGTTTTCACTAAAATGAGTGCTAATTAGAAACTTGACAAAACGTGTTTCAAACGGTGATAACTGGGAGTAAATATCAAAGGGCTTGCCAATAATTATGTCCTTTCCGATATATTTCATTTAATATAAAGTAGTCATGTTGTACATTTTTCTGCTAAAATGAAATATATCGAAAAGGACAATTACTTTCACTGTTTATTAGTCATCCCAACTTTTAAAAAATATTGACATGTAGCATGCCTATCTAGTGCCTTTTAGAGACTCTTATTTGATTGCATCCAAAAACCTATTGTGTTTTCCTTGTCTTCCTATACATAAATGCGGTGCATAAAATGAAAGCAACAACTCAGGATTTTACAGTTTTAGGAAAAATCTTGTTAAATATCATTTGTATCCTAGGACACAATGACACAAGAGCCTTCGAAAATGATGACAATTAATGTACCAGATGAAGTGAAAGATTTAAAACGGATTATAATCTTATCGTGTGGGACTTTAATATCACGTGGTGCTTCTGTTGTTGATGATACGCGAAATACGCAGATATACCTTACTATAAATCCGACCAGTCAAATATCAACAATTTTTCGATAATAATAAATCTATTCAGATATAGCAGTAACCCAAATCGACATCCAATTGAACGAACATTATTGGTATCGCCAAACAAGCTAAAGATGAGACTAAACATTACACTTAAAATGCAAGAATTGATGCCAAAGAGTATTGAACAAGGACCGTAAAAACCAGCGGATGGGGCATGCCATACTTTTGAATATCACAGGTTTGATAATTGGCGTTAGATATCCCATCATTGACACTTTTTGTATGCATACTACGTGCCAAATTATCATGCTTTATAAGGTCAAGTCGATTTTTACCACAATATTGTGTTTTCCATTTTCATATTGCATAATTAGGATCGTCGCAACTTCTGTATGTTTATTTAGTCACAATCCTTTCTAACTAAATTGGTGTTGTGTTCTTATGTATGTTGTATTTTGAACTGTTTTACTAGTTTTTTTTTTTTGGCATGATACTTTATAATTCATGTAATATTAGTAAAATACCATTTCAATTCCTCAAACAATGTGTTGTGATGTTATTATGTCAAACAAAGCACCATCATATCATATATCTATAAAGAATATTGCAACACGGACTGTTTAGCTACAATTCAGAGCAAAGTTGTGATTTAAAATGAAAAGTGAATTTTGTTTAAAAGGCATACATTAGACGGAAGAATATAGGTTCTGCATTAATATTCTTTCAAGTGGGTTGTTGGGGAAAAATAGTTTTCTGTCAATTTAAAATTAATTGTCATTTACAAAACATACGAAGTTTTTATTCATGTAATAATAGAACAAAAATGTAATAAAACTTCTATGTATCTTATAAGCATGTTTTTTTGTTTATTCAAAATTTGTTGTTTTCCATAATTCTGAATTGCGATGTCATCCCAAACAATCTTACCTAGATCCCAACTTATGATAGACCAATGCTCCACATACAAGTGCTTCCTTTTAGAATCAAGAATTTTACATAACAAAATATATAATTATTCTAATTTATGCAAAAAAAGATACGGGATAGGAAAGTACCTCAGAACACACTTTGATGAGAACACATGAGTAAAAAAAAAATGGATCACAAAACTAGATTATTCATCTGATTAGGAATTTAACGTATTTGTTACCACGTGATGAAAAATATTAGAAATATTCTAAAGCATTTAAAAAAATTTCTTTTGGTATATGGTTTATCTAATTATTTCTATTTGATATGTTGGTATCGCGTTTAATTGCAGCAATAAATAAATACAAATCACCTCCATGCATGCTTTGAAATGAGGAATAATTATAACGAAATAAAATCAAAACTATGTGATATAATAAGCCGCTTTCAGGCCGTGGAATATAAAAGCCTTATTATTCAACCTAAATTGTTAAAATGGAAATCAGTCTGTTCCTACATTGTGCAATGATAATGTACAAATATTCACAGTGCAACATTGACATGAGCATATTCATAGTAATATTTGCTTTCTTTTATGTTTGTTTATAAGGATTTTGTATTTCTTTACACATTCTTGTGAAAAAAAATCTATCGCACATGCGGTAGAGTGAACATTGTATGAAACTAAATTGAGGTTAATAAGTGGGAACCTCCGTTAGGGGCACAAAAAACAAATTTTATATCTGAAAACTCGAGTTTAAATAGTAAATAATGTTAAGTTACATGTCCTTTTCATTAATTCACTCAGCCTCTTACTGGTTACATCTGCGATGAAATTTATGTCAAAAACATAAACACGCTACTTTACCTAATAGTGAAATAGTATCCGTGATATCGGACTATGGTAAATAGTAACAGGAACTATTCACCGGCGGCATTAGATTTCCCTTGTTTTTAAGCTCGAAACACCTCTGGTGTAATCCGAATCGCGCTACGTACAATAGAGTATTCAATGTCCGATTACTCTTATTAGTTAACAAAAAAAAAATATCAGCATCGCCGTAAATTTTTCTTCGGTATAATAAAATACACTGTACCTACTTACTGTATATTGGATAATAGCAAGTGTATTTTCCATCCTTCGACAGCAACTTTTCCCTTGGCGAAATAATTGCTGTCGAGGGGTACAATAACCTGACTATCGTCGACATAGCAAGTAAATAGGTATATTATACTATCTTTACTCAGAAAGAGATTGATATAGCATAAAGGAGGCCATCACCACCCATCCCACTTAATTTAACATATTAAATATGTAACAACAAGATGACTGCTCTGAATTTTATCTATTCGACAGAATGTACATGTATAACATATTGTATTTATTGTGTTCCTCCTTCACAATTAATGTTGGATTACTTGTATATAATATAAACTTGATGACTTATGTTAGTTATACGTATACCCTCAAGGTTTATGTACGAATGTACATGCAACAGGAAATGCTCGCTTGTTTTTTTTTTCTGTTTTTTTTCATAACGACAAATTAGCTATAACCGTTATGTGTTGAGGAAGAAGTAAACAGCATTTTTGCTGATTGAAAGACGTATGACGTGATTAGGATAAATATTCTGGTACAATTCTTCTTGATCCAAATCAAACTCCGTGATCTTCACAGGTACGTGGCAACTCTCTCTCTCTCTCTCTCTCTCTCTCTCTCTCTCTCTCATGTAAACATTTTTTTTTCTGGTCTCACTCGGGGCATTAATTGCATAAGTTTAATTTGTTTATCATTTGCAATAATATGTGGGTAGTCCTGTCATTTATAATTTTTTTTTCAATGATTTAAAAGAAATAATAACCACTCAGTATAAAAATAAAAGTTTAATCGAATAATTGATAAAAAGAAAGATTTTAAAATTGTAAAACATTATAATAATAATAATGAAAAATTGACAATAAATTATTCGTATACGAGGGATGTTCGGAAATTATATTAACTCTCTATTTAATTTTGCTAATCGAATGTATTCAGTAAAATTTGACATAGACGTTGAATAAAATAGACAATAAAGTGTTGATAAAAAATAGTTTTTTTTTTCAAAACGGCACATAAACACCTGGTGCAGAACGCATGCTCAAAGAAAAGATATCTGAAACTACTACTTAAAGCTGCTAAATAGACATACAAGATAGGTAGATTTGATAGGAAATTCATATCAATATATAAATATGCCCTTTTGTCTTCATTGTAGCGAGCTGTTGTAGAGGTCAAAACTAGAATGATTTGAAAAATTGACCGCAATATATAATTATAAGTGTATGTGTATTACATAAATTTCTATAATACCGAGACGCCATAATATTTTGACGCCAAAAGCGGCGTAGCTGACAAATTATAAAATCTTTGGAAAACACCTTATCATTGCAGACCAATAAGCTTTTTTCCAATTCGGTGAAAGGTGTAAGTATATATGTCGTATTGATTTTTTAACTAAAAAGGAAGTTCTTCTAACACTTGACCTAATTTAATACAACAGTTCTACATGCAGAATAACCTTAGGAGACTTTTAGATTACAATGACATGTATCAATTGTACAAATTTTATTTACGAAAAAGAATACAGAGCCCGTGTACAGTTGGCTTTCTTAGATGTTTTTTCATTCTTTTAATTATATTGTCAATGTGTTTAAAAGATTAAAAAAAAACCCAACAAAACGAAGCATTAAAATGATGCTGCATAAGTCAGAAAATGCTTCATGCAGGTGAAACGATCTTATGATGTGGCTGACGTAAATATTTGTACATTTGTAATGAGTGACATTTTGCATTTTCATTATATGGTCTGCTTTTCTTAAACGGTAACATAAACCTTGCACAATTTTCCAGATAGCCCCTGTGCCCACATATACCCCCGAATAGGAAGACTGTATGAAGACGAGACAGACTCATAATGTTATGAATCACTTAACCAAGATACCAGGTGCAATGATTCATTATAAACTAAAAGTGACACTTGTATACGCGTATACAGTCCTCATCGACGTCTTCTTACAATGAATAATAATAACACGTGTTGATGTCTCTGTACATATGTTTCCTACAGTGGACGTCTTGACAATCTATATGACATAACAAAATTATCCGTTTCGCTACCTTACAAAACACATTCTTTTAGGAAAGGTCCCTCTGAATTTTTTTTTACAAGTTTTTGGCTCTTAGAATAAAAATGAACCAAGTCATTCATATACAAACGTGGTACAAATTGCGTTTGAATTGTATTTTCAATTGATGTTTGTAAATATAACTCATTAAAAATCGTATAGTTTTGATGCGTTTAAGGAGTGTACATTTTTAATAAAGTAAAAATTTTTAAACTGTAAAAATACACACATGTATCTCACAATGAAACTCATATGATACTAATTATAAATTTTCTACTTTTCTAAAATAAATTTTGGATTTGCTCAAAGGCTTAATTTTCAGAAACACTATCAGTAAACATACTTTTATTTTCACGCTCGGTTCTTGCAATTTTCAATTGTTTTCAACTTTTGGACTGAAATTGCAAAAACACAATCCAACAACTCTGTGCTTAATTTCAGTATTAAGGTAATAAACCACATTAACTCTATTAGCTGTACAAAAAATAATATCTCACTAGCTTGCAAGGAATAACGAAGATTCAAAACATGAGCTATTTGATCACCAAATGATAAAAGAAAGACTTTCTTTTATCATTTAGTGTTTAAATAGTTCTCTGTGTGTGTGTATATGTGTGGTGCGTGTTGTATGTGTGTGTGTTATTCAGTAGTATATTATTACTATAACTGTTTGCTATTCCCTTATAAATATTTTTCTATATGAATCTTACGTATGAAAAAGTCAAATTAAACGAATTTTTTACAACCAGTCTGACAATTTCAATGTTGACCGGTCTACTAGTCCAACGTCAAAACTGTTTGAGTTTTTGTCCAAATTCGGGAGATCGGAAATAGCCGAAGATTAGTGCAGAAAGAGTTGCATTTGGTATGATACAAAAGACGACGTCATAGGCATATTTAAGTCATATATTTTAAGTGAAGAGTATAACAAAACAGTCATTGACTGGGATTTGGGCAACGTATGAATTGTTGGACCTGAAATTGATATTGTAGGGTTCGGTCTGCGGTCATCAAATAACATTTTCACCTTAGGGACCGATGATTCATATGTTGCCCTCATATCCAGTCATTAACTGTATAAAATATAATCGCTGCATAACAAGGTCAAAATGTACCCCCTTTGCCACCTCGGTTGCTTAAGCATGTTAAAAAACAACTTTGCTTAAAACACATCGTATATTGACACATGCAAGCAATTGAGCATGCTTAATCGGATAAATGATGGGCCGTTGATGTGTCCTTAAATTACCGGTAAAATAACAGTACGGTATGAAGAATATAAATTTAAAAAAGCGATGATCTTAACTTCAACTCACATTAATCTTTTATGATACACTTTGTGGTCAAACAGCAATGGAGAGGAGACGCAAGTCTGAACATTGCTTGATATGAGGAACATACATGCATGCTTAACTGTTCATTTATTTAGTTTGAAACGAAAAAAAAGTTTCAATCTTTTTGAGAAATAACTTGAATGACGCGTGAATGACTAGAATATACAAAACACTATCTACAGTGGTAGAAGTAAAAATGGACCAATTAGATAATTTTTATGACTTTAAATAAATATGTTTATGCTGATACCAAACAAAAGCTTCTTTTCTTATGAAATTAAACTAGGTCTGATCAAATACTTTATTCAGGAAGAAACATGGGAATACTAAGGCTGAACGTCAGAATCACTCTCTGTATTCTTTACTTGATTAATGTAGTTCTTTCCCAAGGTAAGATTTCTTTTCTGTTCAATTTCATATCACCTACAACTTCGCAGAATGTTGGCAGAAATGCTTTTGCTAATCTAATTTATAGAAGAAGATATGTAATGTTTTCTTGTCCCTTAATTTTAATATTTTTTCCTGTTAACTTTATTATTAAATTATACAATTTTAAAAGAATATATATTTTGAATATCTTTAGGGAAGTTGTTGGGAAGGAGTAGATAGTTCCGTGGTATCAATATAATCTCTGTCTCAAGAAATCCTTGTTATTGCAGAGGAAACAGTGTTAACATGCAGTTCCACACCGCAGGAAACTGTGCTGAACAATTTGCGCCAAGTCTTTAAATATCCAGAGTCCGGACCATATCAACAGTAAGCATTACAATGAGTATGTTATTCCTTCTACCAGTGAGTGCGAGGTATTCGTTTCTTTTGGTACCTTTTTTCAATAATATTGAACTATAAAAAATACATTGTATTTCAGTCAAAACCTGAAATATTGATAATTATTCATATCGTTTAAAATTCATCACTTATAGATATAATTGATCACTTATAAAATGACCTAAGGAAAGTTAATAAACTCAGTTTATAGCTGGTAAGTAATGCTCATCTTTGAGTAATGTTATATATTTGAATGCATTCGATAATGTTTTCTAAAACCATAAAGAAATTCTCAAAATTTTTGCTCCGATTCATTATCAAGTTTTCATAATCATATGTATATTTCATATTTAATCTGACCAGCGGTATGTTGATCAAAGTGGAATGCCAAAATTTGTTTTTTCTGCTTAAAGTAGCTTAAAACAGTCTAGTCGCAATATGGAGCTAAAAATCAAGGTCGTATGTCGCGTAAGGCATGGGATCCTAAATTATGTATTTCCAAATAAAATATACAATGTATATTAATTAAGGCACCAATCAAACAAGGCTTATATACTCAACAAGGCTCAATGGTCTAGGACATTTTTCAAGGTCATTTATATATATATATATATATATATATTTATCTCATACGTGTGGTGTATATTACCCGTGTGATAAACCTTTGCTATATCACACGGGTGATGCTATATCAAATACTTCCGGTCGGAACTACTTTTGACACAGCCCCTCGCTTCAACGCTTCAGTGACCTATTTTCGAAAATTTGCTAGTACTTTCAACATAACTACATCTACTACAAAAATTAATATAAAATTGATTTTGTCAAAGTTACAAATATGAAGGAAAACACATAACTGCGTAGCACAGGCGTCGGAACCGGGGGGCTATTGTGAGGGGGGGGGGGGGGGTTAGATATTCAAAACCGAAACCACAAGACCCTTTTTTCTTGTTTGTCAAGATTTTTGATAAATTTAGCCCACTTCCAACTTTCAATTTGCTTTGTGAAGTTTATAAAACGAACACAGTTACAAATTACGTTAACTGTCAACGATCGAGTTCATCCTGACGACGCGATGAAAACAGAGCGCTCTGGTTGTGTTTATATACAAGAACTTACCGAAATAATGTTTCATAAGACTTTTATTCCACCACCATGATTATTCTTGAATCATAAGGCTAGCCTAGTGTTTGTTTTATTATAAACATCATGCATCAACAACTGTTCCTCGTTCGAGTCAATTCAAACTAACGAGCAATCGCAACTTTGTGTATGTCAACAAAACTGATTATTCAAGTCTTCTAATCGGAATTTCCATTTAATCAAGTGAATAAGCTCTAAGAAAAATTATCTAGAGCTAAAAAATTATTTTAAGGTTTATTTCAGTGAAACTTTACATTAAAACAGTTAGATTTATCTCAGGAATGACGTACTAAATTGTATTGCGCAAGGTCACAATAGCCGCATAACACAACGTTGCATCATCGTTTTTAATCTTTGAAAAAAAAAATCCAATTTGGGTCACACAAGGGACTGTCTCAAAAGCTTCATAATATAAATCAAATTGTATGAGATAAATAGAACATCTATAATTGTGTGATTTTATATTTGCTTTATCCAACTCGTTGAAATGGTTATATTCGCTCGGCAAGCCTCGCAAATATATACACCATTTCAACTCGTTGGATAAAGCAAATATAAAATCACACAATATAGATATCCTCTCTTATATATATATATATATATATATATATATATATATATATATATATATGAACTCGAGTCGCATTTATTTGATTATTATCCGTTTATAACAATCGGCATAAGTATATATATATATATATATATATATATATATATATATATATATATATATATATATATATATATATATATATTGCAAATTATTACAACGAATGGTCCACCGTCAACATGACCGGAATGTAAAACAGGGGAAGATCTACAATATAACAGGTTTTCCGTTTGGGTAATCTGGCTATAAAAAGGGGAAACGCCAATATATAGTCAGCTTTCCATGGGGGAAAAACTGGTATGTAGCAATTGTTCCGGAGCGAAAAACTGCTAAATAGCCATATTACCGGGGGGGGGGGGGGTGGTTGACTGGGGGGGGGGGGAGGCACTATATAGCAATGGTTACCCATATAAGATTTCTTTGAACTTAAGGACACACGAAACGTTCTTCATTTTTATATAATTTTCCTTGATATACTATTGCTTATTTATAAACATATAAACCTGTTAATGTTTCATAATCAGGCTATTTTTGGAACTATAATATTTAGAATTTTCTTTAAAATAGCATGCAAAATGCATTTGAGTGTTTATAAATAAAGTCATAGTATATATTTTCAACTGAATACTTTCTATCTAAATAAAAAAAACAGTATCATATAACATGAAAATATGATTATGGAATTACTTTGTGGAAACCTTCACATTGTGGTGATAGGGAAAAAAAAAGGAAGATAGGTCGCGTCTGACCTTAACAACAAAACGTGCAAACGGTCGTCGCCATTTTTATTGTCATATGACCGAAAGAGGTCCAACATGGTAACGTATTATTACATCCGAGGTTTTTACTCGACTTGACAGAGAGGGCCGAGCGATGACCTGATTGTGTACATCTATTGATATATCATTTAACTATACAGCATCAATTATAAGCTTAATGAGTACTGTAGAATTACTCTTGTCTATAATGCAGCTCTGTGTCAGAACTTCCTTTTTTTTACAGAGGGGGAAGCTGCAGGTGGTTATTCAGTGCTCAAGAGACAGATCTGAAAATAAGATATCGGTTTACTACCATAAATGTAGATTGCGGTGACGTATTAAACGCCTATGACGGTGAGTACATTAAATGTTAAATGAAGAAATTTTATGACTCTTAAGGTAGTATAAAACAGATAAGCTAGAATTTCCCTATCGTTTGAATTTCTGATATTTTAATATTTTGTTATTTGGAATGGAATCTAAAAATATGTAAAATTAGGAAAAAATCCGCCCTGACAATTTTTGCCCACGTCGCCTCAAACCTACCATTTGAATTCCCTCTCAGTGGAGTGCAAAATGAAATAGTCATTGTTCGAATTTGTTTTTTTAAAGTTGTAATATTCCTCTGCTATTAGTTTTTACCATATGTTTAAAAAAACATTTCGTATTTATTTTCATCAAAGTCAATACCAAGAGATTTAAATGAAAGAAAGTTATTGCGATGAAGCGCTGCTAGATTTCTCAAAAATTGATACCGTATGTGATCATAGTATGAAGAAAATTAGACATAATGATTCAAAAATCCAAAATTTTACCATCGCAGCATAAAATTAAAAATATTCAGTGTACATGTGTATATGAAAATAATATGTAGTTATATACAATGTCAAACCGTGTTACAAAACATATTGAAGCGCTGAGTTTTAGTTCAAAATAGCACTTTGTTGTATAGGTTTGTAGCAAAAACTGCTTCAATCAGCAAGAGTTATCTTTATTATAATTACTGAAGGTTTTACATACAGTATATGATAAATTACAATAGTTTCTAATTTTTCAGGAAAGGTTTTCTGTTCTTAAATTTGGATACGATAGTAATAAATGGATCCATACGTTTTATAATGATAAAAATGAAAACCAGAGCATTTTGTTATAACACAAAAAGGGGATCAAATGAATGATACTCAAGTTATTGGTATAATCTCAATATAGGAACATATTATCTTAAATGAAATGTGATATTGTTCCTTTTATAATTTTGTTTTCTCATATCTGTTCTCTCAGAATAGAAAACCCTTATTCAATTTTAGACATTTGAAAAGCTGTAAGTTTCAAATGATGATGACTAAGTCTGCTTAAAGTTGTGGTTTAGTTCTTTCCTCTTTCTGTATTTGAATTTAAATAAATGTCGCCTTCCGGCATAAAATGGGGCCCTGCACCGCTATCTTGTTTTTACATGCTTTAATAATTAGGAGTTAACAGAAACAAGGTGTGAATATTTTCTACATAAGTTATCTCTCCTATCAGAGGGACATTCCACTTTAAGTTATTACAAGTGCGTTTACTACTATTAATATCCTGGTGCAAAAAATATGTAAAAATAGCACTTGTAAAACATCTTTTAAGACGAAAACTTGCAACACTTGACAGTTTCTAAAAAGAATATGTATAGTTCAAATTTGAATGAAATTAAGCAGTATGACTGTCATCACCCCGTAATTGAAACATTATCAAAATAATGAAAATTTGACTGTGGGTTTTAGATTCATTGAGGTTTAAGTATATTTGACGGATGTTTAAATTGAAAAAAATCCTGTCTTCATATTTTACCGTTGACCTTTAGATATGACCTTCAAATTTAATGGGCGTAAAGCCTGAACACTGACGATGATTGTTTTCAAAAGACTGGGCTGGGTTTTACAAAAGTATCATAAGATTTGTCATAAGACGGATCTTAAGATTGTCATAAGATCTGACTTGTGACAATCATAAGATCTATCACTTGCGTTTCAAAAAATAATCTTAAGTGTTATAAATCTTAAGATATGGTAATACGTGTATATATTTTTAAAACATATACAACTTTTAATGCGATACGTTGAAAATAATGCACTCACACTGGGATTACTTTCAATTCATTATTTATCTATAATTTATGTTGATTTTTAAAACATATTTAACTTATCTAAACAATTTTCATATGTTGTACTTTAAAAAAAACCAACACCTTTTTAAGTTTTTAAAATTAGATTCAGTTGCATTTAAGCTTTTTTCGGAACTAAAGGAATTGTTGTCTTGCTATACTAGTATACAATGTACGCACATTTGATAACATTTTGAAAAAAATACAAATTAAAATATGATATTTTAACCGAAAATAAGAGATATAAGATATATTGTAATCATACATTTAGCAATACACATAATGTGATCTACCCCTGCATTTGTGTCTATACACGAAAAAAAACCCAAAGCCTCGTGTTTGACATTTTATTTTCAAAACAAAACTCCGCTGTCTCAAATGCTTTAAAGCGAGATGCATGGAAAGAACACAACAGGGTACGTTAGGACGGGGGAAGAAATGAAGAAGAAGTGGATTTGCTTGAGCAGTGAACGTAGGAAAAAGCTAGCTTTGAATAGGAGAGAGCAGAGAAAGACGGGAGGTGGGTTTTTGCCATCAGAAGCTACACTACGACCCATAGACAAGACGAAGGGAATTATCGGAGAAACGTTCATATCCGGAGTTGAAGGTGGCATTAATGTCCTAGACACTTTTACGACCACGGATGCATTATTAGTATCTCCAACTAACATGACACATGCCTCAATAGGTAATTACATGTGCACTAAGCTATTTTGAAACACGCCTCTTTGACGTGGAATTACTAACATAATTTTATATTCTAAATACTTAAAGAAGTAATATTAATATTTACATTGTTTTGCATTGTATATAGAATTTTTTTTACAGAATGCCAACCTTCAGTTGGAAACTCGCGTTTAAGCGGAAAGGGCACACAAAGAACCGTTAGTAGTGAATCGCAGCAAAGGGATGACCTCATGACGAGACTTGTGAAAGAAGAAGAGGATGAGTATTGAGAAAAGAAGACTTGAGAGAGAGGAAAGAAGACTTGACACCTAGGAGAAGCGTCTCAAGATTGAGGACCGGCGTCTTTCGATTGCTGAGCAACAGCTTCAGATACAGCGTTAGCAGCACTCGATTCACCTGTGTCAACTCGGAATAGTAAATAATGCCACCCCAAATGCCACCCTTTGACTGAAAATGAGTAATAAATTGAAAATATGTGTTTGATTCATTTTATATCTTGTTCATTAAGCATCCCTTAATTAAAAATATATAAATATACACGAATATACACATTTCAATCCAATTAGTCCAATAAGTGAACAAACTTGTTTGTCACAGGTTCATTTTAAAGCGGAGTAAGGAATCATACACATTAATGACATCATGGTTTTAGGAAAAAATTCACTGAAGTTACACAAATTCTTTCTTCGAACTAAGGCCTTAATATCGAATATGGATCAGTCTTCGACGAACCTCCATCCCATCGTTATTTGGGCCTTGATACACACAATTGTCTGGCGAAATATATCGATTTCCCTGAGGGTTCTGTGGTCGTGGTGCCGGTCCATGCTTAATAATACATATTTTATGTAAAACCGCACAAGCAGTAATGATTCGGCATGCTCTTGACGGATGAAAGAGATGTGTTCCCCCTGAATGTCGATGCAACGAAAACGCATCTTTAGAACATCTTTCAATTGAATTTCTCGACCTGGCATGGGCCTCGTTATACGCTTCTTCGTTGGCGTTACTTGGGTTCAAGCCAGGGGTCAACAAATATTTTTTAAGGGGTATGCACTGGCGTAGAATTTGTCCACACAAAAGCATCGTTTGATGAACCAGGCCATCTAGCAACTTAGTTGGTGAATTTCAAACTAGCATCACAAACCGCCATAACGTTCATAGAGTGAAAATTTTTCCGGTTGACAAAGAGATATTCGTCATCTTTTGGAGCTTTTATAGGAATATGAGTTCAATCTACGGCACCAATGACATTAGGGAAATTGGATATGCGGGAAAAGCCCAGTATAGTGTCTTTTATGCTGCTGTCATCGCGTGGAAATCTTACATAATTTGGGCTTAAAGTTACAAGTGCTTATGTTACAGTATTTACAATTCTAGACACACTAGGTTTGCTTATACCATGGACATCCCCGTTAACAGTCTGGAAGTTCCCACTGGCATAAAATCTGAGTGCCACCATGACTTGCAGGGATGAGGGTATGGCAAGTTACCTACGGTTGGGTGTTCCAGATGGACCCTGAGCTCCAAACAAAAATCTAGTATCGAGCAGAAAACGCGGAAGTCGAAACTTATCTTTTATATCTACGTCGTCCATATAGTCAAAGTGATTATTTCTATCTCTAAACACCCGTTTTTTCTTAATTGTCTTCTGTTTTGAATCAAAACAAAGGCTGCCGCCATGTTAAGTTTGGACTTATGACATGTATATGATTGTCTTAAGATTAAGACGGATGATAATCATAAGATATGACAGTTTTGTGAAACAGCAAAGATGAAAACTTTTCGCAAAGTTTGGTCTTAAGACAGATCTTAAGTCATAAGGTTGTTTTGTGAAACGGGACCCCGTCTTTACTATGAACGGAACATAAGTTACACATTTTCAAATGATTGAAGGCTTAAATGCACAAATATTAAATGACCACCATTCCAATGTACAACTATTAGGTTTAAAACCATCAAAATACGCTGTACTCCAATTTTTTCAGCTATGAGTAATTTACAGGTATGATTTATATTATTTTCTTAAGATAATGGATTTAAATTATTTTTTACACAAATTTAAGCAATTAATTTGTGTATTTGAAAAAAAAATCAAATTTTTAAGTTTTACGGGTTGTTCATACTACCTTATTACATAAGAAATTATCTATGAAGATGCATCGTCGCAACACACGGTTTTGAGCACACTAGCTGAATTAAACGTGGGTTATCGGCGATAAGTAACAAAGAAAACGAAGATACAACTACGATGAGAAAGGAAGTGAAATATCGCTACTTTTTTGTATCACTGGATTGTGAGGATATTTAGAATGTTATAAATTCAAAGTAGTATTTTTATATGAACAGGCAGTATAATAAAAGAACACTTGTGAGGTGCACATATCGTCAGTCCTTTCTCCTGTATTGTGTTAAATCATTTAAATTTGTGATGGGTGTTTGTTGAAATTTTTGTGGATCATGAAGTGTTCGTTGGGAAGGAAATTTCATTATTAAAGGGACTTGGACACGATTTGACTTAAAATTTTCGAATTTGATTTTTTCATTTTCAATGTTTATACTGATAAATATAGAAGCTTATAATGCTATGTCAAAATTTGAATGTCAAATATCAAGTTATAAGCAAGATACAGAGTTCATAATTCTTTGTTTTGTAAACAAAGCTTGAATTTTGTCAATTTTTACATATGTGTTGTATTGGTGTAAGTTTCAATCAAATATATCTTTCTTTAGTTGATAATAGTATTTATGAAGATATTGAATCAGTTTAAATTTTTTTACAAGTCATTTTGTCTACGAAATGGTAATTCTCTACATTACATTTTTGTAAACAACTATAAGACTCGACTCTTGTTTACATTACAAACAATTCTTACCTCTGTATCTCGCTTGTAACTTGACTTTAACATTCAATATTTTGGTCAATCATTTAAAATGCACAAGTTAACCATTTTATACATAAAAAATAAAATAAAATTTTTGATCTCAAATCGTTTCCAAGTCCTTTTAATAGATGTAGACCATGTTTCGTAATTCGTTCGTAACCCACCATGAATTCCAGTGATGCTACATTATATGATGATATTTAATAGTTTGAAAATTTTGATGTTAATATTTAAGGAGTGTTCCAATTTATTTAATTTAGGAGACAGCGAAACTGATCCTAAGTTGTCAGATTCCGTATGCGGCGTTGGTGGTAGCATACCCGGCGTCACAACTACTCAAAAAAATCTATTCATTGATTTTTTCCCAGATTCCACCCCAAATTCTAACGAGCTAGGATTTACATTAGAAGTTATTGCCGGAAAAGACCTTTGTAAATATCTATGAGTTTCAAAAAATAAGAAGAGCTCATTTTAATTTGATATTGGTAAAATTCACATTTGTAGATATTTATGCCACTTAGTAATACTATTTAAAAATAATCTTTTGGTGTTTCAGCTGACTGTAGCGTAACTGGAACAACAGAAGCAATATCTCTTGCAGATGCATATGTCCTTACTTCACCGAAATTTCCAGACGATTATCCTGTGTGAGTATCCATTATTAAAAAAAGAGGTGTTGACTTTTTGTGAAGTCTGGGTGGTCTTGGCCTGTTTTAGAGCATCTTGATCTCTTTTTGAAGAAGAGCTCTGTATAGAAATATCAGAAAAAAAATCATATTTTAATCCTTACATACTTGGAATATTTCATTACAAATAATTCGTTTATAGCCTAAAGTATCATAAAGTAGAATTGATTGGTAATTTATTAGCAATTCAATGACAATTGATTTGTAGGCAATATAACTGACTAAAACCGCAAAAACCAATGGGACAAAGACAAAAATTTCTCGGCGCAGAAGAAAAAGAAACTCACTCTGTCAATATTAAAGCTCTTTTTTTATAATCTGACATATTTCTTTTAAAATAAAAAAAATCGATATAAATGATTTAAAGATGCCAATTGACCTCATACAGAGAGATAGTTACGCTAAGCGCGCACAAAAAAGATATCATTTAATCAAAATAACTGTATTATTTGGTGCTCACTCAACATGATTTGATTACTTTTTTTTTATTAAAGCGATTGGACTTGTACTTACACCTTTACTGCTGCAAATGGCGTTGATCAAATACAATTTGACATGGTTTACATAGACCTGGAGGATGATACACAATGTTACGATTCTGTTAAACTGTATGATGGTAAGAATATTAGGATAGGAACTATAAAAAAAAACCCCAATGGTATTGTTAGAATTCAGCACTTCCATTTTCTTCAAAAAGATTTTGGATTTTGTGATATACATTCAATTTGCCCTGATCGAGATTGAAGATTTGAAGGCTTTATGAATTTATTGGTGATGACACGTCTTGATTTCGCTTCTATTTGATTAACGTGTACTACACTTAAAATGGGGAAAATAGTTCTTGAATAACACTCGCTTTGTGTGACTATTTCTGCTTTTTCAGCTCTACTGACGTAGATCCGTGACCTATCTGTCGTGGCTGCAATCCAAAGTAGAGGAAATACTTTAAAATAATTTATACAAGTTTATATTTTAGTTAAGTATAATAATTCTAAAATCTGGTGACCGTAATAGAGATATAAATAATCATAATAAAATAACATCTCAATCATAATTGAGGATAATTTACAAAATTATAATATTTAACGCAAAAGAAAAACATTTCAAATCTATCTATACCGAAATAAAATGATCAACGATAAACAATAGAGAAAAATCGAACTTGGTACATCATTGTATAAAATTTGAATAAAACCTAAGCGATTACTAATATATTGAAAGATAAGGGTCTAAATAGCGTCAGCATAAGAATGTGACCTAAGTCCTTTGTCTAAACGTAATGAACACTTACAATTTACTCGAAACATAATTCCCTTAGGTTGCACTACAGTATTAAATTTTACTATATATTCTTACCAAAATTGCACAACTTTATATACAGATTAAAAATTCAAAACGAACTTCTGGAAAAAATCCTCTTGACATCTTTTTAAGCAAAGCTTCATTTACAATTTTCTAGCAAAATACACACGTGCATCCAGCAAGGCGTGAGACTTTGTTTACCTCGAAGTTACACATGTGCTTAAAAATCAAGCCCGGGCCTTTCACCCCCTCCGGAAACAACATGCATCAAAAATTCAAATGACCTCGCATTATTACAAAACTGGGGTAGTTAGACCTCTTACACATTGTTTTTCATCTCATAAAAAAAATCAGCTCCTGTCTTGAGCGGAAACGACCCATATTCAAAGGAAAATTCGGGAATTATTTTGCCTCAGCCATGTTTTGTCGTGAACCTTCAGTGAAATACAGTAACTGTAGTGACACCCTTACTTGTTTCCCAAAATGAAAACTTTTATTTACCTCTTTTACTAAAGAGTCGTTTAAATAAACAAATGGCGCTAAATTTAAATTATGATTTGCCACGCATCAAATGCAATAAACAAATATATTAAACCAAACTTTAATCTACAACTACTAAATTCAAAACTACTTTTACTTCACATGCCTTAACAAAAACTATAAAGAAACGCAACGGTTTTCCAATAAAAAAAAGACCCTTAGCTAATCTAAATAATGACTTATTTCATGCATAACAAAGCTGAAATTTAGAAACTTGATAATAAAAAGTAAAAAAATATTTATGCAAACATACATATAATATATAACAGTGAATTATTATAATATCTTTTGCATTTGAAACTTTTATGAACTAGCAATTAAAAATAAAATAAAGATAGACATACCTGCAATCCAAAGTAGAAGAAATACTTTAAAATAATTTATACAAGTTTATTCGAAGAAGCGTCACATGGAAGTGACTGAGAGGTCAGATTTCCAGCGACGACCCTACACCTTTGGATTACAGGTTATTGACCGATCAAAATTAAGTATATCCACTTTTTAAAGGACATCAACTAGCTGTGATTCATAGTTCAGTAGAAACTGACATTACTGAAAGCTGTACACGCCCCGTTTATCGATTGACCGAAACCTTCATTGACCTGAGAAAAATCACGGACTGCACGATAATATTAGTCAGCCCACAGGCTGACTAATTAAGTTGGGATGAGACTTCAATTGGGACTAAATAAAAATCTTATTACAGGAGACTCTACATCCTCTACTGTTCTGGCGGAGTTATGTGGAACGTCTCCCTCTGTACAGTCCTTCACGTCCACAGGTCCTTCTCTTACCGTTCATTTTGAGTCTGATGCGCAAAGCCCACAAGCAGGTTTTTACGCTAAAGTCTTTACTTTAGGTACGTTTATTTCCATATCCATATTAGTTTAACTGAATATCTGTTACAGCTCGTACCAGTTAATTTTAAACCTTATATTTTGCGATAAGTCTCAACGGAAATCCTAGAGAATTTATTCAAGATAAAAGTTAATTCAGTCTCAACTACAGGGAAGTAGGACATATGTAAGAAATTAGCTTAAATTGACATACGGTAATAATGAAAAAAATCCGAGTTTTACGGCTCATTGATAGTATTTTTGTAATTCATGAATTGTGATGGGGACCTTATCTTAGATGACGACTTTTTACTTTACTACTCTCTTGTAGTAGAGGCCTTCAATAAAAAGCCATATAATAATGCCACTGCGAATGTGGCAGTTTTTTCATTCATGTAAAGTTGAATTTTTTAACAAAAATTGTAAATGGCACCAGACATCAATGACCGTGCATTTCTACCATTAAATGAAATAAACAATTCAAATTATTATCCCATCAACATATAATTATAGGTTTTTTCCTACTGGATATTAAGAATTTTCTAACAGAATTTATTTTCACATTAGAACACAAATTTCGATATTATGTGAAAAAAAACCAACAAGGAGATTATCAAATTTATCAGGATATTTCTTTAGAAAACTCGTACAGGATATTTGAAATGTCCCAATGATTTTTATTCGTTTAAAGGAATTATTTTAAAGAATGAATTTTAAGATTCTTCGAAAGAGGCCAAAACTAGAATTTAGTTCAAATAGTAGCATAAAGCAAACGAATATTCTAATATATTTTTTTATTTAATAGTTGGGTTGATCGCACTAATTAAGGAAAATGACTCAATTCATTTTTTGCAAAGAGTGGATTTGGAATATTGTAAATAGTTTTTCCGACGTTTACAATAAGGTCGTTTTTTTTTTTATAAATTTGTTAAAATTTGATTTTTTTCTCTTTAATTTGTATCTGTTGTCTAACACCTTATTTGAGTAATGTTAGATTTGGGGATTAAATTTATATGTTGCGACATTCCATCCTCCAACAATGAAATAAATGAAATTTTATGAAAACAGGAGAAGAAACAACAACAACAACAACGTTAACTACAACAGCAGAAACTGAAGAAGAAGAGGAAGTAACAACTAACACGAACCCAGAAGTAACTGAAGGAGAAACAGGATGTAATCGTACCTTCTTTAGTTTTTGGAATCTTTGCTGCAACTTAGCAAGGTTATGCAACAACTGGTGGATCTTTTGCAAGACCATGACACAATGCTGCAAATATTGTGGCTTATCGAGTTCGTCTTTGTCGAACTAAACGATTGCAAACAAATATCGTCAGCTGAAGCTAGCAAATATGCAAACGTTTCAAATGTGTTTGAATATGTTTATCTATTGCTGAAGACGAATTAAAAACGACAAAATCTGTTTGTAATTTTAGAAAGCTTATTTCAATAAACCATTGATGTAATTGTTGCTTTTATAAATATTAGAATCCATAATTAAAATATTGCGAGGCGTGTATTGTGTTACATGCATCTCCAATAATATCGAATCATCCTCATTTAAAACATATGTTTTTGATCATTTTGAAATTCAGGATACACAATTTCTTATTAGGTGACGTATAATGTTTCTACAGTTTTGTAAATTTAACTTTGAACTGTCACGGTCGTAGCACACGCCTAATGTAAATGCGACTTTCTAAAGCTTTCATTAGAATTGAAATGCCAAAAAAAAACCAAAAAAAAAAAAAATAAATCTGAAAAATAAACGATTTAAAATAGCCAACTCATTGACGACACTTTTTGTCCCTTACAATATTATTTCTTTGATCAGAGCGTAGTTCAATCTAGTAGCTTTTGATGTTCTCAACCGTCTTGGAATAATAATTTATTCGTTAATTCGAGATCTATTAGAAGAGTCACGATTCATCGACATATCGAACATTATAACTGTAACCCACTTGCATTAGTATTGTAACTAAGTTTACAATTATTGAAACTATTGGTGGTTTTATATTTTTTTTTTATCAAATCACGTACTGTGGAATCATTAAAATTCGTGGGGGCCAATTTTCGTGGATTGCTACAATTTTACAGGTTCGTTGGGACGTAATTTCGTGTATTCTCTGATACTTACAAAAGGAAATATTACTTTACAGTCCTAATTTATTTATTCGTGGAGGATGTTAATTCGTGGGTGAGGGGTAGCCATGAATTCAACGAAAATTGAGCCACCACGAAATCTAATGATTCCACAGTATTATTTAAAATTATACCAGTCAACCATGTACATGTAGGTTAAGATTGTCTGAAAGAACAGTTATAATTATAGACAATAATACAGCATAAACTACCAATTTGTTCACGAACCCTATTTTTCAAAGTTAAACACACATTTAACAAACGAACTGAAATCAACTTATTGAGCAGGTTAAGGAGGTTGTGTTGTCAACAAATTAACCATCAGATCTGCCATAATCTTTGACAAATGTTAGTTTTGGTCATAAACTAACATTTAGTAAAGAAAAACATTTAAATATTTTAGCTTTAAAATTTGAGCATTTTCTTCAACATTTATTAAAAGCTCTTCTCCATAAGGAGGTAAATATAGCCTAAAATGGCCACGACCATCCAGCCCTTTTAAATGGCAAAACAATAACCCACAATTACATGTAATCAACTGATTGACCAATGTCCAAATTATCAGTTGCGTCCATATGCAATCGAATAATTAAATTGTGGAATGAAACCACTTTCAGTTTGCATAAAGGGGAATAATGACTGTGTTAGGTGGACCCCGGGAACGGTTAATCATCTTTTCCCAAGTCTGGTAACAGCTGCTTAGATCAACAATGAAACAATATATTTAAACTCATTTCTCAAATTTAACCAAAAAAAAAAAAACCAAAAAAAAACCAAAAAAACCATTTATCATACTATTGACATTCACAACAATTTTGTTAATTTATACTTACAATCAATGTATTAATTTGTTAATTTAGAGAATGAATTTGAATGAATCACCAAAAAAAGCATTTATTGTGTAAATAAACCCTTTCATTTCGTTACACACAAAGAGCACCTTAAACTCGTGGCCGACTTGTTGGATTCTTTTCGTGGTCTTTGATTTTGTGCATCTATTCCTTGTTTTATGAACATTTTTTGTTTGTAAATACTGCATTAACATGAACATGTAAATTTGAATTTAGAATTCTGCTGGAAAAAGTGCGTAAAATTTTGATTATTTCCTCAGAACGGCAATGTAAAGATGTACCTCTACACGGGTGAGATCTAAAGCGCTTATATAGGGGTTGTAGAGGGAAGCGGCAATGAAATACAAATAGGGCGGACAATGCCTTTTACGAGTAGTGTTCAGCTTTAAGGAACCGGCAGTTGATTCAAAGTATGTTTTCTAAGAAAAAATCTGTTATTAGGTATATGGACGGGGATGTGGCGGATGAAAAAGAGCAGGGATAAATAAATAAAATAATTAGCTTAATATTCGCATATACTTGCTCCTTCCTTAAATAGTTTATTTACTCGGAAGGGGGGGGGGGTAATGAGTAAAATCGGTAATTGATGAATTGCTAACATGATTATTTCTCTTTATTTTTCTTGTTCTTTTTGTAGTGTAATTTTTTTTATATGTTTCATAAATTTTGTTTTAATTTGTCCATTTTTGTAGTTTCTCCTTTTCATTAGTTTTCAAAACATCTCTTGTTTGTGTGGAGGTCCGTGTTTGCTCTGCTCCTGTTTTGTATTTCTCCTTTAGACTTTTGATTTTGAACACCATTCGTTAACATCACATTTCATTTGTAATACTGTCCCCTGGAAATTGATCTTAGAAATGTTAACACTTTTTGAAAAGTAATAAAAAATCAATCTTTATATTAAAAACTTGTAGAATTGTTTTATCCCAATATTTCAGTCTAGAAAGAGCAGGGTGCTCTTATATTTCCAAATCCATTTGCGAAAATACTTAGTATTATGATATAAAATAAACAAATATATTAAAGATGTTTTATTTAATGGTGAGGAGTATATTATATATCACAATACACAGATAATACTCTGTTCTCTGTTCATCTTCTTCTATTTACTGTAAGACATTATTGGAATTTAACAATATCTGGCAAACATTTCAAGATTAAAGTTAAAAATTTCAAACTATCAAAACAATCAAAATATCAAAAACAAATATTTGTTTTAATTTCTAAAAACGTGTCGAAGAAAATGTGTTTGAAATTCTATGTTTATGCAAAGGAACATTTAAGCATGTATTATAATTTCAAGATAATTACAGACCATTTTTGCCTCTGTAACATATTACAAAATATTCCCAAGTAATGAGCTATATAGTGTAGACTTTAGAGCCATCTGGGCTTCAAATGTGAAAGACCTGCCCCTTTTTCTCAATGTCAAATGAAAGCTTCTTTTAAACACAATTTGCTCAATAACTGTTTTGATATTGTTCAACATTCTTTAGATATCTGAAAAAGAAACGATTTATTTGTCGACCTTTTTTCTTCTTCTACGGACTGATATACCTAACTTTAATGTAAGCATATTGTTATTTGTACATAGACAGTCACTCTGAGTTTTAGCCACTGCAGCTCTTTATCTTTAATATTATCTTTAGTGGGTATAAACAGAATTCAATGTTTAAGACTTTAAATCCATGTTCCTAGAAGTTCCTTTAAAAAGTTACTCTGTATCAAGAAGTTCATAAACATAATCCAAGAAGAGCAGAAGAAAGGATACACAATGAAAAATCATATATATTCATCAAATTTTAATACGTCAAATATGTCTCAAAACATATTATTAAAGAAGGACGAAAAGAAAACCACGCTAAACATACAATATATAGCGACTTCATCTTGTTAGTAAAATGTTTTGTTCTCTATTATTTACATCTACTAGTACCTAAATAAACACCTGTTGAATTACGTGAGCTCCTTATTACAATTCTTGTTTATTTCGATGCATAAATATGAATATACATAACAAATGATAATTCACAATTTTGCAGCGAGGATATCATTAAGCAATCCTCGGTGTAAAATTGAGAATAAAATCTGCTAGACATTATAAAATCGCAAAAATGAGCAAAAACAACACATATAATTTTTTAAAAGGCCAGTAGAAAGTTTTTTTTAAAAGAAAACTCAGTGATTTTAATATGAAAAATTCCAAGATTTCTGAATGTCAACATAGTGTGCGAATTTGATGTATCTATTTCGTAAATGCCCGACATAATAAGCAATGTCAACCCGTGCACGCACGGGTCAAAGTCTAGTGGCTATTAATGTTATACATATAAAATAAATGTAAGAGAAACAAGACAATGATGTGATGTTCCTGACTGCCCTTATCTTAGACCCTTCTACATCTTAACGTACAGTGTATGTACGAACAAAAGTGTTGAATTAAACATACAGGTCAGAGCTACATTTTATGCAAATAGGATTTTAATCAGTTAGATTAAGGAAAACATTTCTATATAAGACATTTCAAATACAATTTTAAAGATATGCTGTAAAATAACATTTCTAACTACAAAGTCTGATATTTGTAAAGAATAAATTCAACACTTAAGAAAAGGAGTTACATACAGGTAATATTCATTTTGGTGTTTGATCCTTAATTCATCTTTTTGTTCTGTGATACCATCCATTGAACTCCATTTCCTTAAACACCGTCGCTGGTGCCCACACTCCCCTTTTTAGTGGATTGGGGAGCTAATATACCGGATGTTTTTAAAATAACAAGGATAATCTCCAGAAAATCAAGAGTAAAATCAATGGAAGTAAAAATGATTAAAATTTCATCCGCATTGTATCGATCAAATAGACGATAGCAATACAAAAACATGAAAAAACCAGAAATAAATCCTAACAATTTAGTCCCAACAGAGATCTTCATTGCCAATGCAAGTGTCTCTTCATCTTCGTCTGTGCCAGGATGTGTTTGTTCGTTCAATCTATCTCTTGAATTCAGAACATTCTTAATTTTTAGTCGCATTGGATCCTTAATTAAAGCAACGTTCACGCAAACGAGAATTGCGAATCCAATGAATACAAAGGACAAGATAATAAAAGAAAACATTGCTTTACACATGTCGTCAGCTAGAAATGTTCCTCCATAAGAGGTTCCCACGGTGACAATTTCTATGAAAAGGCATGCTTCAACGACTAGCAATCTAATAAATGCTGTATGAAGATAAAGTTGTTTCAAAATTTTCCCTCCGCAAGTATGGATGAATATTGCAGTAAATATGTCAAAGATATTCGTCTCCATGATGCTGTTAAATCTTAGATGCTTTGTATTTTCAGTAAATCAATTAACCTGGAATTTTTTAAAAATATAAGTCATTTAATCTGACAATTAAATCTAAAATAGGGAGGAAATAGGACGCTGAAATAAGTAATCTAAACGGAAAATGCAGAATTGCTCATTTATCTTGCAAATCAACACCATGTTTTTTTTTTCAAAGAATGACGGGAGTATTTTGATCGCAATATATTTTTTTTTATTACATATACCCCTTTGAATGTAGTTTTAAGCTCACCTGAACCCGAGGTTCAAGTGAGCTTTTCTGATCACCCGTTGTCCGTCGTCCGTCCGTCTGTCCGTCTGTGAACTTTTCACATTTTTCGACTTCTTCTCAAAAACCACCTGGCCAAATTTAACCAAATTTGATACAAAGCATTATTATGGTAAGATGATTATAAATTGTTAAAATAAAGGGCACAACACTTTTTAAAAGGGAGATAATTGTGAAACAGTGAGTATAGGGTGTGTATCCTAAAAAAATCTTCTCTAGAAGCACTGCATCAGAAATGCCAATAATTACACAAAAGCTTGTGTATATAGTGAAGATTTAAAATTGTAAAAACAATTGTGATCCTCAGACTAAAACTGGGGCCCAAGGTGGGGTTCAAAGTTTAACATAGAAATACCAAGGAAAAATGTTTAAAAATCTTCTTTTCAAGAACCACTGCACCAGAAATGCCATTATTTACACCAAAGCTTGTATATATAGTGAACAATCTAAATTGTAAAAATCGTGACCATAGGACCAAAACTAGGGTCCCAGGCGGGGTTCAAAGTTTAACATAGAAATACATAGGAAAAATGTTTACAATATTTGTGTTCCATTTATTCAACTAAATTAAGCACCGAAAAACCCAACTGTGTCTTACTGATTATTAACAACTCATTGCATAAGTATATAAAAGTATGTTTTTTTTTTATAATTAGGGAAACACTGTTTATGTGTTACTCTCGTATACATATGATGAACCCGTGAAATTTATTCAAGGACTGTTTAAAGCAGAAAGAAGATTTTTTATTTTTGAACTTTAAAATTTCTTCGATTTTTGTAACCATGATGAGTTATGATTCATTGTATTACAAATGTATTACAAATGCATCATTACGTGTTTTATAAGGAAATATACTGAGTATACAATCACATGGTGATGTTAAGATTGCATATGAAAATATAGTTGCATATTGTGGTATATATGGACTTATCATACGTACGACCTAACTAAGGCTTGACGTCAGACAGCGCGAATTGCGCACTGATCTTTATCTCGCAGGCTCCCTTGTCGAGGACTGATGTGTCCCGGTGCATGAGGTATAGAATAGGCTACTTTTTATATACTATAACCAGGCAATATAACCAGCATGTGCGCATGCGTAAACCAACTTTCCATCGGGATCGGTAAACTATTTGGAGGAAATTCGAAAGCTATTTGGAGGAACTTCGAACTGATATAAGTACAATTTAAAAACGCGAATTTTATAGGAAAAGTCCGTTAAAAGTGATAAAAATGTTATGTACATTAGATTTTACACCTAAAACCTTTTCAAGACCATGTAAAAATTGAAATGAAAGAGAGGAAATAAACTGTGAAATTGAAGTTAAAGGTACACTTAGCCCCCTACCCCCACGGATTAGGATTTTCAATTATATAAAAAGTATTTTTTAGTTGGTTTTTTTTTGCAAGTCAAGATTGGATGAATCTGTCCTCAACCCACTTCGCTACGATGCTAGGTGCCTGAACAAAATATCATGGTTTCATCACATACATGTATGCTAGTATAAAGACTTTATGTAAACCAATACTATCTCGTGCATTGTGCCATTCACCAGGTTCTACAAACACCTTAGTCCAAAATAAATAAAAAATCCAAGACTAGGAGGGGGAGAGGGGACAAATCTATTTTCCTTTTTTTTTTCTTACTCAGGAGCTATTTTTTTTGGGGGGGGGGTGGTATTAGGGGTGAACAGGTTACTGACCCATTGTAGATCTATCCATGACCTATCACCAGGGTCTGTATACACATTACCAGGGTCAGTACACCCATAACCAGGGTCTCCAGGGTCAGAGTACGTATCACCAGAGTCTGTCAGTCACCAGAGTCTGTACACCCATAACCAGGGTCAGTATACCCATCACCATGGGTCTTCATACCTATCACCAGGGTCAAAATACTTAGATCACCAGAGTTTGTGTTCCCAGTGTCAATATGCACATAACCATAATTAAAAAATCCAAGACTAGGAGCGGGAGAGGGGACAAATCTATATTTTCTTTTCTTTTACTCAGGAGCTATTTTGTTTGGGGGGGGGGGGGGGTATTAAAGGGGTGAACATGTCACTGAACCCTTGTAGATCTATCCATGACCTATCACCAGGGTCTGTATACACATAACCAGGGTCAGTATACCCATCATCAGGGTCTACAGGGTCAGAGTACGTATCACCAGAGTCTGTGTGTCAGTCACCAGAGTCTGTACACCCATAACCAGGGTCAGTTTATCCATCACCAGGGTCTGTATACACATTACCAGGGTCTGTATACCCAGCACCAGGATGTCCAGGGTCAGAGTACGTATAACCAGAGTCTGTGTGTCAGTTACCAGAGTCTGTACGCCCATAACCAGGGTCAGTATACCCATCACCAGGGTCTCCATGCCAATCACCAGGGTCAGAGTACGTATCACCAGAGTCTGTATGCCCATCACCAGAGTCTGTACACCAATAACCAGGCTCAGTATACCCATCGCCAGGGTCTCCATACTATCACCAGGGTCAGAGTACGTATCACAAGAATATGTATGCCCATCACCAGAGTCTGTATACACATAACCATAAATACAAAATCCAAGACTAGGAGGGGGAGTGGGGAAAAATCTATATTTTCTTTTCTTTTATTCAGGAGCTATTTTGTTTGGGGGGGGGGGGTATTAAAGGGGTGACCATGTCACTGAACCCTTGTAGATCTATCCATGACCTATCACCAGGGTCTGTATACACATTACCAGGGTCTGTATACCCATCACCAGGGTGTCCAGGGTCAGAGTACGTATAACCAGAGTCTGTGTGTCAGTTACCAGAGTCTGTAGGCCCATAACCAGGGTCAGTATACCCATCACCAGGGTCTCCATACCTATCACCAGGGTCAGAGTACGTATCACCAGAGTCTGTGTGCCCATCACCAGAGTCTGTACACCAATAACCAGGCTCAGTATACCCATCGCCAGGGTCTCCATACTATCACCAGGGTCAGAGTACGTATCACAAGAATATGTATGCCCATCACCAGAGTCTGTATACACATAACCATAAATAAAAAATCCAAGGCTAGGAGGGGGAGAGGGGGGAAATCTATATTTTCTTTTCTTTAACTCAGGAGCTATTTTGTTTGGGGTGGGGGGGGGGGGGTGGGGGGTGGGGGGTGGGGGGTGGGGGTGGGGGGGGTATCAAGGGTGAACATGTCACTGACCTTTTGTAGATCTATCCATGACCTATCACCAAGGTCTATATACACATTAAAAGCATATGAATATAATAGCAAAACATGTACGTAGTATCACACAACATATTTGAATCCTTTAATTGAATATGCCAGACTTGGTTTAATTTTTTTGTATATATGTCCAACAATTGAAATATTTCTAAAAAAATTCCAGTTAGCTATGTTTAAAACCCTGTCAGGTTTTCGAATTCCTAAGTAAATGTATAGAATGTTATTGATCGTCTGAACAGAAGGTATTTGAAATAAGTTTAAATGTTCGGGGACCACGGTGTATTACCAATGTGTTTAACGTGTTTGTTAACATATATCTATGGACTCGATTGAATTTGGTTTATCAATCGTATCAAAGAACTCCACTAAAATTGAAACACTATATGTACTAAACATTGAAATAATTTTACAATGTTGTTTACGATTACAAACAAAAAGCATTTACGTCATCTTTTGTCATTAAAGTATATGTTTATTTTGATAAATGTGGTCCAATTGACTTTATTTTACAATGAAACGTCGTAAAATAAATGTATTACACTAAAACCACAGTATGGAGCAGTGCTTCACACATGAAAATTGGAAATCAAAACACAAGTATATATAATAAAAAAAATTTTTTAATTTTTTTTTTATAAAAACGATATTTTAAGTGTTGATGATATATAATTTTAAAATGCTAATGCCCGAACTAGAAACATCTCTGATTCTAAAGATTGTCAATAACGTTAAATAATAATGATATTTCGGCGACGACGACAGAAGTTTATCACGCAAGATTGTTTATCTTATTTCTATTCGATAGAACTTATTCATTTTTAACACATTGTACATGTACCAATTTTATATTCTCTATCTTTTTAAAGCTATAGAATCTATACAAATTGTCAGTCAAGCTTTAACATACAGAAAAAAATGTCTTTTAACAGTTATCCGTAATTGCAGTGTTTAAATATGTGCATTGAGAATCAACAAATATATTTTTTTGACAATCTTGTTAAAGGTATCGGTTCTCAAACCTAGTTGCTACTTGTGACTAGTTTAACCTTGTCTTTTCTTGAATAAGGATTGTTTTGGACGATCGGTACTTTAAAAAAAGAGACTTCCAACTTGTTTGATAAAAAAAAATTCTTTGGTCTAAAATATCTCAATAGTAAAATACAACTTATGTTTCCTGTTTTCCTGTTCAATCTTGCAGAGTGCCGGAATCTATATTCCATTAGAATGATATATTGGTATCGTGGTTTGTTGAGACAGAATCTTATTGAATGCAATAAATTTACACAAAAATAAAATGATAATCAAATTTATTTAGTTCTTTTTTTTTATTCAATTAAAAATATATCGATGCAATATAATTAATATATAGGCTTTTTAGGATATCGTTTTGGTTTTACGAATTTTGCATCGCAGTTCAAATGTCAAAACAGAGAAGATGATCCGAAAAAATTACTCAGTGTGAAATAAATTAAAATGCTTGTTTGAAGATTATAAATGATCAATTTTACGATGCAATGAATACAAATCTATTAATTGTATAATACGAATAAAAGGGAAAAAGTTGAAAATACTTAACAATGAGACACTGTTTTCAACTCATAAATCAAAGAAGCCAATATTAAAACGAAAGTAGAATTTGTTATAATGCATATATTCTCCAATTAAAAACAGCTTAATCTTGAAATTGAAAAAAGAAGAAATTAAACATGAAACATCTCATAAAATTGAAAAAAAACTAAAATTGAAAAATTGTCTATTTTTAAATCAAAAGTTTTTATAAATGAATACCTACCTTGACAACTTTCCGCTTGTGTACGTCTTTTGGTCTGTTCACGGAATTTAAATTCAATGAAATTCTAACAACATTGTATATGTTAATGAGAAGAATGTTTTTAAGCAGAAGATCAGGTATCTGGTATATTGACATAGTATTGAGCAAAGGGTATTATTCCTTCTTTATTTTATTTCTCATATCCTATCGATAACACTTTATACTTAAGCGTTGTCGAACTTGGAAATTAAAAGACATTGTGCACTACTGTCAATTAATTTATTCCTTATAGGAATACATATCAATAGAACCCGGGATATTATGTTGTTAACGTGGTTTACAAATATTACACTATCTTTGTTCTTTGTTAACTCGATACTTTTAAAAACAAAGAGTTTGTGACTGATTTATAAAACGATTTTAATTAGACTAAAAAACCCCCATTTTTTTCTCTATTTAACATTCAACACGTATCCTTTTTAAAACTAAAATAAATAATTCAAAGTTCCATATTTATACCCTGTTAAACATAAAGTTCAATTATGACTATTGAAACAATGGATTTAAAGAGTAAACCAAATGCGACAATATACGGGGAGGAATCATATATTTAAACCTTCCATTAGCCAGTCAGATATTCAGTCAGTCTTGGGTTTTTCTTTGTGTGTGTTTTGTTTGTCAATGCAATATATCCTAAACCGCTGCACAGAATTTCATGAAACAGTAGATATTTAGGTCCCAACATGTAGATTTGCTTATTTTGGTGTTTCGGCCCTTTTGAACTTAGTACTTTGGTCATTTTTGAACATAGAGATGAACAGTTTGTCAGCGCATCTCTTCTTGAGGAGGCGGGGTTGTCAACAAATTAACCGTCAGATCTTCCTAAAATTTTAATATATGACTTTATTAGCTATAAACTATTATTAAGTATGGAAAAAACTGATATACATGTGTTTCGCATTTTAAATTTTGGTATACATAGAGCATTTCTTAAAGGAGAGACATTCTAAATACATTCTAAAAATGGCAACGACGATCGAGCTCTCTTAAATGCTGCTTAAATTCCGTGGAATGTTGTAGGAATAAAGATGTGATACTATAACGAAATTTGGATTCCATAATTTGTTGGTAATGTTGGTCATTTTAATCTTAAAAGGGCTGGTCAGTATTGGAAAAAAATTGTCAGCGCATTTCCTCTTAAACACTGTATATAATTTTTAAAACTTTGTAGATAATTTAGTACATGATGCATAAATATGCATATTTTCAGGAAATTCTGCAATGTAATGGACAGCTTACATTCATCTGTAATATAATAAGCCTAAATCTGTCTGGAGAAAAGATTGCAATCAAGTTGAAATCCTATAGAGAAGAAAAGGTAGAAATATTAACCTTGAATTGGTACATGTATCAAGAAGTAATTTTAGAGGTACTTAGATTTTTATGAATAGTTTTATTTGTGTTAAGAAAGTGCAATTTATTTATCCGTAATCAGTAAAGAGACTGGATAACTGTAGATAAAAAATAGAACGTTTTTCACTATCACAGATTTTATCATTCAAAAGCACAACTCCATGTAACAACGCAAAGCATATAGTTTCTCGACACATAAATGAGTATATTGTGGTTTCATTGATATTCGTTGATCTCTAATTATGATTGAAAGCGTCGCTGACTGAAATGAAATAGTTAACAAAGGATAATTTAAAAAAAAAGAATGTTAAGATTCCGTGAAAATAAAATGCTTTAATGTAGTAATTATTCAAATATACTTCTTCGAAAATGTTATACTAATTACTATACCAAATTAGATGCCCCCCAATATTGGTTGACATAATGACAATATATAACTAATATCTTTTTTAGGGTAACATGTAACATTATATTTATGAACAAACAAATCATAACAACTTCTATCGATAAAAATGTTGTGTCAGTAGAATAAAAACCTTCGAAATATTTAATTAATATTAAAACAAAATATAATCAAAGAAAAATACATACCAAAACATCATTTTTAATTAATCGTAGGTTAAACAATTTCGTTTTTTATTAACCTGAAGGCTCTTAACAAAATAATCATATGCATGCAATTTTGTCTTGCTTTATTGATTTCGATTTTCATGATTTTGGTTTTTGTTTCTTAGAAATAAGAAAATATAGCCTAATTTAAAACTTCTTTAATTTTGAATATCAAATGTATGAATCTGCAAAAAACATAACACAACAAAAACAACTCTTTCATAACATTATGAGTCCAAATAAATGTTTTGTAAAATAATGCAAGGAACTTTCGATTAGTAATTTCTTTAAATCTAAACAAATAAAAAGTAAAAAAGCCAGATATATGCATGCTTCTTAATCAAAAACAGTTTTAAATATAGTGGCAATATACGTATTCGAACACGGGACATTTGACTACATATCTTACGAAATTGAGATACTACGAGGGTCAATCAAGAAATACAAAGACAATGTGGCTGTCTATCATATATTTTTTATGAAAGTAAAACCTAACAGATTAATCTGTGCACCAACACTTATTTTACTGATATGTGAAGTTTTAATCCATTTGACGAAAAGTCATTTTTGTTACTTCTTTTTAAAAACAACCTGTTTTGTCACCGCGGTGCACGGTAACGGTCAAAACATGGCGTCAAGCACGCACAGTTTATTGATATACCCTATCTTTATATCACGCTTAGTCTCTTTTTTGCGTTTCACCTTACTAAATAAAATGGCACCGTACCATTAAACATCTTATTGCGTGGACCCTGAGGTCCACGCAGAAAATATATAAGCGAGGTTAAACCGGATGCTATGGGGAAAATTCAGCCTGCGCATGAGCTAGTCTGGTTCCTGTGCGTAATGGGTAGCTCAGGAAACCAGGCTAGCAAACGTTTATCTGAATCGGGATCGGGATTCCGTGTCATATGCACACATAAGTTCAAAGGCGCTGTAATTGTAAAGTTGTCGGTAAACAGGGCAGAAACAAATTATTCCTTTTAAAGAAATGATTGGCATGTGATATGAATTATCAGTATTATGAAATAAGTTAATGTTATGCCGAAACTAAACATGCATCAAATAGCATAATTTGCAATGTTTTGTTGTTTTCCGAATACACATGTAAATTAACTTTACTTCTATAGTAGGCGAGGCTAGAGAACTTCCCGATTAAATCTTTAAGCATTTAAGTATGATTGAATAAATATTTCACTGTATAAAAGATTAAATCTGAAGAAAAATGCACCAAAATACGAAATTTTTAATTTACACAAAGCTGTCACTGCATAGTTAACAAAGTAGTGCAAATCGTAATGTGTGCGCAAATAGTAGAATTCACCGAGTGCCTGATACTATACATGCAAACTTCATTCATAGATAGATCATAATTATTTTAGAAGTATGAATCCTTTAAATTCTGAGATGAAAAGTCAGGGCTATACATACATGTATACGTAATACAACGTACAAATTTAGTGGTTAAAAGCAGAAGGATAGAGTCGGTGGAATTTCTGATAATCTTAAGGCTTTCACGTTTTCGTTGGAAACACATGCAAATGGTCCACGTATTGTAGTCCTTTTTTAAAGGACAGCAACTTGTTTACACACATTTGTTCGAGAACCATAAGTTAATTCTTCAAAGTTTCCAATTCTTAACCATGTATCTCTTAGCTTAAAATAAGGATAATCCTAAACGTCGGCTGACGTTACTTATTATTTTTTCAAATATTTTCAGATATTCTACTCTCTTTGGGACTGTTTGAAATTCAAAATACGATTACCATCACCCCCACAAAATGTATTTCAGTTACACCAACTTACAAATAATTGTTTTAATAATAGTTTGCACCATCGAGCATTTTTACAGTTTGTATCGGCTTTTCCCCAAGTTAAATCCATTCTGTGTATACTTCTCGTTGCGCAGTGAGGTCCAGCGACGTCAATGATTTTAGTTAATTCCAAAGAGTTCTAAAAATTCTAAAAATGTTTAACAAAACAACATTTCCAGTCATTTTTGTACATAGAATACCATTACTATACTTAATTTAAGGTTTCAAAATTATCTGGTTTTAAGCCCAATCTATGGAGATATTCGTTTCATCATTATATGGTTTATTGTTGACACCACACAAATTTTGACCGTACGCCGTGACCTCATTTTTGCAGGATTAGATTCTAAGTAATTCTTAGAAATATAGTAGGATATTAACATTTTTCTTCCAAATTGTTTGAAACCATTGCGAAATTACGCATACCAGATTTAGTAATGATATGCCGTTAAGTAACATAGCTATGACAAAAGTCTTCGTATTTTTTGATTGACCCTCGTAGTAGATCTCATATATCAGCTGAAATACATCTTGTAAAATAAAAAAGATAGTACATTTACTTTTATTTATATCACATCCTTTATCAGCCCCAAAACTCTATTTAAAAGCCAGAGGGCTGAAATTGGTCGATGAAGCATAATACGGAAAAATTAGAAGAGTTTCGAAAAGACTTTAATACGGATCTGCATCCGTCCTGCAGATCTACGATCCGAATAAGATATCGGCATGTTAAAGGAAAGTATTATAGAAACATCCCATTTTTATAGATATGTAATAAATGTACATATTATGTTTCTTATTGAAGACCGAAGAAACCATACAGTTTATTGATAACATTCATATCAGATACTAATTTTGTTTAAGGATACAAGAGACTTGCGAAGTAATTTGATACATGTAAACCAGTTCCATCATTGACCTTTCACTGCTTTTGAACAGAGGACCGCAATAAGTCAAATTGATTGTCACCTTGATGGAAGTCTACACTTCCAGTGACTACGTATTGAGTAGCTTTATCTATGTAACGAACCATTAGCTCTGTTCCTCCAAACTCGAACTCAATTTTACCTCTGACTTTATCAGGCCATCTTCCATTAGGCGGAGAAACAATGATACGTCCATGGCGAGAACAACTTTCCTCAGTTACGTACTTGGGATTTTCTTCATGTGACGAAAAAATTTCAATTTCTTTGCTCATCATTCTCATGGCATCGGATTTTCCTTCGTAACTTTCATAGACAGAAATGGATCGCTTTGTTCCAACCTCTACCTGTTCATTTATCGTGAAGAATTTCTCAAAACAACCAAGAACAATTCTTTCATCTCCCACCGTTACTGTTTTTGAGAAATCATGTTTCTTTTCATTGAAGCTATCGTACAGCGATATTCCATAGGTAAGGGGACTGGCACGAGCTGTGACGGTTTCCGTGTTAAAACCGTAGAGGACAGCTCCTTTTAAAACAGACAATCCTGCGTCTATAGGATTTATGATTTTCTTGTCCGGGAAATTAGATCGCATTTCATCTTCGACCAAAGGTGACTCAGAAAACCCGCCCACCATAAGAATATATCTCACATCTTTGCATTCTGGTTTGCTTAGAATCATTTTTACGTGATTCACAATTCCTTGAATTGTTCTCGTGAAAAACGAACGGAATTTTTCGGCGGATATTGCTAACCTTCCTCTCTGTACATCAATGTCCTTGTTGTAAATGGACCCTTTAATTGTCTGTGCTAAAGTTTTTGATGTTTTTTCCATGAATATTTCCAAGAGAGAAAATGGTAGCTGTATAACTTTTTCTCCAGTTGTATATTTCCCAATGGAACGCTTTTTAGTTTCAAATTGCCCATTTAGAAAAAAGAAATCAGTTAAATTTTCTTTTACAAAACTTTCTAAAATATCCCCGCTGATAACCTCAGAGATGAACCTAAAAAACTCCTGGTTTACTTTGTTTCCTCCCCATAAACCGCCTGTTGCTTTGTGAACATGCTTCAGTTTTCCGTCAAGTGTATTCTGTTCAATTGTCATATCAGCTGTACCTCCTATTAACATATCAAAAGCAAGAGGACCATAAGCCGCATTGCTCATGTCAGAAATTATAACAATACTCGTCTTTGACAAAACTATTAGCAAGATAATTTGAAAAAAAAATTCTCAAAAACCTTATTTCAGAAAAAATATTGGGCGTTCATCCATGTATTGTAACCATATCATCGGCATTAAATTTCATTAGTTTTTTTTAAATGTGAGACCGTCTTTTTCTGAATAAATGATATAATGTTTCTTGAACAATCAATATTTAGAGTTATATCAGACAAATTCCAAGTCTGCCGAATATCATTGTGATTATCCTTTAAGAACAAAGGAACATTATCCCTTCAGTGTTCTAACCGTATAATATTTCTATTTTCAGTGAATTTGAATGCGAAAAATCGAATACAGACCATGTTATCTCTTACATTCCACTCCATGGAAAGTGTGTGAACAAACATACAGTCACTATATATATGTATATCTATATATATATCCGGTTTTATTTAGAGAAAATTTTAAAAATTTTAAAAATTGTCTTTCATTTTTAAAATTTTCTTTATATATATATATATATAGAGAGAGAGAGAGAGAGAGAGAGAGAGAGAGAGAGAGAGAGAGAGAGAGAGAGAGAGAGAGAGAGTTGAGTTTTATTTGCAAAAATATAATTTCTAGTGCAACTTGATAGATATAAAGACATAAAAAAGTAGATAATGAAAAAAAGAAACTACCTCCCAAATCAAGAACAGCAAATTTTATTCCTGGTTTAAACATTTCCTCTAGCCTCTTTGTTGAGCCACTTAGATTCTCGGATGGTATTGATCTACAATGAAGCGCTGCAACCTCTGGTTCAAAAGCCAATTCTAAATTATTTGGTTTGATGCCAGCCTATATACAATGAAAATACCATATAATTATGTATTTACTGGCTATTGGTGAAAAAGGTACATGTACTTTTCTAACCCAAGACAGCAACTATTCCCCGAGGCTCCAAAGTTGAGGGGCCTGGTTATTGTTATGAGGGACAATAATATGTCATGTTTTTATAAATATCATTATCTATTGGCAAGACAGATGAAGTTTTAATATTTGATTATGGAACAACATTTAATTTGTTGTACTTGTATAGGTGAACTGTTTAAGTTTATGTCATTGATTTTCAAAAGGTACAAATAAGAGAAGATATTTATAACAATTTATCTAAATCAATTAAACTTTTTTACCATACATGCCGAATCCCGCATTATTTGTTTGGCAACATCTGACCAAATGGCAGGTATTGTCAAAATGTAATGAATATCGTCTTCTTCATATTCAAAGCCTTTTTTATTTAGAGTTTCCAAGAAGTGTTTCCTAAGGAAGCGGATAGATTCCATAAAAAGACCATGAGCTGGTACAAATCGCTTTAAAATATCTTGGACCAACAGATGCCTCTCAAGACCCTGAATTTTAATTAAGAAAAAATGCAGTCGTAAATTCAGAATATGAAAAAATTATCCTCCGCTTTAGTTTCTAAAAAAGTTTTAAAAAGTAACAATGAAAAAACTAAACAACAGTTAACAAAAATAAATGAGTTATCAGAACTTTAAGAATAGTCAAAATAATAACCATTAGATCTTCCTTAAACTTTCAAATATAATTTGTTTGGATATAAACAATCGGTTAGTAAAGAAGAACTAAAACAATGTTAGGTTTGATATTAAAACATTTTGCTATATCTATATAATAGAGAGCTCTCCTTCGTTGCAGATAAATATAGTTTAAAAATGGCCACAACTATCCAGCTTTCTTAATATTCCAATATCAATACATTGTAAATCAACAGTGCCATTGAATTGAAGATACCTGATCGTTTGCAAGCTGCGTTTTGAAATCCTTTACAAAGAAAAATTTATCCTTATTTCTGTTTTGAACTATTTTAGAAAACTCTTCTTCGGCTTCATATCCAAACGCTACAAAGTTGTATGTTTCGTTTAAAAGAATGGAAGATGGTGCTTTGTGGGAAAAGCCATCGTTTGCATGCGATTTCCAATTGTTCACGATTACTTCTTGAGGTCTGCTCCGGTAGGAGAAAGCATATCCAGAGTACGCGGTTCCAACATCTATGGCCACAACAATTATTTTATTACTTGTTGGATGTGTACTAGTATCATGTACGGTCGTTGCTATGAAAGAAAAAAAACAAACATGTCTTTCCAATTGTAAAACTGATCTGAGTGCTTAAGTTTACACACTATATTAAATGTAATGTGGCTCAAAATTTTGTAGATAAAAAATAAAATACCTCATAGGAGACTCAGAGGGTCGATAAAATATTCCTATAATCTGATAAGTTATTGTTTTAATTTGATTGGGGTTATCGCAATTTCCCTTTTGAAGTGTAGAATAAAACTATAAAAATGCCATGACCTCCTGGTCTCGCTAAAAAATGAGTAAACGGAAATAAATGAATATTTAATTATTTTTTCTTGAGATAAATTTCCGTTCTAAATTTTTTAAGAATATTTTTAGTTCAATTAGGCAGATGTAAACTTATTTTTTTTAATTTTTACGATTTAATCAATATTCATAAAGATGCGGTTCAATTATTTCAGGAGTATATACTCGATGAAAATAAACAGAAGCAACACTTTCTGTGTTTAACGATTGATTATTTTCAAAACGAAAGTACATGTATACGCTAATTAAGAATGCTTATAAAATTAAAAAAAAAACAAATACCTTTTCACCGCAAAAACAAATGAAACCGATCTGAAATAAGAACCAGGACTTTCAAAAGGGTGAAGAAGGGGAAAAGGATACTTTGTAGGTTGTTTACCTTGCCGACTGGCCGCCATGTTAGACACGTTCTATTTTTGTATGCCTATTTTGATCTAATTCGTGTATTTAAATAGAGGGCCATCCCAGCAGAACTCGGTATTGATTTTACCTACATCCATTTAAATTTTTCACATAAAGGAAGTCAAAGGAATTGATTTAATGAATTATAGCACACATAATATGACCCACATAGCGAGTTTTAGGAACCAGATGACAAATTCATATATTTATGGATTTAATAAAAGGAGGGGTAAAGATAAAAATAATTCACATTCACACCAGTGAATATCTGGTTAGTAAATTTCTATTTCAAATTAAACAAAGCTCAAATCATATCTCTTTATAACTGTCGCTTTATGGCATGGCCATATCTTTAGTGGGACGTGAAAGTAATTAATATTGGTATCTTTAAACAATAAAATGATTTTATTTCGAGTAAGGAGATAGCTTGCAAAAAAACCCCTCCAAAAACCCATAACCCGCATGAGCATATAGCGACATTCACAGTCAGAATAAAGCATAAAAGTAATCAAACATTGATATCATAGCATTAAATTACAACCCTGGATATTTCTTAAAAGTAGAATATCTTAAAAGACTTAAGAGCGCCTTTTGTCAATCGGGCTTTACTGTTAAATTGAGATAGGTATGCTGGAACATGCGTCAAAAGATGTTTTTAAAAACAGTGAAAGAAAAAACTGGCACTGCACAATACATTTGTACATCGAATATCCATCGCAGCTCTGCCACAGAGAAGCCTTTCAGGTAGCTGCAATTAGATTATTTTAACTTTAGATTTTTATCGACACAAGGCTTAACAAATACAAAGCAGCTGGAAACCGTTAGTGTACTGTCGCATTCATTGCCTACTCATGATCAAACACAGGTATTTTTCCTGTATGTCCAGTAAAAACACTCGATCCGTTGTACACATTTCCATTTTCCTCTCCTGGGTAGGAAGGGGGGGGGGGGTCTTAAAGGTGCAATATACAATCAAAGTACTGACAGGAGTTGATTTTATCGATTATTATTCATTTTAAAATCAACGACACGTTACTTTGCTTGGCAAGTAGTTTATAATCTGTCTTTGAATTATGCACATTTTTATAATATGAATTCTCGGACTTTTCCGAAAAGAATTTTTAGAAAAAACCCGTATGAATCGTGTTGTGTAAAGATTAAAGATAGAATTGATTCCATCAAAATATGTATAAGTAATCGAAATATTAAAAAAATTGTATGGATCAAAGCAATAATGAACTATAGTCTCGTTCAACCAGATGCTTGGCTGTCTCCGTTAATTTCCAACAAGCAAGAGAATGTGTACAACAGGTCACGTGATAGCTTGATAAGCGACCTCTAAATAAAGAATGACTCTATGCTTGTCGGAGATTTACGAAGACAGCCGATGGTTGAACGAGACTTTATTGAACTCTGGCGTATGAATACATACGACTGCAAAAAATATCTTAATTTTTCGTACTATTTAACATCTGACTATTTTCAAGGTATTCATAACTAAGTTTCTTAAAAACAAATGCTTCAAGATACATTACATCTAATTTATCGATTATTTTCAAGAACTAAATTTTGTCAGCGGATATGATTTGTGCTTAGATCCAAACACTGTTTCACTATCGGTTTGCCAGAGTAACTGCATAGGGGAGTTGATTAAAATCAACTCCCAATAACCTAGTCACTTGACTTTGTTTTGTTTAAACAATGTTGTATTCATTTTCTTTAACTAGAGGTCACATTTTGACGTTGAACATTTCCGTTCGTTTGAAATTCATTATTCATAAGAACCAAATTGGTACTTTTGGTTAGCCGTAGAAAGATTTTTAAACTTGAGAGTCGTTAGTTTAAGTCTCGCTGTATGCACCTCCGAGCCTGAAAATAGTACACAAGAGTGAAACCCGCTGTAATTGCTTTCTCTCTCTCTCAGTCTCTTTCTTTCCAAAAAAACAAAAGAGTATGTGTATACAGTATTTAAAACCATCTAATGTAATAAAATTCATCTCAAAAGCAACAATTACTTAAGCCGTAATATGTCCAAGTCGACCAAAATATTTATATACATGTAATTGTTTCGTATAATCTGCTTGTTTTAAGGAAAAAGACAATTTGTATAAGCAAACTCTTATCTGTGTAAAAATTAACAAATTTAGATGAATTTCTTGTCAGTTTAAAGTTTTTAGAGATCCTTTTGTGCCGCCGTAATATGTTGTGTACTAGTATACCAGATATTGCGCAGTTGGTATGGACTGCGTATGTATTTAAAGCAGAATAATTCGACTAGAAACAAGTATTACAGTACTAGTGGACAATATATATCCGCAAGATTTTTAAAGAGGTGACTATATTGACCATGGACTTTGAAATGTATACATTAAGCAAACAAATATATATTGCACAGATATGAAGTGAAAAGATGAATGGGTTATTAATATTTAGGCATACGCAACATCATTGGCCAACAAAAAACGTCGGACAGGTAAGTGGCAATTGTTAATGGTTTTTATTTTTGATGATTAAAATAAATAAAATTCTACTTGTAACAATTATTTAAAACATTTTCCTCTTTTTCGTAATTATCAGTATGACTACACAATTTACATGTCACGGTCGATACATCCAATGTGAATAGAAAACGAAACAAGTTCGTTTCTTGTAAACGTATTGGTATTTTGAAACTAGTTTTTGTAGATTGAATTGCAAAACTGGGGTTAAAAATATGTCGTTTTAGTGCATATCTTAAGTTTTTTGTAACCGTGGTTTAATATCATATTTAATGTCTAACACGCTAGTAAATGCTTTAACAATTCGGAACAAGGTAGTTTAACGGTGCATGTCATTTGTTTTATAACAAAGCGTTTTAAATCGGTTAGACACAAAGGTTTGTGTACTCAATGCATAAAATGTATTTACACTGCAGCGTAGAGTATTGATTGTGAGGTTCGTTTACATAAAATTTCTATACGTTTCTTTTCAAGGCAATAAAAATGAAACTTTACCTACATAGAATTCTATGTAAATGTGATTTTATTGCGCAGCTTAACTTATAAATTATCAATTAAAAAAC
Source organism: Magallana hongkongensis (assembly GCA_015776775.1). Taxonomy (NCBI): domain Eukaryota; kingdom Metazoa; phylum Mollusca; class Bivalvia; order Ostreida; family Ostreidae; genus Magallana; species Magallana hongkongensis. The sequence continues at coordinate 26,799,012 of CM027470.1, read as the reverse complement.
CTGCAAAGAAATACGAAAGATTCCGACTTCTTTTAAGGGACAATATTATTTAGCCATTTAAAAGGTCTCGATGACCGTGGCCAATTTTAGATTGTACTAACCTCCTTGAAAAAGAGAGTTCTATATTAAAATATATTAAAGATGAACTATGGATTTTTTCGTTACTATAAACAGTTTGCATATGTTTGTGCTAATTTGTCAACAAGTACATGTCAAACGGAGCATCACCCTATCAGTTATCCATAAATATATTATAGATAAAAAAGTAATGAATTCAAGTTCCTGCCATTTAGAATTGTTCACTGTTTCAACTGTCTTCGTTTTCAATGTTGTGTAAAATATATTTTAAAAAGTTTATCAATAAAATATGTAGAAAAATCATACCCTAAAAATGTCAAGAAAAAGGAATGTCAGTTTTTGTACCTATGAGGTATGGCACATGATTGCACTTATTAAATGATTTTTTGATTCATATAACTTTTTTTGTTTTTGTTTTTTTGTTTGGGGGGGGGGGGGGGCATAAATGAGGTTTTTTTCTCGATGTCTTTAAATTGCAATTAACTTAAACATATTGAGTTAGAGATATCAAAACGATAAAAGAGGACTTCTTTAAATACCAAATTATTTCCAAATGTACATGACCCCCCCGACCCCCCCCCCCCCCCCCAATAAAAAAGAAACAAAAAACAGAAACAATACAAGAAGAGAGAAAAACAAAACAAAACATGAATTATCAAAGATTCTTTTGAAATATGAAAGTATGATTATTTCATTTAGATTTCTGAAGATTGTGTTTTAAATATCAAAATGTTTCAATTATATAATAGGTTCACATGGATTTTGTTGGTGTAGGGAATTTTTAAAGATAAAATTATATCTATTATGAAATAAAGATATTTATAAGGATTAAATTAAAAGACAAAAACAAAATAAACAGTAAAATATTTGCATCAAGTACATGCCGATAATGTTGAATATCTTTAAATCTTTTACAAAAGTTTATGCTTTTTAAAGTCATTATGTGGAGGTATTTTCTACAGAACAAGGTTAATCGTGTAACTTATTTTCAAAATCTTATACCTATGTTAAAGTGTTAACTAATATATTAAACTGTTCTTGAGATGAAACTTTGTCAAATGATAACATTTATTGCTTGCCAATTGATGCACGAACTAAATCATTAAATAAAATATTACTTAATAATTGGTGTTAAACGATTTTTTGTTTTCAAAATTTTAAATCGAGATATGAATAAAGAAGTTCCTCTTTATTTAAACAGCGAGGTTAATTAAACAAATATCAAAAGAAGAGGAAATGAATGAGCAGAAAAGGAAATTTGCGATATGGAAATTACATGAGGAAAAGCCACAGAAAATAGACAAGTAAGGTTTTGCTTTTCTAAATGTGGATCAGAATGGCTGTATTTTACTTCATCATTTAAAATGATAAACAGCTAATGTCAATATTATACTCGTATGCATTTATTTGATTTTTTTTTTTTTTAAATTTTTTTTTTAGTTTCAAAACAGATGTCTTTGTTAAAGTCGACGAAACACCTTCTGAAAACGTAAATGCAATTCATAAATGTGACTGCAAATTCACATTACAAAATATAAAGGAAAGCGGTAACATTTCAGAAGAAAAAAAAGTCCGTCATTTGATAGAAGTGATCAGAAAAGATCATAAATCGAAGACACATCATAAAGTACAGCAAGAATGTGTGTCGCTGATTGCCAATGCTGTATCCAAGGAAGGCGCATCAGGTATTTTCAGATGAAAATTTCATATCTAGAACATTTTCTTGTACAACGTTTCTGACATGTTTTATTACTTAAAGGTGAATCGAATGTGCTTAAATCTTAATTGTAAGGGATATTGGAAACTATCAATGTAAGCAAAGAACGTCGATCCATTAAATCGTATTGAAAAACTCGTAGACTGTTTGTTCTCGATATAGTAATTTTTTATCTTTACATCAAGTTACCGATTTACCAAAGTAGTTATTATTATGTTTAATGATAATACCTTTTATGTGACATGTGTTTTCTTCTTGTTTTATCATAAACGATATTTGTTTACATTTATAAGTCTCCTATTTGGGCATTTGTAGATTATGTAATTAATTGGTGCTATCGCTAGGTCAAGATCCTAAATTTAATACTATCTGGGTAGGATGACATTTAAACCAATCAGCGTGGCTCCTCTAGACCACGTGATCATTCTTGTTTTATTTACTAGAGGAGAAAGCCACGCTGTATTTTAAGAAGATCATTTGGGAAAACCCTCCATCCACCCCTTTCTTCCGCCATAATTATAATTTTCACTTTATTTCTATTTTCATGTATTGGTATACTATGTATCTTGTCATTGCGTGTATCTTGTTATTTTCCACCCTTTTTTGATGTTTGGCATATATCATTGCCTTGATTTTTGATATGTTTGTTAACTCAAGTATGACAACATTAAAAAGGGGTATATTTAGTCATCATGTTAATTAAAAATTTTCAGATTTAATTTCTACCTTTTTCTAAACAGTACTGGTGTGCTGGTCAAGTGAACATTTTTTTTTGAGAATTATTATTATAATACTGAACTATATATAAAGTGCTCTTTGTACAATATGAGAGGACTGAATGTAGAATAACACTTTACACTAAGGTAACCACATGACCTTGATGTGATAACTGGCTGACCAAAGTGTATACCTAATTTATCAACCCAGCTAAATAATGAAAATTCTATCAGTGTTCTGTAATTCGCAGTGTAACTTAAGTCTCTGTTACAATAGATTTGATAAAATTCTTTCCCTTTCCCTGTGGTATCTTTTTATATGAGATTGACCTTTGACCTTTCTGTCATGATTGGCAAAGGTACATGCATACGCTTCTATGCTTAGTGGTTTGAAGTCTTTACAACGAATAGTATAAGTTATTAATGTTTTTATCGAAATTAAGATATTTGAGGGGCAATAACTGATAGAAGGGAGCCTTAGATCCTCTCTGTATGATTGATTGAAGAATCTTTTAAGTGCACTGAAGACATTGGTAAAACTTCCAAGTCTCTCTTTTTCTGATTTCAGAGGAGAAGGTGCACATCTATAACTATTTTAAGATAAGAGCTAAAGAGCTCTATTTTTTTTTTATTTCTTATGAGGTCTACCCTATATCGATAAAAGAAATTCTATACCACCCTTATTAAACGAGATACAAAAGCTCATTATTTACAGATTTTCAAATGACCTTGAACTTAGAGTTTTTAGTCATTCTGTTTGGCCAAGGTAGACGCTCCCATTACAAGTGGTCCAATGTCTCTATGACATAAATCTAAAAAATGGAAGTGATTTTATCGAAATTTAAAGCCTTTCAGGGGCGATTACCTCAAATTCTTTCGATTTGAATTGATTATACATTTGTGTTTTATTTTCTTTAAGCAGTGTTTTGTTTTTAGAGAATAATTCAATGTTGTTTTTTGTAATAAGCATGTTAAAAGAGAGTTTGGCTTCATACTGTTTATCTGATCAATTTTAAGTTTCACATAAATTTTTATAGATTGAATTTCATTATATTTAAAGAAATTATGAAGACAATACTGGAGATAAGTGAACAAGTTTACGAAGCATATCTACACGAATTATGTCACTTAAAAAGGTGGGAGGAATTACATAAAATTCTCAAATCCTATCGAGGAAAATTATCCAACAGTTCGTTGCAAATGCTGGCCAGAAATTGTTCAATTGACACTTTAATAGAAACAGTCGAGAAAGAAGAAACAATCGTCGAATTATTAGAAGTCTTTATGGAGGGAGGAAAAATAGCTGTTGGAGGTTTGCATCGTAATATAAAATACAAAAAAACACAACCACGCACACGAAACCTTTCTTTAAAAGACAATAAAAAATCATTAATATATATATATATATATATATATATATATATATATATATATATATATTTTCATGCAGATCATGACATACTAGTGAAGGACTTGTTGAAGCGCGAGATGTTCAGGATACTTAGAGTGTTATTTCATAATGACATTGATCCGATACTATTAAGTTTTTATCCTGGTGACACAGCAATTCATGCTGCAGTTTGTATTGGTTTGAAATTTGAACATGGTGAGTTATATTTTATTTTTTTAATCTCTTTCTTTTTTAAAAAAAAGAGTTATATTTCCTCTCTGTATATGGGTTGTTTTAAAGCACATGATATGTGTGTATTGGTTATGTTGTCTTTCATTTTTGACTTATTCACACAATATAATTAACCTGGATATTTGGAGCTGTAATGTTTTACAATAGTGATAATAAAAACTTAATTCTTCAAGTGATAATTTCATGGTTAATTATAAATATTAACCATTATTAAATACCATTTTTCAATATTGAATTATTTATTATACTAACACATTCAATTTCAGAAAATTGTGCCATTTTCGAAGACTTCGTTAAAATGTACAACAGGGATAAAATGAATTACAAGTGTTTAAATCCTTGTCAACTTGATAATAATGGCAAAAGTCTTGATGAAATCATCTCAAATGAACCAGAAATATCTAGAGCTCGAAAACTCAAAGTAATGGAAATATTAAAGGTAAAGCTCTTTTATGAAAATATGTCAAATGAGCTTTTCGATAACTTTTTAGCTCACCTGAGCTGAAAGATCACATTTTGTCCGTCGTCCGTCTGTCCGTCCCTCTGTAAACTTTTACATTTTGAGCATTTTCTCTAAAACCACCTGGCCAATTTCAATTAAATTTGGTACAAAGCATCCTTATAGTAAGACAAATATAAATTACAGAATTAAAAGTCCGATCTTTATTCAAAGCGGAGAAAACCTCGAAATTGTAGAAAAAATCTCCTCAAAACAACTGGGTCAAATTCAACGTAATTTAGCCAAAATAATCCTAAGGGAAAGGAAAATATAAATTGCAAAAATAATTGGCTAATTCCGTTTCAAATTTGAGTAATTTACAAAATTAATAATAAAGAAAGAATAGGGGTCGATCAGTTTATAACTTCGGGTTTGGTATTTCGTATATCGAAAACAAGAAGGTGTAAACGTAGTTCGGGCTAAATATATCCAGCGCTGTCCCGATTTCCTAACGTAGTTATTTTTTTTCAAATACCATGAATCAGATATCAAAAAGCCTCTTAAGTTTAGTCGATTGTATCATTTCTGCTTCATATAAAGCACGGATAAATTTCAAATCGCCAATTGTCCTTCGCCAAAAGTGTAGATTCGACATATGTCCCGGACTACTTTTACACCATTCCATCGAAAACCAGGCAGCCATGTTCGATGAACGTAAACGTGTCAAACTGACAAAGATGAATTTGCTTGTTGTGCAACAGTTTACGTGCGAAGGGAATATATGAAACTTGCATAATGTATTTATGCCGAATTTGTAAAGTAAATTGAGGTTTAATATTTCAATGAGTTGACATGTTCACTTGTGACGGTGGTTTTAGCTTGTTTTGATTTTAATTTCATTTCCGTTAATTATGCCTTTGAACTTGAGGGGAACTATCGCTTGTATTTTGGATTATTTACATATGAAATCAAACACAGAGCGCTGAATGTTTACCTGCGCAAAATGAGCAAAATCTGATGCACTAACAAAATAATATAACATACAATGCATTTGTACATGTTCATTTCGTTAAATATTCGTAATTTGGTACGATCTTTACGTAATGGTTGAATAATGCAACGTGATTTGTTAAGATGCTCATCATTTTTTGTCTATACGGAGATTATTTTAGCTGCTAGAAATATAAAGGTATATTTATGATGAAAAATAAATTGTGCTCTGTCTTTGTTTTAGTGTATTTTTTTCTTGTTTTGAGGTATCCGATCCATATTAGGTCCTAATTTTTCCAATCTCAAATATCCATCATGTATTTGATAATTTGATATTAAACTAAAGCATTTTAGAGTAGAAAAAGATGTACCGAGAGAAATTTTCATAAATATTAATAACTAAGCAGTAATTAATAAATGAAGATTGCATTATGGTCTATGGGGACAAGCACTTTTTTAAAAATAAAGTAAATACTAGGAATATCAATAAATGCTTTGGTGGAAAGGCGTGTCTTATCATTAGGAATACAAAAAAAATTGAAAATTAATTTTATACTCTGTAGTTTTTTAAAATTAATTTTTATAGAATAAAAGGAAAGGGGTGCAAATCTTCAAGAAAAGGAAAAGGTTATTGTTTATGACACATTCAACTCTTACATATTGATACTTAAACATGAAAATTATGTCCAAGTATACTGAGTATTAAGCCCTTACATATCTGTTATGCATCCAAATTCATTGAATCTGGGGCTTTTATGAATCGGATACCTTAATTGTTTACAATTTTCTATAATTTACTAACTTATCTAACTTATCTAAGAGTCAAGTATCGAGTTATCCGTACAAAGAGCTGAGGTCATGCTTTAATTTGTTTTATATTTAAAATGCTGAATAGGAAATACCAACTTAAAAAAAAAAGTTGAATGAAATAAATTCATGTAAACAAAAACATGACTCAAACCGAGTATGTATAATCCTTATAATTCTACGACTGACGCTGGAATTTTGGTTAATCATTAGAAATGTCTTGCAGAAAGGATGATATGCAGTAAGTATTTTCTAGTGCCCCCTCATATATATATATATATATATATATATATATATATATATATATATATATATATATATATATATCAGGGATGGGGTAATGGTAATTTGTAATTGTAATTGAGTGTAATTAATTACAAATTTTGATGTAATTGAAAGTAGTGTGTAATTGGCCAAATTTTCAATTACATGTAATGGTAATTTAATTAATTACTTTCAAAAAAGGCATGAAATTCCAATTACTTTTCAATTAATTTCAATTACACACTGATGTACATATAAATATGAAGCTGTCCACTACCCATTGTTCCCCCACACTATCAATGGTACAAGATCAAGTTAGGAAGAGTAGTTAAAAAGTATTGAACTATTATTATATATATCATACTTAATATTTTTCAGAATGAATTTTTTCAGTGATTCAATATTTAATCATAAGTTTTCCAAATTTAATCAAGTACATGTGTTTGATAATTTGCTTGATCTCTTTTTTCTTAAAAAATACTTATTTCCCTTCTTATTAGAAAAATTAGTGTGTCAATTATCATTGAGTTAGATTAAAACATCATTGTTTAATTTACAAAAAAAAAATCAGTGTTATATAAACTATAATGCAGCCTAAAATACATAGAGCTAAAATGCATTGCTTCAAATGGGTTTTAAGTTTTTGATGCCTAACATCTCCATAGGGTGTGTTCCCTTATTGCAAACATTTGATAATGAGGTAGAGAACAACAGGTGTGAATTGTGTTTTGATAACAATTATAGTCTGCCCTCTACCTGAGATTAACCTGTAATTTGGCATTGTATTTATAAAGAAAAAATATAGTGTATAAAAATGCAAAGGAGAAAGTTTTCATTTAATAGTTTTGCATGCAGGAAATACTTGAGCTGACATGATAGGTGTAGGTTAGGGTATATGACTTTCAAATGTTTATTAAATGTTTATTAAATATTAAGGTGGTAGGGGACACCTCCATATTGTGACTACCGGTACCTGCGTTTTGAAATAAACAATAAAAGCAAATTTATATTTTTTCTTTCCAAAAATTGTTACTTATCAGAGTAGTTAGCAAATTCTCAAACAGTGAAAGTATTTTGCTTATGACAACATTTTATTCACATTATAGACATACCTCCTTAAATGTTTATGTGTTGTAGACAAATCAACAGTCGCAAAGTTATTGTAATTTAATGAATTACATTTGAAAACTCTTGTAATGGTTATGGTAATTTAATTGAAGAATTTAAGCAAGTAATTGTAATTTAATTAATTACTTTCCATTGTAATTGACCCCATCCCTTATATATATATATATATATATATATATATATATATATATATATATATATATATATATATATATATATATATATATATAAATTTATATATATTCCAATTTTGATAAATCTTTTAAACACAAGTAAATACAAACGAAGGCTTTCAAAAACAGTTGCCATAGTTCTGACAAATTGTTATTATGAGGAAAAAGCATTATCATTGTTCTTAAAAAAATAGTGTACAATAGAGCGATATGCTTGTCAATACATTGATTGGAATTATCATGTGACAACATGATTTAGTTTCTAGTTTATTCATCAGTCAAGTGAGTAAGGTTATGAGACGTCGTACGGAATGAATTCACGCCAGGAAAACAATTATTTATAATGGAAAACCAATTGCTGTAAACAAATTTTTATTCGCGGCGACTTTATTTCGCGATCAACTGCCGACAAACTGGTTCGCGACGACTAATGTTCGCGACCAAGCCTTATCCAGACCTGTATTGTTATAAGAACTATAGACAAAGGATTGGTTCGCGGCGAAAAATATTCGCAACAAGGCTCGCGAATCTCTCGCACGAAAATAAAAGTTGGTTTACAGTAAAAAATTTTAATTTGATTCGAGAATTGAGCGCATTGAGGTATAATTTTCTTCTTTCACATATAGGATTTTTTTAAAAAATAAAATACAATAACTAGTAAGTAACTGAGGGAGAAGATGTGCCTATATGCTCTCATATCTTTTTTATCTCATTATAAAGTTGTTGGGCGGGGGGGGGGGGCTAACATAAAGAGAACCGGAGGTTGACCGTGAACCCCCACCAAACTTTTACTTAAATATTTTGCATAGGGTCTTATTTTCGGTAAAAATGGTATTTCATAAAGGTACAATGTCAAAGATTAAGTGTTTGCAAAAATAAGTGTAAAATTTGGATATTTTACGGTATTTTTGTGTTATTCTACCGAGGGACCATATAGCACAATAATCTTTGAATGCCCATATAAAGTCATTGTTGCTCAGGTGAGCAATGTGGCCTCATGGGTCTCTTGTTGTTCGATTCCTCTGTAATTTGGTGTTTATTTCTTTGTATAATCCCATCATTTCGTCAACAATTATTTTATTTTCATTAAACTACAGGCTAATTTTAAAAACAAAACTTTATACTAACCACTATAAAAAAGATGTTAGTATAAACCTTATTTGATTCAGAAAACATAAAAAAAATATTGCATTGAATTTAAATCATAAAGCTAGTGTGCGCAAATGGGCTCCTATTTGCAGGCGAACGGTTACCAAGAAGAAAAGATGTCAACAAATGAGAAAATCGAAAGACTGGAACAACAATTATTAGACGAGATATCAAAATTAACACCTGGAATCTTAGCCAAGCTAAATTTACGCCCCATTGGAAATATATCGTTAGAGGTAAATTGTTATTCATTTAATGGAATATTTTACAAATGCATTATTTTTTTTTCTCTCGACTTTTTGATATAGGTATAATCTGTTTATGGTTTTACTGTTTGTTTTTGACTGACGAAAAATATTAGTTTATAATGAATACACTTTGACTCTTACGACAAAACTAAGCAATCCGTTTCAAACAGCATATAATATTTTTTTATCTTTTTATGCCATGTGTAATGGTCAGATCATCCTGTTCTCTACATTTGATAGTAAAAATATATTAGTTATATTGAATAATGAATTTCTTACCCATTACTTGGACCTAATTGTACTTAATAACGCTTGTCTTAAAACTGCTTCTTGGTTGCTATAACGTAACCTTCTATAATCCAATTGTAAAAAATTGAGTAGAGAATCTGACTCTTAATGTTTATTCTTAAGATTGAGAATGATTCATGTTTTTATTGCACGTAAAAAGAGATTACCTTTCAATATTACACGTATCATTACTGCTCATGATCATTTGAAGTTCTAATACCCTTATGAATAACAATAAAATATACACGCTTTTAAAACAAATTATTTATTACCCTAATATAAATGAAACTTAACTTTTGGTAAAATGCCTGAATTACTTTTTCAGAAAACAAACCAGAAAAACAAAAGTGAAATGGAATGCCAAGCACATGAAACAACGTCCAGTTTTAATGAGGTACATGTATTGGCTATTGGCTATTTGTTTATCAAATATATACAAACTCACCCTGAAGTGCATTTTAAAGGCGGTGTACGTTAATCGCGTACGTTTTGCATACAATAATGTTTTTACCGACGCTCTTTTTCTGTGTAAAGTTAAAAGCGCCAGGTTAAACAAGACATGTTCATATGAGCCAAGCATAAAACACACAACTATATTTATTTTTACCTGAAATATCCTACTTATATCTGGCAGCCGGTGATAAAGAAGTGTGAATTTTTTTTAATGAGAAATAAAAAATGTGTTACTTCCACTATCTGTCTATTTAAACAATGCTAAAATATATGAAAAACATCTTTTATTGTATTCTTATTCTAAAGGAATATTTGATATCTAGAAATATTTTTAAAGTTATCTTTTCTTTTCAATACTTAAAATATTAAAGTGAGTAAATATGAAATATACTTTATCTGATATTTCTTTACATTGGATAAGGTTGATTTAAAGAGTTTTGAATCTTTGCCTTGGGAAATCGAATGTACATCTGGATTCAAAAAGGCTATAAACAGCAGACATGTTCCCGTGCAAACAAGAAAAAGGGCATTTGAATGCATCAAGATGCTAGCAGAAGGTTACAGAGAACCACACCTTTGCAAAGCTCTTCGTCATAACGGAAACCAAGATATAAAGCTATTCGAAATTAAACTAGATAAAGCTGTACGAATCATTTGGGAAAAAGCTATCAACTTTTCTCCTCGATGTAATGATATGAGTGCCGTTTCTGACAATGAATGTGATGTCATCTACTCTGAAGTAATAAGGATATGGGATCTTGTTTTAAATCATGACAAAATACATGCTTGTGTTGATAACATCACAAAGTCTTATAAAAATTGTGAAGTTTTCCATCTATCATATAGTTCCAAGCAAAAAGACGGTGTTAAAGGATCCACTGAATTGAAATTGCCGAAACTTTTCACAAAACGCAACACAAACGAACTCATGGTATTTGGAGAAACTGAACATAATTTTTATATTTCAGTGAATCCTAATGTCGCAAAGTTTTATGGCATATCACCAGATCTTGTTTCTCATGCATTAACATATTTGAACAATGATGTTGATATTCCATTTAAGGTAACTGATCTTGAATACCTATTTATCAAAATGAAATTTGATGCACCGATTCTCTTGCTTGGACGAAGTGGTACTGGAAAAACTACATGCTGTATATACAAGCTGTGGACAGTATTTGAAGAGTACTGGAGGGATCGAGTGAAAAAGACTAGTTCTAACTCTAACTTGGTCGCTTCAAAGGAATTGGGTGGTATATACATGCATTTACAATACGATACTTCATATGCATTCATGTTTTCATTAAATGAAATTTTACTTGTTCAAATATAATATTTTTCAGAAAAGCAACAGGATGACATTAAATTATCTAAGGAAAATCAACTACTACAAATTAATCCTAAAGAAAGATTGAGGCAGCTATTTGTTACAAAAAATCCGATTCTTTGTTCAGAAGCCGAACGAAACTTTATTGAATTGAGGAAGTCAAGTTCAGTTGAAAAAAAGCTTTTCTCCATCAGAAAGAAAAACACCTTTTGAAACGCTGGAAGATATCGATGAAAAAGAATATCCGTTATTTCTAACATTCAAACAGCTAATAGAACTTCTGGATATTTCTATCGGCCCTCCTTTTTATCTTGCAAATGATAACTTATTTGTAAGTAGTATTTCATAACATAGACAAGTTTAATACCAATATGATTTCGCTTTGATCTAAATTGAACATATTTTTATTTATTGATATACAATCAGGATATGGTACTAGTTATATAACTAAGATAGCCCTTTCCCTTACCTTGCTCATGAAACAGTTACTATCGGAACAATTTTTTTTCCATGATCATACATTTTACAAATACATTACGCAATTTTATAAAATTCATTGATAGATAATTGTCACAAACATAACGCGGACACTTAATAGATAACATAATTAATCTTTCTTCTTTCATGAAGATACGTATTCGAATAATATTTTAATGGAGTGATAACAATTTACATTTGTCATTGATACCAACAACAAATGATGGGACAAAAAATATCAGTGCAGAAAACTTTTTAACCAGCTTATAAGTCTTTATTTTTAGAGCATGGGCTTTTTTATTCTATTAACTTTTGCCTTTAGAAACTTTCATTTCATAACGTTCATAACGTTTAAGCATCAATTCACCGAACAATTAATAATGCGTGATTTTCAAAAGAAAACACGGTTAATTGGAAATGATATTAACTATTTCTCTTTAGTTTAGAAAAACTACATGTTTTGATAAAATAATTTCAATAAAACATTAAGAATGCAAAATACGAAACACAATCTCCTATTTTCTGTAAATGCCCTTTTATTTTTCATATATTGATGAAAAGATATTAAGTTTATGAAATGACATACAGTGTGCTTTTTATATTAGATTTATATTTTTTCAATGTGTGTCACCTTTTTTAAAATGGATATTTTCAGGATTGGTCCGAGAAAGACAATAATGAAGATCTTGCCCAGTTACATAACAATTATGAAAACTTTTCTGATTTTTCATCTGAGGATGATGAGTTTCAATCTCAAGGACCTTCTGAGAAATTAAAATAAAAAATAAAACTAAAATCAAAAACACATACACAGCGAAAACTACTAACCTATGATATCTTTGAAAGAGACTTATGGATGAAAATCAAAAAAGGCACAAACTGTCATGCTTCCCTTGTCTGGACAGAAATCAGATCATTTATCAAAGGATCTTTTTCTGCCCTTAATTCTCCTAAAGGGCATTTGACTCTTGATCAGTACAAAGAGATCGGAAGAAAAATGGCACCGGTGTTTCAAGATGACCGAGATCTCATTTACGACATGTTTCAATCTTATGAACGTGTGAAGAAAAACTGTCATTATGTCGACGAAGGGGATGTTACATTTAATTTTTATCATAGGTAATATAACTGTTGTAGCCTGCCTTATATTTTCTCTCTCTCCTCTCAATCTCTGAGATAATGGCATGCCTTAATATTAAAGTTCCAAATTCTAGCTAACGTAGATTGTTTCATGCATGTTAGCTTCACAAACTGTTCCCCCCAAAGTAGCCCTCCTCTCCCTGGCAGCGACAAATTTTAAACAGTTTTTATAATTCAAAATGTGCGTGATACATCTTATTTCAAATAAAATCAAATTCATAAAACAAATTACAACGCAGTCGAAACTAACTTTATTAAATAAAGTGAAGTGTGTAGAAAATATATTCATGTATGAATGTTTAAAAGCAGTATTATTTGTTCTTTTCAGGATAAGAAACTTAAGAAAAGACGTTTGTTTTCACGAGCTGTATGTAGACGAAACTCAGGACTTCACAAATGCAGAGCTTTGCATACTAATACAATTATGTTTAATACCCAATAGAATATTTCTTACCGGAGATACGGCCCAATGTATCATGCAAGGAATCTCGTTTAGATTTAAAGACCTTCGATCTCTCTTTTTCGAAATAAAGAAGAATGGAAGAGACACGGTTAATGTTCCAGAAAAAGTGAATTTCATAGCATTTTGATTAAGACCAATATCAATAGCGTTCAATTACAAATGTTAAAAATACAATATGTACGTTTTAGCTAAATTGATTTTAAGCTTCACGGTTTCTTTTTATCAACGTATGTCCAGCTCGTCGTGTTGTCTCCAACATTAATATCACATATCTTAATTTATATTAAATGAAACTTATTGTGTAACAAATTCAAAATTAGATGAATAACAGCGTACAAACTTAAGTTGCTTTGGAACAAACATTCTTGGAAGATTTTTAAAGCTTCATCGATTCTCAATATTGTTTTCAGGTGTATCATCTACCGCATAACTATCGGTCACATGCTGGTATTCTGAACTTGGCAACATCTGTTCTTGACATTCTGAAGAATTTTTTTCCGGATTCCTTCGATGACCTTGGCGATGATAAAGGAATGATGCTTGGTCCAAAACCAGTCATTTTACAAACAAGTGGAATAGAGTTAGTTAATAACTTTCACATTATATGGCTATATGCTATATGAATATAAATCTGTTAATTTTATCTACTTTGTGTCGTTTCACTGGGAAAATAATCATTCGACAACACACATGTTAAGGTCTTATGGTTTTAATTAGGAAAATATCATGATTTAAATTGCACGTAGAAATTATATTGTATTCTGTTGATTTTTTCGTCCATAAACATTAAACATAAGCTTTATTTATCTGTTCATTTTCAGAAAACTTCATTTATTCCTAAGCGAAAACGAAAGAGAGACATCGAAAATTGATCTTGGGGCACATCAGGTTGTTTTAGTGGCTAGAGAAGAAACGAAAAAGATAGTAAAGTCGACATTCCAGAAATGTCTTGTTTTGACCATTGATTGTGCCAAGGGATTGGAATTTGATGATGTTCTTCTATTCAACTTTTTTAAAGACTCACATGTACAATAAAGTTTAATGGTTTTAGCTCACCTGAACCGATGGTTCAAGTGAGTTTTTCTGATAACCTGTCGTCTGTTGTCCGGTTGTTCAACTGTCTGTTCGTCCCTCAGATTGTCTGTCTTTTTTTTTTTTTTTTTTTACATGTTTTACTTTTTCTCTAGAACCACTGGGTAAAAAAAGGTAAAAAGTGAAGATTCTAAATTGTTAAAACCATGACCTTTGAGCAAATTTTGTTAAACCTGTGATCCCCCAAACCAAAAATATGGTCCATATAGGGGTTCGAAGTCCAACATACACATGTAGAACTATATAAGGAAAGTGCTTTAAAAACTTCCTCTCAAGAACTACAATGCTATAATTTTGGGGAAAATCATGCAACATCCTCGGATAGTGTCAATTCTGAATTGTTAAAACCATGAAACACTTGGTTTTAAGATGGGTTCAAGTTTCAACATAGAAGCATATAGGAAAAATGTTTCAAAAACTGTTTCTCAAGAAATGCAATGCCATTTTTTGTCATTTTATTACGTGAATATCCTTTGATCTTTAGATCTTCATTCATAAGTCACAGTGAACTTCTTTCACTTTATGTAAATATTATAGTTCATTTTACAATAATTATTTTGTAATCTTGAAAACATTGAGGCCCAGGATAATACGATTGGTCAGTGGATGCATCTTAGATTTTAGGATATGATGTTCAAAAACGTAGGCTTCTTTTTATGTATTGTATAATGTATATGCAAATCTAGGAATATATAAGAGTTTTACTATAGTTTTTAAGACTTTCATACATCAACATTTCGAAATAGAATAAAACAAGAATTTTTGTTCAAGTAATCGATGTGGCCAATAGGTCTCTTGGTTAATACAACATGGTGGTGCGAAAGAAAATTGAAACTGTTAATTTCATCTATTATCATATTTTTTTTTTATATATTTTTATATTTTTGTTACATACTTTGAAAACCAGTACTATAGTAACTTTCTTCAAGTTAACGTTAAAACATTTGTTTGTAATCATAAACGATCTTTAAAATCGTAGCAACTTAAAAATTTCATATATGCTTGATATTGTTTATATCAACTACATCTTTCTTTAACATTTTTGTAGACAACTAACGAGTGGAGAGTGGTAACATCATTTTTAGAGATGTTGACAAATGAACATGATTTACGCACACAAAAAAACAAGAAATGTTTAACAGAGTTCCATCATAGTACGTTTTATGTAAAGTTATTTTAAATTGAAATGTTTCAATTGAGATCTACAAAATCGAAAATTTATTTTTTGTTAATAATATTTCAGCTGATTTATCAACAAATCTATCACCGAGACCTCTTGAATTTGACCCTCGAAAGCATAAAATATTAAATACTGAATTGAAACGCTTGTATACTGCTCTAACGAGAGCAAGGACAAATATGTGGATTTTTGATGAAGATGAGAAATCTAGTTCTCCAATGTTTGATTACTTTTTGAAGAGGAATCTCGTAAAAGTGAAAGATGGTAAAAAGCAGATTATTGATAAATTGGTTTAATTGAGACCTTATTGTTGAAAAACCCTATATTATGGCATGTTAACTTTTTTATTGTTAGCTCACCTGAACCGAAGGTTCAAGTGAGCTTTTCTGATCACCCGTTGTCCGTCGTCCGTCCGTCCGTCCGTCTGTCTGTCCGTCTGTCCGTCCGTCTGTAAACTTTTCACATTTTCAACTTCTTCTCAAAAACCACTGGACCAAATTTAACCAAATTTGGTACAAAGCATCCTTTTGGAAAGGGGATTATAAATTGTTAAAATAAAGGGCACAGCCCTTTTCAAAAGGGAGATAATTGCAAAACAGTGAGTATAGGGTGCATGTCTTTAAAAATCTTCTTCTCAAGAACCACTGCATCAGAAATGCCAATTTTTATACAAAAGCTTGTATATATAGTGAAGACTCTAAATTGTAAAGATCGTGACCCTCAGACCAAAACTAGGGCCCCAGGCGGGGTTCAAAGTTTAACATAGATATACATAGGAAAATGTTTTAAAAATCTTCTTCTTAAGAACCACTGCACCAGAAATGCCAATATTTACACAAAAGCTTGTATATATAGTAAAAATTCTAAATTGTAAAAATCGTGACCCTCGGGCCAAAACTGGGGCCCCAGGCGGGGTTCAAAGTTTAACATAGAAATACATAGGAAATTGTTTTTAAAATCTTCTTCTCAAGAACCACTGCACCGGAAATGCCAATTTTTACACAATGCTTGCATATATTGTGAAGATTCTAAATTGTAAAAATCGTGACCCTCGGACCAAAACTGGGTCCCCCAGCGGGGTTCAAAGTTTAACATAGAAATACGTAGGAAAATGTTTTCATGACCTTTTTTCCATTTATTCATCGAAATTGTGCACCAAAAACCCCAACTGTGTCTCTCTGATTATTGACAACTCATTGCATAAGTATACAAGGTTGTTTAATCAAGAAATGACGGATGAATACGATAAGGTGTAAAAATTAACTAAATATTATTTTAGTTTATCGCTCACATTTAATTTTGATACCGTGCCCGATAAAAACAATTAATTGTAAATTGATTTGTTATCGGGCACGGTCTCCAAAATAAATGTAAGCGATAAATTTATCTTGTGATCATGTTGCAATATTGCAGCTAGTTTGGTTGAGCATTAGAGAAACGGCAGATCAGCGCACGTGGTGTGGATTTATTTATAAACAACCATACCATAGATAATCTTAGCTTGTTTCACACGGGAATTAAATTTAAAATAAAGTATGTTTTATTATAATTAGGGAAACACTGTTAATGTGTTCCCCTCGTATAGAAATGATGAACCCGTAAAATTTGCTCAAAGAGTGATTAAAGCAGAAAGAAGATAATTTATTTTTGAACTATAAAATTTCTTCGATTTTTGTAACCCTGATGAGTTATGATTCATTGTATTACAAATGCATCACTACGTATTTTATAAGAAAATATACTGAGTATACAATCACATGGTTATGTTAACATTGCTTATAAAAATATAGTTGCATATTGTGGTATTAATGGACTTATTGTACGTACGACCTAACTCAGACAGCGGGATCCCTGGTCGAGGAGGGTGCATGGCGAGGACTATTGTAGTATTGAGAAAACATGTTGATGAACCCATGTTTTATGTGTATTTGTATGTTGTCTGCTTGACAATAAATAGTATAATATGTACTAATATAGTTACATAAAATATTTTTAGTCTGATATTATTTGATATACAACTATTGGTACAGAAATTTAAATAAATGATACCTATTTTAAAAAAAATGTCAGCCCGAGGCCTTTGTGGGCGTTCTGGCCTTTGATATGTATAATGAAGATTCTAAATTGTAGAAATCGTGACCCTCAGACCAAAACTGCAGTCCCAGGCGGGGTTCAAAGTTTAACATAGAACTACATATGAAAAATATTTAAAAATTTTCTACTCAAGAACCACTTCACCAAAAATGCCAATACATACACAAAAGGTTGTATATATAGTGAAGATTCTAAATTGTAAAAATCGTGACCCCTGGACAAAAAGTTCAGGAGGGGTTTAGATTTTAACATATATAGGAAAATGTTTTAAAATCTTCTTCTCAAGAACTATAATGCAACTGTTTGGGATATTACTATGCATACATGAACATCCTTAAATAATGTAGATTCTAAAAATTGTACCTCCCGTACAATTGATGGGCACCAAGAGGGGTTCAAAATTTAGACATTTTAAAAATCATAAAGGAAAAGTTAAAAAATTTTCTTCTCAAGAACTACAATGTTATAGTTTGTGGAATTTCTATGCATGCATCCTTCGCTTATGTAGATTCCTAATTGGTAAAATCATGACCCCCGGACCAATACTGGGGCCCCAAGATGGGGTCATAGTTTATTATAGAAATATAAAGGTAACATGTTAAAAATCTTCTTCTCGAGAACTACAATGCTTCAATTTGTGAGATTACTATCATGCATACAACCTTGGATAATGAAGGTTCGACAGTTTTAAAATAGGGACCCCTGGACTAATACTGGGGACCCAAGATGGGTTTAAAGTTAAATGTAAAAGTACTGGTATATATAGAAAATGTTTAAAAATCTTATTTTCAAGAACTACTATGCATCAATTTGTCAAATAACTACGTAAGCAACCTCAAATAGTGTGGATTCGAAATTATAAAAGCCGTGACCTCAATCTAATACTAGGGCCCCAAGAGGTGTTCAAAGTTAAGCATAGAAATATAGAGGGAAAATGTTGAAAAATCTTTTTCTAGGGAACTATAATGCTTCAGCCTGTGAAATAACTATGCAAGCATCCTTAAATAATGTAGATTCCAAATAATTAAAACTTTAGCACTGGACTAATACTGTGGCCCCAAGAGGGGTTCAAAGTTTCACATAGAAAGATATATTGAAAATGTTTTTAAATTTTTTTTATCGAGAACTATAATGCTACAGTTTGTGAGATTACTATGCAAGGATCCTCAAATTGTGTAAACTCTAATGTAGTGGAACCAAGAGTTATCTTTCTTGATGTTCTGCACAGTCTGAGAGTTATTCCTCTTGAAGTGGAACTCTTCTATGTTTAGTTTTTCAGGCTGTGCACGTGCGGTCCCACCGCAGTGCTACACATTTTCATTCCTATGTTACTATTTATGTTGTTCAAGCCAACCATAAACCTCAGACCATTACTGGGTCCCCAGAAAGGGGTTCAATGTTTAAAATAGAAAAAGCATATGCTACGAAATGTAATGTTACAAGGAACTGCTGTTCAGGTGAGCGATGTGGCCCATGGGCCTCTTGTTGAAAAACCTAATATTATGTCATGTTAACTTTTTATACACTGAACAAGTAACAGTAAGGGCTTTCAAACCGTTTTATACAATTTTTAAAGTACATCGTTATCATAAAACCCGTAGAATTTGTTTTGTCTGTATATATCTTTTTATATTTTTCATTCAAGTTGAATCTCTAAAAACATTTTCAAAACCATCGGCAAGAGAAGATTGGTGTAAACAAGGGGAAACATATTTCCGGAAAAAACGTTATGATGTGGCTGCAGAATACTTCAGAAACGGTTCTGATATATACAAGGCCCAATTAGCACAAGCCTATCACGAGAAACAACAAGCAAGGTATAGTATACCATGACCCTACTAAAAAAGAAAAAAATATATAGTGACGTGAAAAATCATGAGTGTTTGCTAGTTGTTCAAAAATTTAAAAAATGCCTATTATTTCATAATATTAAACATTCTTACTTTGAAATAAATATTCGAATGTTTTAGAGGCCATCATAATTTCCCCCCATAGATATATTAGTGTGTCTGGCCACCTGAAAATACAAATTCCCTATTTTAACGAACCTAAATAGTAACCTTCATGTAGTGATAGGTTGAATGTTTAAAACGCTTGTATCAAAACCACCGAAAGGTAAAAATTTGGTGCCAAACATCTTTGAATAATACAGGGAAATTAAGGAAAAGGTATATACAGTACTGTCTAGTAATTCATATGACATAGATTCTGTTGATATAATAAAATGTTTGGAAATCATAGAAATGCCTTCTTTACTGAACTAGTGACCATGTAATATTTTAGATATCTTAATTCCATTTCTGTAGTTTACATCACGAAATAACGTTATAGTAGTTAATCATGTAGCTTATCTAATTAGTTTTCTAAAGATGCTCTTTTAATGAATTTAAAGTGGTATGACACATTTGTTGATATTAACGTGGATTACAGTACATCATAATTAAAATACTTTTTACCGGTTTAGAATGTTTAAAATATTTAACCAGAATAAATACGTTTATAAAATATTTTTAGAAGAGTAAAAAAATTAAAATCCCCAGTGGGATTCAACGCATGACTTACAGATCCGTAGGGAACCATTTTAACCCACTGTGCTACGCTGTTAGATGACACATTTGGAAAAAGAAACTATTTGTAAAATTATATCTGATTTTATTGTATTTTTTTCGATAATAATTACGTTACAACATGGAAATTCAGGATTTCCTGCTGTATTCTTTAAAATTGCATTGCTAAAACTTATTAGAGTTAGATGTAGAAGTAGATGTAAATGTAGATTATATTAGAGTTTGGAAACAATTTAAACATTTAGCGAGAGTTACCTTGGTTAAGTCTAAGTCAAGTTGTAATTCTATTTGTCATAATAATCACTGAAGGGATTATGCGAGATAGTAGTACGCATGTGCAACCTCAGTATTTAAAAAATAACATTTGGTCATTAGGTATTTAGTTATGATCATATTCGTTTCATTGTACCAGTACATAAAATTATACTTTGTCTAAAAAAAAACCCATTGAAGTGAGTGTTGGGAGGCACATACTCCCTTCAGTGATTATTGTGACTCATAGAATTACAATCTGACTTCGACTTAACCAACTTCTATTTCGTCATAATCACTTCCGGAATTATGTGAGACTTTAAAGCGCATTATGATCAAAGTTTGAAAAAAATAATAAATATATAATATGATCATAATACTCTTCTACTTACAGTAAATTTGTCTCCCAAATTATTGTTTCTTTTATTGATTTTCTTATGAAGCACTGCTGATGTGAGTTTATCACAATGATTTCTTTTTCATTAAACTTGTGGCATTGTTCCTTCGTGAGACCATCCAGCCTTTCTTAATATTTCATCCACAGGTAGAGCTGCCAATTTTGCTTTTGATACAGATCCCGATCTAACACTGTGTGGACCGAATATGTCTGTATTGATTTCAGAAATGTTCATCTCCATTTTAATTAACCGTGGCACTGTCTCTTGTGACTGCTTTGTGAGGTTTAACATAACTTAACAAAAGTGATTGTTCTCCATTTCTTATTAATGCAGTTCTTAATGAATATTCCTCCACTGCAACGTTTACACAGCAATGTTAAGGTTTCCCGGAGCTAAAATACGGCTAAAAAACAATATTTAATAGATATTTCGTTTAGCAAAGATATTATTGAAACATTTCATCAAATCACAAAAAAAGTCACATTTTTATTAATTAAAAGCGATTAACATAAAACTGGGTGCATCCGTAGGTTTCCCAAGCAAGATTGACATAGGTACTCATATTGTTTACCAATTTCACGTAAAATATTTTGAAAATGCATTGACCTTTCACCTGCGCCAAACTGTTTTAACATGCATCAATTTTTTTTTTTCATTCAATTGTTTACATATCACAAGGAGAGTCCCCAAACCACTAGTTTATAAATAGTCTATTACTTCACTAGGTTTTGATTCTGCACATGGTAATCCTACTTACACCCATAGCAGCCTCGCCATGCAGAAAATACTTCAAAACCATAAATCAGTTATGGATATCTTTGATATCTCCAATAAACAAAATGAATTTGATTTACCTTATTTGTACTGGATTCCAAAGCTTCACAAACGTCCTTACAAACAGAGAAATATAGCGGGTTCCAGTAAATGTTCTATCAAACCTCTCTCTTCACTCCTTACTAAGATTCTTAAAGTGAAGGAGAAACTTCAAGAGTACTGTACAACAATATACCCCAGAAGTAATGTGAATAAGATGTGGTTACTAAAAAACTCTTAAGAATTATTAGAAACTTTGAGGTCACAAAATTTAAACAAAATCAATAGCATCAAAATGTACGATTTTTCAACGCTTTATACAACCATTCCCCATCGCAAATTAAAGTCTAGGCTTTTTGATATCATCGACAGTTGTTTCTACAATAAAAATAGAGAAGTCGTAAAAATGCTTACCTTGTCATTGGAAATCTAAAAAATATTTTGTTAAAATCCATTCTGATTGCACACACAAGTACTTTGAAGTTACATTTAAAAGATGTTTGAGTATCTGATAGACAACATCTATGTAGTTTTTGGAAATGAAGTCTTCCAACAATCTGTTGGAATTCCCATGGGTAACAATTGTATTCCATTGTAACAGACCTATTTTTGTATTCTTATGAAGCAGAATTAATTTAAAAAATATATATATTATGAAAAATAAGGGCGCCTGTAAAGTGCAAAACGAAATAGAAACGAAACGAAACGAAATCGAACGAAACGAAACGAAACCAATCAAAACGAAACGAAACCAATCGAAACGAAACGAAACCAAAAGAAACGAAACCAAAAATCGAAACGAAACGAAACGGAATTTAAACAAAACTTATATCAATTTTGACAGCATAAAAGTGAAAATAAACTCATTGAAATAAATTTTTGACCATAAAATACAACTACATGTATGTTTCAGATTGCCGCTGTAAATTTTTGAGCCGATTATCTGATATTTGCAAAAATTATATGATTATGTAAATAACTGATGTACATTCCTATACCTTTTAATGTTTCTAATTTGTTTCATTGAATGATATTCAGACGTTTAGAGAGAGAGAGAGAGAGAGAGAGAGAGAGAGAGAGAGAGAGAGAGAGAGAGAGAGAGAGAGATGCCTTAAAACTTATCAGCGACATCACATAGCAAAGTATATATACCCAAATTTCGGGGAGAGAGAAAGAAAGAGAGAGATATAGAGATATGATGATGATGATGATGATGATGATGATACTGAAGAGGACATTCTAACAACAATTCTCTTACTATCGATTTGAAATATTGTAAAAATTAAACGATCGAATACAATGTGATTTAGAGTATGAGTATACTGGTTGGTTACCAGTTTCTAACATTTAATAAAAATTGTTTTAATATGTAAAGCATGAATTTGGACGTCGTAATTTGACAAAACTAATTTGCAATACAGGCTTGGGGTAATGCTAAATGGAATGGTAATGCATTGCAATGCATTACATGTTTTCAAAGTAATGCTAGTAATGTGTAATGCCACAACATTAGCATTACAAGTAATGGTAATGTAATTCATTACTTTCCAAAATCTAGTGTAATGCTGGCATTACATGGCATTACTTTGCATTACTATGCTTATTTATCCATGTTCACTTTAAAATATGTGATAAATAAATGATTAGCTGAAATTGTATTTGTTTAAAATTATTTTAAAGAAGAAAAAAATAATTCTTGAGATAAAAATGTTTTTATTAGTTGTATTATAAATTTTTTTTTTAAATAAAGTTCATTTTTTAATTCTTAATATTACTAGATAATTATAACAACACAATTCCATAACATTTTTAATAGTGTGTTAGTAATAGTTTAAAATCATTTAATTTACTCTAATTAGTTTTCACTTCATTAAAGAATGTGTCAACAACACACACTATGCCCCAAGGTTACTCTAAGTATCAAAACAATCTATTGTTATAAGAAGCGCTTCACCCCCAATCCCCTTCCCTTGGCTATGTCCCAGTAAAATAGAGGACAGACGTGCACCTTTAATTTAAAAACAAAATGAATGCACTGTCCATCCATGATGAAAATCAAAATCACTTCCAAAATTTTAATACATAAATTATTATAATAACCCATTTGAAAATAATTTCTCTCTCTCTCTTTCTCTCTATGTTGTATATTAAGAACATTAGTTAGCACCGATAGAAAATACAAGATTCATGTAATTTTCTATTATTGCACTTAATATATCCTAAGATAAAGATTGCCCCAAAAAATCTTTTAGTCCCAGCTCCCACTGCTCCTGTAGAACGTTTATTTAGTATACATGTAGCTGGGCTTTGAAACTTTGATGATCATAAAGTGCAACAGCAATCTTTTGCCTTAAAGTGTCCTCAGTAAAAAGAAATCTGTTTAAAACAATATTAAGAATATTACTGGGAAAACCCTCTGTTTATAAATTAATACAATTAAGTGTCCAAACTAATAGTTGTTTGTTTATTCATGGGAAACATCTCTGTTTAGCTTTTAATAACCGCAACGTTATTCCATAATTTGTTTTTTGTTATGCATGTTCTTCTGTGTCTCTTTTTATATCTGACATTATACCATGTCAAATGTCTATAAATATCTATTTACTTTTGTAAGATGTTGTTCATAATACCACAAGATGATTATATATTGAGCAAATAAAGAATGAATCTTGTATAGTCATTGAATTTGAACCTAATACTGAACATGAACCTGTAGATATGTTAAAGAGTGTTTCATATATGAAACATTTACAAAAACTCTTATTTAGCTTTAATTTTTTAAAACAAAATAATGATAATGGTAATGCATTACTTTACTCAAGTAATGGTAATGTAATGCATTACTTCAATAAAATCAAGTAATGGTAATGGTAATTTAATGCCCAAATTCATGAAGTAATGGTAATGTAATGCATTACTTTACCATGTAAATCGCCCTAAGCCTGTTGCAATATAATGATGATTATACTGTAAACGTATTAAAAAACTGTCTTTAGTCCTTTGGCTGTGTATTCTATTTTGCAGTTTTGGCGGAAAACGGCGTCAGCAAAATCAAGTACATTGCCAAATGTTAAATATATAAGTAGATAAAAAGGTAAATTCAGAAATGCGCTAAATCAAATCCATGCTAACTTGTTAAAAAATTATATTCCGCCAAATATTGTACACCCTAAATAAAGAATGTCCCCTTCAGTATCATCATCATCATCATCATCATCATCATCATCTTTCTCTCTCTCCCAAACTTGCGTATATATTTTGCCATGTGTTGTCGCTGATAAGTGTTAAGGCTTCTCTCTCTCTCTCTCTCTCTCTCTCTCTCTCTCTCTCTCTCTCTCTCTCTCTCTAAACGTCTGAATATCATTTAATGAAACAAATTCGAAACATTAAAAGGTATAGGAATGTACATCAGTTATTTACATAATCATATAATTTTTGCAAATTTCTGATAATTGGCTCAAAAATTTACAGCGGCAATCTGAAATATACACGTAGTTATATTTAAGGGTTCAAAAATTTATTTCAATGAATTTATTTTCACTTTTATGTAGTAAAAATTGATATTAGTTTTGTTCAAATTCCGTTTCGTTTCGTTTCGATTTTTGGTTTGGTTTGGTTTTGTTTCGTTTCGTTTCGATTGGTTTCGTTTCGTTTCGATTGGTTTCGTTTCGTTCGATTTCGTTTCGTTTCGATTTCGTTTCGCACTTTACAGGTGCCCGAAAAATAAATTGTGTTCTTTCTTTGTTTTAATGCATGATTCTTCTGTTTTAAATGTTTACAATTTTCTCTTTACTAACCATATTTAGGTGTGTCCAAGTTTCGAATTATAAGCAAGATACAGTGAGAGCTTTGCTCACAGAACTGATCCCATTATTTTGTTCATTCTGAATAGTAAATAACAAGTTTAAAAATCTTAAATTGAATGTCATTAACTCTTGTGAACAAAAAATTGACTCAAACCAAGCAGAATTGTGAGTTCTGTATCTTGCTAATATCTTGCTAATAATTCTACGATTGACGCTGAAATTTTGATTTTTCACTAGAAGTGTCTCATTAAACATTAAACATTAAATACTTGTAGAGAAAAATTAAAAGGATGATATGCTGTAAAAACTTTTTGGTGCCCCCTCCGTATACG